>OY982950.1:2751392-3427365 GCA_963890685.1 Plagodis pulveraria
ATCATGAAAGATAAGCAACGTCCTCTGCGGTCATGAGTTGGATGGGTGACCGCTAGTGACATTACTACTGAGCCCTTCCGTGCTTCGGAGGGCACATTAAGCCGTCGGTCCCGGTTGATGTCTTAAGATGGCAGTCGTTATAGCAAGGTGATAGGGCATTTTGCGAATGCCCGCCTGGCTAGCTACCACCCTTGAGTAGAAAATCTGTCGCCAAGCACCTAACGGTGTTGTCCTGTGACTGTTCGGCAGCTGTCCTTGAGGACAGCTGCGGGACAGTAATTCTTGGTTAGCCTGAACAACATCGTCGACCATTTACCATCAGGTGAGATTGTGGTCAAAGGCTAACTTATCAGCCATAAAAAAACAGCATTTGCGTTATCCGGTGGAATAATGGTTAAAATATCATATGTAAATGAAGCATCATCGTCTGATTGTTCCAAGTAGTTAATAATTTAATTGACATACAATGTTTTAGTACATCTGGGTCTGAAAGGTTAAAATACGTCCGCAAATTACTAGGAATCGTTTGAACTATCATAAAATGTATTCATATATTCTTACTAAATAATGCTAGGACATCAAACTTTATTTTATGGTATTGTTAGACAGTTTGTAAATTTATAAAAAGACATGCATAACATAAATTTAAATCACAACATAATAAATATGTAGATTCAGGCGTTACTTTGCGGAAATCCATATTTAATAATAACAAATATTTTTAAAATATTTTATGAAAACATCAAATTAATATTTAAATAAAACACTTAAAAAAATCAAAAATATATCTAGTGACAATTCCGCCTAATTAGGTTTAATTTGATGTTTTCATAAAATATTTTAAAAATATTTGTTATTATTAAATCACAAGCATATTTGTTAAAACTTATATTTTTGGAGACATAGTACAATATCCAATCAAATTCAATTTAATCCATGAATAAAAGTTAAAACACAAAAGTACGAATATTTTTTTTATTTTTTATGTTATTGTGACGGAACAAGCACGAGTTGTAAGTAGCGAGAGTGAGTAAGGTTGTAAGACCAAAATGAATGTGCAAATACACTGTCAAATGATCACTGCGATGATTGGTAAACAATAAGCACAGTACCACTTGTTAAAATATCTAATTTGAGGGTATTCTAGAGCAATTTTGTGATCTTTATAATGACCGGTCGCTGTAAATGGGTTAGATATATATAGATAAATTTTCATCATCTTCAAAAATAATTCAACATTATCATCATTGACGACTACAATATAACACTGTTAAACAAAGGTCCCCCATTAGGGTGGGTTCGATTTAATCCCTACTCTTCGCACTGCTGCCCACCTTCAAGTGTTTTTTCCTGCGTCATCTCTTGCGACTCCCATAGGATGATATAGGGGGCGCAATTCTAGCTTGGTACCGGTTATTGAAGCAGTGATAGCTCAGTGGCATTGGCTATGGACTGCCGTGCAGCAGGTCCATGGTTCGAGTTCGAATTCGAAAGGGGCTTGAGCTTCACCGCATGGTGGAAGGGCATTTTGCGAATGCCCGCCTGGCTAGCGACCACCCTCAAGTAGAAAATCTGTCGCCAAGCACCTAACGGTGTGTTCCGGCAGCAGTCCTTGAGAGCCAGTGAAATTACAGGCACATGAAACTTAACAACTATGTCTCAGTGATGAACGCAGTGCAATTCGTGACTTGTGACGAAATGCATCTGTTACAGGCAGAGGTTAGTCCGCTTAACATCAGGTGGGCTCGAGAGCTTGTTCCGCCAAAATAACATAAAAAAAACCCCACGGGTCAAATTGTTTTGCAAACCGTTAATTCTTTTTATAATAGTAATTTATTGGGTAGTGAATCAGCCTTAATCGCCCAAATTCCTTATGTAGTGATTGGAATTTAAAAAAAGATACTTATTCCGAAAGATATTTTTTGGATGTATACGTTTTACTACCGACTTACATCGATGATCATTCCGCGCATGTTCTCTATCGTTAAACAGTAAGTTTTTGGAGTTAGAATGAAGGGAAGTTCACATTAATTTGAATAAGGTAATCTAATTAAGCTCTAAAATAAGTTATATACATAGGTACTTACTCCGAAATAGTTTTTAGCCAGTTAAAAATCTTCGACGCACGCCAACGACGATTAACTCTCAGACGTCCCATAGCGTGCCAACTAGTTTACTGATTACTTACTAGTTAATCAACTAGTCTATCGTGGATGTTCAACGTTTATGTTTCGTTAACAGATAATGCGTCGATGACCCATATGTGATCACTGATTAGAGGTGTGACTAATATATTCGTATTAGGTATATTATATGCAATAGGTTCAATACAAAAAATAATTATTAGGTAATGTAGGTAGGTAGGTAATGAATTTTGTCGCAATAGTAGGTTATTTTTATATATACATTATACATTTTTAATACATTACAATACATATTATACATTTTTAATTCGGGTGTGCAGATGTTTTAAACTTGTAATGTTCCTTAATATTTTATTATGTATTTAGTAGTCGTTCATTAAATTTGATCTTTTTTAAAACTACTAGTGGAAATTTTTAATTAGCCTTCAGAAAATTATTTGTTATGTTTGTTATTCCTAAATAGCTGTAAAAAATTAATATACTGTAAAATTACATCATAGTGAGCGACATGACGGCGACCACTATTGCTTTATTGCGATGCTATTCTTCCTTACAGTTGCCAGTGTCTTGCCATCTCACTCGTCGCGAGAGAATGCGGCGCTGACATTCCAATTTGCAATGCATCCTCGCGGCTCGGTCCTTGCGCGAGGAGGCGTTCGGTGAAGTTATTGCATGTGTTGTAATACATGTCGGTTTTTGTACAGGAGCTTCGTGGATAATCAGAATGAGACGAAGCAATGGATATCGATAGATTATTATAAAATATGCAATGTTATGGGTTAGTAATAATAGGTATATATTAAACATAAACCTAAGTAATAAGTATAAATTAAAAATAATACAATAAATATATAAAAAAACATTTTAAAAAAAGCATATAAAAATAATCTACATTTATAAATAATTCTAAATATCTTGATTTACTATGTAAATACGCCAACTATTCCGTTGACAGTCCTAAGCCTGTTAAAGTATGAAGGCAAAGTTAATCACAGTATAGTAATTAAACAACTTTAAACGGTTTAAATCGCGTATATTTATCACCCCCTTTAGAGTCACCCCGTGACCACGATCACTGCAAAGTGTTTGAAACGTCGGGACAAAAATAATGATAAATATACGCGATTTAAACCGTTTAAAGTTGTTTAATTACTATGTGTAATAATTGCGAAAACCTAGGACAACATTAATCACAGTATATTTATATCAATAACGTAGCGATTTTTCAACGATTACACATATTATTTTAACCAATAACGGTTAAATTGCCGAATAATATGATACGATCTCACTATTATTAGGTTAGATAACATAATATTGGCTAAGCGTTTTATTCGATAATAGGAATATGAATCTACGATACTAAACTAACATAATACCTCTATTTTAATATTATACATACATACATACTAAGTGCCAAGTGGACAAACTCATTCACGATCTGCTATGATTTTTAAAAAGCGTCTGTTACTAGAACAAACTGCTATTATTAAAAATACGTATATTCCCATAGCCTCAAAGGCAGGCGACGCTGGCGACGTAACTGCAAGGGTAACACTACGATCGTGATAAAACCGTTAGCGTGTTTTAAGACTGTACAGCGACATCTAACGGTTTTTATTGTAAGCATATACCATTGAATACAGCGCTACCTAGTGAGATATTGTATAACCATTTAAGTATGTTATTTGAGATTCTGACTGACCTCAGAAGATTATTTTCGTGTAAGAATAAGGACAGCGGCAAATGTCTTATCGCCACAGATTACTCAACAGGACATGAATATGATATACTTCTTCTGGCAGTTTGTTCGGCGTATAAAAAAAACACGCTGCCAACGACGTGTGGAGGGAAGTGTGTTGGAGTGGGCTGGAGCATTTGGACTACCTGTCAGTCTGCACTGACTTATGGGTACCTATCTAAATGCTTTTATTGTAGTAGATGTAGTGTTGTATATGGTTCGTAGTATTTTGTTAATAAAGGCATACTTGGTAAGTATTCATCTTCTATACTTATAATAAAACTGGAACAGGTTCGATTCTGTACATTGCAGATATTTTTAAAATATTTTTTGAGAGCACTCTGTAGTTGATACTGATGCCAAAGCTGTATTTTTTTCTTTTTGTCTGTCTGTCTGTCTTTATTATGGCCGTGCGTCACGCCAAAACTAGTAAATGAATTTCAATGCAACTTAGCATGATTGATTTGATTGATTTGAGCTTATTGTACGAAGAAGGATATTGTATACTTTTTTATTCAAAATTCAGCTAGGTTCCCCCGGGGAAAGGGGATGAAATTCAAAATGTACATTTAGTTGTAATTTATTTACGCGTAGTCCGATTTCAATCATTCTTTTTTTGTTAGAATAGTGACAAGTAACTGCCCCCCACTGGCAGCCTGGAACCCTTATTTAGTTTTGCAAGCTTGCTAAGATAAAACTCTAGAATCTGGCATATTCGCCACTCAGTTATTTTTAAGTATCTTTTGCCGGATACATTTCGGAGACTGCGCAATGGAAGTGCACAATTTAATATATCTTTGTTCTACCGCCAAACAAGGAGAGAATCGGCGAAAAGACGCCGTTTTAAAAACGTAATTACAAAGAATCGCACAAAGTACTTTGCTTTAACATTTATTGTGCGAACCGCATAGAGATTCTCTGAGTTACCTACTGTCTTCTGGAAAATACAACCTGGGAGTTTTCAAATCCAAAGTAAAAAGCTCTTTTCTAAGCTATGCGTTACTTACTCACCGCTAACCACAGCGTTGCTTAATATGAGATAAACATCAGGTGGTCCTCGTTATTATTTTGTCACATACACAAAACACAAACAAAAAACACAGAAAAACATATCAAAATGTTTGTTAGGACTAGCGAAGTCAACCCTAAGAGGTTGTTAGCATTTTACCAATAACCCTGTATAGTAAGCAGTAAGAAGTTTTTTTTTGAAGATCAATTGAGAAAAGCTTCTTAGATGTTAAATCTGTTAGAAAATCTATGTGAAAAAGAAATCTAAACATGTGCTTCGAGAGCACTTCTCTGTTATAATACCCTCATGGAAAGCACAGAAGTAGATCATTCGCGATCACTTCAACCCTTCGCGAAATTGTCAATGGCACTTCAAGGAAATTGAAAATAGTACGGGTTGATTAACTGCCCCTACAATATACATACCCCTTTCAGCGATATTGCGCTTCTGAAGGCTCTGAAGGGGTTTGAATTATTTCCCTTGACGTGGGTATGACGAGGGGTAGTGACGAATATGCACTTTGCGTAGTCATAAATACAATTAACTTTCGATGTGGTTGACGTCTACTGACTGAAATTCGGTCAATGAAAAATATATTCATATTTTTAATTGAAAACACACAATCTGTTCCCGTTAGTCAAATCGTTACAATCTGCGTATGTATGAAAACGAATTATAAAATAATTAATGAAATTCGAATAGTACCGAAAAACAGATTAGCTAAACAACAAAAACAAGGTCGTTATTCTAATAATAACAAATATTTTAAAAGTATTTTAAGAAAACATTTAATTAATTATTTAATAAAACACTTAAAAAATCTTTATAAAAATGATATATATCTAGTGACCATTCCGCCTAATATTAATATAAATATATTTTAAAAGTATTTTTCTTAAAATACTTTTAAAATGTTTGTTATTATTAAAAATGGATTTCCGCAAAGTAACGCCTGAATCTATTCATTGTCGTTATTCTAAATAACTGACGTATAATAATTTACCAAAAAGATTGAATACCTTCAAATACAATTTGTTCAAACTAAAACTTATGAACTTTTTTGTTCAGAATCCATTTTTCACATGAAAGAATAAATAATATGTAAATGCAACTTGTCAAATTTCTTATTAATTTCTTATACTCGGAAAGTAGCGTTTGTTTGATCCGAGTTGCGGGTGGTTTTAAGACGCTGCTTCATTAAAACTCAGAGTAAATGCTTCCTTCTCAAGGGCCGGCATGTCTTGTTACTATTGTAAACAAGTCTAGGCGACACATTTTCTAGTTGAGGGTGGTAGCTAGCCAGGCGGGCATTCCCAAAATGCCCTTCCACCATGCGGTGAAGCTCAAGCCCGCGGCGGGATTCGAACCATGGGACCTACTGCACGGCTGTCTATAGGCAATGGCCAATGCCACTGCTTCGAATAAACTTTAAACTCTTTACAAAATTACAAATTTACGAGAGGAAAATTATAGTCATGTGGGTTCGAACCCGCGTTATCCACCACTTTAGCCAGGATAAGCTCTGACTGACGAGCTAACATGATATGTTCAGTAATATATGTATTACATTAGCTCAGTCGGTCAGAGCATGCCCCGTAGTAAAGTAATACGCAGAGCATTTGTTATTGCAAAGGTAAAAATTTTAAAATTTTGCTTACTTAAGTAGTTATAATCTCTTTATACATAATTCTATGATAGATTTTTTAATTGAAAGGCTCGTGTTTGAGCACAATCTCACCTGATGGTGCTAATGTGGTCGAAGATGTGGTTAAGGTTAACCTAGAATTACTGGCTCTCAAGGACAGCTGCCGGAACACACCGTTAGGTGCTTGGCGATGATAGATTTTCTACTTGGGTGGGAGCAAACCAGTTATCCTGAACAAAATCTTCGACTACATCATCCCTTACCATCAGGTGAGACAGTGTCAAAGGGTAGTTATATATAAAATATAATAAATATAATATAGCAAACATATAACTGGCACTATAGTCATAAACTATAAAATTGATCTGCCATTAACACAGGAGGTAATGTAAAATTTTACAGTCTCTTATAAAGGCTACAGTGTCAATAAAATCACTGAAAAATAACGATTTCACCATTTATATCCCGAAGGTTTGTACCTCACGAAGCTTAACCAAAATTCGCGACGACACGATGTCGACGGTGACAAAAATAATTTAATTAAACTAATTGAATCGCGAAATGTCTTTCACGAGATCGTTTGTAGAGTTTCAATTGAAATTTAGTTAATTGAAATTTTATGTGAGTTGGCATTTCGATGGGACATAAAAAAGGCAATTTGGAGGTATTCAGTTTTTAATCACTTTGATTGATATAATTGGTAAAATTACAAGTTGTTTTGGACACGATAACATCAGTGTATATAGGCTGGATGTTCTATGGTATAGGTTCTTATCGTTCAAGGTATTCCATACCACTTATCGAGATGAGTATATTGTTATCTTTTACTGCACATATTATGTTAATCTTTGACAACACATGATATCAACAGCCTTAACATCTATCGCTGAACAAATCTCCCACTAACCACATTATTTTACGCTAAGCATATATCTAGTGCCAATCCTCCCTAATTTTCCTGCTAAGCCGACGTGACGTCACAACCGCCACGCAGCCAAACCGGAAGAATTATCGACGCATTTCGCTTCCTCAGAAGGTCTTGACTCTACGTGCGCACGATCGAGAAAATAATTTCTCGATCTAGAAGGCTAGATTAGGCGGAATTGTCACTAGATATATTTTTTATATTTTATAAGTGTTTTATTAAAATAGTATTTTATTGCTTTAAAATATTTGTTTTTATTACTCGATTTAAATGACCATTTAAAGAAACATTGATTATATGAAATCTGGATCAGGGCTTACATGCTTCAGGGTATTCTGTTTACAATTTACTAGTTATTTTTAACTAACACTTGATACACGAACAAGCTTATAATAACACAGCGAAATTAAAAATTAATAACCATGAGTGGAATTTAAACCCACGACCATGGCTCTTAGATTACGTTTTGGCCACATCCCGCTGAATAGCATTACATTTTTAATTGGAATAACTGAGTCTCCGAACTGTACTAAACGCAACATTTTCTAGGATGTTACTCATATTTTGGCGGAATGTGTCAGGAATGAGGCAGAGCGCAATATTAATAGCCTATGTTAAAAGCAGTTTGAATGTACTTATTATTGGCATGTACAACAGTACTTTGACTGAACCTTTGTCTAAGTCATCCAAATACATATATAAAATTACTCTGTTAATTGTAGAGCGTATATACAATAATTGTTATAGATAGTTTTGTGAGTGATTCGGTTTTTACAGATCCTCTCCATCCAAAGGTTGCCTGGAAGAGATTGCTTTCAGTAATAAGGCCGCCCATTGTAACACTATTAATTTGAATTGTATATTATATCTGTTTCATTTATGTGGTGTGACAATAAAGTATTAGTTGTATTAGATGCGATGGTCAGATGGTTAGATAACAAAGTAATCGATCGTTTTTTGGTATGAGGGTAATAAATGAAACAGATATAATATACAATTCATATATGAAATAGATATAATATACAATTCAAATTAATAGTGTTACAATGGGTGCCCTTATTACTGAAAGCAATCTCTTCCAGGCAACCTTTGGATGGAGAGGATCTGTAAAAACCGATTATGAAGGGGTGTAGTATAACTAGTACATACTAGTAATTTATATAGAAAAAAAAACGAGTAAATAAGTATTCATTCTCAATTTAGAACATGTGCGACTAAATGTATACAAATATACATGCATAACGATAAACATATTATAAGCAATAATATACACAAAATAACATAGATATATATAAAAATACATAATAATTAGGTATATATAATTTTATATTACCAATGCTTAGTAACAGGATTTCGTTGGACTAGTACGGAACCCTAATAAAGTATGGATCAAAGTCAAAGTTTCTGAGTTTTATGACTTGGTACATTTGCTCCTAATAAAAAGGACAATGATCTCATAAACCATCAGCCATAATATTTTATCTTAGCAGGTTACTATGATGTGTTTACCCTTTTAGAGTTTAAAATTACACTGTTCAAAATTTATCTCACCTTCTATTAAGATATTCTCTCTACAAATAGATTATAAGCCAACGCGATATCAAATACAACGTCAAATTAATGCTCTACCTACGCATGTAAATTATCTGCTGAATAATTTTCTCCCCTGTCGTCCTCTAACGAGTATAAAATAATCATAAATTTAATTTAACGAGACATCAAACACTTATCACACCACAATGGCAAAAGTATCTCATTAATCTCAAATGTTGTACATTGCATTTTGTATAACTAGAGATGGATTGATACTAGTATCGGTAACTAAAAGTTTTCAATACATGGTATTTTGGTATCGATTTCGTTTTTATATCACGTTAGGACCGAACGGCCCTTATATGAATGAATGTATGTCCTTCTTTAATGCTGAAAGTTATATATGAAATCTCCTTCAAAAGTTTTGTAAACTTTTGAAGAAGATTTAACTGTTATATAGAATATGGTGTATATAGACTTGAAGTTTTCATAGATGATGTATTACCTCTACACGGCAGTTTTACAATAAAATTGGAACATATTCGATCGTAAACGACCGATGGCGATAAATTCGACCAACGTCCCTTACGTTAGTCGTTTAAAGCATGTTTTTCCACTGCAAAGCTTTGTCTGTCATTTAACAAGACTTTCAATCGGTGCTTACACACGTTATATTGTAGGGAACCCTGACGCCTGCCCCCCAACACGCCTGCCAATCGTGGCCTATATGGAAACCAACACTTACTCTCACCCTCATTGCTACCTGTGGGGTCGTTAGAGTCGACTAAAGGTAAAATACTAGATGGTGGGCAGCAGCGCCTACTGAGAAACTGATACCTAAAGCTGCGATCTCCAAGACGCCTGCCAAGCGTGGGGCTATTATGGAAAATCTTCCCTTGGTGGGGGAGACTGTATTCAGCAGTAGACAGTCCGGCTGGTACATTATCAGTATTTAAAAGATTAATAAAGTTATATATAAATAATATTTCGTATCATTGTATCAATGATTTTATCATTTTTGGAAGTTCAAAACTTAAGTGCCTATTAGTAATATTTATTGATTTAGAATATAAAATATAGTATTTGGTATATAAGTTTAAAGACTACATCGAACAGGTAATTATTATATATATTTTAACCTAAATATGCATCAGTTTTTTATATTTAAAAAATGCCATTTTGCGAATTGGCTGGTTAGCCACCACCCTCAAGTAGAAAATCTGTCTTCAAGCAACTAACGGTGTGTTCAGACAGCTGTCCTTGAAATCCAGTAATTCTAGGTTAGACTGAACAACATCTTCGACCACATCATCACTTACCATCAGGTAAGATAGTGGTAAGCCAAACACGCAAGGAAAACTAAAGCATAAGAACATATCCCTTAACGTAAATAATGATAACATAAAGTCACCGTTATCAGTTGCTAACTCGTTCAATACATACTTCGCGTCAATAGGCGAACAGAGGACTAACGGTACAGCGTCTGGCCCGCGCCCAGTGCACACGTACTCAACAAACTCTATTTATATTAAACCAGCCACTGAACAAGAAATTTTTAATTGCATACGGAACATGAGCGTAAAACGTAGCTTCGGTGCAGACGACATACCACAAGTACTAATTAAAAAATGCATTAATGAACTAACGCCTGTTATTACTTTTTTAGTGAACCAGTCCCTCGATCAGGGCTGTTTTCCAGACAGGCTCAAAATAGCCAAAATAAAACCTATACCAAAAAAACTCGGAAAACTTGACAATTTAAGCAGTTATAGGCCAATAGCTCTACTGCCAACTATTTCAAAAATTTTTGAAAAGATAATGACTAGGCGTGTAAGCAACTTTTTAGAAAAATTTAATATATTACATAATAACCAATATGTATTTGGAAAAAACAGGTCAACAACCATGGCGGTCTACGAATATATACAAAAAATATACGAGTGTATCAATTCGCAACAGTATGCAGTTGGACTATTCCTCGACATGACAAAGGCATACGACAAAGTCTCTCATAAAATTCTCCTGGAAAAGCTTTACGACGCAGGGATAAGAGGTCAGGCATATAAATGGTTCCGTTCATATTTATGTAACCGCACTCAGTTTGTAGAAATTGAATATTTGGATGAAACAGAGAATGAATGCAAGGAAGTACCTTCAGACACTATAACAATAAACAACTCCATACCCCAAGGTAGCGTAGTAGGATGTATTATTTTTTTAATTTACATTAACGACCTACCTAAGGCGATAAACACCCCCAGTGTTCTTTTTGCAGACGATGTTTCACTCTTATTCGACACTACCGCCGAGATAGACGATTCTAAATTTGAAAGGACCTTTAGTCAAACTGAACAATGGTTAAAAACCCATAATTTAGAAGTCAACCTTAATAAGACAAAAATTGTACAATTTAGAACTTACCAAAGAAAACCACTTGACCTCACTCAACTAAAACAAAAACTTAATATAAAAGAAACGACAGTATTTACTTTATTAGGGCTTACTTTAGATACATACCTAAATTGGAAAGACCATCTTGCAAAACTAAAAATAAAGCTATCGCAATTTATATACGCGTTAAGAATATTAAAAGCGAACACAAACTATGACACTGTTTTATCAGCGTATTACGGATACGCCTATGCCTGGTTAAACTACGGTGTTATATTGTGGGGCGATAGTACTGACATTATGGACATCTTCATCATGCAGAAAAAATGTATCAGAATTTTAGTCAATATAAAACAGGAAGATAGTTGTAAGCCGCATTTCATAGACAGAAAAATATTAACCTTACCATGTCTATACATATTACAAGTAGGTATATTTGTCAGAAAGAATAGGCAACTATTTAAATCAAACGTGGAAGTTAACCTGGACTATAATAGACGTAATAAAGGAAAACTTATCTTACCTACAAGGAAACAATTAAAAATATTTGGCAAAAGCCCGCACTTCAGGTTCATTAAAATCTATAATCAAATTCCTGAATACATAAAAAACCATGAAAGGGACAACCAGTATTATTTAAAACTTAAATCATTTCTATTACAAAAATGCTACTACTCTGTTGAAGAATTTTTACTCGATAAAATATCTTATGAAAATGATTCAATGATGTGAAATATCACCATCTCGGTGCTTAGTGTAATGAGTTATCCGCTTGTACTCGTAATCAATTAAGATTGACTCGTGCCCAGTCACGTGTAACAAATAGGTATATTTATTGTTATAAAAATATATATATATTGACTTTGACACTGTATTATAAATGTAAGAGAAAATTGTATTATAAAAACGAAAGATACTTAATTTGACTCAAATAATAATAATAATTGATTTTAGGTGTAAGTAATATTTATGATAGTAAATTAACCCAGATTGTTAATTTTCTACAAAGGAATGCGTCACTTAATTATGTATACTTCAGCTTGCAATGCCCTTACAGGGTGCATAATTATTACTAGCCTAAGACACGTACAACTGTCTGTAAACTTATATTATGTTTGCATGAATAAATGAATATGAATATGAAAATCTTAACCTATCAGCTAAAAATAAAAAAAAATTCAATAACACCACTCGTGTAACTCTTTGCTATTGACATCTTCAATTGATGGATTAAATTTTAATTCATTTTATACCTTGTACCTTATAAATACCACGTTTTTGGTATACCACATTACTCAACTCTAATCAAACAATTTTAAACCATAACAGTACGTCTTACGAAGCAATATATTGCATGAAATAAGATGGTGACATATTTTAATAATTGGCCGTGAAACTGTGTAACAAAAGCAGTTAATGGAAGGATTGGGCTGTAAATATTACCTTATGAATATAAATTTTATTTAAGTGTTGAGATTTAAATTAGTGTAGCAGTAATACGTTACGTTTATTGGAGGAGTTTGTTAGGGGAGAAACATTGTTTGTAATTTGTTGAGTTATTGAAATAGATATTTAGGTGAATAAATGGTTCTGGTTGATGTTTTATTGAAACAAGTCTGAAATTTATAGCTACTGTTCACTTGTATACTTGCAAAAATGCAAAATAAAACCTTTTTATTAAGTATTGGCATTTATTTGTGTTAATATTCCGTAACTTTATTTTAATATTCATAAGGTAACGATATTAATATTATATACAAGATACATAAATAGTTTTGTGAAATCATTTTTTTTTTTTGTTTTTAAACACACTTTCTTCACACAAATAAACTATTATTGCTTTGTATTACCGTTACTTAATAAACGTCAACCTTAATGTATTTTTTTAAATTATAGTATTTCATATTATTAGTGCTGAACCTTGAAATTCGTTAAAATATAAAGAATATTATGTAAAACAAACTTGAAAAACATTACCAGAGGTTATTTTTCTTAAATAAAAGTAATCAACCCTTCCTCGGTGTAATTGCGTAAAGTCAAAATATTAACACTACCCTCATTTCATAATTCAGTCAAACAAATCCAGCAGGTCACAAGGGTCTAATTATATTTACAACTAAAGGTAAAAGGGCTTTGCTCGGCCTGAGCAAATCGAGGACTGACTGGACGTCCTACTGGGGCAGTAAAGTTCATATGTAAGGAACAGTGTGCGTTCTTTGAGATATTTGCCAAATTGCTTTGATAGGACATGTTTTACAAACTCAGAGCCACGTGGATATTACTATCCACGTGCGTTATTTGAAGCTGCAACTAATCCGTCCCTGGGGCCGTGACATGTTCTTCCAACCTGAGCTACCGTGGTGAAGTGGTCATGGTTTAAATTTATTCTTTCTTTTTATGAGTCATCGTGATTATACGTATTTAACGGGACTTAATCGCGATATAACATGTACCTGTATTACTTTTTTACCTCGACGTTTCGACCAAGTTGCATTGGTCGTGGTCACGAGCGGACTGAAGAGTCGGATGCAACGTCTTCAAGGGCGGATGTTTTCTCCAACTACCCACATTTGATTTAGACACTTTCGTCTCGACACGCAACACTGACAATATCCACAGGTCTTTATGAAGGTAAAACGCTTTTGGTGCATTTCTTTAGCTCTGGATTCCAGGATGCAGCTAACTTAAAACCATCCTCTGGATTGAAATTACGATATTTCCTTATTTCAATACTTCTCGTACTGTTTTTATCAAGATTAAATCACGTTAAATACTTATAAGTATGTGTTCAAGTTGCGAAAATCTTTAAGTTACTTGTGTTCAGACACCTCTGATGGGATGACGTATACGAAAACTTATCTATCAACATTATCATCATAATCAGCCATAAGACACCAACCTTGTCCAATGGGAGTACAACGTGTATATATACTATGTTAATGCAAACTCTTTAGTAGGATGGATGGTACGAAATTTTAAATTCGATCAAAGTATATGCCAGTTATCGTCTCAGGTATAAAAGAAAAAAAAACTGTCGGTGACTAACGTTTGGGCGCGTGAAGGTCTGTTACCTATCTGTCTTTTGACTTTTGTCAAAATCGGTCAAAACTGTCATTTTTGATTGTTGCAATCAGCAGTTCATTGCTACAGAAGATACATGATCGCCCTGCTGATCTTAAGCGGTAACCTCTGCCTATAACATATGAATTTCATCACAAGTCACGAATTGCACTGCACCCGTCACGTTGAGACATAGTTGTTAAGTCTCATGTGCCTGTAATTTCACTGGTTCTCAAGGACTGCTGCCGGAACACACCGTTAGGTGCTTGGCGACAGAATTTCTAATTGAGGATGGTAGCTAGCCAGGCGGGCAATCGCAAAATGCCCTTCCACCATGCGTTGAAGCTCAAGCCGGTGGTGGGGATCGAACCAGGGTACTGCGGCACGGCAGTCCATAGCTAAAACCGCTCGGCCATCATTGCTTAAAATTGGTATCTAAGTTATTGACTGAAGTATTTCTTCCCGAATTAGAATTCGGTTACAGCGTATATAGCACGGTCAAAGTTTAACGCAGGACAACAAACTTGGGGTAATTTATGTATGTTGTCATTAACTTGGTCATTATGCGTTCTGCCCGAGTAAGGTCTGCTGGGAATTGGTGTGATTAAAAAAATGGAGATTGGAGTCCTCACGAGAAAGAAGTTTTCGTATTCAACATGGCAAGGAATAGGCTATAATAATATCTTTATAATTATCAATCAGAATATTTACTAACCATAATAACAATGTTTGTTATACTAGGTAAGTCATTTTACATAAGTTTTGAAATACCATAGAATTACCAAAAAATACACCAAAAATATTGAAAAAATAATTTTTAATGATTTTAATGATTTTATATTTTAATGCATATTAGAATATAATATGTATGTATACATTCACATACACTCAAATATTATTTACCAATGCAAATTAATTTACAAATAAGTTTGAATTTAATAAAGCAGTGATGGCTCAGTGGCATTGGCTATGGACTGCCGTGCCGCAGGTCCATGGTTCGAATCCCGCCGCGGGCTTGAGCTTCACCGCATGGTGGAAGGGCATTTAGCGAAAGCCCGCCTGGCTAGCGAGCACCATCAAGTAGTCTGTCGCCAGGCACCAACAGTGTGTTCTAGTAGCAGTCCTTGAAAGCCACTAAAATTTCAACAATGTGCTTGTGCACATGAGATTTATTGATTGTATGTCTTAGGTTGATATACTCAGTGCAGTTCATAACTTGTAATGAACTGTACCTGTTATAAGCAGAGTTTACCGTTTAACATCAAGTGGGCAGCGTGCTTGTTCCGTCCCAATCGAATAAAAAAAATTAAAGATCGTAAAAGTATAAATCTCTATTTTATGAATAAGCGTAAGAAGATGAGGATATAATTCATAATAGATTTTATGCGACGAATAACAAATTCTCCTACCATTCGTAAATATATGATAGCAACAAAATATTTACAAGTGGAATGTCAATAAAGCAGTAGCTCGTTGCTGTCCGTTTGTTTTAACAGTATTGTGAAATGTGACGGAGAATTGAGGAATTAAATTATGAACTGTGTGCTCAACTTCACAAATACCGGTAAATTCGTCAAGGAAATGAACTCTCATTTACTTACTGAATTACGGGTATTATATTATTTTGGATGTTTTTGACTTGAAAGATAGAATAGAAGAAGTACACCCTGGTGCCGACGATCGCATATGCATTGTGGATGTAAAGACTAAGACAGGAATACTTACCAGACCGGTGACCCGTGTGGCTCTGCTCCCGACCGCTAATGATGATTGTCCTTGACAGACAATGGGGGGGAGAATGTAGACGACGTAAGCTCTGCACCTGTAAGTAATTAAAATGTTATTTAAATATAGAATAACGCTAATACTATAATGTAAGCATTGTTAGGTACTTACCTGTATTCCATTCCAAATAAACAGAAGTAGCGGCGAATGCACGCATTTGTATGTATATACGTACAGGTAGTAGGGTACACACGGTGACCGCTCCGACCTTCAGTCGCGAGTCCAACGCCGTTCGATACGCATCTACGTTCGCTTACATGTTTTCAATGAACTTATTATGCTATCCTAGTTGTTCAGTTTCTTCATCTCCTCAAGACCACGCACCTATCCTCTACACAAGCGTCATCGTTGTTTCAATTATCGCTGTCTTGAAGATTCTTGACAATATCACACAAGTTCCGGAGAATAAGTTAAAGAGCAATATAAGGTCCCATTTTTGTTCCTCTCATAATAAATTACTACGAGACTCAAGTCTCGTAAAAGACAATGCCTACTCCGAGCCAACAGCGCCCGCCGCGGCATCACTACATTGAGCACAGCAATAATAAGAAAAACCGGCCCAGTACGAGTGGGACTCGCACACGAAGGGTTCCGTACCATTACCTGTAATCTAATCTTGCAAGTTACAGACACTTTTCGCAGTGTCCGATTGCGCTGGGTAGGTACGGCGATTACCTATTTTGTTGTATGGGAGCCCCCTTTATTATTTATTTTATTTTGTTAAATTTAAATAGAACATAAAACTAAATATTCTGTGAATAGTTAAAGCGTCTACCTGTCACCGTTATTAATATCAAGCAAGAAACGGTAAAAAAACTGAGAAAAGTTTGTTGTATTGGATCCCCCTTAAATATTTATTTTATTTTTAGTATTTGTTGTTATAGCGGCAATAGAAATACATCATATATAAAAATTTCAACTGTCTAGCTATCGCCGTTCTTGAGATACAGCCTGGTGACAGACAGACGGACGGACAGCGAAGTCTCAGTAATAGGGTCCCGTTTTTACCCTTTGGATACGGAAACCTAAAAAATATGAAAGCCACAAGAGACTTTTAATGACAGGTGGTCCTCGTGCTTATTCTGCCAAGAACACATAAAAAAAAAACATCGCAAAATGTTTGTTAGGACTAGCAGAAGTCAACCCTAAGAGGTTGTTAGCATTTTACCAATAACCCTGTATAAGGAGGATGTAAGAATATCAACGATACCGCGAGGGTTGGTTTGAAATCTATAACTACACGTGTTTCACTCATGTTTAATTTTATATACACAAAATCAGTACCAACTATTATGTAAGCTGTGGCACGTTGGCTTTGAGCATGAAGCGTTTCACAGACGACAGCTGTAATATCAAGCTATATATTTATAGCTCGATATATTTCAACACATTTTCCATAGAAATTAACAAATGACAACACACGGCAGCTATAATATATAGCTTTACATGTTCGTTTCTTAATACCGACAGTTTTGGTATAATATATATTACAGCTGCCGTCTGTGAACTCATTGATAGTGACGTCAACCGCGGTGTATCTACATCATTCACACACATACGTATTCATGTGGCGAAGTCAATGAACGGTTGTCACTAGGCACAATATTGTAGCTGTTTCGTGTACCTATTCTGCACTGCTGGTCTTTTGCAGCTTGTACCTAAAGAACGCGCGTCGCGGTAACAGCAATAACAGGATACACATGAAATACAATATAGTACCAACAATACAAAGCAGTGGATATGTAAATTAGAAAAAAAAATTACAATGTAAGTAAGTAATAAAAATTTGTTAACCGTTTTCAAAGGTTCTTAATTCAAATATTTGAAAGGGTGAACCTATCAATTGTGATTCTTTTTAAATTCGAAAACAGGTGCTCATCATAACGTCCTAATGCAATGCTGCCAGCATGCTGGGGACGCTGCCAACTGATAGTGGGCTAGAGCATTTGGACTGCCTATGAGTCCAAATGCTTTTATTGTAGTAGCTGCAGTGTTGTAGTAGCTGTAGTGTTGTATATAGTTTGTAGTATTTGTTTAATAAAGGCATACCGCCGGTAAAAAAAAAAAAGTATACTAAAAAAAAAAAACGTCCTAATATATTCCGATGAAATCTCGCGAGTAGTATTTAAGTTATCTATTAGTATGTATTAAAATGGTTTTAACAGCATTGATCATGTTCTCAGTTTCACTTGTCGATGTAAAATAAACAAATAAAACTGTACTTATACGATGGTTCAGTTTATTTACCAATTAGTGAATTTTAGTTTTAAAATATTTTTTGTTCGAAGTCGGTTATTTTTGTACAATAGATAGATTATTAAGGCAAATGTCAATAGGAAGCTACGACCGTCCACCAGTCAAACATAAATCCATTCAAATATATCATTTACGTTGCAAAGGTATCGGACTTATAGTTGAACAGGGTACGCTACATTTTTTTTTATGTTTTTGTGACGGAACAAGCTCGAGGCCCACCTGATGTTAAGCGGACTAACCTCTGCCTATAACAGATGCATTTCATCACAAGTGACGAATTTCACTACGCCCGTCACCTTGAGACATATTTGTTAAGTCTCATGTGCCTGTAATTTCACTGGCTCTCAAGGACTGCTGCCGGAACACACCGTTAGGTGCTTGGCAACAGATTTTCTACTTGAGGGTGGTCGCTAGCCAGGCGGGCATTCGCAAAAAGCCCTTCCACCATGCGATGAAGCTCAAGCCCGTGGCGGGATTCGAACCATGGACCTGCTGCGCGGCAGTCCATAGCCAAAGCCACTGAGCCATCACCGCTTCAAAAAATATAAAGTAACAAGTCGCCTTGCAACACGATCAAAATTATGCTGTACAGTTTCTATGCCACTGTACCTAAAATATTACTTTAAACGTGTAGTAACACATTTATTTATCTAATATACAATACATTATAAATGGTAACAGAATAATTTTATTTAATTATAGGAAGATTCAGAATCATTTGACATAAATTTTCCGCACCTAGCAAATCACTTTGAAGTGGCTCCGTTCGTAGTATACCTACGCAACTTGAACGTAGTTCCATTCTTAGATAACAAATGGATGTTTTTACAGTATGCGATGCGACGCTGTATCTTGGAAAAAATATTTTCTAAAACTATACTCAAATGTTTGGATTCATATCAAAGAGCACAACTTTAAGGGTTCCGTACCCAAACAGTTAAAAATGAAAATAATAATATTATTATAATAATATAAGACTCCACTGTCAGTCTGTCTATCTGTCACCACGCTGTATCTCATGAACCGTGACAGCTGAAATTTTCACAGATGATGTATTTCAATTGCCACTGTAACATCAAACACAAAAAACCAGCCAAGTGCGAGACGAACTTGCGAGCGTGAAAACTACAAAAAGGTTATTATTTAGTGTCTAATGTTGTATAAATGATGGTACGGAGCCCTGCGCGCGCGAGTCCGGCTCGCACTTGCCCGTTTTTTTCTGCAATTGTGATAGAACAACCACAAGGCCTACTTGGTATTAAGCGATAACCTCTGCCTGTAATAAATGCAGTTCATCACAAGTGACGAATCCATTACCCGTTTACCCTAAAGCATAAAGCTGTTAAGCCTGTCTATGTACCTGTGATTTTACCGGCACACATATACCCTTCGAACCGGAACACAGTAATGGAACACTACTTGTCCGTAAAAAAGATTTTTTTTATATTGCATTCATGTGCACACATCATACAGCCGGATACTAACAATAAGGACTTAATTATGTTGCAGGCACAGGTTTAAGTATTTAGGTAGATACATGTGCACTGTTGCGGCATTTAAAATGGACCTCATTTATTTATTTATTGTTGCTATTTAACACGTGTCATTTAAAATATGCATATTAATAATCATCGAGCAGGTAATATTAGAGGTAAGATGGTGGCAGTACCTCTCCAGACGAACTCGCACAACGTTATATTGCTACTATTAAATAGTTAAAAGCAGATATAGTGACAGATTTTGAAGCGCTCGTAGCGAAGTTTACTTGGCTGTTCTCAACCAATCAGCAAAGTTAAGCAACGTCGCGCGCGGTCATGAGTTGGATGGGTGACCGCTAGTGACATTACTACGGAGCGCTTCCGTGCTTCGGAGGGCACGTTAAGCCGTCGGTCCCGGTTGTTGTCTTAGGATTCAGCAGTCGTTATAGCATGGTGGTAGGGCATTTTGCGAATGGCCGCCTGGCTAGCTACCACCCTCAAGTAGAAAATCTGTCGCCAAGCACCTAACTGTGTGTTCCGGCAGCAGCTGTCCTTGAGAGCCAGTACTTCTAAGTTAACCTGAACAACATCTTCGACCACATCATCACTTACCATCAGGTGAGATAGTGGTCAAAGGCTACACTATCGAGCATAAAAAAAAAATCAGTGCATTTGTCGCATGCTCACATTTCTCACCTCACAAGCTCTCCACATGAAACGAGACACATCGTCGAGAACACATGAATACTACCTACCAAGCAAGTATTCATGTGTTCTCATTGTCGGTAGCAGTTTAACATTTTATACTACAGTTACCACTTTCCAATCAACGAGTAGTAGCAATAGACAATAGAAGTTGCCAAGGAAATCCTATTGGTAATTATGAAAAAATATATTCTACAAAACACTCATTTCGTTGAAGAGCACGACATTAGTCACACATTTTGGTTTTCGCTTGGTGTAAGGGCATTTTGCGAATGCTCGCCTTTCTAGCTACCATTCTCAAGTAGAAAATCGGTCACCAAGCCCGTAGCAGTGTGTTACGGCAGCAGTCTTTAAGAGCCAGTAAATTTACATAAGACTTAATAACTGGTTGTCTCCGGCTGACGGACTCAGATTGTCACATGTAAAGAACTGCATGTGTTATAAGCGGAGTATACCGCTAAATATCACGTGGACCTCGTGCATCTTCTGTCACAATACCATATAAAAGAGAGACGACAAACATCCTCCGTTTCTCTCTGCAAACATGCCTCCTTGCTGAAAGCCAGGTGCACACAATACGAGTATATTAAAGAAATAATTTTGCTAACAAATTAAATAAAAACTTAATTAACGCCATCTACTCAGGTATTACTAAACTACAATATAGAATTATTATCGGTTCTGAACGCAAATTCACTATCAGTGCTACTTACTGAAGTAATTCATTAATAAACCGATAGAGGTCGCAAATACTAAACGCGATAGAGAAACCTTCGACAACAGATAGGTGTCGCCTAAGGAGATTGAATATATAATAAAATAAATTAGTTATTTATATAATTATTCAACCCATATAATAAATAACATTTATTACAAGGATCATAAAACAATATCTTGCAAACATACATAATTATTAAACATTCTAATTTTACATGGTCACCAGTCATGTCAAAAGAATGAACGTAAAAAAATCACCACGGGTCATTGCACTTCCTTTCAGCTGAACGTTGGTGTCTTGAAAAAGTTTTGAATAAACAGTTCTCATTAGATTGAACTTCCCAACAGTCTCGTAGCATAAATCATTGCCTTTTATGGTAATGAATTAGACTGCGAACATCCGGTGGAGGTTTTGAGTCTGATGCAGTGGAGGCCGGCGTCACTTTTTACGTGACCTCGAAGAAGTATTCCAAATAGAACGAAATAAAAGTGGTATCTTTATAAACTTATTATATTCTTAAATAACGGAAGCCCCAATACCAGGAGTTCCAGTACGAGGCTACCCTCCAGTACAACGCTGTATTCCGGTTCCATCTCCTGAACTCCTGCACCGACCGCTGCCACTTTCCGTCTCTACCGCACCTAGCCAGGACAACCTACCAGCGCGGCGGTGCTGAAGGCCCTAAGCTACTGCATCGCAGCACCTGCTGCTGAGCATAAACTCTCTACTAGCGGACCGGAGATAAGTCCTACAACAAGGAAGCATACTATTGTCATACATGTCAAAGATCTACGACACTTCCACTTAATATACACTAATCTAATTCTTCTCTTGTTTTCTTTATGCTCCCTACTATCGAACTCAGGTATAGGCAGGTGACAAACATAATAGTAAAATGTCAAAGTCGTGTCGCCAACACAAAGAAAGATTCGAAGGAGTGAATTTCCCGGAGACATTTGGCGGGATCGCACATCTCGTTCTGTGCAGATAAAGAAGCATAAAATATAACGTCACCGAGTTTTAGATAAAATTCAACGTTTAATTCGACTAAATTCCCCCCCTAAGGGTTAGTTTATTTAGGATTATTATCTGGCGCTTTAAATAATGAAGGTACGAAAATTCATCCGTTATCCTGATTTATTTTAATTAAGTAAAAGTAACGTAAAGTATGCTGTATTTATTTAGTGAATACAGAATGAATACCGATATTATTTCAGACAGTGCCGTAAACCCCACAGTTCCGGCTAATGAATATGTTAAATACCATTATTTAAAAGTAGGATGTCTACACCTAATTCTATATTATGTAATTTTGACGGAACTCGGTGGTGAGTCTCGCGGTGGATTAATTCTGCCCATAACAGATGCATTTCGTCGCAATTGATTTTTATATTACATTATATGATTTCATTATATCAGAAGTGAAATATATATTTTACACAATTGCACTGCGCCCGTCACACTGAGACATACAGTTGTACAGCCTCTTGTGCCTGTAATTTTACTGGCTCTCAAGGACAGCTGCCGGAAAACACTGTTAGCTGGTTATAGCTTTTCTACTCGAGGGTGTTAGCTAGTCAGGTGAGCATTCGCAAAATGCCTTTCCACCATGCGGTGAAACTCATGCGGTGGGTATCAAACCATGGACCTGCAGCACGGCAGTGCATAGGTAATACTGCTCAGCCATCATTGCTTCAAAATTGAATCGATCGTCGCGAAGTTTGCTTAGCTGTTCTTAACCGAGCAGCAAAGTTAAGCAACGTCCGCCGCGGTCATGAGTTGGATGGGTGACCTATCGACATGACTACTTCCGAAGCGCTTCCGTGCTTTGGAGAGCAAGTTCAGCCGTCGGTCCCGGTTGTTGTCTTAGTATGGCAGTCGTTATAGCATGGTGGTAGCGGCATTTTGCGAATGCCCGCGTTGCTAGCTACCACAATTAGAAAATCTGTCGCCAAACACCTAACGGTGTGTTCCGGCAGCTGTCACTGAGAGCCGAGTGGTCGCTAGCCAGGCTGGCATTAGCATAATGCTTTTCCACAATGTAAGTCCCCATGCTGTAGATGCTCCGATATACCGTGCGAGGGAGTTCATATTATCATAATCATAGATTCTAGAATTATTTTGCGGGCATCTATATTAAATTTAAATTATATATAAAAATATCATATCACTCAGTACGGAAGGACTGAAAAATTCTCGATCGTAATTAAATGTCTACAAAAAAAAAAAAAAAAAATTGCTATTAATTATTAGCGAGAATTTGTGAAGCAAGTTTTTGTTCAACTGAAAGCAACATCAGAACCCACCTTGCGGAAACCTTAAAAAGTCTAAGTTTGTTGACAACGAAGTTTTGTTTACGTACATTTTCTGAGACCTCAGTAGTGTGAACAATGTCTATTACCAGAGAGTTCACATCCTATCAAAAAAAAAACTTAATCACGTTCAATAAATGGCTTGTCTTAATATGGCGTGATTCCAGAAGTAAGATTCTGAGTTTGAAAGGTAAATATTTTTGAAACTTCACTAACAGCCTTAAAAGACGTAAAATAACAAATTGAGATATTTTTCTGAACACTCTGACGTCACATAATGGCAACACTTCACTACTACCCAAAATCATTGTCTGTTTTAAACTTCATTAGACGTCCATTTCCTGGCCTAGAGCATGGGAGTGCCACGCAGAACTGTTAAATATTTACATATTCCATTTCTTACAAAAGCACCCGTAGCGGAGCTTGCCTAGACGATTTTAAGAGAAGAATGCACGGAGTGCTTTCCATTCAAACGTAGTTTCGCCATATTTTAATTATCAAGTGTTCAAACTCGGTGTAATGTTGTACGCATATTGCAGAGCCTAATATCTGTGCTTCTGCTTTGCCAGTTTTTGATTTATTATTAATTGTATCCCTAATTGTCAAAATAACAATTCCTATACAAAACATTTTTTGCTTAAATACTAAATTTCACGGCAATCTGGCAAACCGGAAGTTATTACGATAGATATTAGGATCAAGGACGTACATGCAAAATATCACCGAGTTTGAAAACTTAGTATTAAACATTATGTCGAAACTACGTTTGTATGGAAAGCGCCACGAGCACTCTAGCCTTAACGGATCAACTTGGTTAAGTGACGTCCACTGCGTTCATAACTTGGATGAGTTACCGCTAGTAACATTTACTAATGAGCGCTGCCTCGCTTCGGAGGGCACATTGAACCGTCGGCTCTGCCTGGTTGATATATTTAAATGGCTACCACTCTCAACTCAATATTCAGTCGCCAAGCTTCTTACGGTGTGTTTCGGCAGCTGTTCTCGTGAGCCAGTAATTCGGGGTTAGCCTGAACAACATCTTCGACTGCCTCTTCATTTACAATCAGGTGAGAAAGAGGTCACAGGCTAAGAGAACATGATTCTCCGAAAAAACAACATGTTTATTATATGTATATTGGGATATGCTGCACCTTAGGCGCTCAATGTACCTTCATGTGCCTGTAAATTTAATGGCTCTCAAGAACTGTTGCTGGAACACACTGTTAGGTTCTTGGTGACAGATTTCCTACTTAAAACTGGTAGTTAGACCGGCGAGCATTCTCAAAATGCCCTTTCACTTTGCGGTGAAGCACTAGCCGGTGGTTAGGATCAAACCATGGACGTATGGTCCGTTATTACTGCTATCATTGCTTCAATAAAAAAAGTATCATCAAACTATTTATTTATTCCAAGTTTGTACCTATAGTCGTTTCAGCGTGAAGGAGTTACATACATACACACACATATTTTTAAATCCTTAGCAAGTCGGGGCAGGCCGCTAGTTCTGTATATGAAACAGTCTTTGCCGGATATATAAATAAAACTTGTTTTTTTTTTGAAAATTTGATAAGACCCTTATTATTAGCATACCGCGATCAACACACAAAAGCCATTAAAAATCGAACCACATCAAAATGAATATTAATTGAAAACCTTTTGAAATTTGAATCACGTCTCGAGTACAACGTGTTAATCTTTTTAAAGGGAAATGAGAAAACTTCGGCGCACTTCCCCTTCGCTAAATGTTGCGAACGTTTTTGTAATTTCGCTCTTTTTGTATTATATTTTTAGATTTTTTCGTATTGGAATAAGGGGGAAACTTTGGTTAGACAAAACGCAGTTCATTACAAGAACAATATGTAGATAATGGAAACTTAATAAATCATAAGTACACGGTTTTGATAACACCCCTAAGAAGGAACCTGTAAAGAAACAAATTAGTAGGTTCGGGCGTTTGTACGGAACAAATAATAAGTCGCACTGTTTTATTGTGAAGGCAACACTACCATACAATATGAGCAATTTACTATTAACAATAATTCTCATATAAACATAAAATTATTCCCGCCCATTCTAAAAAATCTCGTCACTGATTTAGGAATTGGTACTGGCGACGCCATCTTTTGCTTTTTGCTGGAACCCAAATAAGGTGTATTCTGCACCACCATTAAAATGATTACCTTTCCTAATCGACCATACCAGGCGATGCCAGCGCCATCTCTTGCAATTCGTTGATAACAAAATAATGCAAGTTGTACACGACAATTGCGACAAAAGAACGCGCGGCGCGCTAGCGGCAATACGGTACCTGTAACTAAATGCAGTACGTACCTACGTAAACTTTAAATGAAAAATAATGTGGGTAAACAAAATTGTATATCAATTAGTAATGTTAAATGATTAATTATTTTGCACAAGGTAGCAAGGAATAGGTACTTACCTAAAACTGTTGAGGATCCTAATATCTAATAAACAATAAACAAATTAGCGTTGAAAAATGTATACCTACGCGGATGTTACGTACCTATTTTATATTATTTTCTGATTGAAGTAGGTAGGTACCTACTGATTGCACAGCGTTAGGCATTCGGCAGGCCAGCTAAATTGGCCGTAACCTGATATAATCTATCCCCACGCCGCGCCCTCACTGCCGTTTCTCTTTCTATTTTTTTTTTGCTGCCTCACTTTTTTTATGCTTTATAGGTTAGCCTTTGACCACTATCTCACCTGATGGTAAGTGATGATGCGGTCAAAGATGTTGTTTAGGCTAACCTAGAATTACTTGCTCTCAAGGACAGCTGCCGGAATACACCGTTAGGTGTTTGATGACAGATTTTCTACTTGAGGGTGGTAGCTAGCCAAGCGGGCATTCGCAAAATGGCCTACCACCATGCTGTAACGACTGTCATCCTAAGACAACAACCGGGACCGACGGCTTAACGTGCCCTCCGAAGCACGGAAGCGCTCAGTAGTAATGTCACTAGCGGTCACCCATCCAACTCATGACCGCGGTTGACGTTGCTTAACTTTGCTGATCGGTTAAGAACAGCTAAGTAAACTTCGCTACGAGCGCTGCATCATCAGGTACCTACGCAAAACAGCTGTTTTGTCATATTGACTTCGCGTAGCATTCGTACGTGTGTAATGAAGTTGACCGCGGTTCAAAGGCAATGCGCTACTAGTTAGATAATAGTTAGTACTGATTTTGTGTTTGTGAAAATTTTACTTGAGTGGAACACATTCAGTTGTCCATTCCACACCACCCCCCGCAGTATTGTTGATATATTAATATCCACGGTATATTAGTTGGAATTGATTATATTACGTTATCGGCTATTCAAACAGATTATTCAAATGATGGTAAGCCCCGAGACTGCTTTCAACAAATGCTTATACAGCGTTGATTTGCGGAAATCTCTACATACTAATAACTTAAAAGATTCCTAGAGGCACTCATCTTTGGAGCGGTTATATTGCACTGCGCCCATCACCTTGAGACATGGTTGTAAGTCTCATGTGCCTGTATTTTCACTGGCTCTCAAGTACTGCTGCCGGAGCACACCGTTAAGTGCTTGGCGACAGATTTTCAACTTGAGGGTGGTAGCTAGCCAGGCGGGAATTCGCAAAACGCCCTTCCACCATGCTGTGAAGCTCAAGCCCGCGGTGGGAACCATGGACCTGCTGCGCGGCAGTCCATAGCACATGCCACTGAGCCATCAATGCTTCATAATATGTACCCTAGCATAATTACACACAGTTCAAAATAAAATTAATCGCAATAAAAGAAAAGTTTTTTATTGCTTTTGTTATTTTTGATATAGAAAGTCGAGCCATTTTAAAAAAAAAAACGACTTTGAGGTAAATTACGTCCTTTTGCGTGAGAGCACTTAATATTTTTTTTTGATCATCCGAGTGCCCTGCTTTTTCTATACCTAAGGTAGAAAAGTGCTGATTTGAGTTACTGGCTCTCAAGGACAGCTGCCGGAGCACACCATTAGATGCTTGGCAAAAGATTTTCTACGCAGGCATTTCCAAAATGGCCTACCACTATGCCATAACGACTGCCATCCTAACTCTATCGTACTAAGGTATTTTCTCGACAGATAGTATTAATAGGTACCTACCTACATACCTACTTAATGTATTACTTTACCGAAATGATTAATTAATATACCAAGATTCTGTGAAACCTGTACACTACTATACGCGGGAATGTGATCCTGTTGGAATTTCCAGAGGAATGTTCTAGTTTAATTAATTAAGGATGTTCGTTTACCTAAAGATTTCTATTGTTCAGTAAATACTTAATATTAATAACCATAATGTAATAAGTATTATAATAAGAATACTTAATATATTTTATCTATACAGTGTCAGCAAAAGTCTGTCTTGATGAGTACCACCTTGCCAGATAATCTGTTTCGAAGCAGACGTGTTTTTTTAAGGGATTTTGACGGAATAAGCATGACTCCCACTCGCCTGATGTTAAGTAACATCTGCCTATAATAAATGCATTTTATCATAAGTTTCGATATGCACTGTAGACACACAGTTAAGTCTCAAGTGCCTGTAATTTTACTGGGTCTAAAAGATTGCTGGCAAAACACAGTGTTAGGCTTGGAGAGAGAGTTACAATTAGAGAACGATTTTTTTAGATGATCTGCCTTTATTGTTCTACTTAAATCATCAAATCTATAAGCCCCGGTTCTATTCCAGGGTCCTATATTACTTCAATTTACTGAAAATGATATATAGTACTATTCTGTGATAAGAGACAAAGACGAGCAGGATAGTAATAATCTTACTCTGATTTCATCTAGGCGTTGCAGTTCGAGCACGTTACCCCACGGCAATGGTACATATTATATTTTATTTTAACCCCAGGGGACAAATAATGATGAGTGGGTTCTGAACTGATGACCAATCCGTTCTTTACACATAACTCTGTAGGATCGTATGACATCACCAATGTGTGTGTGTGTGTTATTTTGTATCATAGTTCCCGTAAACCCAATTGGTTGAATTAACTCGAAGCAGAATTATTATTTAGTTGTTAAAACGGAACTGATTTCATATACTGAGAGTATGAAATAATCGAGTTTGTTACCAAGCTGATTAAATATGCTGAGCTGTCATTGTCTTGGCCCAACCAAAAATTATTTCAGACCTTTGAGCTTGGAACTCGATTCCGTTTTAATTTCTCTCTTTACGTTGATGCGTACTGCTAATAAGATACATTTTCACTTGACCACTATAAGTTTGGTAACTAAAGACCGATGGAGAAGAAATTTAAATAGAACCAACATACTCACGCTATCTATCAATAAAATACCTCACTATTTTTTTTTTAATTTGCTCTCCTTATTTAAATGTATCTTGGTTCTCTTTTGCTTGCTGCGAAACAAGGTCTCTACGTCTCCGTCTTACGCCCTGAGTTTGAAATTTTCAAAGACCACTTAATCTTAATTCCATACTCAGCAGTTGTCTTAGGGATCGCAGTGTAAGAAAACACTGCTGTCCACTTTCTGGTATTTTCCCTACTTTTCCTCTTACTACTACTACCACAGGAAGGTACTCCACTGTACTGTATCAGCCGGATCGCCCACTGCTGGATACAGCTTCTCCTATAATGGGGGTATTTGCCATAATCCCCACGCTTTGCAGGCATCTTGGCGATCGCAGTGTAAAATGGCAGTTCTTCAAAAGACGCTACTGCCTACCTTCCAGTATTTTTCCCTTAGCCGCCTCTTACGACACCCACGGGGACACAGGAAGGTATGGCAGGGCGCAATTTTATCCAGCCACCCAATTTGTCAACATTAATAACTAACAAAACCTCCTTACAGATAGGATGCACCTATCCGCCCAGTCTGTTTCTTCACTTGTCTTACAAATTACTAGACAAAACTTAATAAACTGCTCGTGTTCCTTTCTGTTTCTTGCTTTACGTTCTGAAGCGTTAGTTAAAATCCAGGGTCAATTAAGACAGGAAGGAAGTCTCGAATTTTCATACAAAAAGAGAAAACGTTTCTCTCCCCTTAAAACATCACCGATTTTGATAACTTTTGGAAATACCTATAATAATACCTATAATACCTATTTCTCTGTGGGTGCTTCTCTACCCGTTCCTCTTAAGTGCGAACGAGACATTGGAGCTACTAAATTTTTATAGCTTTAGGAATATTGAGCCACCAGCGTAAGTACTTCTCGCAGTGCTCTATACTATGTTGCTGAAGGCGGCAGTAGAATTATCTAATATTTTAATTGGTGCTTGGTATTGAACTTCATAAGAGTATCACAGACACCTTATTTTACAGACATTTAATAAATGATTTTGAATTTGACTTGAAAATAGTAAGAATAAAAACTTCGAACTTTCTTTTTATGGAATTGTGACGAAACAAACACCTGGTCTTCTTAAGTCCCACAGTAACTTCTACCTACGAAAGGTGCATTTCGTCATTAGTGACGAACTGCACTGCGTCCGTCACCCTAAGACAAAGTTTTGTAAACGTAAAGATTTGTCTTACGTACATGTAATTCTGCGGCACCCTTACCCTCCAAACCAGAACACAGTAATGCCCACATTACTGCTATTACGTAGAAATAAATACCTTATATTTATAATTACATTTTGAAGCACTGATGGCTCAGTGGCATTGGCTATGGTATGCCGCGCAATAGGTCCATGGTTTGAACCCCACCGCGGGCTTGAGCTTCACCGCATGGTGGAAGGGCATTTTGCGAATGCCCGCCTGGCTAGCGACCACCCTCAAGTAGAAAATCTGTCGCCAAGCACCTAACGGTGTGTTCTGACAGCAGTCCTTGAGAGCCAGTGAAATTACAGACCCATGAGACTAAACAACTATGTCTCAAGGTGACGGGCGTAGTGCAATTCGTGAACGAAATGCATCTGTTCTAGGCAGAGGTTTGTCCGCTTAACATCAGGTAGGATTTGCGCATGTTCCGTCGCAATAACATAAAAAAAACCTTTTTTTTTTCTTCTGCAACTGTTTAAAATATTAATTTAATTAGATTTATAATCGCAAGTCATTTGGAAATTTGAATAATTATAGGTAGGAATATTTATATGATTTTTTAAATTGCAAGACTAGGTGAATGGAATGCCATGAGTGGCGTTCCATTATTAAATAGTCGAACAATTATGATTGTATTTACTATAAAATTTGAGAAGCAGTTCCATTCGGTCCTAATTTATTCGGTCGGCTTAGCAGATATGAATTTTGCTTTAGTTTATTTTGGTTTATTGCGTAAAAGGTTGTCAAACCATTAACTTTCCATACATGTTTAATATTTGAGAAATAATATACAGTGCACATGGAGCAACATAGATTTCCGTTGTTTGTTTTATGACAGTGCAGAAAAACAAGATTTCTTAGAAGATTTTTTTCAATCTGCTTAAGTTCGGATTACATCATCCGAACTGAAGCGTTCGTAGCGAAGTTTGCTTAGCTGTTTTCAACCGATCAGCAAAGTTAAGCAACGTCGCGCGCGGTTTTAAGTTGGATGGGTGACCGCTAGTGACATTACTACTGAGCGTTTCCTTGCTTCGGAGGACACGTTAAGCCGTCGGTCCCGGTTGTCGTCTTAGGATGGCAGTCGTTATAGCATGGTGGTAGGTCATTTTGCAAATACCCGCCTGGCTAGTTACCACCCTCAAGTAGAAAATCTGTCACCAAGCACCTACCGGTGTGTTCCGGCAGCTGTCCTTGAGAGCCAGTAATTCTAGGTTAGCCTGAACAACATCTTCGACCACATCATCACTTACCATCAGGTGTCAAATCATAGTGGTCAAAGGCTAACCTATCAGGCATAAAAAAAAAAAACTTTTAATAAGAATTTTCAACTTGTAAATTCCAATACATCGATCTAACACCAAAAAAGACGTTCACACTATGAATCACAGTACAATAAATTTGGAAACTTGCTGAGAAAAACATGTTGACTCAAGTGGCTCAGCAACTTTCGCTTGCGTCAACATGTTTACGTCTTGTAGGCGCGCCTTTAATTATTTTTTAAGCACTTCCGGTTACGCTTTGAATCTGGAAAATAATCGTGAAAAACATTTCTTTTTGAAAATCACTATTCGAGTATGGTCATGGCTAGCGTAAGGTAGAAAGTTTATTATTCTGTATACCATTTCAAACCGGAATACAGTAATGTGAATTTCTGCTTGGCGGCAGATATAGGTATGGTGGCAGTACTTCCGCGGACGAACGTTCTAATGCTAATGCTAATTACGATGTTATTGTGACGGAACAAACCCGAGGCCCACCTGTTGTTAAATGGACTAACCTCTGCCTATAACAGACGCATTTCGTCAACGAAAAGTTGCACTGTGCCCGTCACACTGAGACGCACAGTTGTTAGGTCACATGTGCCTGTAATTTTACTGGCTCTCAAGGACTGCATGCTGGTAGTGGGCTGGAGCATTTGGACTGCCTGTGAGTCGGCAAAGACTTGTAGTCTATCTAAATGTCTTTATTTTAGGAGATGTAGTGTTGTGTAGTTCGTAGTATTTTGTTAATAAAGGCATACAATCAAATACTAAAAACGGTTGAGTGTTTTTTTTATTAAAAATTGCCAAGACGGGCAAGCAGATGCCTAAAGGTAAGCATCACGCCTGTCCATTACAGTTACAGTACCATTTCGTGTGACAATGCACTGCGCTAGACACTCCGAGACATTCGATTTTAAGACTCGATTGCCCGGTAATTTCACTTACTACAGTTTTCTTCAAACCTAAACATAGCAGTGTTTACAAAATTCTGCTTGGGGGTAGAATATCTGACACTGCAGTGGTACCCATCAAGACGGCCTCATGCCGAGGTCTAGCATCTGATTACTGACAATGTTTCCATTGGAGTCATTTTCGGTAGTTGAATTGCGTTTTCAGTCAAAATGAACTCTGAAGAATCGGAAATTATTACTCACATACCACATTATAGCTATTCTATCTATCTATTATGATATATAAGGAGAAATGGATACGGCCACTTCCACAAAAAAAACAGAGAGTCACAAAAGCAATGCAGTATTTCCACACGATTTGACGGCAATAGGGTATTGTTAGACCATTCGCACACCCGCGAACCAAACCGATAGAAACCGCACGAATATTCAGAAATTCACTTTTCGACGACAAATGCTCGAATTGAATTCACTATTTGAGCGTAGAAAGTCGAATGTGTGTGATTCAATTGGATATTGGAAGTTTGAAAACTTATTTTAATAGAAATTGGTAGGCACATTCTTGATTTTTCTTTTATTATTTATCGATGATATGGTTTGGGCTAGCCTTTGACTAATATCTCACCTGATTGTTAGTGATCCCTGGCTCTCAAAAGGCAGCTGCCGGAACACGCCGTTACATGCGCATCTTCCATAATGATAAAAACAGAATTTCATTCATAAATTGACTATATCGTCCCCGCGGATGCGTGGTATCTAGCCAAGCGCGCATTCGCAAAAGCCCCAATATCATATTATGATATAAAGACTGCCACAAATGACAACGATTGGGACCGACAGCTTAACATGTCTTACGAAGCAGTAAGTAGTAAATGTCTGCGAATTAGCGGTTCATCCATTTCATGACAGCAGCGCATGTTCTTACCTTAGTTCTGATGAACTGAGTGTCAGTTAAGAACGACATGCTATAGGTGCCGTCACAGATTACATAAGCTGAGTGGTAGTGGTGGGGACATATGCGCATGAGTATATTCGTGTGCATAAATACTAAAACTAACGTGTACGTAGGTACAGTCATCTTGGGTGTAGGTAAAGGTTACGATTAAGAGTTTGTTTTTGAAGTAGATAGTTGCCTTATACGTAATTTTTTGGGTTCCTCCTAGTAAACGGAACCATATATCTAACCTGATGTCGGTCAACGTCACAGCTGTCCGTCCGTCCATCCGATATTAAACGGTTTAGCATTGGGACACCATTAGTAGCCAGTTAAATGCCAATTGCGAATCGGACTGTTGTTAAGAATCTCGAACTGTACTCAAAAAACAACGATTTCATGGTACACTCTGTGTTTGTATGGAACCCTCGATGAAGGAGACTTTGACCACCATCTCACCTGATGGTAAGTGATGATGTGGTTGAAGATGTTTTTCAAGCTAACCTAGAATTACTGGCTCTCAAGGACAGCTCTCGGAACATACTGTTAGGTGTTTGGCGACAGATTTTCTACTTCAGGATGTTAATGTATATCTAATTTTAAGAACTCATTTCATTTGGGCTATAGACTCATTACACATGGACAGACTACAGATAGACAGACAGAAGAGTGACATAAATGGCCATCGGGCACCGCTTAAAACAAAGAACCGCCAATATTATCCAACTAAACTTTTCTCAAGTCAAATTATGATCCTATCTCGACAGTTACTTTCTCAGACGGACAACTCAAAGTACGAGTACTTGCACTCTAATTGCAATTACAAAAGTCCATTATCCTTTTGTTACGAAGAACGAAGTGATTACCCTTTGAATGAACTTCTGAGTGAATGTAATTCTTTGCCTACATTTGCTTTTTAACTTTTCTAAAGTACTTAGTGTTTAAGCCAAGTTTTTACTGGATTTGTTCCGGGTAAATTGAACTGGCTTGTTGGGAGTTGATAGTGGTTTCAGGTCATTATTAGTTGTAGAAAGCTTGAAGAATATTACAGTAGAAAATTTCGTGGCTTTCTTCTGTATCTTGAGCTCTTTTCCATACTTTTGCCACTATTGTGCAGTTGTTTTGAGTGGAGTATTGTGGCTGGCGTTATTCCGACAATCTAATATCTGACCAGAAAACAAACAGCTCGCTGACACTGGCGCAGGCCTCTCGTATGGATCCCTGGTATACTAAGGTGTTCTGTTATTTGGGCCACCTTATTTGTTATTTCGGCCTACAGCACTCGATGAGTACGTTTGCGGACGTCTCCTCTGCTTCCATACAGCCTCTGCAAGTCTGCACAAGGGGCTGTCTGTGACACCTATAGTAAACAGGTATTTGTTTAGATGCCAGTTTCCAGTGACAATTTCGACTACCCGTCGTAATTTGTCTCTTTTAAGGCAAAGGAGCCTTCGAGCGTACCTTAGGTTTAGGTCTGCCAAAAGCTTCCTTCGATTGCCTACAGTCTATTGTACCTGCTCAGAAGTTTGAAGTTATGTTTTGTTCTTTGGCGGATCCAGGCTCAGATTTGGCTGAATGATATTGCAATCTGAGACATTGGTTCTTACCTTTCTGCTAAGTAGCGTAGTCAATGCTTGGATAATACCCATACACTTAACTTGGAGTATGGAGATGTATACCATCAACCCAGGCTTGTTGCTATATGTATGTTAAATTCGTCTGAGAAGCTACCGCAGTATCAGTCGTCATTTGAGAGCCATATGTGTAGGTTTTGTATATGTGAACGTAAACAGTCACTTGGCTCTTCGTGTGTTTGTATAGTGTAGCTCTTAGAGAATTGGTACTATCTGTTAGAGAAGTGGTACTATCTGTTAACTTTGTCATAGAGATATAAGATAAAACGATTCTTCTTTATAGTGTAATCTTCTATGATGTTGGTGTGTGCTTGTGTACTATGGTTCCAGGAATTTTGTGCTCTAAGTCAAGTAAGCTGTAACGGCGTCAGACCATGGGAGCTTCAACCGCAACGGTAGGCGAGGTTTTCATTTTTGCAGTTCGGTAATGGCAGTTTGTAGTGTGGTTCTTGGCAACCACGCCACTTCCCCGTGTGTTAGGGTAGATCGGATAATAGTTTTATATAGCCATAGGGTGACATTAGGGCTAAGCTTCCATGTCTTACTGATCAATATTTTGCATTGCCAGAAAGTGCCTTGTTTAATTTATTCTCTAGATGACCTGCCCAGTTTAGTTTGCTGTCTAGTATGACGCCCAGATTTTTTAATTGTTTTGACAGATTTAGTTGTGTGTTAAAAAACCGGCCACGACGAAGTAGTCTCGCCGTCTTCAGCCGGGCACGCTAGGAGTTCACCACCTAGCACCAGCAGCGCGGGGCTCGCTCCACCCCCACCCAGCTCCCCGCTGCCGCCGCCGGCGCCGGTATCGCGCAGAGCGCAATGCCCGCCGGGAGCTCGCAGGGGTGGCGCAGCACTCGCCCTGATTAGGAGCATCTGATATGCTCGAAGCCCGCGAGACGTATTCGGTGGTGTGATTGTTTTTGCCGGTTTAATTTATAATATTTAATTTTACTTGTTAGGAGTATTTAGATACATGTATACATGTTTTTATATTATTATCAGTGTATGTATGTAAGTATATTAATACAGATTATTATTATAATGTAACATTTACATAAGTATGTAAATATGTTGTTATTGAAGTAATATGTGAATAATTAATTATTTCAGTTATGTTGTAACATGGCAATTTTTGTAAATTCTTTCTGTGCAGTTGTCAGGATAAAAATGCTTTAAGCTATAAGTCCTTTATATATAATGTTGGTATAAGAGGTGTGGCACTTGACTGGTTCACGGACTATTTAACTGGTAGAACGCAAAAGGTTAAGGTCGATAATTATGAAAGTGATAGCGCGGTGTGCACGTACGGAGTGCCGCAAGGTAGTACACTAGGTTCAATACTTTTTCTAATTTATATTAACGATCTATGTGATACTACCTTGCCTGGACTAGATCTCTTAATGTTTGCAGACGACACCGTGCTTCTCCTACATGATAAAACATGGGAAAAGGTTATCACGCTAACAGAGATCTGCCTTTCAAATGTAACGCAATAGCTTGAAGATAGTCTTCTTTCCCTTAATACCAGTAAAACTAAATATATGTGTTTCACTAAGACTCAAGTAGGATCCCTTGGAAATAATATTAACTTAAAAATACACACCTTTCCATGCAACCAAAATAGCCAAATACCCAACAAATGTAACAGCGCAGTTTTATCAAGGGTTGATACTATTAAATACCTGGGGATAACTATTGACAATATACTGAACTGGAAGCCTCACATAATGGCTTTGGCATCTAGGATAAGAAAATTTATTTATGCTTTCAAAAATCTGAGAGAAGTTGTAGATAGGCAGCTGGCAATAGGTATATATAAGGCATTGTGCGAGTGCCTTATCAGATATTGCATTTGCACATGGGGTAGTGCAGCAAAAACTCATTTAATTACTGTAGAACGTGCCCAGCGTGCCGTTCTAAAAGTTCTATTGTATCTACCTTATAGATACTTAACAGCTGCTGTTTATGAAGAGGCTAATAGTGTTGAGGAGTCCTAAGTGTCAGAAAGCTATTCATTTACGAAGGCCTAAGGCGTTATCACAGAAAAGTTGTTCCAACATTGTCCTGTTCCCTGTGTTAAGAGCAAATTTGCGCACAATAGTCCAGTAGCAGTACGATCGTAACTTATGAAAATATAAGATTCAACCAATTTTTCACAGTTTATTAGTTACAAGTTCACAAAGCTTTTTTCAAAAAGTTAGAAATTTTTTACCGATGCGTTTGGTATTATTTAGGTATTTGTAAAAAACCTACATAAATTCGTGAATATAAAATTAGAATTAAAAATTCTGATTGTATATGACTTAAGACATTGTTATCTTGTGTTTATTAACTTATTAGAAATATTAGAGACTTGGAACTTAGGTAAACTAAAAATTTCAAAACCTGCTTTCAATAAAATATTAGAATGGCTGGAAATCAGTTTAATGATACTTTTATGTATATTGTAACATGCTGAAAAAATATTAGAAAAATATAATATGTGCTTCCCGACTTATTTAGTTTTTCTTTAATAGCGTGAGTAATATAAAATTAGAATTCATACATTTGTGGCTACTAGATTATAATAATATACTCTATCAGCATGCAAAAAATTAGAAAAAATAGTTCATGGTATTTAAAGATATTATAAGATTTGTAAGCGCGGCCATAGAATAAACTATATAGGTACCTACGCGGCATTAGCGCGAGGAGTGAGACGCAGCGCAAAGGGTCTCAATAAAAGTCACAACGTGTCGCGGCCGCACACGCCGCGCCTGGTTATACGATTTTATTGTTCCAAAAGCATTTATATTTTGTTGATTATTCAGAATTATACAGCGGCAAGTTTCTTTTACATACCTTCACACACATAGTGTATTAATCTAAGGTTTCTATGAAAATGGTCATTCAACCGAGGAAATTTCTATAAAACATGTCTAGGTAGGTATGTGAATTCTATACAAACTCCAGGCCAGAAAACTGGACTAGATGTCTGTCGGATTAGCTAGTAGCAACCTTCTTATATGAATATAAGTAGATACTACCTATAATATGTAGTTGACGCCTAGGGTTAACTCTAATTAGGTAGGTACTTATATGATATGTACCTATATTAAATTTACCACTTTTCTGTAGGTAGGTACTTTATCTAGCTTGTTTGTAAATAACGAACGTAAAGAGAGTTGTATATGAGGTATGAACCTATTTCAAAGTTTTGTTATTATATTAAATTTAATTGAACATCCGTTAGGTAGGAAGGTACGTTGGAATACGCTATCTTCAGTTTTCAATATAAATTGTCGGCCATCTGGACGAAAACTGATACAAGCATGTCATATTTGGACTGACTTCTATTTATCGAGGTTTGTAAAACCTACGTTGGGTAGTACTGACATATTTTAAACTTACATCATGTACGATAAAAAATAATTTTAGATTTTCAACGCTGACGAAATCCGAGAACGTTCTTTAGAGTTAATTAGGTCTCTTTCCAATATATTTTTAAAATAGGTACAAAAATTAAATAAGTTATTTTCATAGTTATGTGCATTACATGTTTTTTAACTACATTTTGGCCGTTGTGATTATTGAGGTAGTGGTGACTCTATCTGGATTAGATAACATCTTGATATTATGTTGTCGACAAAATATTTAAGCTTAAAAGGCAACCTTATCTAGCTTGTTTGTAAATAACGAACGTAAAGAGATTTGTGTATGAGGTATGAACCTATTTAAAAGTTTTGTTATTAGGTTAAATTTAATTGAACATCCGTTACGTAGAAAGGTTCGTTGGAATACGTTATCTTCAGTTTTCAATTTAAATTGTCGGCCATCTGGACTGGCTCCGCTCCGGCCTCGGCCCAGCCCGGACACGGCCCGGTCTAATATAATTCTTCCTTTAGCACAGTCGCTTATGGCATGGTGGTAGAGCATTTCACGAATGCCCGCCTAGCTAGCTACCACCCTCAAGCAGAAAATCTGTCACCAAGCACCTAATGGTGTGTTTCGACAACTGTCTTTGAGACTCAGTAAGTAATAATAGGTTAGTCTGAACAATATCTTCCACCACATCATCACTTACTATCAAGTGACATAGTGTTCAAAGGTTTAAGTCTATCAGCTATAAATAAATAAAAAATCACACATTAGTACGCAGTACAGTACACAGTACATTTTAAAATAGTTTTGTGCTAATATGATGTACTAATATTTGAAATGTATTTAATTGCTTTAATATTTATTGGTGCAATGTATGTACCTACATATGTAGGTACATACATTGCTGTAATGGCATGTGAGCACACGATCACTACCCTAACCCACCTTCTGCGTCAGAAGAGATATGAGTTACGCGATAGAAAGAGGCGCATTGTAGTAGGTGAATATAAATGTTAGGTACTCAGCTGTGTGCGATCTGAATTGCTCTTTATTGCGTCGTAGCACAGTTGCTTATCTATTTAAACGTCTTAGCGGATTGATTCTTATGGTCCTTATTATTCTGTGGTATTAGCGCTGTTATGTTATCTGATTACCCGAGTGAAAGAAGGAAAACAACTGATGAGCACTACTAGTATTTCCTAGTAGTATTAGAGGATTGACATCGCCCAAAACGGTAATCACAAAACCAATACCATTACATTTTACAATGTCGATCATTCTAATTTTACACTAAGTATGCAGATTTTAGGTATAAAAAAACAACAAATACGGTATAATTTTAATCGGATCAAAAATGACAGGAGATTGTAATTAAATAATCTACAAAACTAGCACAAGTTGTGATACGCTGTGACGTCAACCATCGCGTATTGCCCGAAAGTGAAGAGTCGCTGCCGCGCCGGCTCAATAAGCCGTAATCTTTACGACGACATTGCATATATTATGTTTGTTTTATATATATATTGGTGGTGATAATGAATCTGATAAATATTACATTGTGCTAAACCGTTTTAAACATTGCCGAAATATGCACAAATAAGAAAATAAAGTGGTGTAAAGTTACGAGGAGAGATGACAAAACTCCTCTGTCAAGCCAAAGTGGTTTATATATTGTTGACTTCCTTTATTGATCCGGGCCTTTTAATTAAATCCTTTCCAATAGAAATATACAAAAGGGAACATAATAATATAGTACTTACTATAAATTACGATGAATTACAGCTATATATGTAACTATCTAACTAGCTTTGATTAACTAATTTATTAGTTATATAGACAATATTAGAACGTGATGATGATAATAAAAAGTATTATGTGTTAATCCAGGACTTAAATGATCTATATTTTATGTTTTACCGAAATAGGTCGAGCCGACCGATTGACTTCTTACATACTTTCGCACTAATGATATAAGTGTGTTGCGATAACACGTTGACATAGTAAATATTTGTAGGTTGCTTGTTGCCTGGCAAAAAGCAGAAATTATTACCGGCTATTAAATTGAACATATTTACGTAAGTAGTTGGGTTCGTATCTAATCAAAATTATATTTGAATGGTATATAAAAGTTCAATCAATAGATCATTTAATCCAGAACATTTTAAATAGTCCACAAAATTTCCTTCTTCAAAGTACACAGTGTAAGTAGGCAGGTAGTTACAATGCATAAGGTAACAATAGGTAGGTTTACCTACTGCGAGTCAAGCCGCTCACTTTTATGGATCAACGTTATGCACCAAAATTTCAGGTTTTTAATTTCTTTCAGTTTGCGAGCTAGAGCCCCATGACGTACGGACGGACGAAAGGACATACAGATCACAATCAGAAAACAAACGGCAAAACGAATCCTATTAATGAGATTTCAGTCATTAATAGTATTCGTTTTGCCATTTGTTTACGGATCCTTTATAACTAGGCCACCGTAAAAGAATCTACTTTTGGTTATATTCGACTGGGCTTTCACAAAACCGACCTGCAATATATAGAATTTTGGAATGAAAACACACACCATCAATATTATTCTATTGTATTAAATTAATAACTTAGCGCGTAACAACACTTACACACTTATAAAATACTATTTATACTTATGAAATAATCAATAAATTAATAATAACAACAACATAATTATAATAAAAAACCATACAAAAAAAATATTCCACGCCGCGACATGAGCGGAACGTTGAATTATCTGAACCGGACCATTGATTTTGTACGGACGGAGCGGAGGGTGAGAGACGCGATGCCTGACGTCATCATACAACCGATGCTCCAAGCGGAGGTTTCGAAATAGACGAAATAAAAAGAAAACTTTAACAACTTCGTCATTTCTTAATGGTTTGAAATCATTTAAATCATTAATGTTTTTTTAATAACCGGCTGTACTCAAGCGTCGAAATCGCGATTTAGACGCGTGAACTCACCTGATGAAGGGCATCGGACATGCCCGAAACCTAGGTCGACAATCTCGACCAATACGCTTGAGTACCAACTTGAGTGATAACATTAATATGTCTCATACTCACGGGAACATTTAAATCATGTTAAGTGATCCTCATTACGTCCATTAACCGTTATGTGTTAGTAGCGAAAACATATTTCTTAATATGTTCTTGTTTTGTCACTTGTGTTATAAGATGTTATTGTACCAACCCTACAAGCGTGGAATAAAATTAGGAAGATGATGAGGAGTTATTTAAAGTAATATAGGTAGTATTCTGTTTTATAACCCTAAATGTAAAAACAATTTTAGATCACAATTCTAACTCGACGAAAACTAGTTAGACCTGACGAAAACTGGCATCAAAGGATGTAAAATTGTATAAATCTTTTTTTTATCTGTTATATTCAATAAAAATATGTGATTTTTTTTTATTTATAATTCAATTACACAACCTAAAATAGAATATTAAAACAATAAATAGAGAAATGATTTGTTGAATTAATATTTTAAATATAGGTAGGTACCTACATTGTTTACGTGTTAATGTTAGCAACTCCTCTAAATAGGCTTTATCTACCAACACCTTTTTAGAGGAAGATAAATCCACCCAGGTCGGTAGGATTTAGAAAACAGTGGACACACTGACACACCTACCCTGTCTGTCATCTGTGCTACTGAATCGCGATGGTAAGGCTTCTAAAACAAACAAATTTCTAGAACTTCAAACTGCATAAAACTGCCCGCGCCAAAAGAGCAGTTGGCATATCTGTGTTGGGTGGGACACAGATAATTAGCAGTAGGTTCGTACTTGCATTCGCGTCGCTCCGCGCTCCTTACGCGACGTCCTACGTAGGCGATTCAAAGCGAACGCGATTTCGAAACGATTCGATGCGGTGACACGCGAATTCAATGCGATGCGGTGCGACGCGGCGGCTTTGTCCTACATGCGCGCGAATCATACCGCACCGCCGCCGTTCAGTAAACACGGTATATTGTTATGGACGGACGCAAGCATGCAAATATTGTAGGAAAACTCATTTCTTAAATATCATATATTCAAGAACAATGTACGGCAGTGAAACTAATATTGTGTGCATATTTATGGGGAATTTCACAATTTCACGATAATTAATTTTAATTCCTTTTATCCCATAATCAAGAACGTCCTATACGTTCTTGAATAGAATTAAATAAAATTTCTACTTATGACATTTTTCAACAATGGTACAGCAACCAGCCCGCCCGAAAATATCAAGCCGACTGATCGCGTTCGCTTCGTTTCACGCTGCGCCGCACCGCACCATACGAGCGTTTGTTCACGTAGGCCACTTATATAGGTATTGACTGTTTGTTGTTTTCGCGCCGCACCGCGCCGCATCGCGTTCGCGTCAACATCGCTCACGTAACACGCGGCGCTGCCGCCAGGGCGCGGCGCGGCCGCCCGCGGCTTTCCCGCGCGAATTTTAGCACTGAGGCTAGAAGTTTTGTTCTATTTTCCAAAACCATAAACTTTTTTTTCTATTCTTTTGTATGACGATGGAGTATATCATTATTATCCAGTAGCCACTAACTTCTGGACTCTAATTTTATATTACTCACGCTATTAAAGAAAAACTAAATAAGTCGGGAAGCACATTGTATATTTTTCTAATCTTTTTTCAGCATGTTACAATATACATAAAAATATCATTAAACTGATTTCCAGCCATTCTAATATTTTATTGAAAGCAGGTTTTGAAATTTTTAGTTTACCTAAGTTCCAAGTCTCTAATATTTCTAATAAGTTAATAAACACAAGATAACAATGTCTTAAGTCATATACAATCAGAATTTTTAATTCTAATTTTATATTCACGAATTTATGTAGGTTTTTTACAATACCTAAATAATACCAAACGCATCGGTCAAACTTTTTGAAAAAAGCTTAGTGAACTTGTAACTAATCATCTGTGCAAAATTCGTTAAATCTTAAATTATTAAAAGTTAGCATGCAATTTTAACGTACTGCTACTGGACTACAAGCAGTTTAACGTTATTGTCCCTCTCCTTTATAACAAATTTAATAAAAAACATAAGGCAAAAAGCTAAGTAATAGTGAGATCAAAAAGGTGCTACTAACTTGGCTTTGTCAATATGTTTATGAAGGCATCGAAGGGATGCTAAATAGTTTTAGAGATTGATATATTGAGTACATACCCTTTTTATTCAACCGCTTTCGTGCACTTTAACACACTACGCCTGGTGCACACAACATCACACATAGTGCACGGTGCGTACAACGCCACACACAGTGCTTTAATTACATAATCTCCCTTTCATACCTACACTTACACATACACCACCACATAAAAACAAAAAACACGCATATCTCCACCAACCCATTCTTATGAGAAGGGTGCTTTGGCGGAGATGATATATACACTCAAACGTATATTCACTCACACCCACATACACATACACTATACATACATCCCAACACACCGTGACAAACATTTTAAAATGCGTGTTTTATCTAATTTTAAAACATGTTTGCTTAACATTTATAAATTTAAAATGTATGCTGTATTAATATTCCATAGATGTACTTATATTATTTTTTGAGTTATATAGACTATGTTTGTACTTATATACATTTATTTTGTAAGCATAAAATATTAAACAATCTAGATGGGAGAAGCCACTGGCACCCGAAACACAGTTTTTAACTAGTTCGGGAGCCTATGGATTCATTAATTAAAATGTAACAACTTTATGCAAAAAACTAAATTATTATTATTATAATATGACGTGTTTTAATTTTCACTACAGGTAATGTTTTTAAGGTATGCAAATGAAGTATTTTGTATCAATCTAGCTATTATTATGCAATTATCAACAACTTAAACTATTAATTGATAATAATAATAAACAGTGGGTAACGGTCTGAGTCGTTACAAATAGTTTGACCACTTGATGCATCCCTTATTCCAGCTTAACCAAACTGTCAACTAGTTCATTACTTAGTGAACAAGTTGAGCGTCCGTCCAAAGTTAACAGGAAGCCGTCCCAAGCGAGCATGGTTAAGTAATTACCGACCTCTTGTCTACTTCTCGTGCATCGATGGCTATGGGGACAGGTGAAGACGTGAGGTCTCAGCTTTATGTACATGTCGAGAACTTGGTTTGACTGATAATCGTGATTAATTTCCTATTCTTATAATACGGTTTGAAGGGGTGCCGCATGCCGCTGATATTATAGGTACATGAGACTTAAGACTGGAGGGAAGTCTCGAATTTTCATACAAAAAGAGAAAACGTTTCTACCCCCTAAACAATTACCGTTTTTGATAATTTTTGGAAATGTTATAGATGTTATTAATATCCAGGTTCATAGGTTTTGATTTTTATCATTATATATGAGGAATTTGAATGAATGGGTATATAAATACCGATATTTTCCCAAAACTTGTATCTTTAGTTTGTGAATTATTTTTAAATAAAGAAAAAAGAAAACCTAGTAACCCAGTTTATTCTATCGGTTATAAAATAATACCAATTTTTTTAGATTTGATTAATGTTTACTTTAGGAGAAAAGTTTTCTCCCAGAACGCAAATTATGCGCAAATTCTAAGTCAAAACTTGACGAAGCTGCAATTGTCCTTATCGCACTATTCTTATCGGACGTATAGCGGCGAGATAGCATCACTTTGTTAAAATACCTATTTTCTGTAGGAGCTTCTCTTCCTGTTCCTCTTAACGTCTCAGGGTAGGCGCAGTGCAGTTCGCCATTTGTGACGAACTTAGGTAACCTCAGGCATCGTGCTAGTTCCTTCACGATAGCACAACAAAAATGTTTTGGAGTGACTAGTCCAAGAATTATTTGCGAGGAGAAAATCTACAATACAATACAAAAATCTTGATTAGGGACAATTCCAGGGACAACAGTTGGTTTTTAGGAAGACCTAGGGCTATATATTTCTAAAACCAGATTGAATACGTTCTGAAAAAGGCCAGGTCAGGAGTACCCTAAACCGACGCATGTGTATGAAAGGATTGGTGAGTGAAGATGAAGCGAAAGAGATGTAAGGATCGTAGAAGGTGGAAATCTGTGGTATCTGCCTACCCCTATAGGAAAGAGGCATAATTTGACGTAGGTATGAATACCAGATGCTTTTTTGATGCCAAACCTCTTTTGGAATACTCTCAGTGGTACAGCCGCTAAATTATAAGTATGTATCTCTTTAAGAAAATAAACTGCGGTACATGGTACTAGGGACAGCCATAAAAAAAATTGACACATATACATTCATTTAACAAAAAAGCGTCTATATGTGGCTATACGTGGAGTATAACGACGCAGAAAAAAGTCCCGCGCTAATCTCTTCCAGTTTTTCTAAAGGCACCTTAAGATTTCCTTCTACAGCAAAAATTCAATAACTAAATATTTTATTCCCTTGGCACTAACTTATTTTGCTCTCGTTCATACTGAAAGTCAAAGTACAAAAATATTCCTTAGTGTATTGCAAAATAAGTCCAAGAATGCTCATCTAAAAAGTAATCACGTATTATGGAAACGAATGAAAATGCCGTCAATTATGAATAAAGATTACTCACGCAGTGTTCCGTACTACTAGTACTGTGATACGTCGTTAATAAGGCATAATATAGTACAATTTTGAAGATTATTAATACCTATATACTATATCTCCACAATTATTTTTATACAAAACATCAATTATTTCAAAAAACAGTCCGAGTTTCAAAATACCCTGGCTAAATATTTATTAGCTAAAACGTATGTTTCTAGAATTTCTGGCTCTCAAAAACAGCTGCCGAAAAATCGTTAGGTGCTTGGCGAGAGATCTTCACAACTAGAAAACCTCTCACCAAGCACCTAACGGTGGTAGCTAGTCAGGCGGGCAATTGCATAATTCCTTACCAGTAGTACGCTATAACGACTGCCATCCTTAGATAAGACGACAGCCGGTAAGTAAGCGCTAAGCAGTAATGCCACTAGCGGTCATGACTTGGATGGGAATCCAAATGACTGCAGTGGATGTTACTTATATAAGTTGATCGGTTAAGAATGACTTAGCAAGCGACACTACGAGAATTTCTAACATGTCAAGTTTAACGAAGGTCTATTACAAAATTATAAAGGCAAAATATTGAACGGCTGATGATATTATCTATCATAAGTCACTCGAAAACACGAAAGAGTTACAATTCCTGATTCTTTTAACAATATGATTGTGATTAGTGAACCCTAAAATGGTACCTTATATTATTTTTCTCAGTTATTCTCGTGCCTTTAATGAAGAAGCGGTATTAGCTGGGACACCGAGACCACGAGTTATTCTTAATTTCCCAAGAGATAGAAAACATTTCGCTTTGAAGAATTGAAACTAGAATTTATTTGGTCCGGCCAATTCTAGCTATGTTAAAGCAATTTATTATAATTCAGAAAAAAATCCAAGGTTTAAGTACATTTGAGTTGCGGCATAACCTTGATATACAGGGTTATTGGTAAAATGCTAACAACCTCTTAGTATTGACTTCTGCTAGTCCTAAGAAACATTTTGAGATAACTTTTTTTGTAATTTTTTTCCTCATTTTTTTAAATTCCTATTCCGATCTAAGAGTTCCCGCCGCGGCAACACTGGACCACGCTGTGATCCTATTGAATTGAGTTTCGAATATTTACATCGAGCTCAGTAATAAAAAAATATGAAATAATACATTACAGGCACAAGAAAATTTACACAACACATAAAAAACACAAAAAGAAAATTAAAAAATAATCAAGTTTTATTTTTCAGTTTTTTTTTTGGTATAAAAACTTAATTATAAAAATGTTATTAAAAATATACTGAGTATCTTGACCTTTGGGCGTCCGGATAGCAGTTCTTTTCATAGGTGGTAGAAGCGATTGAGGTTACGTTTTTGGAAGGTAGACAGCAGCCCCTTCTGAGGAACTGCATTCATAGACTGCGATCCCCAAGAGGCCTGCCAAGCGTGCGGATTATCACTAAAACCCCTCTTGATGGGTTTGCCGTGTTCACCAGTGGATAATCTGGCTGATCTAGTATACCTAGTGTCCCTAGTGATTGTGTTTATTGTGATATTTTAGTAGTGATGAGTCAGGGATGTTTTGCTTTCTGATAAGTCTTCGATGGCATTTATATTTACGGACGATATGCTTCTATTTTTCCTTTGGCCGATTTGATGCAACGGGCTTTATAATTTGAGGATTAACTTAAACCTTTAAGGACATTTTGCCACCGGCTTTTTGATTTAATTACCTAAATCGCTCATGTTGTGAAATTCTTTAACATTCATATTATTTAGATTCTAACGCATTCTAATAACATTTCTTTAAGAAAATTATACAAAAGCAAATTCTGTCATAACTGAATACAAGAGACACATTTTTTTTTTGTATTACTTAATTTCTAATATATACCAACTGCCTCATTGGTGTTGCTATAAAAGTGCTGCTTGATAATCTGGAGGGCCTGGGTTTGATATCCAGATCTAGTACAAGTTATTGGAATTTATTGACAAAAACATTCAGTAGCAGTTTGGAGTGTGGAACTGTAACTGGTAGATCGCAATAGGCTCATCCCATATTACATGGGATCAAAATTATTTATTGTTTCCGGCCAAAAATGTTTACCTCCCATTACTAATCGAAATAGAGCGTAAATTTTTTTTTTTTTTTTTTATGTTATTGTGACGGATCAAGCCCGAGGCCCACCTGATGTTAAGTGGACTAACCTCTGCCTATAACAGACGCATTTCGTCAGCGACGAATTGCACTGTTACCGTCACACTGAGACGTCCAGTTGTTAGGTCTCATTAGCCTGTAATTTTTCTGGCTCTCAAGGACTGCTGCCGGAACACACTGTTAGGTGCTTGGCGACAGATTTTCTACTTGAGGGTGGTCGCTAGCCAGGCGGGCATTCACAAAATGCCCTTCCACCATGCGGTGAAGCTCAAGCTCTGGGCGGGATTCGAACCATGGACCTGCTGCACGGCAGTCCATAGCCAATGCCACTGAGCCATCACTGCTTCAAGAATTCTTTAAGTACAATATTATATTTCCCGTTGAAAGTTAGTGTGGCATTAACGTTCCGGCGCTTTTGCGTTTAACGACATGGAATTGCATAGAAAGGCCTCTTATTTCGTGGGCTTTTGAATCTTGTCTATTTTTAGCTCGATGAGAGTGAATGGCTTTGAGGCTATCTGAATGTTGATAAAAAAATGTGCTATGTAACAAATAAAAAAACCGGCCAAATGGGACTTAGACTCGGATACCGAAGGCTCTGTACCAACACAGAATATACTAAAAAAGCAAATTCTTTTTCATTTTAGTTCGATGATCATGGTGGGATCATCGAGTCTACTCGTGACCACGGTCAATGCAACTTGATCGAAACGTCGAGGTTAGTCAAAATCTAATTATTTTGATGTTTATTTGTGCGTGAATAGACCCGTTTAGGATTTAGAAACATGAGCTTAGTTCACGAAAGTTTAAAGAAAAGGATCATAGTTGGAGTCCAAAGTCAAAATCATTTATTCAATTTACGCGTCGACGACGCTCTTTTGAAGGTCAGTTACAAATTTTAATATTGAGCTGCACTTAGCCGGTTTTTGTGATAATAAATTCCGATACATACAAGCCGGTGCCTGAAGGTAAGCATCGTGTCTGTCCATCACAGTTACAGTTATACAATTGTGCATGACAATGCACTGCGCTCGACACTCGAGACACTCGTTATTAAGTCTCGATTGGCCGGTAATTTAATTTGCTACACTAAACCATACTTAAACAGCAGTGTTTGTACACATCCGCATTATCAGGGTTAACTCAAATACTCATTAGATCTCACTCAAATTAAAATGGGGGTTCATTGAGAGCCAATGAAATTACAGGCACATAAGACATAACAACTATGTCTCAAGGTGACGGGCGCAGTGCAATTCGTGACTTGTGCCGAGATGCATCTGTTATAGGTTAGTTCACTTAACATCAGGTGGGCCTCGGCCTTGTTCCGTTAAAATAACATTAAAAAAAAGGACTTATGAGGTAATTTTGCATGGTGGTAGGGCATTTTGCGAATGCCCGCCTGGCTAGCTACCACCCTCAAGTAGAAAATCTGTCGCCAAGCACCTAACGGTGTGTTCTGGCAGCTGTCCTTGAGAGCCAGTACTTCTAGGTTAGCCTGAACAACATCTTCGACCACATCATCACTTACTATCAGGTGAGATAGGGGTCAAAGGCTAACATATCAGGCATAAAAAATAAAAAAAAACACAAAATAATTACAGCTGAATCGTGAACTTCCTACTGTTTTTGAAGTCGGTTAAAAATACTTAATAATTTGACTTTTAAAACCACTTCTGAAGCAATGATGGCCGAGCGGTAATAGCTATGGACTGCCGCGCCACAGTACCCTGGTTCGATCCCCACCGCCGGCTTGAGCTTCACCGCATGGTGTAAGGGCTTTTTGCGATTGCCCGCGCATATGAGACTTAACAACTATGTCTCAAGGTGACGGGCGCAGTACAATTCGTGACTTGTGACGAAATGCATCTGTTATAGGCAGAGGCTAGTCCGATTAACATCAGGTGGGCCTCGAGCTTGTTCCGTCACAATAACATAAAAAAAAAACTTCCCGCCTTTTATTTTAGATAATCCATGCGTATTCGTGACTTATAAGTGTTATCAGTTACATGTTCGGTCAAGCAGGCAAGAATAAGAATGCTAACCACGATGAAGATTGAGCGAACCATCGAGACCGGAAGGTGAAGTTCTCTCATCAAACAACTAATATTTGCAGCTGTGGTGCATGAATATGCATAGTGTTTGTCCATAGTCCGGCTTAGTTGTAAGACGTTATTGGCTTAAGTTACAAGCGAAGTCATTTATAATTTAACTTCATTTAATATTATTTTGTTCATTAATTTCAGTTTCATTCATTTATAATGTCCCGTGGGATGTCGGCTATGATGCTACCCCTATTGCTACCTATGAGCGTCGTAAGAGATTAAGCTAAAATCCCGGATAGTGGGCCGCAGCACCTTCTGAGGAACTGATATCTTAAACTGCGACTAAGCGTGGGGATTATGGCAAATGCCCCCCTTAATGGGGGAGGCTGTGTTCAGCAGTGGACGATCCGGCTGTTACAATACAATAATTTAACTGTTATGGATTGTTAACGGGACTAATTTGCGATAAAAACTTATGTGTCACACGCGACCGTTATCGGCCATTTATGAATGAAATTCAATTGTTATAATTATCTATGATGCGCATGGATTAAGACCTCGTTTATAAAAAAGTATGCATGCTTTTTCTATTGCTGCAAAATAATATCAAAGTACAATGAAAGAAAAAAAACAAACCTGTCGTGAAACATTCAAAACCGGAAGGCGTCCTCTGTTAAACAAAAGCCTCCGCCGTAGGCCGCCATAATTACACTTGTATTATTATTATTACTAGTTACCGCATTTTTACGATGTCGTTAGTCCACCTTGTGGCCACTTAGAACCTACCAACTCTACGGCTGCAATTTTAATGTGGTAAGAAAGGAACTCGAGAATCTTTCTTCCCTATCGTTTATCATTTCTTCGAGGATTGGGGCCTGCATACTTCCATTTGAAAATTCTGAAAGCTAACCTAAAATTACTGGCTCTCAAGGACAGCTGCCGGAACACTCCATTAGGTGCTTAGTGACATATTTTCTACTTGAGGGTGGTAGCTAGCCAGGCGCGCATTCGCAAAATGCCCTACCACCATGCCATCCTGAGACAACAACCGTGACCCGACGCGACGGCTTAACAAGCCCTCCGAAGCACGGAAGCGCTCAGTGGTAATGTCAGTGTCGCGGTCACCCATCCAACTCATGACGAACTCACGGCGGACGTTGCTTAACTTTGCTGATCGGTTAAGAATAGCTAAGCAAACATCGCTACGAGCGATTCAAAATTAACTGAAAAGTGTTGCAAACTTGGATGATTTAATGACAATTGCAACTAGTCGATAACGAACAGAATTTTGAAGGAATTTTGGGAAAGTGAATGATCTTGTAAGTTGTATGCATAATTCAAATAAGTAAAAAATATGTTTATAAAAGACCGAACCGATTTCCAGCACTGAAAGTGTGAAATAGCTTGTTAAAGATCGAAGAAATCGGGTAATCGGGCGTTCCCCGTTTTGGGCGTTCATTCTTGTCAATGAGGAATTTATTCCGTTGAATAGGAAATAAACAATAGACCTGATTAAAAGTGAAGAGTAGATACACAATTTAACAGGTTAAACAGAACAATTTTGTTCTTGGTTAATTGGCCTCATGTTCGCATGAGGGAGCAACCGGTGCGTGGAAACGATGCCCGCTCAAGAAGATAATAAATTCATGTTATACATCTCAATAAAAAAAAATAAAAAAAATGTGAAATTCGGTATATTGTGACACAAATTACTAGACTGGTTTTTTTACCAAAATATGTTTCCTTGTAAACTTTTAGTACTATTATAACACTCTTATATAATAAATGCCAAAAATGGTGAGTGTAATGTGGTATGTATGTTTGTTAATCCATCACACAAAAACGAAACTGATTTGTTTGAAACATGGAATTTATTTATTTATTATTTATTTACAATTAAAACGGTTTACAGCAATTACATTAATTATTATCAATTCTAATACCTACACATTGAAATATAATAATGTCAGATAATACAGTGAAAATTAAATTATATTTAAATAGGATACATTAAAAACATTAAGAATAATAATAATAATAAAAATATAAATAATACCATGATTCATAAACACAATTTGACTAATTAAAATACCCACATACAATAGTAAAATTTAGATCATTCATCCCTCTCACAAAAATCCAAACATGCAGACAAGATACTTTGCCATCCATCAGCAAACAAATCACAGTTAGGCTTGGCTGCCAGGAGAGTGTTGAGCGCAAAGAGTGTACGCGGCATGGGCGAATTATGTCGAGCTACGGTTCGACAATCTGGAACGGCGAAAAATTGGTGTCTCCTGTTACGTCGCTAGTTATCAGGCACAAAAAAATTACACACCACATCATGGAGATCAGGCGCATCAATCTATCCTCTCAGAATCTTGCCTCTTCGATTCCAGCGAATAGAGATGCCTCTTCGATTCCAGCTCAAGGTAATTGTTTTTTTGCTCTAAATACTCGTAATTGTGATTTTTACTTACTGTTCTGTACGATCCTGGTGGACCTGCCTACCTACGTATCCTGATTACTACCAGATATCCTAAGGGTTGTTCTTCGGTTCAAAATAATATGCAAGAATATATTTATAAAGTCAGCGCAGGCGGCGAGAGTACGGGTAAGTCGGTGGGTGAGCGTGCGTTCGATGCCAGCTGGTTTTTTTTGTCGATTCCTTTTAGCTATATACCCGCCCCGCGACCCCGCTCGGCCCTCGTCTTTGTTCGCAAGTTTATTGAAGAAAGGTAAGTTTTATATTGTTATCCTTTTTATATATATTTATATCGTGCACACTTACCATGTGGTAGAGGTTCAAATTATATTTGGACATTAGGGTATCGTATTTGGTGCTTAGGTAGGGTACCAAACTATACGGAAAATATTAAGCCCTAAACCTGACGTTTCTAGTTTGTATGTTTCCTTATGAGAAAACTGAATTCTCTTACCACAGTTTATATGTAAAAATTGCAAACGGAAGCTGTTTTTCCGTCTGTCCATCCTTAAAAGTATTTTTTTGTGTAAATTAAAAGGGATTACCCCATACATAAAAAATCTATTTGTTGATTTTTTATTTTATTCTACCATGTTTATATACTGCGGGCTGTTAGACTTGCATCCCCCAAGACGCGTGTCTCATGCATGGGGTTTGTGGCAACCCTGGCAGAAATAATACACAAACTTCTTAGCGAGAGAATATAGTAAATTAGATATGTCATTATTGTTTTGTACGTCTTTCAAATTCAAATATTTTGTAAGAACCAATACAGAACCCGGTGAGTATACATTATATAATATCACACTAAGTAGTACAGTAACTGAAATTTATTAGCTCGAGTCCTTGCCACATGACCTGGCGTACAAATAAAAAAAAACCAAACACACACTTAAAGTCTATATATCAAAATACTAATGTTCCGTAACAGCCGACTCGTTCACTGCTGAACACAGCCCCTTAATAGGGGACTATTAAGGGGGTATTTGCCATAATCCCCACGCTTGGCAGGCGGCTTATCGCAGTATAAGATGGCAGTTCATTAGAAGGTGCTGCTGCCTTCGTGCTAATACCTTCCAGTATTTCTCCCTTAGTCGCCTGTTACGACACCCATGGGATGATATGGGGAGGTGCAATTCTAATCCGGCACCCCACGGGGGACGGTCAAAGAGTACAATTGGTCATTTTATTTTTAGTCATTATTTATACAAATTGAAACATTCTTGTCAATGAGGAATTTATTAATTGTATTTGTATAATAAAATTTTCGCCCGTGGGGTGCCGGGCTTGAATGTCACCCCCCATCTCTTCCCGTGGGTGTCGTAAGAGGCGACTAAGGGTAACACACCTGAAGGTGGGCGCCAAGCGTGGCGATTATGGCGAACCCCCCCATATTGAGGGAGGCTTGTTCAGCAGTGGACTATCCAGCTGATACAATAGTAACATTTTCGGGATAATATTTTTTTAAGTTTTCGATTCAACATTGCAATATGGACTTCTTGTCTTTTGCCTTTATCTTTTATCATATTAACGTGTTTTCATTTTATTTCTTAGATCACTTTTTAACACACTGTAAAGCAGTACGTTTATTTCCAATGGTCTAGTTGTAAGTTTAATTAACAATTTATTTCTGTTTTTTTTCTTTGCCCAGTATTTGCTCGTAGCGCTCTTTGTTCTTCTCTTCCTGTTCTTTGAGAGGCTCTCTCTTCACGTGGGGTTTTTATCATACAATGTAATTTTTTTGGATCTTCTGACATAATAACTGTGTCTTCAGAGAATCTTTCTATATTAGCACGAAACCACTTGTTTCAGACAATGCAAAGCAAAAACTGCGTTTAACCGCTTCCACCTGTTTCTTACATCCTTTATATAATAAAACGGAGTTTCCAGGATAGAGTTACTTACAAGGAATCTTTAACGATGCCTCATTTTGATGAAGACGAAGTAGGGAAACATGATTTTGCATCTCGCCCTCGAGGAAGATTACTTTGTTTATAGGATTTTAACGTACAATTAATTTTATATCTCTTGTTCTGGTACGGTAACTTAAAATTTACTTCCGTTACAACATCAACACCCGTATATTATGAAACGCTCGTAGCTTGTTAAGTCATTCTTAACCGATCAACTAAGTTAAGCAACGGCCGCCGCGATCATGACTTGGATGGGTAACCGCTAGTGGCATTACTACTGAGCACTTCCGTGCTTCGGAGAGTACGTTAAACCATCGGTCCCGGTAGTTGTCTTAGGATAGCAGTCATTATAGCATGATAAACAGGCGTGCGTGTCAAAAGCACGCCTGTTTAGCCATCACTTTAAAAAAATACTGTTGCCAAGCACCTAAATCTGTGTTCCACCAGCTGCCCTGAGAGCCTATTCTCATTGTAGTATAAGGTTTTTTTTAAAGCTTTGACCACATAGTCACTTACCATCAATCCTAAGATTGCCCTATCAGTAGGTAATAAAAAAAGAGAAAACCTTCACGTCACGATTCAGATATTGTTAGTACGTACCTAGTACAATATTCGTAGGTTTGAATTACACCTTGGCTTTTGATAACTTTACTGGACTTATTTTTATTGTCGTTTTAAGTATTAAAACTACCTACAATCATTACAGTCATTATTGCACGGCTTCAATATGTGAGTAAATCTTTTTATCATCAATCTTCCATTGTCCTACTATTGGTTTCAAAGCAGTGATGAACTAGTGGCACTGGCTAAGGACTACCGACCAAATGGTCAATGGTTCGAGTCTCGCAGCAGGTTTTGATGTTCACCGTAAGGTGGTAGGGCCTTTGCGAATGCCGGCCTAGCTACCAACTTCAAGTATAAAATCTCTCGACAACCACCTAACTGTGTGTTCCGGCAGATGTCCTTGGGAACTTGTAATTATACGTTATGTCTGAGTATGAGAGTGTCGTCAAAGGCTGACCAATAAAAAGTAAGGTCGCTATTATAATGTTTTTTTTTTACTGGGAACAAAGCATTTGGTAATTGGCTTCGGTGCCTTAATTTAAAAGTGCTAGTCTTAAAGCACCATAATTGTTCTTAGGCCGTGAGGTGCCGGGTTAGAATTTCAACGCCTTATTTTTTTTTTATTGCCAAAATGTAAGCCTTTGCTAATCAAATGGCCTCGAGTTTCTTGCCCGTTCTTCTCGCAGTGGCTCTATACAATTTATTTGCTGAACGTGGCAGTACAATGTAGAATATTTCAATACTAAAATTTGTAATTGACCTTCATAAGAGCGTCGTAGACGCCTAAATTGAATAAATGATTTTGACTTTGACTTTGAAAAAAAATCACACCTGATGGTGGTCGAAGGTCTTAACATAGAATTACTAGCTCTCAAGGACACCTGCCGAAACACGCCGTTAGGTGCTTCGCGACAGATTTTCTACTTGAGGGTGGTAGCTAGCACGGCGGGCATTCGCAAAATGCCATTCCACCATGCGGTGAAGCTCAAGCCCGCGACGGGATTCGAACATTGGACAATGCCACTGGGCCATTACAAGTCATATCAGAAGGTGAAGCAGCGCGTTCTGAAGAACTGTCAGCTTTAACTGCAATTTTAAAGACGCTTGCCAAGCGTGGGGATTACAGAAAATCCTTCCCTCCCTAAGACCTTGTTCAACGTTTCAGTTGATGTGATGATAATTATAATGAAAACTATTCCCTCTGTTCTTGCATCGTTAGCAAAATCTCAATTACACTTATGTCCAGGTTAGCAATCGAATATTGCATGCAATATATTCTAGTTCGAAATACTCGCTTCGTCAGCTTTACTTAAGCTCTGATTGGGAAGGTATAGAACAGTCCTGTTTACAAACTGAGAAATGTACGGTAATCCTAAACAATACATTCAAAATCTATTTAGCACTAACATATTGCATCTAGTTTGATAGCTATGTAGCGAGATCCCTCAGTGTTGGATACCCGAGTTTCGGATGGCTAGCCACATATTGACTAGGGAGATTAAATTGCTTCACCTCGTTGAAGATATTAATTCAGCTTAGTTAAATTGCTAACATGTTAAGGTATAGGTATTAAACTACGAAAATAAAATTACTCCCTCTCCCTTAATTATAGATTTGTCCGTGAGAAAATTAATTAAATGGAAAATATAATAATTTTATCGCACACAGAAACTACTATTGATATTTAAGTTCTCCATTTCAAATTCAAATCAAATTACATTTTATTTCTGTATATAAATCTTTTGAGTCCCTGCAGACGTGAGTGGTGTGACGCATAAACACAGTCCAAAATATAAAAACTTTGTCTTTTACTACTCTACTATATTATCATAAAGGTTACTCCAGCTTTTAAAGTACGGTTCTGATGATTTAAAACTTGCACTCGCACCAAAACCAAATTTGATCACTTGTTGAACAATAGCCATAGTGTTTTTTAATGTTATTGTGACGGATCAAGCACGAGGCCCACCTGATGTTAAGCGGACTAACCTCTGCCTATAGCAGATGCATTTCGTCACAAGTCAAAAATTGCACTGCGCCCTTCACTTCAAATGGATGTTAAGTCTCATGTGCCTGTAATTTCGCTGGCTCTCAAGGGCTGCTGCCGGAACTCACCGTTAGGTGCTTGGCGACAGATTTTCTACTTGAGGGTGGTAGCTAGCCAGGCGGGCATTCGCATAACGCCCTTCCACCATGACGTGAAGCTCAAGCCCGGTGTGGGATTCGAATCATGGACCTGCGGCACAACAGTCCATAGCCTATATACCATGAGTTGATCACTGCTTCTTGTAAAACTAGAAAAGTAGTTCTAACTTAACAAATTTAATTCCATATCTCATTTTATGAGTATCTGTATAATATATATAGGTATAAAGCAAATCAATTCGTAGCTACCTACAGACACGACTTTTGTGATTGTTAATAATTACATCCTCCGGACACGCTTGTATAGGTAAGTACTAAGTATGTAAGCTGCAAGCAGCGTTTGGTTCCGCTATATGAATTCAAACTACTGGTTGTCTTGTTTTACTAGACTAATATTTAAACGATTTGCAACTCATACATATATACATAATATCCGTGAAAAATATAAAGACATAATATCCGTGATAAATATATTCACGGACATTATGCAATCTACTAGTTACTGTAGTTCCGGCGAAGTCAATTATTCTAGGAGATAATCCGTCAGTGTGGTCACCCTAGTTACGGACGGGTAGTCACATATCGACCGGCAGATTAAATTGTCTCGCTTTGCTGATCAAGAGGTTAAATGTATAGGTTTAGCATAGCAATGTAGCAACACTAAATTCAATAAGTTTTATAAGAAATTTTAATAAATCTTACCTTTATTCTAACCATCCTCTTCCTACCCTTATATCATATCATGTGGGGTTGGTTCAATTTTTATCTTCAACACAAAGAACGACATATTAATGTAGAAAGTTTTAACTTAAGTTTTTTTGGTTAATGAAGGCGTTAAGGTCGTAAACATTTTGTTATATGCCTAATTTGCAGCACATTCGTGAGTAGTGGAATACTACCCATTTAGCGTAATTTATCCAGTATTTGTCTCTTAATTATTCTTAATATACCTAAGTCTGGAATTAACAAGCATATCTAAACCTATAATTTGTACAATTTACATAAAGAGTCCGACGCATCTGACGGTGGATTTTCCAAGTTTCATCCAAACTGGTTTAGCTGTTTCTGTACGAAAGTGTAACAAACCTACATACTCAATCCTCACTCACTCTTCACAATCTTAAGCATTTATAATATTAGCTGATAGTGATGTTTCTGGTTTTAAAATTTTCCATATAATTATGTTTATTTTTCAAAATTGTTTGAAATAATCGTTTAGTAGGATAATTATTACCACGAGTTTTATCCATATTAACTTATTAGGACCGCGTTATATTTACCGAAAAGATTCCGACCAGTTTCGGACTGTTTTGAAGTTCTTCGTCTGGGAGCCATGATTGCGCGAAGCGACGAGCACCAGACCTCAGCGCGTAACTCAAATATAACGCGGTTCCTAGCCACTTCCTAATAAGTTCATAATTATTATGTTAAAATTTAATTAAAATGAAAACCTGGGCATAAAAATGAGGCTCAAATACATGCATACATATTTAACAGAGCTTAAATTTAACATATCTAATTCAACATTTTACTAACTTGTAAGTTAAGCACTACGTGTACACCATTTTTAATATTACGTAATAATGACAAAATTTTCGTTGTATCAAAATGTAGAACATACCTACCAAAGCTTCAGAAAGCGTCCAGCAAAAGGCCATTTGGTACGAGAAGGCCACTCGTGTAATGGCTCTTTAGATCGAGATGCCATTAGAGAAATTACCAAATGTCTCCTATCACGTTAAGAGCAAGGAGAGGCTTATTGTACAATCAAAAATCTCTTCGACAAATATCACGTGTAAGTCGACTGTTATCTTTTATTTTTGTTTGAATTTCCTCGCATCAGAATCATACCGAATGTGATTAGTAAGCAGTAACGATATAAAGTTTGATTTGTTTCATAGATATAATTTTATACCTTATTATATGTATATATATTTTTTCAAAATAAGTTCAACTGCTAAAAATTTTACAATTTGGTAAAAGTAGTTTCGTAGCGAAATAGACAGTTTAGAAAATCAGATGTAGTATGAACATTACCTCGCTTGCTGAATATTTGTCAGAGTGTAGGACTGTCCACTCCAGATTAGGAACAATTCTATTCTGTGACTGTAAGTATCAACAGTACACCATAACGTAGGTTTGTTTATGTTTATATACCACAGCATATACAAGTTAATACCATTTGAAGTGACGTTACAGCGGCTGGAATCCAGCCGGGTGAAAACTTTTAAATCATACAGCGAAGAATAAGGATGCGTTCCTTGTCTCCGACTTCTGGCCGGAAGGAGTAGTATACAGGCGCTATAGGGAGGCGAGGCCGAAAATGAATCCCAAAACTTGTTTATTTTTTTATTTCTATACATTATGTATGTTAGTCTGTAAGGTATATATTTCTCTGGGTCAGTGTTTATGTAATACTGTTACTTGAAATAAAGAGATATTATATTATAAGTTATTTCATAAATTAAAATTATCTTATAATAATTTAAAATTATAAATATATATACATATCATCGTCGCTAGCTATATTTTCCAACATTGGACAAAATCCAGGCATCTTGACAATTGGATGGCAGTTTTTAAGAAAGTGCTGCTGCCCACCTTTTAGTATTTTTTTCTTCGTAATTTCCTACGACTTTCAGAGAGGGTGTAATTCTATACTGGCACCTCATAACTAACTAAGTAACTAATGTTAGGTATCTAAGATAAGTTACCAATAGGTTTAATTATATATGAGATATGTCGTACGTTTTATATCGTGTAACCCAGAATTGCCCTTCTAATCTTTAACAGCCACAGCTGGGCACCTTCCGGTATAGATTGCGTCAATTTCAATAATAGTTATATAGGTTCATATATATTACATATACAGAGGTTAGTGTATATTTTGTTGTAGAAAGGTATTTGTTTTGTATACAAAAAATATTGAGAAACTTCAATATTTTTCGGTTACTATATACGACTTCGAGATATTATGTACCTATTTCTATTTATATATCCATCTGTTATTTTTTTTCGAGTTGGTTTGTTGTTTATTAATTTACTCTCATTTAAATATAATTAACTATGATACTGTAGTTTTTAAATAAATTAAACTAATTGAAAAAATATATTTGCTGATAATATACAATAAGCCTTTACCTGGATGATTTAATAATATCAAACCAGTGAGTATACTGCTTACTGGATCGATTCTGTCACTAGGTACACACTGTATTCTATGAGGAACTTTGGTAGGTACCACCACAATATTTAATATTCTGTGACAAAGCAGTATTGTGCAAACGCTACTGTGATAAGGCGTGAAGGATACATCAGATATAGAAATTACTGAACAAGACGTAAGTTCAAACGACTCGGAGTGACATGCAGTGCATGCAGAGCGCAGTGTAATGTCATACAGAATTAGGATTGTGTACGGTTTTATAATAAAGTTCCCAAACATATTACAACGCTCACAGAAGGGAAATTCAAGTTGCACGTGAAAAACATATTGATTAAAAATCCTACTACACAGTTTCTGATTACTTAAACGACAAAAATGCCTGGACAAACAGCCTCTGCCAAGCTAATGCCTGTCACCTACATAATTTAAACAAATATTGTAATAACTTTATTATATAGTAAGTATGTAACACATTGTTAAAACATGTTTAAAAGAATGGCCCCAAGTTTCTTGCCCGTTCTTCTCGCAGTGGCTCTATACAATATATTTGGTGAACGTGGCAGTACAATGTAGAATATTTCAATACCAAAATTTGTAATTGACCTTCATAAGAGCGTCGCGGACGCCTAAATTGAATAAATGATTTTGACTTTGACTTTGACTTGAGGAGTTAATACTGAAACTGTAATAGACAGGCGAGCGACTTGTCCGTCTGGTCACTTCAATCAAATAAAAAGTCGACCACTGCAAATGTGAGCTGGAGTGTTTTTATCCTGCAGCTAGCGATTTCCACATGTAAGTTTTACATGCTTGAGCCAATTCAGTTTTTTCATTTTCTAGTCAATCTTGAATTTCCAAATTTATAATGGAAACTGAACAGATCACGTACTTCTTTACTATTTAGCATGTGAATAATTTCTTGAATGTATGAATGATGAATTTCTATAATATATATTAGAAGCTTAGTACTAAAGTTCCTCTCCATAGTTAAGTTAGTCATACATTTCTAGTCTTATGATTCTTATGAAAATAGAAAAAATCAAGAAGTATAGATGCTCTATCCCCATACGATGGTTAAGAGCGAAAGCATTAGTCATTATGTCATAATATTGTGTCATGTAGCATTAGTCATTATGTCATAATATTATGTCATGTTGGCTTAGCGTTCGGAGCTTATGCCGACTATTGGGGTGGATGGGTTCGAATCCCGCACATGACCTTACTTTTTCCTCCCGTTGTAATTTTTAAAATAAATACAATTTCTGGTTTTATAAATTGTAAATTTATGTTTGATTATTGAAAGGAATTCTTGACTTTTACTTAAAGTTGAAGTACCTGTTCGAACAATTAAGATGGGATATCGCTTCACTCGTACGTACGAATATTATTAAAAATGTCAATGTGTGCATCTTCTTCTCTTTACGCATGTTTGGTTAAACAGATTTAAATGAAATTTGGTTTATAGATTAATTAAAGTTTATATTTTATATCTGATGCTTGAGTATATTCAGATGAAGCAAAATCTGGTACGACATATTTTTTTGGAATGTTCCACTCTCAGAACTAAAAATTATTTCTACGCTGGTGTTGAATTTAAAATCTGAAAATCTGGTGCTGAGATTGTAGGTATTAAAATAAAGTGCTGAAATTAGAAAATTCATATATATTTACACAGAATCTCATAAATAAACTTGAAACAACAATACAATGGTTACGTTATCAACGCCCTAGTCCTTTTAAACAGAAGACGAAATACAAAGATGTGCGAATGAAAACTTATGAACATGTTCAAGGTTAAGTTTTGGTTTAGGTATTTTAGAAAAAAAGAGATTTTGTATAACACTAATTTATTTAAGGATATCACTGAAGCTAAGTTTGTACTCTCGGCCTGCAGAGCTTGGGTCCCTGGTTCAAAAACCGATATAAATAAAATTTAGCTTTTCTCGAGTCTTTCTAATATGTGGTGTGCAGCACGTGTCTGTTAGGGTGGATCGTCAAGTTTTTATTTTGGTGTTGAATAGCACGTAACAGTTGCATTGCATTCAAAGTTACATTCATAAAATAATTTCAAAACTATTGGGAAATAGTTTTAGCCCACTATTACTCTTAAAAAATTATGAAAAATCATCATCGAAATTTTTATAGGCTTATGTTTAACTTACCACCAGATATAGTAACATAAAACAGACAAAAATAGTAAATGATCACCAAAATTAAACCTGCATTTTATTGTAAACTTCTAACTAAAATTGTAACATCTCGCTATCCTATTTAAGTAAAATGACTCCAAATAAATCATTGTAACCTTAAAGTAGTAAACGATCACCAAAAGTAGTAACGGATCACTAAAATTAAACTGGCTATAATTCTTCTGGTATCTCGTATTGCCGGCCGCTGCCGCGGCACGCTCTCTTCGCTCGCTCGGCTCGCGCGTTGTTGTAGTCATAAGTAACCTAACCCTCCTTCTCGCTTCGCTTGTCGTCGCACCTTAATCTGACTTTGAGATTTAGTGATCATTTACTACATTTGGTGTTCGATCACAATTTTCGGTAAAAGAACTAAGAGTATCAAAACATTTTATGGTGGTCATTATATTTATTCTCCGTTTTATAAGACATCATAATATATGAAAAAACGTTCTTTTATTGTTACAGTGTTATTGTCTCAAAGTTCCCTAATTATAACGAATTTTATACATAAAAGATCAAATTAATGATAAATGAAACAAAAAGTTATAATAGTACGACTTCAAAGTGAACAAAAATTGCTAGTATCTCTGATAATTATTGAGTTCTTTACTTTCGATTTTTTATTTTAATTACTACCGTCACATTTCATTTATTGGCTTAGTTGATTACTGTTACTTGTAGGATCCATTTCCTCTTACATTGTGAGTTTACAATTATATCGATATAAAGTCGAAAAATGTTAATCGAAACGGGCTGTCCCATTTTAAAATCACTCTGTTTGTTTGGTAAATCAGTACTTCCAACAATAGCTGACATATTGAAGCAGATTATTCTTGTTAGAAACGAAGAAAAAATAAAAGGAAATGGCAACTACACTTCTATCTCTGTATATTATATTGATCGAAATCCTTTGGCATCCGTGATAGCGAGAAAAATTGAATTTTATTCATATAATATGGACGATATAGTCCACGCGGATGCCAATGGGTTTGAATTCATTAGATTAGTTTTTTACTATTAACGAAATAGATTGTAACAAATTGTTGGTTATTGGGTGCGATGGAACTGCTACAAACACTGGCTGGAAAAGTGGAGTGAGTCGTTTTATGAAATTGAAATTAGGTATTTGTATACTACATGCAAACGGACTACCCTTTTGACATGTGTTTATTTAATTGGATGGAGCAACCAGCGGGCCTTAACTTTATTCCGGGCCAATAGGATAAGCGTTGGAAAACTGTACTGATCTCCGAGTCATTGAGTTTTCTGCTGTTCCGTCAAACATGCCTGTTTTAAGTTTCATGTTATTCCATATTTGGAAACTTTTTTTAAAAGTACACAAATAAACAGAATGTCATACAATTTACCTCACTTTTAGGCTTTTATCTTATGTTTTTTCTAAGTAAAAATTAAAGGTTAAATCAATAAGTGTTTGGTGTTATTTGTGATCTATAATAATTATTAAATTTAGATTTTTATAACACTCTGTACGTATTTAGAGATATAGGTAAGTAATTTAATAAAATTATTGTTTCTTTGACTTGAGGTAGAGGGCTAAAGGATATATTATAAAATATAAACAAAAATATATTTACATATGATATAATCAATTGCAATTTTGTGCATGTATTCAAAATTGATTCGATGACTTTTTTATGCTTCATACATTGACGTGCCACACTAGGTCCATGCTTCTCACGACATTGATAATCTTGGTGTGGGAGATAGTTTTAAAATTATTTATATCACATAAATATCTTAAACCGCTCGTGGGGTGCCGAGCAAGAGCTTCACCCCCCTACCCGTGGGTAGACACGGGTAGACACACACCAGAAGGTGGGCAGCAGCACTTTTTTGAGGAACTGATATCCCACACTGCGATCCCCAGGACGCCTGCCAGGGATTATGGCAAACCCGCCATAATGAGGAAGGCTGTGTTCAGTAGTGGACAATCCAGTTGATACAGTACGTGTGCACACTTGGGAGATTATTTGACATGCCTTATCACCCCAAAGCGTAAATCTACAACCTGTCCAACAATGCCCTTTAGAAACCTCAGCGGTGATACAATAGCGAACAAAAGAGTTGAGCGCACGCGTGACGAGACCCTAAAGTGATTTACTGCGCTCGCGTGACGCGATAATGTACGCACTTGCGGGGTTCACTGTACACTGTGGAGTTTATCTTGACAGGGTGTTATTTATTTATGCGTTGACAAAATAACGACATAAAAAGGTATTTTCTTTAGAATTGTAATGTCTCTTTGAATTGGATTATTTACACGATAGTGAGAAATACTTTTTTTTATAATAGATAAAAGCCAATTTACCGGGCTTTACCATAGCCCACATTGCAGTTTTTTTACCGACTTTAAGAAAAGGAAGAGGTACTCAATTCATCAATATATTTTTTTGTGTTTGTTGCCTCATAACTTTTGACTAATGAACCGATTTTGATAGTTTTTTTTTTATCTGAAAGTTGAAGATTACAGGGTATTCGAATTTAAATTACATCAAAATCGGTCGTGTCGTTTTTGAGTTACACTCCAATAACTGAAATTTATTGTCCTATCTTGCTTTACATCAATCATTGACAGTGAATGACAATCAATCCCTTAAGTAGCAAAAGTCACTAAAAAGAGTGAAAAAAAAATATTTTACCAAAAAATGGAACCGACTTCAACACTCAAATGTGTGAAATAACTTGTCGAAGTCGGTACCATGCGCACAATATAGGTAGGCTTTTGAACCATCATGGTACCGACTTCAACAACTTATTTCGTACAATTGAGTGTTGAAGTCGGTTCCATATATTGGAAACTTAATTGTATCACTCTAGCGCTAATTTTTTGTTCGTTTGTGGAGTTTTATAGCCTTTTTCTTTTAACAAACTTATTTGTTTGTTTTTGGGATGACGACATGCAAAATTACAATCAAGTGATCAGAAATTCCGTTTTCCTTACTGTATATGGAGTGTAAAAGTAAAACACCAGAAGGTGGACAGCAGCGCTTTCTGAGGAACTGATATCTAACACTGTGTGGCGACAAGCACGCACACTTGCACACACACATGCGTGCACCTGTATGCGCAGGAGAGCGGGGGAGAGGTCATCTCAATCGCGGAAGGGAGTCCTCATGGCTCCCTTCGATAGTCCACCATCCGCTGCGACCCGTGACGCACGAATTCCGCGTCCCCATCCTCTCACGCGCACGCACCACTGTTTTCCTTCTTGCATACAGTATTAAATATTAAGAGCGTACCATAGCTTCGGACATTGTGTGTACTTACCATATAAACTGTGTCGTGATTCCGAATACAGCTCCGTGAAATAGACTCAGTGTTTCATTCCCGGTCACTACATACATAGGTACCTACACGCAAGGCGTCCGGCACATAACATTACGCCTTAACTGTGATCCCCAAGACGCCTGCCAAGCGTGTGGTTAATGGCGGAGGCTGGGTTTAGCAGTGGACAATATGGCTGATACAGTACAGTAGAAATAAAATAAAAAAACATCTTTTTTGCCTACTCTTTTTCCTTTAACAAATAGCTGATTATTTAGGATTACTGCTTATAATCCTTGTTTTCGCACTTAAAGCATTTCTTCTCGCAATGTTTCCTTTGTTATCTTCAATTATCATCCAAAAATTCGGAAACATTTAGTCTACTTCCATTAAATTAGGAATTTATTCGATTATATACGTACCTATTCAGTCATTATATATTATCTATTATTACCGGCTAGAGCTTCACAGGATGGTGGAAGGGCATTTTGCGATTGCCCGCCTGGCTAGCTACCACCCTCAAGTAGAAAGTCTGTCGCCAAGCACTGAACAGTGTATTCCGGCAGCAGTCCTTGAGAGCCAGTGAAATTACAGGCACAATGAGACTTAACAACTAAGTCTCAATGTGACGCGTGCAATGCAATTGAATGTGACTTGTGATGAAATGCAACTGTTATAGGCAGAGGTTAGTCCACCTAACATCAGGTGGGCCTGGGGCTTGTTCCGTCACAATAACATTAAAAAAAAAACACTACTAGTGGATGATTATTATTGCTAAAACGCATCCTAATTCTATAAGTATCTCTAATGTAACCAAGAACAAGAACATGCAAAATATCTCTAGTAAATGTATGATTCTCTCGTGTAGTATATTGTCAAGTTTATTTTTTGTTCTCACTTTCCAATTTCATATTTCCAGGAATTCTAGTTTGGTAGATAAAGCAATTCAATGCATGCTTTATCTACCGACGAGGTACGAGGTACTCAATGCATCTGTGTTTTTTTTATGTTTGTTGTCTCAAAACTTTTGATTCTTTTTTTATTTGAAAGCTGATTGCCGTGTGGTCCCATTTAAATTTCATCAAAATCGGTCAAGCTTGAGCTTGACTGAGTTCCATTCTAATAACTGAAAAGTATTTTCCAATCTTGATGATATAGTCATTAACAGTGAATGGCAATCGATCCCTTAAGTAGCAAGGGTCACTAAAAAGGGCGAATATTTTTTTACCAAAAAATGGCACCTACTTCAGTATTCAAATGTGTGCCTTGAACAAGTTATTTCACACATTTGAATGTTGAAGTCGGTGCCATTTTATGGTAAAAAATGTAAACGAATGAGATTCATACTATTAACTAATATAACATAAATAAACAAGGCTATTAGGTTGCGCCTTGTTTATTTTAGATTTTATTGTATCTTGTAGGTAACTTGTAAACGATTTGTTGTTTTCTTAGTCTTAATATTTTCTAGTGCCGGTTTGGTGGCAACTTAGTCTTCTATTTATGTTGGTTCCATAACTGAATAAACTAAAGTCTTCGTAACTCACGGTATGTTGAGAACAGTTAATGTTTTTTTTAGAGTTATAAAAATGCTTTAGCTACCTTTTTAATGGTTCAGCACTGCAACAACCCGTGTAAGAAAACACGTTTGTTGATTTTGATAAAGAAGTTCAAATTGGCTTTTTTAGTATTACAAAATTACAAATATACGATAGGAAAAATATAAGTCATGTGCGGGATCCGAACCCGCGTCTATCCACCCCTATAGCCCTATAGGGGTATGCTCTAACCAATTTAGCTAACATGACATGACGTCATAACTCGAATCTTTCCTATCGTTCTGTAACCATCGTATTGGGATGGAACTATCCCGCACATGACTTAAATTTTTCCTATCGTATATTTGTAATTTTGTAATGTAATCCGCATAGCAGGCGTTATTGCAAACATAACAATATTTTTTAGTATTTTTTGTTTAAAAAGAAAATATGGTTAATAACATACATTACATAGATAACTATCTAATAATATTGCAGAATCTCAACTAGTATAGTTCTTTAGATAGACCCCGTAAAGAACTAAAATTAAAGATTTTGACAGCCCTTATTTACTTCCTTATATATCTAAAAATATAAAAAACACATTTTACTCTACTTACTAACTTAGAACTTTCTAGGCAATGACGTCTCACATGTCAGGTCACAAAACAATTTTCTTTTCGGATATCTTCTCTGGTTTTTATCCCCCAAGAAATAAATACAGTTTCTGGTCCAGTCAAGTTTCTAGTCAAGTCAACACCCTGCCTGAGTCTGTTACATTCGTATTAATAAGTTATTAAAAAACCGGCCAAGTGCGAGTGGGACTCGCGCACGATGGGTTCCGTACCATTATCTGTAACCTAATCTTGTAAGTTACAAACACTTTTCGCAGTGTCCGATTGAGCTGGGTAGGTACGGCGAAAACCTCTTTTATTGTATGGGAGCCCCATTAATTATTTATTTCATTTAAATTAATTATATGTAAAGAGAACATAAAACTAAATATTCTGTGAATAGTTAAATCGTCTACATGTCACCGTTATTAGTATCGCGCAAGAAACGGTAAAAAAATCAAGTGTGTTGTATGGGAGCCCCCCTTAAGTATTTATTTTATTTTTAGTATTTGATGTTATAGCGGTAATATAAATACATCAGCGGTAATATAAATTTTAACTGTCTAGCTATCACCGTTCTTGAGATACAGCCTGGTGACAGACAGACGGACAGCGAAGTCTCAGTAATAGGGTCCCGTTTTTACCCATTGGGTACGGAACCCTCAAAAAGACGATCACATATGAACGGATAGATCGACAGAAAGAAAAACAGTGGTATCTCAGTAATAGAGCTTTGCCCTTTGGCTAAAGAATCTTAAAAATGTTTATTATCAAGTACTCATAGTCTCACTTAAAAACGTAGAATTACTACTTAAACTAAATAACATATAAGTTTAAACTACACCATAACTTCACTTGGGACACTGCTTATTAAACTTTTTGCGGACAAAATTTTGCAAATTTCATATTAATAAGGGTCTGATGGGCGCTGGGCTGGACATGGAGCGTTTAGTTTCAAAGTATTCGTGGGAATATGTGAATTTTCAGACAATATGAACTTGTTAAGGCACTTTGTATGACAGTTTTAAACTAAAACATTGGAAACATCAATATTTTGATATGTAACTCTAACCAATTACTTTTATAGTACCCGAACCAAACTGATACTTCTCCGTATGATTGTCCGTTCATATGTCACGATTCTCTTGTTCGTAAACATACTGACTTATACAAACCTGTTTACGTTTAAATTGAAAACGAGAATTTTGTATGATGAAAATTTGAGTTACAGGCTAAAGTCTGGATAGAATTAAGGAATAACAATAGGTAGGTACTCACAGCTGATATTAGTCGTTTTACTGGTTCCTTACACACATCACATGTCACCTTTTTATGAAGTTTTTTATATTTTGTGCCCGCGGGACACGTTTGTTTTTTGAAGATGGACGATACAGTATAGTTCCAATCGCCGCCGCGTGCCGGGTGGAGTCGCTTTCGTCGGTTAGAAACAGATATTTATTCTAAAACGTTTTTTGGAAACACGAATATTGGATTAGATTTTTTTTGACAGGCGCCTATATTAACAAACATTACAAACTATATAAAACCTTACAAAACCAAAGTATTCAACTAAAACGAAATGCATCAAAAAAACATAAAAAAGGGTGAACTGGCCGGCCCGTTCTCCATACTAACGTCGGAGGGTGATCACTGCCTTATTTGAGGATTAAGATCCAAAATAAAGCATGATATCGATTGATCTCGTCATTATCTAGGCTTGTATGATGCCGAAATTTTAATAAAATAATTAACCTGGGAATTATGAGCCTTGAAACATTTTCATATAAAGTTTTAGCGGCTCATAACTTACAACTGAATTATATTTTTAAAATTTTGGCATCATACAAGCCTAGATAATGACGATATAAATCGGTGTTATGCTTAAGTCTGGACTTAAAATCTCAAATAAGGCAGTGATCACCCTGCGACGTTTGTATGGAGAAGTGCCCGGTCAGTGGAACCTTAAGTCTATTGCAGTTACACAGGCAGTTCAAAATTCTCTAGCTTGGTAGTAGTTTCGCAGCGTTGCCCTGTTGGATTGCAATGCTTATTACTGTACTGTATCAGCCGGATTGTGCACTGCTGAACAGAACCTCCCCCGTTATGGGCGGGTTTGTCATAATCCCCATGCTTGGCAGGCGTCTTGGGGATCGCAGTGTGAGATATCTGGTGTGTTACCCTTAGTCACCTCTTACGACACCCACGGATTGAGATGGGGGTGACATTCTAGCCCGGCACCCACGAGGCTTGCTTATTAGGACACCCGAAAAGGATAGCTTTCCACATTTAAACATTGACATCCCAAAAGCAACAACAAGGGACATGTCATCAGAGACAATTTTTTTTTTTCCTGTTAGGATATCCTTTTAAAACTATCTCACCTGATGGTAAGCGATGATGTGGTCGAAGATGTTGTTCGGGCTAACCTAGAAGTACTGGCTCTCAAGGACAGCTGCCGAAACACACCGTTAGGTATTTGGCGACAGATTTTCTACTTGAGGGTGGTAGCTAGCCAGGCAAGCATTCGCAAAATGCCGTACCACCATGCTATAACGACTGCCATCCTAAGACAACAACGTCAGTCGGTCGTCGGTCCCGACGGCTTAACGTGCCCTCCGAAACACGGAAACGCTCAGTAGTAATGTCACTAGCGGTCACCCATCTAACTCATGACCGCGCGCGACGTTGCTTAACTTTGCTGATCGGTTGAGAACAGCTAAGTAAACTTCGCTACGAGCGCTTCAACAATTTAAATTTATAATAAGTACCTATATATTAAAAACTGCTGGTTCCAAAATGTATTATAGTGCAGCAGAAATGTGTCCTGTAACAAACGAATAACGCCCGCGGCAATATTCAAAATACATTTTACACTGAAATCCAATTAAACATGAAAAATTTTTATTTTTCGTTTCATTGAAAGTTGTTATCGCCAATCTCATGCACGATTTTAAAATCATTTTGCAGATTATTCAAAACCTGTAAATATTTGATTTTAATCAGATTAATGATTGAATTAGTAATTAAAATAAGTAGTTACCTTTAAAGAGTTTAATTGTGAGTCCAAAGCTATTATAATACCGACTTTTTCTTAGTAGGGTACTGAATGAGTCGGATTGTTCACTACTGAACACAACCTCCCCCATTAAGCGAGTGCACTAATCCCCTCGCTTGGTAGGCGTCTTCGGGATCGCAGTTTAAGATGTCAGCTCCTCAGACGACGCTGCTGCCCACCTTCCGGTATTTGATCTTTAGTCGTCACTTACGACACCCACAATGGGGGAGTTGATTATCTATCCCGGCACCCCACGGGATCTTAATAGGGTATAAGATGCCATTTTTTTTGTTGTATTTGTGGTTTTCTGACGAAACGTGCAGCACTAAACAGGAAGATGGAATCTCTGCCTATAACAGATGTTCGTCACAAGAGATGAACTGCACTGCGCCCATCGCTTTGAGACAGACAGTTGTTAAGTCTCTTGAGCTTGTATTTTAATCAATTACATAATTATATGTCTATGTCAGTCACATGTGTAAAGGACTGTTTTAGGTACGAGTTGATGTATATATTGAATTGTAATAAGCATCACAACATCAGTAGCATTTTTGTAAAAATTATTAAAGCAATAATGGCCGAGCGTTTATAGCTATGGACTGCCATGCAGCAGGTACCCGCCTGCTTAGCGACCTCAAGAATTCAAGTAAAAATCTGTCGCCAAGCACGTGACGGTGTGTGTTTTTTTTTATGCCTGATAGGTTAGCCTTTGACCACTATCTCACCTGATTGTAAGTGATGATGTGGTCGAAGATGTTGTTCAGGCTAACCTAGAAGTACTGGCTCTCAAGGACAGTTGCCGAAACACACCGTTAGGTGCTTGGCGACAGATTTTCTATATGCAGCTTGCTGGCGGTAGCTAGCCAGGCGGGCATTCGCAAAATGCCCCACTACCATGCATGTGTGTTCTGCAGCCGTCCTTAAAAGCCAGTAATTCTAGGAACTAGATGAGTGTAGATTCTACACTCATCAATCCTTTCATACATAAGCGTCGGTTTGGAGTACTCCTTACCTAGCCTATATAATATTATACAGAAATTATAAGCGTTGAATTCAAAACATATCTTGAATAGTTTATATTTTTGTTCCAAATTTAAACCTTCATAAACATCAATGGACCAGTAATGAAGCATCCAAAACTGTGGCGTTCATCATACGACACATCTCAGTATAACAAGGCCGTATTTTAAAGCCCCTCATGTAGAACAGAATGAAAATTTGCATGAAAATTCAACAGGATTTACATCTGAAACGAAATTTACGCTTTGTCAGGGAGAATTCAGCGCTGCTACAGCGAAACTCCAAAAAAAAGTTGGCGGACCAACTACGGTTTTGTTTTAAGATGTGTTTTGTCAGAATATTACATGTGTTCTTCGGCGCATATCTCATTTGAAGCTGTGGTAGCTTCATCGTTGTGAGGCATTAAACGACTCATAAGCTCAACCTTAACCCGTGGTGTGCCGGGCTAGAATGTCACCCCCCTATCTCTGCCCGTGGCTGTCGTAAGAGGCGACTAAAGGTAACACACCAGAAGGTGAGCAGCAGCGCTTTCTAAGGAACTGATATCTGACACTGCGAACCCCAAGGCTCCTGCCAGGAGTCTGTATTGTGGCAACCCCTCCTCTATAATGGGGGAGGCTGTTTTCAGTAGTGGACAATCCGGCTAGTACAGTAAGTTCAACCTTCGTATGGTAAAGAGCTTCAGCGTGTTGGAGGGGCGTATTGCGTGCTTTTTTGTCTTACCTTTTGGAACCACCAACGCAAGCAGAAGCGTGGTGTAATTTAAGGCGTGCACCTGTGTCTGTGGCATTATCTCTCAAATGGATGAACAAATTTTAGTTTAGATGATTTTGGTAGGAAGGTGACATGATTCAGTATTTAATTCTAGAAAATTGGTTCGACCGTGAAGATTATCAGCTCTTCCTTTGACAATGAGAGCATGTTAGTAGCTTCCATAGTTATCACTGATCATAAATTTAGTACCCAGTTTCTTTAATGACAATGAGTTTGGCAACCTCGTCCTGATGATGCAGCATACCTTGAAATCAGCAGGATACCTTGTTCTCACTAACTTGCAGACGCGTCATGTTTCCGCTCATTTCGTTTTCAGTGTAAATATATACTTTGATGATCAAGGTTGATTGATGTCAAGAGTTTTTAAAGTTTTACATGGCTACCAATAATTTGGCATATTCGTACATCTGCCACCTTGATTTTTTTTTCAATTCAGGGGCTCACAGTTATTCTTGGATAGAGGACACAAAACACAAACAGAAAATATGAGAATATTGTGTTCTATCTCTTAATAGACATGTGGAGAGAATGAATGAAACGAGAATGACTTATCACTAAACAGGTATACATGATACAAGTGAACGGATGTGTTGGAAGGGGAAGACCTAGGCGAAAGTTCCAAAATCAAATTGAAGACATTCTGATAAAAAGTCCAGGTCAGGTATTATGATTGAGGGTATTTCCTAAATCGACGCTTATGTATGAAAGGATTGATGAGTGTAAATGAAGCGACACAGATATGCAAGGATCGTAGCAAGTGGAAATCTGTGGTCTCAGCTTGCCCCTACGGGAAAGAGGTGTGATGTTATGTATGTATGAATCCCTAAATTAACTGCTACAAAAGCACTGATAATGATCAAACGGGCGAACATATTTTATTAAATCATAACTTGATAAATAAATAAATCAAGATTATTGTAATTATTTTGCTCATCCATTTGGAATCTATGGAGCCAAAGACAAACACATTTCGCCCTCAAAACTAACTACCCCGCATATAAATGTTTTTTATTTTATTTTATATTTGTTATTGTGAAGGCACAAGCACGAGGCCCACCTGATGTTAAGCGGTCTAACCTCTGCCTATAACAGATGCATTTCATCACAAGTCACGAATCGCACTGCGCCCGTCACCTTGAGACATATTAGTTAAGTCTCATGTGCCTGTAATATCACTGGCTCTCAAGGACTGCTGCCGGAACACACCGTTAGGTGCTTGGCGACAGATTTTCTACTTGAGGGTAGCTAGCCAGGCGGGCATTAGCAAAATGCTCTTCCACTATGCATGTAAGTGTTCTGTAATGTATTTAGATGTTCCTGTTGGTTGTCACTAAGTTTTTTTTTATGCTTGATAGTTAGTCCTATGACCACTATCTCACCTGATAGTAACTGATGATGTGGTCGAAGATGTTGTTTAGGCTAACCTAGAATGCGCCAAATGAGCAGCATGCTGGGTATATAATATTCTCTCAGCAGCAGTAAAACATCTATTAAAGGTCGGACGGAGAAACGGACAGATGGACAGGTAAGGCCTAGTAATAGAATCGTTTTCTAACCCTAAAAATATATGCAGGTACAAAGTTAAGATACTAGTTCCTAACAAAATAATTACATATCATTTTTACATCATCCCTTTTCATAGATTAAACAAAATAACTTCATAAAAAACTAACTGCACTTGCGGTTTCACCTGCATAGACATAGATGAAAAGTGATGATGTTGAAAAGTATCCTACGTGTTAAAGACCTTGGCTCTCTATGCTTGTTTCAAGTTTCATCCAAATCAGTTCAGTCGTTTAAGCGTGAAGGAATAATAAACATTCTACTTACTAAATCAAAAGTACCAGGGCAGCATATCAGCGAGCAGCTAGCTTGATTGTTCAATGCTTCATGCATGACATCATCTCAAACGTTTCCATTTATAATATTAGTATGGTACTAAGAACAAACCGTTTGTAACATCGTTGGGGTGCTTCTAATTGTAAACTTGCTGACTTTGAACATTCAGGTTGAGCATTACACAAACATGAGGGGCGTTTATTGCATTTGTTTATAAAAACTGGCTAAGTGTGAAACGATCTTATCTCTCTTAGGATTCCGTATCGCAACAACCCTTTGAAGAAACACACAGGATATATTTTTGATCACAGCTTAAAAAGTACGATATTATTAGAATCGCCGTTATCAGAATTTGATGTTTAAAATTTTTTTACCCAAAAATGGAACCGACTTCAACACTCAAATGTTTGAAATAACTTGTTGAAATCGGTACCATGATGGTTCAAAACTTCAAAACTACTTTGGTGAAGTGCGTGCTGGGTGTAGACCTCGTCGAATGAAACACATCTATGTTTGTTGACACCATGAAATTTATGCACTTCCACAATAATTGCTATAGGCAGAACTTCAAACTAAAATATAAATTATTGACAATTTGAGGCGCGTGCGCTATATACTATATGTCGATTAATGCTGGCGTCCCTCAGGGATCAGTGTTATCGCCTACGCTATTTATTCTGCATATCAATGACATGTTACAAATCTGTAACATGCATTGCTATGCAGATGATAGCACGGGCGATGCGCAATATTCTGGCCGTACTAATGCCCCTCGCGTCGAAGTAGAAGGAAGCAGAACTGGTCTTGTGTCTGAAGTTGAGGGTTCATTGGAACTCGTCTCGCATTGGGGACAGCAGAACCTTGTCCAAATCAACCCCAAAAAAACTCAGGCATGCGTTACACCGCGGAAAAGACCCCCTTCATCATCGCTCCGCAATTTCAGGGTGTTCCCCTAGAAATCGCAGAGAGTATTGGAGTTCTTGGCGTTGACATTTCTAAAGATGTCCAGTTCCGCTTTCACATCGCGAGTAAGGCTGGATTGGCTTCCAAGAAACTTGGTGTGCTTAATAAGGCAAAGCGGTACTTCACGTCAAGCCAGCGACTTCTGCTTTATAAAGCACAAGTTCGCCCTCACATGGAGTACTGCTCTCACTTCTGGAATGGCGCACCAAAGTACCAACTCCAGTCTCTCGATGCTATTCAGCGTCGAGCGGCAAGAATTGTCGACGACCCCGAGCTCTCTGACCGCCTTGAGCCACTGAGCCTCCGTAGAGACATCGGTTCGCTCTGTATACTCTACAGGCTCTATAACGGGGAATGCTCCCAAGAGCTGTTTGAGCTTATACCGGCATCGCGATTCTATCATCGTTCCTCGCGTCACCGGTTAAAAGCTCATCCACACATAATCGAGTCCTGGAAGTCTCACACAGCTCGATTTATGCGCTCCTACCGCATACTTGCAAAATGTGGAATGATCTTCCATCTAGCGTTTTTCCGCAGGGCTACAGTATGGATTTCTTCAAAAAAGGTGTTAAAAGAGTCTTACAGGGTCGGCAACGCATTGGTGACGCCCCTGGAGTTGCAAATGTCCATAGGCGACGGTAACCGCTTACCATCAGGTGGGCCGTCTGCTTGTTTGCCAACCCATTACATAAAATAAAATAAAAATATATACAGTCCCACCAACTTATCTGTTCAGGCGGCAAAAAAAAGAACTACAACATTCCTTCAAATTGTGACAGTTTGTAGTTGATTTCCTTGACCAGTAGCGCCCTCGAAAACTGCACAGTTGGTGGTACTATACGACAAGTTATCGAGCAGAGAGTAGTAACTTTCTATGGGCAGTGTTGCCAGACTAAAAGTAATATAATGGCGTGCACAGACGCCATAGTACCTATTATCACTATATTGTGCGCGTGGTACCGACTTCGACAAGTTATTTCACATATTTGGGTGTTGAAGACGGTAAAATTATTGATAAGAAATACTTTTTCACCCTGTCCCTTGCTACTTACCTATGGGTGCGAATGTCGTTCACTAACAAAGACTATATCATCAAGATAGGAAAATACTTTTCAGTTATTAGTGTGTTACACATAACCTGCCTCAGAACTTTTCACCCAGTAAAAGTTCTGAGGGAACAACCATAAAAAAAATATAGTCGCATTGAGTACCTCCCCATTTTTTGAAGTCTGTAAAAAGCGGATATACGTTCTAGTGTCCTAACTAGTTTTTTTTTGTTGTAGACAGGATCGTTACGAAATCTGTCTAAAACTGTCAACTTTATATTGTATTGGTATTTCTTACTTGTTATAGATAAAAACGTATTTGTAATATATATAAACGTCAAACCATTTACTTAAATTTTCAAATTATACTTCAATAAGCATGTAACATGCAAGTAATGATTAGGCAATTAATAAAATATTACATTAAATGAATAAAAATACTTGAAATAATATTTTATTTTTACTCCGCTTATTGAGTCCTAGATGACGGCATACAACATTATTTAACGCCTACTTTTTTTTAAATTTAAATTCAATATTGCCTTTGGTTTTTTGTCAACGCTCAATACAAAATTTTATTACTTTAGAACCCACACTCATACCGTTCACGGCATGGAGTTGGACCGACAAACAGACCGAGGGGAGAGTAACACTGATAGGGCTTCGTTTTTCCTTTTGAGTACTGAACCATTAAAAGCAAAACATGCTTAGTATGCACACTCAGGTATTGTCGGTACAGGTCTATACAAATTGGGTTGTTTTTCTGAATTGGCAACTGTGAACGAAGGGTGAATTCAACTTTACTGTGGTACCACAGTACAGTACAGTTATTGCTCCCTCCGAGTGTGGCAAGTTGTATAAATTACTATTATAAGTTAAGTCATTAATTAAATTTAGGCGTCTACACTACCATGCTTTTATTAAGGTAAATTACATAATTTAATATTGAAATGTTCCACATTCTGTACAAGGTTCTGAAACAGCAGGATTGTTCACTGTTGAACACAGCCTCTTCCATTTATATGTCCACAGATAATGGTTTTCCATAATCCCCACGCTTGGCAGGTGTCTTGGGGATAGCAGTTTAAAATATCAGTTCCTCAGAAGGCGCTGCTGCCCACGCCTCCAGGTAGCAATGGGCGGTGACAATCTAGTCCGGTACCCGGCACCCCTCGGGGTTCTACATTCTGTACTGTACTAGCCCGATTGTCCACTGCTGAACGCAGCTTCCCCATAATGGGGGGGGGGGGTTGCCATAATCTCCACGATTGGCAGGCGTCTGGGGATCGCAGTGTGAGATATCAGTTCCTCAGAAAGCGCTGCTGCCCACTTTCTGCTTTGTGACACTTAGTCACCTCTTACGACACCCACGGGTAGAGATGGGGGGGGGGGGGGCAGTCTAGCCCGGCACCCCACGGAAAGTCTACATTCTATTGCCTGTCTACATTTCTACTACTGTTCAATTATTATAGCACTAAAGCGATAGGAACAAAACCAAGACCAAGTGTAGTTTGGCAGATGCGAAATGTCCAAGCATTTTAGTCGTTTGAATAATCACAAACTGTAATAGTGTTTTTTTTTAGGGTAGCTCCCATACAATAAATTTTTTTTGTCGTCCACCTTGTCTTGTGTGTTATCGTTGAATAGGTATTTTAAAATTATTTCAGAGATGTAAATACTATTTTTCGATTAAGTGCCCCATTTACGAAATATTAAACTTTAATGTGCCAATTTTTGTTCCCGTAGGGCGTCCCCCCCCCCTCTAAAAGCTAAACAGCTTCTTTAAAAATCTGCAAAAACTCTCGATGATAGTGCAAATTGAGTTTTTTTTTTTTTGGGATGACATAGATGCTAACTACCGCTAAGCGGACGTCCAGCTCCACCGGGTTTTGGGCGAGGGAAGGCCCTCTTATAGCCCGGGAAGGAGAAGTGCCGAAGGCACTTCTCCTGAGACGGGCGCATAAGGCGAAAAGCGCCTTATACCTCCGTCTCCTGCGGGCGCCGAATACGCTCCGCTACTATCAGGAGGGGTGACAGCGAGCTCAAGGGCACCACTGTGGTTCGGACCTCGGCTTGTCTCGCTGCCGAGAGACAAGGGGGGAATCGGAACTAAATGCCCCGGTACAACTGCACTGTATGTACTTTAAAGGAAAATTATAGCGGTTACACTGTAGGAACATGTACAAATAACGTAGGCAGATATGTACCTATGCATTAGGTTAAGCTTCGTTATAAATAACAACTGGTTACAAAGTTAAACAGGTAGTGTAAGTATCAAAATTATGATTTAGATAAGTATAAGGCGATTCTGTCAGATAAGTAGGTACCTATTGTTAGTTATTGCTAAGTAGGTACTCTTGATGTTCGTTGACCGCGGCGGACGTTGCTTAACTTTGCTGATCGGTTGTGTGACTTAGGTATGTGTTTGTGCAGTGCGGGGTGCGGGGTGCGGGGTAAATCATGGGTGTAGCTGGAGCGGTCACTGACCCGCGAACACCAAGGCTGCCTCATTAATTATAAAAATAGTATTTTTCAATGTTCGTATAGAAAAAAGAATTTCTGTTTTAATATTTTAATTTCTGCCAGTGGTCTCCTTAGTGGATACCCATGCCCACCTTTCAGTATTACTACACTTTAAGCTACACGTAGAGTCTAATGTTGTATAGATAGTGGTACGGAACCCTTCGTGCTCGAATCCGACACGCACTTGGCCAATTTTTATTTTTATTTTTATAAATCAATTAACACATATACTTAACACAAAATTTACAAATAGTTTATGGAGAAATAATACGTATGGATAGGTTATTGCAAAATCAACGGTTTTGACAACAAATTACTACATTTTCATATGTAGGTAGGTATGTAAGAAACTGATTTTAAAGTACATTTATCAAATAGCAAAACTATACTCATCATTATTACGCCATCATGGCACCACAGTGACACGTATATGATGATAACACATTACTGTGATTATGAGACTCGCATTCCTAGTAAATGCCTATGTCTAGTTATATCGCACGCTAATACATTCGGTTTGAACGTACCATATCGCGATGTGATAAGTACCCTCGGGACGCGCGCTGGTTATACCGTAGCGCGTAGCACAAGTGGAGCCACAGTGCCATTATAGTAGTAGAACAACTTTATTTATTTGAATATGTACCTAGTTTTCACTTGAATTTGATTTGGCCTCGATATTAAGGGCCTAATAATAACTACAGCTAATGAAATTACAGGCACAATGAGACTTAACAACTATGTCTCAATGTGACGGGCGCAGTGCAATTCGTGAGTTGTCATGAATTGCAACTATCATAGGCAGAGGTTAGTCCACTTAACACAAGGTGGGCCTCAAGCATGTTCCGTCACAATAAAAAGTTTATTTACCAGTTTGTGCTGGCGGGTACGAAAATCAAATAAAGTGCCGTTGGAGTGAAGTTCATATCAGCATGATGGAATGCGTGTCACCACGAGTGCATTTTATAAGTTGATAAAAATAATGGGCTGTCAAAAAAACTGCAACCTTAACTTCCTATCTTTGTATATAATATATTAAAATTAATTCTTCTTTTAAATATGAAAAGCATTTGCTTTTATTGTAATTTTGCAGACCATGAAGACAAAAGAACAAAAATATAAAGTACAGTATAACTAAAATTATTCTCTGTATATAGCAGAAAGCTCAATCGAATTCATTAATTTAAGCATAGCTGAAACTGATATTTTTTAAATTTTCTACTCGCATGCCCTACTCTTTCGAATTAGATGGACAAAAATGCGTTTTTAAGGTTATGTCTTAGAAAATAGGACCCTTTTATTATGTCTCGGTTGTCCGTCTGTTATGGGTAGATAAAAAATCATACATAATATCTGTGAGCATACTTTCTTAAAAAATAAATAAATAGCAAAAACTTAGTACTAGTCTTAGGTTTTCGTGATTATTACACATAGTAATTAAACAACTTTAAACTGATTAAATCGCGTATATATATAATCATTATTATGGTCTCGACGTTTCAAACACTGCACGATCACTATGTAGGTACCCATATATACAAATATACGCGATTTAAACCGTTTAAAGTTATTTTATTACTATGAGTAATCACAATACCCTACGGTGAAAATTACGCTGTACCTAACCAAGCGTAAATAGAAGTTCGAACATGGGAACGATTTCAGTGCAATTGTGAATATGATTTATATATTGTTGATTCTTTGCCATTTGTATGAATATATCGTACCCTATTAGTATTAAATTAAAGAAGGAGTTGATAGTATTATAATTTTCCAACCAAAGGTACATATTGAGCAAAAGTAATTGGGCATACCCAATTACATATTGAATGAAGGTTGGACAACCCTTAGCACTCTATCAAAACGAAGTAAACCCATATATTCATTTATACTTTGAAATATACATAAATTAATGTGTATTATTATGTTAATTTGATCCAAATTAAGTTCACAAATTTAAAAAAAAACTAAATTTTTATCTCCTATGTCTTTCAAACCGACCTACCTTTATCTTTTAGCTTGACGCTCCCAGCGGCTTAACCACTCGGTCATCGAGACTGCCTCGACTGATGCAAATTAAGTGCTCTCATTTATATTATTTTGACCATCATTTTTTTTATGCCTGATAGGTTAGCCTTTGACCACTATCTCACCTGATGGTAAATGATGATGTGGTCGAAGATGTTGTTCAGGCTAACCTAGAAGTATTGACTCTCAAGGACAGCTGCCGGAACAAACCGTTAGGTGCTTGGCGACAGATTTTCTACTTGAGGGTGGTAGCTAGCCAGGCGGGCATTCGCAAAATGCCCTACCACCATGCCATAACGACTGCCATCCTAAGACAACAACCGGGACCGACGGCTTAACGTGCCCTCCGAAGCACGGAAGCGCTCAGTAGTAAAGTCACTAGCGGTCACCCATCCAACTCATTACCGCGCGCGACGTTGCTTAACTTTGCTGATCGGTTGAGAACAGCTAAGTAAACTTCGCTACGAGCATTAATCATAGAAGACAATGCGAGCATTATCTAGTCCAGTGGACTCTATCTGACCAAAATAAGTGCTATATACAATTTACTTTCGTTACTTATATATAAAAGTATTATTTTGAAATCCGCTTTTTGGTTCAAAATCACAGTGATAAAATGACGATTCTTTCACAACACTTCATACATTCTTTCAAGACGAAAAGGATATTTCCAAAGCAGCACTTGACGTCACTTAATCAACAATAACTTGTTAAAATATTACTTTAGAACAATATTACCATATTATTATTATGTAAATTAAATTCGTTGTACGTATAATTGTGGCTCGTAAATAACGAAAAACAAGCCGTGTCAGTTAACTGAACATGCTGTCGACGGCAACATGTATAAATATATTCATCAATTAGCCGTTAAACACATTTTCATTTACAACATTTGCCATTTAATATGTTCAATTTATAAGAGGTTTTTTTATGCCTGATAGGTTAGCCTTTGACCACTATCTCACCTGTTGGTAAGTGAAGATGTGGTCGAAGATGTTGTTCAAGGTAACCTAGAATTACTGGTTCTCAAGGACAGCTGCCGGAACACACCGTTATGTGCTTGGCGACAGATTTTCTACGAAATTTAAATAATTATTTGTTTGCGAAAAATGTTGTAGTTTAATATATGAATTTATTCTCATTTCTTTTCCTCTATCAAATTATCATCATAGATTATTTTTACGGTCTTTTAAAATTAATGTTTTCTTTGACGAATCGAGGTAAAGAACATATTATTGTAGTTTGAAGTATAGAAAATAGCAACTTACACATAGTAACCAAAATGCCCTTGTAAACGGAGATTTCAGCCACCATACCTATTTCTACCGCTAAGCAATGTTCACAATACTGTGTTCTGGTTTAAAGGTTACGATTTAAAAGGTATGGGTGTGTGAAAAAACGAGCACATGAGACTTACCAACTTTATATCTCATTGTGATGAGCGCGGTGCAGTTCATCAGCCGTGATCAAAGAATAGATAGAAGCTTGCATTTACCCGCTATATGAGAATTCACTATGATAATACAAATTTAAAACGGTGGTGCGGCAGATTTTTATTTATTTATAGCTGATAGGTAAGCCTTGACCCTCATCATCTCATGGTAAATGATGATGTGGTCGAAGGTGTTAACCTAGAATTACTGGCTCTCAAGGACAGCTGCCGGAACACACCGTTGACGACACACGACTGACGTGCCGCAGATCCATGGTTCGATCCTCACCACCGGCTAGCTAGAGCTTCACCGCATGGTGGAAGGAATTTTGCGAATGCTCGTCTGACTAGCTACCAAGTAGAACATCTATTCCGGCACAGCAATCCTTGAGGGCCAGTAAAATTATAGGCAAATTATAGGCATATAAGACTTAATAACTATAATTGTTACAATAGATATGTACACACACACACCCTCTCAAATACGCCCACCCTACCCTTCATCTACTGTATGTAATATCTATATAATTCTATCTTCATCTTGTGTATGTAATTTATATATAAAAGAAAGCTTTTTAAATATATGACGGGTTCAAACAGATGGTTCAAACGATAAAGCCTTTCAAACGTTTTATGTACGGGTATCGTAAAGAAGAGGGTCCCATTTTTCGCGTTTGTTATTTTTTGTTTTATGTAATTGTGACGAAACAAGCACGAAGCGAATAATATTAAGCAGTAATATTTGCCTATTACAGTAATATTTGCATATAATCACGAATGTAAAATAGCACTGCCGGTCACCCTGAGACATGTGGTATTTTTTTACTCATATTGTGGAGCACTCAAAGAATTATATAGATATTACATACAGTAGATGAAGGGTAGGGTGGGCGTATTTGAGAGGGTGTGTGTGTGTACATATCTATTGTAACAATTTTATTATAGTTATTAAGTCTTATACGCCAATAATTTGTCTATAATTTTACTGGCTCTCAAGGATTGATGTGCCGGAATAGATGTTCTACTTGGTAGCTAGCAAGACGAGCATTCGCAAAATTCCTTCCACCATGCGGTGAAGCTCTAGCTAGCCGGTGGTGAGGATCGAACCATGGACCTGCGGCACGTCAGTCCATAAGCTGTTATCTCAGCTCAAGCTCAGCTATCAATGCTTCAATAATTGAAGCAGAGATGGCTCAGAGGCATTAGCTATGGACTGCCGCGCAGCAGGTCCATGCTTCTCGCCGCGGGCTTGAGCTTCACTGCATGATGGAAAAGCACTTAGCGAATGCCCGCATGGCTAGCGACCACCCTCAAGTAGAAAATTTGTCGCCAAGCTGGTAACGGTGTATTCCGGCAGCAGTCCTTGAGAAGCAGTGAAATCACAGGCACATGAGACTTAACAACTATGTCTCAAGGTGACGGGCGCAGTGCAATTCGTGACTTGACGAAATGCATCTGTTATAGGCATAGAACTTATTCCGCCACAATAATATAAAAAAAACTTCAAACATATCAACCCTTAAAAAACAGCAGATGCTGTTATGATACTCACAATGAAACAAATTTGGTTCCGTAATAACTTGTAAATTTCAAGGAAATGTACTCATTATGAATACCCTTTGAATAACGATCATTATACGTAGTCATTACCCTAATGATACGTTAATAGTCAATTATAATGGTTACATTTATAATAAACTACGTTGTAAGCACATAATTGATAGATCTTAGCAAGATCAAACGACGTAATTAATTAATAAACTTGAGTAAGTGGTGGGTCGTGAGGTGCCATGACATAGAATTGCTACTTTCCAGTGATCATATTTTAACTATTGTATTTCTTTCGTATTTTCTAGAGCCTAAATATCATATGTCCCTTGGGTTGTAGGGCTTGAATGTTACCCCACCTCTCTTCCGGTGGTGTTGATACAGTAAAATATTGTATATATGAGCGTATAAATTGTCTATATTCCGAACGAGAAACTTACTTTGCCTTGATCCCTCAAACACTTTAGTTTAAATCCAAAGTATAACTGTTTTAATGGTTATGAATAATTGAAATAGTTTAAGGCAAATATTGACATAGTTGGCGCTTTATTCATTTGATATATTCTATTGAAACGTCTCTTGATTATGCAATACGCAAGATTCGGAGAATATTCGTATGATATCATATACAGCCTCCGCATTAGTGAGAGAAAAGTTTTATGTGCGTCGTAAAACGCGTGAGGCTATAGAAATGCATTGAAATCCAATTTTAACATAGATGGAGGGTTGGACGCTACCAGCCTGGATTCTACCTTTAATGTCACTTCGATCGTCACACAATTTCAATATGTACGTGTGCAGATGCCACATTCGTAATGAAGCTGATCAATTGAATATGGTTATATGGATGTACGTTTCCTTATCTCACGAAACAACACGTTGAAATATAGTATGGTAACCATGAGAAATGTTCCCTCCCGGACGGAACCCGCTCAATTGTAGGGCTCACTTTTTCCTCATAACACGAAATGAGCCCCATTTATCCGATGTGTGCACAGACTACTTAGTTAGTGGACATCTCATTTCAGTCTACAGGAGCTGGGTCGTCTACACTCTTTACAAAGCTATGGTGGCTACAACTGTTCTTTGTTGGTTGCTTTTTCAACAGAACAAAGATAGGAGAAAGGTTCTAAAGCCGACGCGTTTGTTTTTATTTATCATGAATATTGTCCAAGCATAATTGTTACGAGATGACCCAAACTTGATGCCTTTGTTGGTTATAGTATACGTCAATTACAAAATTACAAATATACGATAGGAAAAAATTAAGTCATATGCGGGTATACCTTAATGTTGGTCGAATTAAAATTTCATTAACATCAGTTATGAACTCTTAATTTAACTGAAAAAAAGTATTTGTTAACTACTTTATACCTAGATATGGTAATCGCAATTCTTGTTGATTGTGACCAGAATTCTGGGCGAAGAAAAATCGATCTAACATCAATCAAAAAGGAGTGAAAAAAAAACGCAAATGTCTTCTCACACTGAACAGTATAAATTAACTTCTAGAAGTTCGAGTTCAAGTCAAAATACGAACTCAATGTATTTTGAAAATAATGTTTCTGAATAATTAAAAATAATTTTTCGCTGCCAACTGATAGTGGGCTAGAGCATTTGGACTCCCTATGAGTCCAAATGCTTTTACTGTAGTAGCTGTAGTATAATTGTAGTAGCTGTAGTGTTGTATATAGTTTGTAGTATTTGTTTAATAAAAGCATACCGCCATTATAAAAAAAATGTTTCTAAACATGATTTCAAGCACTATCGCGTACTAAGCGAACATTACAGTTACAGATAATAACAGTACAAAATTTTTGTCCTGGACGGGAGTAGAACCCGCGTCCCCAAAATCACTACATACATGCAAATATGTTCAATATAAGGTACCTAATCGCCAAAGTATCGTCAATTAATGTTATATTACGTGAGATTAAAATTCTCGGAAGTGGAATGCAAGCCATCACTAAGCTAAACTTGTTTTGAGATGATGGAAAGCTTTGACTAATATCTCAACTGTTGGAATGTTTTGATTGGTAGATGACCATAGATTTACTTCTTGAGGGTGGTAGCTAGCTAGGGTAGCATTCAATAAATGCCTTACTGTGATGCTGTATAGTTCAAGCAAAACATGGATCTCTACCTGGCAGTACTCTGCTACTGGGTCAACACTTCTTTGAACTTTTAATAGGGGCAGAGTAAAAATAATCCGTGTAAGGGTTGTCTATCGGCTAATTCATCGACTGATGTAAAGCAACAAAATGTTTAGTAATTTCGTTAGGTAAATTTTTCCGAGTTGAACTCGCGGAAATGATGTTTTTGTAGCATGAATAAATTAAAAGCAGCATGTACAAATGTTTCGTAAAGTTGTCAACGTTTAATTATTTTATTGAAACTTTGTGACAGCTGGCTTGTGAGATAACGCTGTATTTTAATTATGGTTTGGGATTACCTTTGTTTGTAGATTATCAATCGATGCAGGCGGTATTTTGTGTTAATCCATATTTTACGTCATGTCGTGAACGTCACGTAATATAAACAAACCTTTACGCACTAAACCCCACTAAGCCTAGGATAATTAGGTTAAAAAAAATACAAGGAGACACCCATTTTAATTAATTATTATATAATTTTTAATAATTGTTAATTTAACGTTTTCTATAAATGCATTATAATGTTTTCATTTAAATTTTTCAAACATTTTTAAAGAAGAGTCTTTATATTAAAGTAAGAGTTTTTTTTAATGTTTTAGTTTATTTTTGACCTCAAAGCATAAGCATCTATAAGGGTAATGCCTGTTTCTGGAAGGGGTGATCAATAATTTTCTTTGATTTTGAATCTTGTCATCATTCATCACATATGCAAAAAACAGAGAAACCCAAACACACACTACAACGAGGCAGCCCACTTTTTAATATTTCTGTTCTACATGATATATTGAATAAACTTTTACATTATGTTACTTTTCGTGTTGCTAGGTATAATTTTTTCATTACCTGTTTGTAATAAATATATAAAAAAAAATCTCATACACTTTGATTTCGGACTCGTATGAAGATCACAATTAACAAAACACACAATCTTCCCAATTCAATTACACTGGTTAATTGATTTGGCGCTTAGAAATGATTGCATCCGATTGATCGTCAAGGTAATGTTGTTGAGCCGCACGGTTCACTTTTTAAACCACGCCAGTCGCGGTATGACTTGCATTCTGCTATTTTCGAGCTTGAATTACATTTCTAAACAATATATTATCTGTTAAAAAGGTTAAAATAATAATTTTAGTCATTAGCTGTTTGTTTAACGAAATTAGAATCCTAGATAGGTTTAAAATTTCTAGCATCCCAACGTCATAGCTGTTTTTTGGTACACTCGTTACTTCGTTACTCGTTACGACTACTTTTTAAGACCGGGACCGGGTAAAATATAAATAAATATTAATATGTAATTAATAGTCACTTGGAACAAATGAACTTTAAACTAACGCCATAAAGCGTATATGTTTAAAAATACACTAAATGCATAGCAAGAACTATGTACTTCAAAGTTAACACATCCAATTTGTTCAAAGTTGAACCGTATCTTGTCCGCAACTAGCCATTCTACTCTAGCCAGAGGACATTTGACACTACTATTTTGTAACTCACCACAAAGGAAAATCCACAAACTTCTGTACAAACCCTCATTAGAAGTTCCGCTAAAGAAAAAAGTTAGACGAAGTTTTCTCTGTATTTGAATTGTAAAATACCTTTGGGATGGAGAATTTTCAATAGAATTAAGTTTACCGGAACTGTGTTGTAGTTGTTTTAAAATGGAAAATTACACTCCAGTTTATAGGAATTACCAAGTTTTTGAAATAATGAATAGGTTTTTACTAAAATGTCTAGTAAATTGCAAAATTTTCTCAGTTATTGCATAAATAGTTCTTATTTGTGTATATTTTATTCAATTAATCTCAGAGCACGATGGCGAAAAGGTATATTAGCCTTCCGAAAGGAATGTATGGATATCGCAGGTCTGTGATGTATGGAACAAAGTGGAGAAGACCATTGTTTAGTTCGAAAGACTATCGTCATCTTCATACTTTTATTACCCGAACGGAAATTTAGTACAAAATATCTCTTACAACACTGAGAAAAATCTAAAGTCAAAAGCGCCCTAATGACGGCCAATTTATATGTTATGAAGGCAAAAAACCGACCAAACGTAAATACGTACAAAAACGCCTTCCAACTAGAAGGAAGGCGAATGTTTCTTTTCGTCTTCATTTAAGGTGTATTTTGTGGTCTTTTTTAAATATTGACTTTTCGATGAGGCTGATTAAGTCGTACGTTATAGTGATAATCACCGTATATAAACCGCCGTAAAAGTAAGGTATATTTTATGGTCAATACTGAAATTATTATCGTTGTTATACGATACTGATACGTTCAATTCTGAAAATACTTTACGGAAGGCGTTTTTTGACAGTTGTGTTTATTATAAAACATGGTACATTTTTATTGATTTCGCTTCGCGTGGTGAAAATCATCTTTAGACTTGTGAATTCACCTTGCGTAGTTACAATTCAACGTTAAAAGGTCAAATTTGATTTAAGGTCCAAAGTCGTTTTTCTCAGTGAACGCAAAAGACAATACAAGAACATATTAAGATATTTTTTTCTAGTGATCAATTAACATTTTGTTTTAGTTTTCACCCATATTCGGCCAAAAAAATCATGATTCGGTCATATTTTCGTTTACGGCTGTAAATCAGCTGAAGTTTCAATAAGCCAAAAATTTAAAGTCCGGGAACTGTCGCGACTCATTCAGCCTATTTCGTTAAGCTAATATATAACTTCAATCATTACATTATTTGGATGTAGGACCGCTAGTGACGTATTTTAGACGCCAGGCGCACAATGGGCGGTAGAGTTCGGTGGTCTGCTTTCACTGTGAAGAACGCAAACACTTGGATGAATTACAAAATCACAAATATACGATAGGAAAAATTTAAGTCATGTGCGGGATTCGAACCCGCGTCCATCCACCCCTTGAGCCGGGATATGCTCTAACTAATTGAGCTAACATGACATGACGTCATAACTCAAATCTTTCCTATCGTTCTTTAACCATCGTATTGGGATGGAGCGACATCTATAGTACCACTTGCGTTGTACTACAAACAAGACCAATTTTGCAATTGGTTTTATAATTGTATATGATGACGCAACCGTATAATTTTAATATTGTGAGATTTGCAATAACGCCTGCTATGCGGATTACATTACAAAATCACAAATATACGATAGGAAAAATTTAAGTCATGTGCGGTATGATTTTGTTATGTAATCCGCATAGCAGGCGTTATTGCAAACATAACAATATTAAAACTTGTATGAATGGTCTCACGACTTAACAAATATAATACTAATGGATACAAATCAAATGGTAGTTCAACAAATGTGAGGAATTTCTATTGATGAACATATTCAATCTGAGGACCTAAAAAGCATGTATAAACCAGCGTCTTGATCATAAATGTCCAGAAGATAAGATTACTGTGCAACTGCATTCAAATGTACTTTAACCATTTGCTTATCACAGAACGTATGCAACAATAACGCATATCAGAAAACGATGCGAACAGTGCTACAGCCAACTACAATATTCCGAACTTAACTTCACTGTTCTCGTATTAAAACCAACTTAGCATTCAACATTACCGCACCGGTAATAATAGGCAATTTGGTTAAGCGCTTTGCCAATATTACTGAAGCGGTGGATTGTCACATAAAATGAAATGGAAACATCATGATGTGCATACTCTGATCCCACTTATATGCGGGTTGGTGCAATATGTATTATTATAAATTATTATAAGATAATCACACCAATCTTTATCACTTAGTGCTTAAGACGTGAGTCAAAGTAAAGTAAGTTTTTAGCTATGTAGTGCTTAAGACGTGAGTCAAAGTAAAGTAAGTTTTTAGCTATGTCGTGATATTTTTTGTACTTAATCATGTAATACATGATTTTATGAGATTTTTTTTTTTTTAATTTCTTTACTATAAGCAATTCTTAGGGCAATCACTATTGTAGTTTTTAATACATTTCCAAGAAATTATAATAAATATTACTTTATTGCTGTTAAAACCATGATAATGTAAAAAAGTTTTTTAAACTATCATGGTTTTGTACATAAATATTATTATTACTTACGGGATTTGTACCGTGGCGATTTTTATTTTTGACAAAATTGTTCGAATTCTGGATAAATACTCCATACGAAGAGTATACGAATAATTTAATCTCCATGCATAAGAAAATAGCGCAAAGTCGGCGTTCCCCAAAGGATAAAATCCCATTTGAATCTCCCGGGGTGGATAAAATCAACTGCAGCTGCGAAGGTTCTCACATCGGACATCGAAAAAACCAAGCGAACTATCTCATGCCGCATCATAAGCACATAAAGGCAGTAAAAAACAACCAAGTGCACCAATCTGCCATTGCTGAACATCTGTTAGATTCGGGCCCGAATAACTGGATCGAATTTAAAAATCCATACAGGTTCTATCTACGGAACGCCGCCACATTCCTAGATTACTCAAGGAAGCGCCACTGTACAAATACACGGTAAAATAGTTACCAAACATAGATACAAAAACAAAAAACTGTTTATATATATATTTTTTTTTCTATGGCGGTATGCCTTTATTAAACAAATACTACAAACTATATACAACACTACAGCTACTACAATACTACAGCTACTACAGTAAAAGCATTTGGACTCATAAGGAGTCCAAATGCTCTAGCCCACTATCAGTTGGCAGCGTGCCCAGCATGCTGGCAGCATTGCCCCGTTGAATTGCAATGCTTATTCTTTGAGCCAAATAGGTGCCAGCATTTTGATCACATCATTTTGTTTATATTATCAATTTCTCTCCATATATGTGCGTTTCCACCTGAGTTATGTCGCGCAATATGCTGATGGAATGATGTCGTGATAGTAGTTTGGCATGGTAATCTCTGATTAGTTATTCACGGCATCTAATAGAAAGGATATGGAACAGCGCAGTCTTGAACCGACTAATAACTATTCACCTAATAAATTATTTTTATTTAACCTTGAAATAACGTAGCTCAACATATGCTATTATCGTAATCATAAAATAGTTATAATAGCCGCAAAACAATCAGATAGTGCTTTGCCGCAACTCGCTAGTTTTGAGCTATGTCTTTTTGAATAAGGTTAGTAGACTTATCATAGCTTTTATTACTGAATGTTTCGTAGGTAGCTACTTAAGTCGCAGATAGCAGAGTAGGTATAACAATTAACTGCACGTGACCTAACCAAGCATTGAATTTAAAATTTAGGAAACCCCTGACATTAACGACCTCGATCGATATTTATAACCTATTCATTGAGACCATTCCATTGAGCCCAAACTCAATGGCACCTTTGCTTTAACTATTCTGTAGATTTCAGGTGATGCTGCAGTATAAAATCAAGGTTACCATATTCTTACTATGTCCTTTAAGTATGAGGAATTAGACCATTTGCATTCACGAAGGCGCCCCTCAATATTTTTTTTAATGAAGTTGTAACTTTTATTGTCTCTTCTAAGGAACATATCACATTTGTTGTTTTACTATATGTACCATTAGCATTTTACACACGTGCATAAAGAGGTCATATACAGGTAGGCCACCTGTACAAATGCGCGTTAATAATTTACTATGTTAGGGAGTGCCGCGTAAGTGAACAACTCTGTACTGAATAGTGAATCGATCAGACCAGTTTACTCACAGCCCTTAATCAAATAGAAAAGAACCAATGATCTTCAGACAGCTGAACTTATGAACAGTACCTACATATGTGGTGCGGCAACTCTCCTCGAGAGCCAGGTTGGTTGGCCTGCACCACATCTTCGACTGAAGTATCATATAAAAAACCGGTCAAAATGCTAGCATATCAGCAAAAAAAACCGGTAAGAAATGCCTAAATCGAAAACAATAATTTGTTTGTATGTTTATTGTAATGTATATTTTTTTACAAACATAACAATGAATATGGAATGAACATGAACCAAAAAAAATGAAAGAAAATGGATTTGAAGCGCTCGTAGCGAAGTTTACTTAGCTGTTCTCAACCGATCAGCAAAGTTAAGCAACGTCGCGCGCGGTCATGAGTTGGATGGTTGACCGCTAGTGACAATACTACTGAGCACTTACGTGCTTCGGAGGGCACGTTAAGCTGTCGGTCCCGGTTGTTGTCTTAGAATGGCAGTCGTTATAGCATGGTGGCAGGGCATTTTGCGGATGCCCGCCTGGCTATAGCTACCACCCTCAAGTAGAAAATCTGTCGCCAAGCACCTAACGGTGTGTTCCAGCAGCTGTCCTTGAGAGCCAGTACTTCTAGGTTAGCCTGAACAACATCTTCGACCACATCATTACTTACCATCAAGTGAGATAGTAGTCAAAAGCTAACCTATCAGACATAAAAATAAAAAAAATTAAAGTTAATTCAGTGCAAAAACAATACAAATTACAGACTACAATCATTGATAAATTTCAAACTATTCTGCATTTAGCATTACCGATTCCACAGTGAACATTACCACAATCGTTGCGTCTGGTAATGATTGGCAATTCGTATAATCACCCAACGCTTTGCCAACATTATCGGTTATTCCATGAACACACGACATTATACGCTTTGTTTATGGAGACGCCGCGCCATAAGCAGCGCGATAAGCGGCGCGACACGTGATTTTCCATCTAGCGGAGCCGTTGGATTTTCGTTATTCTCCGTTACTAGAGGCGACGCATGACGCTTGAAGCGTGTTGATACCCGCATACAGAAGGATTTATGTCTGTGATGACTTTTCTTTTATATTCTACTAGCTTTCCGGCTGCGGCTCCACCTGCTCATTTTTCAGTTATCGCGCAAAACCTTTAACCTGTTTTTGCGCAGTTGGATAAAAACTATACTATGTCCTTCCCCGGTTCGCAAACTATTCCCATACCAAATTTGATACAAATCGGTTCAGTAGTTTTTAAGTTTATTCGTTGCATACAAAAATACAAACGCATAAATATTGGATGAAGCATCGGAAATCTGTAATTGTAAGTAGTATAGTCCCGTGGGATTTCAGGCTAGCATAGCACTTCTCCAACATTTTCCTAAGGGTGTTGTAAAAGGCGACGAAGCAAAAAATACCATATGATGGGTAGCAGCGCCTTCTGAAGAAGTGCCATGTAACATTGCGATCCTCAATTGTGACAAACTATTCCAAATGAGGGAAGAATTTGTAACCGATCCCGTTGTACAAAGTACTCTTCTCTTCCAGCTGTTGATATAAAGTATGGTATGAACGTCGCCCCAAGCCAAATTCTTATAAAGTTGTTTGCATTCACATTGCAGAAGTGACAGAAATAAATTTTTAATAATAACAAATATTTAAAAAGTATTTTAAGAAAACATTAAATTAATTATTTTATCAAACACTTAAGAAATCTTTATAAAAATTATATTTATCTAGTGACAATTCCGCCTTATTTCCTGTTAAGCCGACGTGACGTCACAAACGCCACGCAGCCAAACCGGAAGAATATTCGACGCGCTTCTAAACGAAGCATCCTCAGGAGGTCTTGACTCTACGAGCGCACGATCGAGACTCAATCGTCCGCTCGTAGAGTCAACAGGAAATTAGGCGGAATTGTCACTAGATATAATTATATCATTTTTATAAATATTTTTTAAGTGTTTTATTAAATAATTAATTTAATGTTTTCTTAGAATACTTTTAAAACATTTGTTATTATTAAATATGTACTTGCTTAATTTACGAACACTCTATTGCACTGTATTACCGAATTACATTAACGTATGATCAAATAGCAAATATAAGTCTTGTACTATCTATATATAGATGTCTATATATATATATATAGTATATAATTTATTATTATAATTATTATTATACTTATATTTAATTATTATTATAATTAATGATAATTATAATTAATTAAATATAAGCACCCAAACCCCCTGAATGTAATTAAATAAAATGTTTGATCCAAAACAATTCGTTAGATTATTTAATATTATCTACATTTGAGGTGTGTAACACATTTGGTGCACAAGTTAAAGTGTTGTGACGTACAAATGGTTGGACAGATAGACAGCGGTGTCTTATTAATGTTTTACACTTTGAGTACGGAACTCTATAAATGTCCACAATGTTTATGATTTGTTATCATCATTAGTATCTCAATATCAAAGATTGTGGCTTGTTAATTATTTAATATTGTAAAAATGTTTAAGTTACTTCTATCAGATAACGACTATTTTTTTATTTAATTAGACTTCAATGCATCTATGTTCTACTTATATAAAGTGATTCAATTAATTCTTTAATGTTAAATTTATAGATGTCAAATCGCCGCATATCGCGCCGCGTCTCCGTAATTGTGGCCTTACAATTCAATGTCTATAGTTTACTTATCCATGTGGTTTTGTATTTCGGTATGTCGTGCTTCATTTGTATTCAACTCTACATAATTCTATATAAATACCTACTCACGAAAATCCCTGTTAAATTTGGTCCGTATTTTGTGCTCCACAATTATAGATCTATTTAATAGGCCAGTACCGCCAATTGATGGATAAGGGTATCTTCGTATCCACGGCATTTCATCTGGTCATATGCGAGCCTCACCTATTGCCTTCCAACATGCTTGACAATGACTGTGGTTACGTCTAAAGTTTGACTTGGTCCACTTGTACCTACATATAATCTGTCAAGCTAAGTATTACTAACCACTTGACACTTTTTCTGTCAAATCCATAGCGCAAATTCAAGACTATAGTGTAAAATTACCCATTCAGACGTTTTCATCTTAATTTGGCACCTTCAAATTGTATATTTTTTTTTATGTCTCATAGGTTAGCCTTTGACCACTATCTCACCTGATGGTAAGTGATGATGTGGTCGAAGATGTTGTTCAGACTAACCTAGAATTACTGGCTCTCAAGGAGAGCTGCCGGAATATACCGTTAGGTGTTTGGCGACAGTTTTTCTACTTGAGGGTGGTAGTTAGCCAAGTGGGCATTCGCAAATTGCCCTACCACCATGCAGTATAAACGTACATACACGAGGCCCATCTCAAGACAAGCGGCGACTTCTGTCTGCCTATAAAGATGCATTTCGTTTCATGTGATAAACTTTTCTGCCCCTTTAACCCGAAGACAAAAACATATTAAGTCTCATGTGCCTGACACATATATGATTTACTCATTGGCACTCAAATACTGCTGGAACATAATATTAGGTACTTGACAACAGATTTTCTACTTGAGATTTTTTAGCTAGCCAGACGAGCATTCACAAAATGCCCTTCCACCGTGTGGTGAAGCTCAAACCAGCGGTGAGGATCACACCATGTATCTGCGGCATGGCAGTCCAGAGATTACTATTACAAGTATTTTGAAGATGTATGAATAACGCTTATTATATATATTACATAAAGTAAATGTTACTCATACGTGACGTTCGACGTGTTGGAGCCAGCTTTCCAAGTTTTATATAATTATTAAGTTTAGTAGGTAATGATATGGCATATAATATACCCAACAACCTTTTAATAACTGTATAGGGTACAAAAGGCTATCTATTTTTATTAAAATTTCAAATTAGTCAAGCTACCAAATTTAAATGACATTTTAAAGCAAGATTTACCTAATTTGAACATGAGGAAGCATACAACATTATAACTAAAATTGAAACAAAGTTCATAAAAAAATGTTGAGTTGCTAGGCCCCTACTAGTGAACTGACGTTATTATCACGGGTAGCCAGTGATTCATAAACATCATCACATCAACCGGAACGTCTGTCTACCTTTGAACAAGTTCTCCCCTTTGGGGGCTCCCCACGCTAGGCAGGTCTATTCGAAATCGCAGTAAAAGTTGTGAGTTCCCGAAAAGGTGCAGCTTTCCACCTTCTTTCTCTTAGTGGCTTCTGACGACACCCACGGGAGGTTTTCATTCTAACCCGGTAACTCACTGAGTTTCCAATAGTTATAAGTAGCCGTAGATTGTGACCTTCTAAATGCGAGGGCTTTAATAAACAGTGGACATTTTCTAGATGTTGATATATCTCAGAATATGATTTCAGACTAAAATTTGTCTGAAATATCAAAAACTTATTCAAGTTTCGATGAAACCTGTCAACGTTTATTATAACTAAATAAAGACTATCAAATTATTAACTGAACGATCTCATTTCATATCTCTGTATTAAATAAAATGGATGAAATTATTCCAACACTCCAAAAAATCAGAAGTCTATGAAGTTGTAATTTAAAATCACTTCGTCGTAAACAACGGGGGTTGAAAAAGGGCAAATTCATTTTTCGTCTCGAATTAAGATCGATTCAGGCGCGTCCGGGCCGTGACAGTGACGAGATGGGAGATGAAAAAATGTTTTAATGTTACGTTTTTTCGTGAATATTTTTAGAAGTTTTATGTTTATTGATGTAGCTGTTACAATTACTTTGTATACGTCCTGCTTTAGTACTTGTTTGTTATTTTGCATTGCACCTTATACTATATTCTGTATCTGTATCAGCCAAAGTGTCCATTTCTGAACACAGCATCCCCCATAAAGGGGGGTTTGCCATAACCCCCAAGCTTGAAAGGCGTCTTGACAGTGCCACCATAGTAGAATTGGCTTAGCGGCTAGAGCATACCCCGGCTATTGGGTTAAATGGCGCGAGTTCAAATCCTACTTAGTCATAAAAAAAAATATCTGCAGTATTTTATTTTATGTTAACCGCGGAGCACACGTCATTGTAAAATAATTTCAATAGATAAAGTCAGGGTTTTCAGTGGTGCATATACAATATCAATTATGTATATAATTATGTCATCGTTTGTATGGTCCACGAATATTAGTCACCATCACCGGTAATGGTAGCATGTGTGAATGGACGATGCGACCGATGTGTGCTATGTGACCTTATTATATATTAGTAGTTATTTATGCAATTGTTGTATAATAAGGGGTATTAAAACACGAATGTGGGTTAACTAGTATTACATTAGTGTTTTAATACCTAATTATTTACAGTTGTATACAAGACTTAACCTACACGACCGCTCTTTATTTTATTGGACAACAAGACGCACGATATAAATAATATTCCCGATAGATATAATCTGGAAGTCTTCAAGTACAGAGTAAACAGGTATCTGCTAGGCAAGCATGTTCCAACGTCGACCGCGTCGTCACTTTCCTGATGGAAACTTCTTGATAGTGAGACTGCGGTCAAAAGCTTGCTTATCTAATTCCTAAAATACTAAAAAAAAGTTTATACAAGATAGAGTTGACAACATACAAAAAAATCATACAACGATTAGCTTCTTCTTATTTTGAAGTCAGTTAAACACAGGTACTTCCTTCTTATCACAACTCCACATAGAGCACCAATGACCTGGAAGGGCCTAAGCTGAACGAAAAATGTGATTTCCTTTTACCGATTCAAATTGTCCAAAACCGGTTCGATCCGGAATTTACGTTTTAGGGCAGCGGACGTGAGAAGAATACTTGTGTAATGGAAAGGGATGAGTCTTTTATTAAAACATGCGACGGAAATGTTTATAGAGGTTCATTTGTTTGTTGGCATTATAGATAATTTATTTTTTCGCCTTTATTGCATGAATAGAATAGAATATAGAATAGAATATATTAATTGGCCTTATAACATTGGTTGTCATACTGGGCAAGTCAGGAGTACAATTTTGGATAATATTAATTTAAGATCTCACATAATACAAAATAGCAATAAATATTTATCGGTATCACATCAAAATTATTATAAATATTAAAATTATTATTTGTAGGTATCACATCAAAATTATTATATATTCGTAAAAAAAATGACAAAAATAAGGAAAATCAAAATAATAAAAGTATACATAGTAAAATAATTATAAACGGAATGTCTAAAATTAGTTCAATACACAAATATAAATAACAAAAAATGTCTAGACTTTATATGAATTACTGTTATTTATAAATCTTATTCTACGCATATGCAGTCAAGTGTACTTTAATAAATAATTAAATTGTCATAGTTATATTTATTAAAATTCAACTTTTACAAGAATGAAGATTCCGTGAGGCGCATATCCATGAATTCATCTAGGGAATAGAGTGGATGTGTTTCAAAAAACTGCTTTAGTACTTTTTTAAAGTCAATTATGTTTAAATTTGATATTGTCAAAGGTAACTTATTGTACATAGAAATTTTATTGAAGATTCCTTGTTTTCGGACCTTTGTCAGTCTAACTTTAGGCTTAAATAACTTTTCTTTGTTGCGCAAATTATAGTTATGAACATTTCTGTTTTTTAACATTGTTTCCTTGTCTTCGTGTATCTCCAGTAAACTATTAAATATATATAGAGATATCACCGTCATTATTTTATTCTTCTTAAAATGTGTTCTAACTGACATGCGTTTACGCAGTCCAAAAATTATCCTAATTGCCCTTTTTTGAGACTTTAGAACCTTATTTATGCTTGCACCATTCCCCCAAGTAGTGATGGCATATCTTGTGAGTGACTGAATATAAGCATAATAAATTGACAGCAAAGAAGTTTTATCAAGCAAAGGTTTTAGTTTAAGCAAAGCGTAATTAGCACTTGCCAATTTTTTGCACAGTTTTTCAATATGGGCTGAATGTGTTATCGTGTAGTCCACGGTATATCCAAGAAATACATTCTCTGTCAAACCGATTTTATCTTTTAAGTCCTTTCGTATTTTATATTTCATTATAACACTCTTATCTGTATTAAGGATAATTCCGTTTGCGTTAAACCATTCTTTTAATATACTCATTGCGTCATTAAGTTTAATATATGGATGGATCAATATACCACTTGATTTTTTTGTTTGTTAGCTAAAATTATTTATTTTTAGCCTACGAATAGCAATATCTATGTAATTAGTAGATTTTAGAACTTTAAGTTTATTGTTGTAAATAATTAAAAAATCATTTTATCGATTACACCAGAACTACCACGTTAGATTTATTGTATTTTTTTCTTTTTTTTATACATAGCTGATAGTTGCTGCTGCTGGTAGCTTTTCACCACTATCTCACCTGATGGTAAGTGCTGATGTGGTCAAATATGTTGTTCAGAATAAACCAAAATTACTGGCTCTCAAGGACAGCTGCTGGAACACACTCTTAGGCGCTTGGCGACATATTTTCTACTTGACGGTGGTAGCTAGCCAGATGGGCATTCTCAAAATGCCCTACCACCATACCGTAACGACTGCCATCCGAATATAAAAACGGGGAACGACGGCTTAACATGTCCTCGAAAGCGCTTGGTAGTAATGCCACTAGTGGTCACCCATCCAAGTCATAATTGCAGCGGGCGTTTTTTATTAATCAAACAGAAATTAACAAATCAAAAAAGTCAAGGAACTTGGCGCTTTTGTACATAATTAAATTAAATAGCGAGTCTGCGAGTATATGAATCTTAGCTTTATTATTGAAAAGCAGTAGGAGCTCAAAGATCCCGGAAATGTGGATATTTATGAGAGAACAGCCTTAACTAAGTGAACGGCAAACTATGCAACGAGCGCTTCGAACCCTCGAGACTCAGTGTTGCCAGATAAGCAACCTTGTTAGGTTTGAAGAGTTTTGTTTGTAACTGATGCTTTATAAGATGTTGACTCTCTGAGCATTTGAACGGCACCAGGACTATGACTCCACCAAAGATTATTAAAAATACTATTTTGAAATTAAAAATGACAAAAAAAACTATTATAATTTCTCACTACCAAGGTACATGCAGTTATACATATAAAACATAAGTAGAAACTGTACATGTATGTACCTAAAAAATGTGTAAAGAAATAGACAGGACCGACACCAACACCGAAAAGTAGGATATAACTTGTTGAAGTCAGTATCATGTTGATTCAAAACACTAAACACATTTTCATGAACAAGTCAGGTCCGATTTTTACTTCTTTTGTATTTCTTGATTTATAATGTACTACTACAATTGGCCATTTTTTAAGTATATTTTTTATATTCGAAACTGTTAATAAGCTATTGACTGCCGTGCCGCAGGTCTATGGTTCGATCCTCATATATTTCGGATGCTTAAAGGGCATTTTACGGATGCTCCCTTAGTTGTTTAATTGCCATCCTTAAGTAGAAAATGTGTCGCCAATCACTTAACAGAGTGTGCTAGCTTGAGAGCCATTAAGCAATTGTGAAATTATAAGCAGATGAGACTTAACAACTGTATGTTTTAAAGTGATGGGCACAGTGCAGCTCGTCACTTGTCATAGGCAGAGGTTACCGCTTAACATCAGGTGGGCTTCCTGCATGTTCCATCACAATCCCATAAATATATTAACTCATCAGTTAGGTTCCGTTATATTTACCAGATTCCATGGATAAGATTATTTGGATAAAACTCGCGATAGTTTTCAAAGTGAACCTATAAAAATAAATTAAATATATTACTTAGTAGCAGGGTTGAAACTTGAAATTATGTGATGCTCACAAGTCATATGTTTGATGTTATATCATTAGGACATGGTCGAGGGTACATCAACATAGACTTATTTAATTTAGATCATAGCTAGATTTTGAAGCAGTGATGGCTCAGTGACATTGGCTATGGACTGCCGCGCAGCAGGTCAATGGTTTGAATCCCGCCGCGGGCTTGAGCTTCACCGCATAGTGGAAGGGCATTTTGCGAATGCGGCCTGGCTAGCGACCACCCTCAAGTAGAAAATCTGTCGCTAAGCACCTAACGGTGTGTTCCGGCAGCAGTCCTTGAGAGCCAGTGATATTACAGGCACATAAGAGAACTATGTCTCATGGTGACGGGCGCAGTACAATTCGTGCCTTGTGACGAAATGCATCTGTTATAGGCAGAGGTTAGTCCGCTTAACATCAGGTGGGCATGTTTGTGTATAATGTTAAAATGTAGTTACATACTGATTTTGGCTTGAAACTTAAATATTATATTGTTTTATTCTTATATAGGAATCAAATGGCATATATGTAAGATTGCACACGAGATAACTAATATTATTGCGACTACATCTTTTAATAGGTAAATACTAAATAAAAATTAAAAACAAAATATTTCAAAATTAACATACGCATTATTAGGTAGAGATAACTAAAATACTACTCGACACATCTCACTCATGTTTAAATGTAACCACATGAAAAGCACCAGCTATAGAATATAAAAGAAAATCATCAAAATCACCATGTAAAAATATATTAGGTTACAACCACAAAAAAACCGCAATGAGAACCTCCTCCATTTTTGAAGTGGGTTAAAATGAAAGGACGCCCACTACTTTAAGAGTAGCCCCTACAATGACTATATACAATATGGTTTCCAGAACATATCCACATATAACATATAACACATACCAAAATACGTAAAACAAACAACTTAGTGCTTGTCTAGCGAACGTTAGGTACTTTGTAAGTTCCACGGCTCGAGCACAGGTGGTGTAGTGCTCTTCAACATAGGTACGTTTGCTCAGCTATGATAACATAAGTGTTGTTTTTGCCTTGTTTGATCGTTGTTATAAGCGTATATTTCTGACGAGATAAGCTTCAAAGCTGAATATCGTGCTGAAAAACGTTTTATGTGGAATTTACTGGTTCATTGGTGTCTATGTTAAGACGCCTTTAAGAAAGTCGAGGATTCGATTCTTGAACAAGTCATTTGATTTTTAGAGTTCTGCGCTTCAAAAGGAAGAGATCACTTTGTTATCTGTTTGCCTGTCTGTCTGTTAAGACCCTTTTACTAATAAACAAACAGTCGAGCCTCACGGTCTCTTTCACGTGTGAAAAATTCTTAACAGTCAACGCGATCTAAAGGTTTGACCGTTTTTGTTACATTTATTGGCATATTTTGCTATTTAAAATTAGGTTCAAAACCTATAGTTATATGTATTTTAAATAAGTTGACAAGGAAAATGGAATCATAACCTATTTTGTATTTTTTTTCTAGATTTACACGCATCGCGGGTTCCGTACCAAGACATAAAGTATAATTTAAAATAGCAATAGTATAATAATGTACAATATAAAATAGTTATAATAAAATTAGGTTAGGTTAGAATGAAACTGCGACAGTAGGTTTTCGTAACAAATATCAGTGAAGTGTTACAAAAAAGTGAGAATATGATTTTACAAAAATCTGCATAACTGAAGAACTATGCATTACTTTGTAATAAATGTGATGGGAAAAAGAAAGGATGAACCCTTACCTCCCTCCTTCCACCCCGATTTTTTATGCCAATCGATTACATTTTTTGTATCTTAATTTTAATCCATAAATAAAGAAAATTCAAAGAAGTTAAAAAGGGGGGGGGGGTCCGAAACTTTTCCTTTGAAGAGGGAGGGGTGGTACCCCTCCTCCCCTTTCCTACTCCTCCCCTCAATTAGGCGGACGTCAATGGAAAGTCTTACCTATATATATATTGTGACGATACCGCCTAATTTACCTATTAGGTAAATCGACCTGACGCCATATTATACGACAAGTAATACGAAAAAATAAAAATTGAGAACAATTATCGATCGTACGCTCAAGGAGTCAAGACCTCTTGAGGATGCCTCGTGTAGAAGCGAACATGTCGAAAATTCTTCCCTTATGGCTCTGTGACCTTTATGACATTTCAGTATAACAGTAAAATTAGGCGGAATTGTCACAAGATTAAATATTTTTTATATTACTAAGTTATTTTCAAAAACATTAATTTCATGTCCTCCTACAATACTTTTGAATTATTTGTATTTATTAAATACCTATGGAATACCGCAGCGTTGCGCTTGATCCGATAATTACATCAAAAAGTATTTTTTTGCCAGAATAAAAATAAATGGTTGAAACTCAAACGACAGTAACTGTACAAAATCTGTATATACTCGTATATATATAAGCTATAGACACACCCCTATCACAGGGCAACAGAACATATAGATATGTATGCCAGATTTGGCAAATCGCGGATGATTAGATAACATTTTCCCCCTCTGAAAATAATAACCCGGATGATCTGTAACTATGTATTTTATCATAAGTAACCTTTCAAAAACGTATTTGTGTTTGTATCAGAACAAAGTTTATTATATTATCTTCCTGCGGCAATACAGAGGCCTATGTATATTTACATTCTATACCCAACACTCCATACACTATATAACTGGAAAGTTCGGCTATTAGTTTTGATTTGGGTACGGTTTTGAAATCAATCGTTATGTGAGGTTTATATAAGAAACCAAGTAGAGATGGGCGTTGACTTAACGCACTAGTTACATACACTGGTCATCAATTGTTAACATTTAACAGATTGTGATAATGTCGCGATGAACTAGTTGAATTTATAGATAACTAAATTCAAGAATAGATAGATTTGTGCCAATTAACGTCCTGCATATGGAAAATAACGCGCGTCGAGCAGCCGCGGTAGCAATATAAGGCGGCTAATTTTGATACTAGACACCTAGCTTCCACTGACGTGCAAGAGACTGAATCGCTTATTTTCTACCGACTTCAAAAAAGGAGGAGGTACTCAATTCGTCTGTATTTTTTTTTTTTTTTTTTTATGTATGTTACCTCTCATCTTCTCACTGGGTGAACTGATTTTAATAATTCTTTTTTTATTTAAAAGCTGATGCTTGCCATGTGGTCCCATTTAAATATCAAAATCGATCAAGCCGTTTTTGAGTTACAACCCAATAACTGAAAAGTATTTTCCTATCATGATGAATTCTCATCGAAGCTCAAATTTGGTGGTAGCACGGTAATATTTCCTCAACGGTATAAGATAGAAATATTTTTTTTGGATAGGAAGATAAAACGTGTATTATGCTGCAAACTAAAAAAAAGTCTTATTTTAATATTGTTAGGTTTGCAATAACGCCTGCTATGCGGATTACATTACAAAATCACAAATATACGATGGGAAAAATTTAAGACATATGCGGGATTCGAACCCGCGTCCATCCACCCCTTGAGCCGGGGTATGGTCTAACCAATTGAGCTAACATGACATGACGTCATAACTCAAATCTTTCCTATCGTTCTTTAACCATCGAATTGGGATGGAGCGACATCTATAGTGCCACTTGCGTTGTACTACAAACAAGACCAATTTTGCAATTGGTTTTATACTTGTAAATGATGACGCAACCGTATAATTTTAATATTGTTAGGTTTGCATAACGCCTGCTATGCGGATTACATTACAAAATCACAAATATACGATAGGAAAAAAATCAGTCATGTGCGGGATTCGAACCCGCGTCCATCCACCCCTTGATCCGGGGTATGCTCTAACCAATTGAGCTAACATGACATGATGTCATAACTCAAATCTTTCCTATCGTTCTTAAACCGTATGTCATTAACAGTAAATGACAATTGATCCCATAAGTAGGGGACTAAATATAATGATCACCATAAAATGCTTGGATACCCTTAGTTCTTTTACCAAAAATTGTAATCAAACACCGCAGAGTAGTATATTATCACTAAATCTCAAAGCCATGTTTAGGCGCGACGACGAGCGAAGCGAGGAGGAGCGTTAGGTTACTTGCGACCACAACAACGCGCGAGCCGAGCGAGCATAGCGAGCGTGCCGCGGCAGCGGCCGGCGATGCGCCAGAAGAATTACAGCAAGTTTAATTTTGATGATAATTTACTACTTCTGGTGATTGTTAAATATTTATTAAGGGATCCTGTTGTATTCGCTATAAATGAAGGTCTTCAATAACTGACTTGATATGTGTAGTGTCCTTTGAACATAGTTTGGGTTACACAGCACTTAAATTACTATTTTTTATTAATTTATTGTGTAGGAGTGTTCCTACAAAATAAATTATGTAATAGGCATGTTGGTTGATGTGAGACGAGAGAGTGAGACAGCTTTACTTATTTAATATGGCAATATTAAACAGTGATCATTTACTGCTTTTGGGTTAACAATGATTTACTAAGAGTAATTTTGCTTAAATAGGATAGCGAGATTTTAAAACTTTGGTTCTAAGTTTACATTAAAATGGGGGTGTTAATTTTAGTCTGTTATATGTTACTATATCTGGTAGTAAGTTAAACATAAGCCCATAAGTAGCAAGGGTCACTAAAAAGGGCGAAATAAAATTTTTTACCAAAAAAATAGAACCGACTTCAACACTCAAATGAGTGAAATAACTTGTCGAAGTCGGTACCATGCGCACAATATTGTGATAATAGGTACTTTTGAACCGTCATGGTACCGACCTCGACAAGTTATTTCACTCATTTGAGTGTTGAAGTCGGTTCTATTTTTTTGGTAATAATTTTTTATACGCTTATACAAGATAAATTTGAGCATAGGACTGGTTTCAAAATGTAACTGGATAAAAGCCAGTCCATAGCCTGATATAGATATTAGTGTACATATAAATTTATTGCATAGGTAGGTAATTAGAATCAAATAAACAAGCAGGCAATAAATTAATTTAATTAACACCAAAAAAAGAACTACGTAATTTCATTAAAAGTAACTTAAACTTTATTATCGAAACTCGAATTATGCCAACGACGACGGACGTGTATCTATCTCCCAGCTATCGCATTTAACTAGTTGACAGATTAAAAAATGTTAAGTGTCACAAGTTTTACTTTACACTTAGGTGTTCCCTGTTCCGCGGCTAGTACAGTCTCGAATGACGTCAGTTTCAATGTCAGTCATTGTCATTAAAATGACCAGAGACTAGCAACGATCACAGACTAAAAACAACGCCGCTAAATCAAAGTTTTGCCAATCTCGTAGCAAAACTCACTCCAGCTACCTGGGTGACGTAACATGATGGCTGGATGTATGAGCTCTGAGAAGAACCCGTATTTAGCAATCTTGCTCACCATCCAATATATTTTATAATCAAATATGTCAAATATTATTATAGTGAAGCGCTCGTAGCGAAGTTTGCTTAGCAGTTCTTAACTGAACGGCCTTTGCCGATAATTCACTTTTTATGCAACGTCCGCCGCGGTCAGGAGTTGGATGAGTGACCGCTAGTGACATTACTACTGAGCGCTTCCGTGCTTCGGAAGGCACGTTAAGCCGTCGGTCCCGGTTGTTGTCTTAGGATGGCAGTCGTTATAGCATGGTGGTAGGGTGTTTCGCGAATGCCCGCCTGGCTAGCTACCACTCTCAAGTAGAAAATATGCCGCCAAACACCTAACTCTGTTCCGGCAGCTGTCCTTGAGAGCCAGTAATTTTAGTTTAGCCTGAACAACACCTTCGACCACATCATCACTTACCATCAGGTAAGATAGTGGTCAAAGGCTAAGCTACCATGAATAAAAAAAATATATATAACCTCGTAGGGTTCCCTGGCTAGAATGACTTCCCTCCATATCATCTTGCGGGAGTCGTTATAGAGGATAGTGAAATGAAACACTTCTTCCAACAGTAGTAACTTAAAATTACTTCCACAATAATCTGCACAGATATAAATTATAAATAAAGATATACATATAAACCACAAAAACGTAATCTTTACAACGTCTTGACTGAACCAGAGCTCTGCACGGAATGAACCTCTAAAACTACCTACGCCTCCGAACGTCATCTTTCTTTGCGGAAATCAAATGAATTACTTTTAAAATGAATTATTTTTAATGCGAGTCCAAACAGTTTCCGTCAATAGAACACCTTTTAAATAAATAGTATCAATAAAAACACTGAAATCATGACAAGAAGAGGCGGGGAAAGGAAAAATACCAAAAGTTGGGCACCAGCACCTTCTAAGGAACTGCCATCTTATACCGCGACATCCAAGATGTCTGCCAAGCGTGGGGATTTCGGTAAACACCATTTTTTGAGAAGTCCTTTGTTCAACAATGGACGTTATGGCTATTTCTATATGAATGCACATCAAACATATATCAAGCAAAATATTGATTTAACAGAAATATCTGTATAGCGGAATTTTTGATTCTTAACTATTTTTGTTTTTGAGATGGGACTCCGTTATGAATATTATGATAATGATTTAAAAATTAATAATCTTGAAGATAAAAAAATACTATTCAATAGATGGTACCACTACATATTATAGATGGGGAAGCTTTTTTCGAAAAGGAAAAAAGGTTCGCCTGGCATGTTTTGGATTGCTATTGATATCTACCACGCTCAGTTCCAGACTACGCACTGTTACAGAAAAAACGGCCAAGTGCGAGTAGTATTCACACATCGAGAGTTCCGTACCAAGACAGAATGTATAATATAAAATAGCAATAGCATAATAATGTATTATATAAAATAGTTGTTTTTGTGTACAGTTCGAGATCCTTAGCGAGAGTCCGAGCTGCACTTGGCTAGTTTTTATTATAAGTTGTTATACATTATATATTGGATTATAGTCATACCAAGTTTGAAGTACGTATTAATAAGGGCGGAACAAAAATAATAAAAAACATAAAAATAAAAATAATTAGTTGGTATACCTAGTAAAATCGCTTTTATTTGCTTTATTTTTTGTGATGTTTCTTAATGCTCAATAACGGTACCAGAAGATCTAGAAAAAATTTACAAGAAAAATGGAATCTCCTCTAATATCAATTTCATATTCTCTTTAAATATTTTTATAATTATTGTGAAGCGATGATCTTCCACAGGAATCTATGACGCATATGCACAATAATGATTAATATGAGAACAATTCTGCAGTTTCGCAATCAAGCCACCACCGCCAGCAAATCTACCAGGCGCAGATCGCTCTGCGCCGTGGGACCATTAACTCAGCTCCATTCATTGACATTGTTATTACGGACCATTTTAACGATTAGTTAATCCTAATTCTTATTGTAATATTTTGTCAAATTTAATTAGTTATATAATCATTTAATTTTTTTATGTTTATAGGTATTAAGAATTTGACCACAATCTCACCTGATGGTAAGCGATGTTGTGGTCGAAGGTATTAACGGGCTTAACCTAGAATTACTGGCTCTCAAGAACAGCTGCCGGAGAACGCACCGTTTTAATGCTTGGCGACAGATTTTCTACTTGAGGGTGGTCGCTACTCAGGCGGGCATTTACAAAGTGCCCTTCCAACTTGCAAATACATTTTCTTGCAAGCTCAGCTGCTGCCGGACATAATTAAATAAATGATATTAATATAATTAGGTACCTATATGGATTTCCAGAAAGTAATAGTTTAATCTATTTTTTTACACTGAAAAGTATAAATTATGAATTAGCATGGTACCAACTCCAACAAGTAATATCATACTTTTCAGCATTAGAAGTCGGCGACGTTTTAAAAGATTATTAACAGAGTCAGCTAGCACCACTAGCTAGAGACAAAGCTTCAATATAAACGAGAATGGATCGAGTTAGTTCCGAACACCCCAACTTCCCTCGGCAACGACTCAAGCCGAGGTCCGGACCACATGGGTGCCTTTGAGCAAGTTGTCTACTCCTCTTTTAGTAGCGGTATGTGTTCGGCACCCGCAGGAGGTAAAAGGCGCTTTTCGCCTTCTTCTCCTGTCTCTGGTGAAGTGCACTTCACCTCCAGGGCTGATAAAGAGCCTTCTCTCACCCAAAGTCTAGGAGTTGTATTATCGCAGTGGAAACAACAGGCTGTTCAGCCTAAGAAATAAAATGGCGCTAGTTTATTTGTTCGTTGGCGTTTGATAAGGAATAAAGTCACCATTGTGTTATATCCCGTGTCAAATTTATGTAAACCTAGTGTTAAAGTTGGTTTGCTTTACCGATGGCTTTTTGTCTTATTGAAAAAAAAAAGATTAGGTCTATCTGTCATAAATTTATCTTAATTGATCTTCTGGTGCTTAGACTTATATGATTTTTTGGACGGTATCTTCAATGAAATAAAAAGCTATAGCCCTAAATAAAAGGCAGAGGATGACACTGCCATGATCATTAATGAGGTCGTTCGCACGTTATTGTAAATTTTCTATTAGTTTCTTCGCTTCAAGGTAAGGCACGGCGTGAGACGTTGCACTCAGGTGCGATTAAACGGATTAAGAGATTGTCCCTTACCACTAGCTATTCCCATTAAAGTGAAAAGTCACGTGTATGGCGGGAACTCATAATTGAAACTTTTTAATTGTTAAGTATTTTTTAAAGTTGTTGAGTCAATATCGCCGGCGTCGAAAAGACGTGCATTAAAAATTTCAAAACGAATGGAAGAAAATCGACTGTCTATCGCTTCCACTAATTGGAAATGCTGTGATTGCGAATTCAAGCCATCCAGGAAGTTATCTTTTTCCATTAAAAAACTATGTTTTCGCCTGATATGTGTCAAGATGTAGATTACTATTCAGATCATGGTATTCCCGACCTTTAAAAATATTCCTCTAATTACGTTGTAATGTTATAGAACACTAATGCAGTTTCGACACAAGTGATGTAACTGACATACAGTTTTGATGTCTCATGTACTTGTAATTTCATAATTACTTAGGGCGTATTCCATTTGACGCCAATTTCGTTTTTTTTTTGATAATTTTGATCACATTTTGTGCTATGGTTCATATTAAATGTGGAATCATAGACGCAAAATGTGGTCAATAGTATCGAAAATTACTCTAATTGAATACGGCCTTACTGGCTCTCAAGTGCCGTGGACCAGCGGCACGGCAATCCATAGCTATTATCGCTCAGCTATCATTACTGTATATGATTCTATAAGTTATTCTTTAAAAATTTAATGATTATAGTAAGGATAAGTATCAGTAGGAATAAATTAAAAAAACTTCAATGCACGTGCCTTATTTGATTAACCAAATAAAAAAAAAACATGCCTGCTAGGTTAGCCTTTGACCATTATCTCACTTGATGGTAAGTAATGATGAGGTCAAAGATGTTGTTTAGGCTAATCAAGAATTACTGGCTCTCAAGGACAGCTGCCAGAACGCATCGTTAGGTTCTTGGCGACAGATTTTCTACTTGAGGGTGGTAGCTACCAGACGGGCATTTGCAAAATGCCCTACCACCATGCTACAACGACTGCCATCCTAAGATGACAACCGGGACCGACGGCTTAACGTGCCCTCCGAAGCACGGAAACTATCAGTAGTAATGTTACTAGCGGTCACCCATCCAAGTCATGACCGCGGCGGACGTTGCTTAACTTTGCTGATCGGTTAAGAACAGCTAAGCAAACTTCGCCACGAGCGCTTCTCTAAAAAAACAAAGATTGGCAACTTTTGTTACGTGTTGGAAATACAATTATTACCAATTTATGTGTTTCCAACACGTGTTTTAGTTTCCAGCTTTACGGAAACTTTCTTGTTACTTATTTTGGTATAGATGTTTCTTTTATTCTATATATATGCTTGTTTAGCTGCGCATCATAGACAAGGGAAACAAATTAATAAATTCACGAATTCGGGTGCGCGTGAGGCATATCGTAGAAGTTTGTGAATTGCCGAATAACGAAACATGACATTTAATCACATTTTAGTTAGGTATTGGTTGCATGTTACCTTCCATTCCAACCTAGTTTCACGAGAAAAATGGATATTATAAGCAATATAATGAAAAGAGATGCAAAATTATATCACAAAATTCCACATGTAAGCGTTGCTACCGTATTTAGTTAAGTTTTGTTACAAGTTAATGTAATCAAAAACTCTCATAGGGCAAACATAACGTAACAAACGTAATAACAAACGTTTGGCATTTAAAATATGACAAAACCTTATTTTACATACCAAATACTGAATTCGGGGAAATTTTTGGTGTCGGAATACTTACTTTCACATTTAGAGGTAAAACAATGAATAAAACAATAAATTAGCAAATAAAAAATCTGAGCTGAGCTAAGCATACATACTTGACTCAAGAACATTCATACAAAGTTTCACAGGGTTTGATCACTTTGTATTTAAAATATGACGAAACTACGTTTGTATGAAAAGCGTTACGAAGACCTTAAACCTTCAAAGACTAACCAATCAATATCTGTCAATGTGACAGTTGCCAAATGTGGTGGAACATTTTGCAATAGCCCTACCAACGTGCTATGATGACTACCGTACTTAGACAACACACTTTTATTCAGGGCCAGACGGCTTGACGTACCTTTTGAAGCATACACTGAGAAAAATCTAAAGTCAAAAGCGCCCTAATGACGGCCAATTTATATGGTATAAGGCAAAAAACCGACCAAACGTAAATACGTACAAAAACGCCTTCCAACTAGAAGGCGATAAACGAGGTCAGTTAAGGCGAATGTTTCTTTTCGTCTTCATTTAAGGTGTATTTTGTGGTCTTTTTAAAATATTGACTTTCGATGAGGCTGATTAAGTCGTACGTTATAGTGATAATCACCGTATATAAACCGCCGTAAAAGTAAGGTATATTTTATGGTCAATACTGCAATTTTTATCGTATTATAAAGTTCAATTCTGAAAATACCTTACGGAAGGTGTTTTTGACGGTTTTGTTTATTATAAAACATGGTACATTTTTATTGATTGGTGAAAATCATCTTAAGACTTGTGAATTCACCTTGCGTAGTTACAATTCAACGGTAAAAGGTCAAATTTGCTTTAAGCTCCAAAGTCGTTTTTCTCAGTGTAGAAAGTCATCACATATCCAAGAATTGACCGCAGCCTACGTTTCTTCACTACCAAGCAAGTTTTGTTCCGAGCGCTTCAAACAAAATCGTTTTTCATAGCAAGCAACCAAATTTCTACTTGAGGTTGCATGGCTACTCAGTTTTATGTGAAACTCAGAACCCTTCTCCGCAGTTGAAACTTCCTGCCTCTATACAAGTAATATACAAGCTATGGCAAAATACACACAAATACATTTTCTGGTTTACTAAGCCCACTTTATCTACTATGCTGATTGTAAAACAAACGAGGATATCAAACGCTTCATCCGGATTGAGGGAATGTGAAGCTTGTAGAGATAGCGTGCTTGGTTCAATTGAGTTCCGATGATGGAATCCGTTCTCCAATGATCCGAGTCCAATCTGCAATGCAAGTACCGTTACCCAATTTGGAAACAATTGAAATGGAACTGAACTTGATACTTTGAACCAGTGTACTTGACGGTAAGTGACTGTTTCCACGCGGGTAAAGATAATTTTTTATTTATGTTATTGTGACGGAACAAGCTCGAGGCCCGCCTGATATTAAGCGGACTAACCTCTGCCTATAACAGATGCATTTCATCACAAGTCACGAATTGCACTGCGCCCGTCACCTTGAGACAGTTGTTAAGTCTCATGTGCCTGTAATTTCACTCGCTCTCAAAGACTACTGCCGGAACACACCGTTAGGTGCTTGGCGACAGATTTTCTACTTGAGGGTGCTAGCTAGCCAGGCGGGCAATCGCAAAATGCCCGTCCACCATGCGTTGAAGCTAAAGCCGGCGGTGGGGATCGAACCAGGGTACTGCGGCGCGGCAGTCCATAGCTTTTACCGCTCGGCCATCATTGCTTCAGAAATATGTTCTAATAGTTTAAGTTTCTGGGTTAGCCTTTGACGTCAAAGGCTAACCTATCAGCAATAGAAAATACAAATTTGTAATAAATTTTCTTTTGACATCTCTTATAGTCTATGTACCGTTAACTTCAATCCGGAATTATTATTTAATAAAAAACTTTCACAATAAGATATTTAATTAGGAAAATCATTCAGAAAATTACGTTGACAATGGAAAGTAGGAGTAGATGGCGCGCATTCAAATCCCGCTCATGACTATAATTTTTCTTGCCGTTGTAATAGTGTAAGAATAATATTTAATTAAATATTACAATTAAACATCATTACATTACATTTTAATATCACCACCGGTATACATATAAGTGTAATTGAAATACGAGTAACTTTCATAATTAGGGTAAACTTGGATTAATCACTTCCTTGGTAGGACCTTACTTAACTGCATTACAAGTGCTCCCCCGAAACGCGGCGATTAGATTATCCCGGATTATTTGATTACGGCTAGAGGTCAAAATAACTGAGACTTGTTAATCTTACTATACGTTTAACATGCTTTACTCTGCCTGTTATGGTAATTACAACTAAAAATTCCAATAACTGCCGAATGTGGTCGTAGTCGAAGTACAGATACTTTTCTTTTTATTAAATATTTAAATAATTTCCAATATTTTAGTACAGTAGGACATGTTACTCGCATGGGTTACCAGACTATGAAGAGAAATGTCACACCAACTTATCTATACCCATGGGTGTTGTATGGACAGGGGCCCTTGTTAATCTCCGTAGTCCCACAATTTACCACTGTGTCGTGGCGTATTCGACTGGGCTCCTGGAATGTCACAGAAAGACACCAGCCGATGTGCTACTAGGCACGTGTGTATAAAACGGCGGGAACGACCTACCTTCGTGCTAGTCGCTCCGTCGAAAGGGATTTATCACTAAACACAACAGCTAGACAATTGATCAATTATACAACAATACGGGTTTTTAGCTTACTTCCCTTGTTCTCGTGCTCCATCCGAACAGCAATCGTTGCTGACACTGAATGCCTGGCGTCTCAAATAAAAGCGCCTCAATGTATCACCCAGAGCACTAATGTTTATAGTCACAAAATATGATTTATCACTGCTATAATACACCAGGTCGCCGCGACCTCAATTATACACCCCGAAAAACGTATTCTACTCAAACTGACCGCCTCGGTCTACTGCAAACACCGGAATAGATCTGACCGCCTCGGCCGAAAACAAACAACGGAATGCGACGCCGGCGCCGCGCTCGGCCGCACCTATTTGCATATAAACAACGCGCGTCCGCGCGCTCAGAAACAGAATGCATTGAATACCCTTATTTATCGAACAGGTGTCGTAAAAGTTGACTATGGGTGAAATACCATAAGGAAAACATCGCCTTCGGAGGAACTGCATCCTTAAACTGCCATCCCCATGACGCCTGTCAAACTTGAGGATTATGGCAAACCTCCCTCAATTGAGGAGTGTAATTTCAGTAGTGTACAATCCAGTAAACAGTATTATCTTCCTGTAGGAGTCGTAAGAGGTGACAAAGGGAAAAATGTCAGATGGTGGGGAGCTGTGCCTTTTGAAGAACTGACATCTTACGCTACAATCCTAATACGTTAAGAGTGAGTATATGGCAAACCTCCCCTAACGGACGAAGCCTTTGTTCAACGGTGGGCATTATGGCTGTTGAAATTAGACACATTATATATTAATATGTTGTTGTGTCTCTTTTATATTATTAAATTAAATAATATATTGTAACGAATCCTATGTTGTATTTTCTTTATCGTAAGAACAGTATAATATTGGTACATGCACACAAGCGTCAAACTTGGTATAGTTGTAGAAAAAACCAATCAAGTAAATTAGTAAATCATATAAACCGGCCAAATACGAGCTAAGGCTTACACTACAAATGCCGAACTCCATAAAATGTAAAGCTTATGTTAACTTACCACCAGATATAGTTACATATTACAGACAAATATAGTTAATGAATACCAACATTAAACCCGCATTTTAATGTAAACTTATAACCAAAGTTTTAACGACTCGCAAAATGACCAAATAAATCATTGTTAACCCAAAAGTAGTAAATGATCACCAAAATTTAATTTGTCCTTATAACAGCATTTTAATTAAAATATTGGTGGTCATTATATTTAATCCCAAATGTAAATTATTATTGTAATAATTTTATAAAACGTATGTTACTCATTGTAATAACGCCATTGGTTCTTATTTTTTTCTCGTATAGTGGCTTTATGCTATTGGGTAAAATAAATTCAAAATTTCAAATAAAACGGCTGTATAGTTAGACCGCGCCACAGACCACAAAATACAATATATTATTTTAATCATGTGTTTTGCGATCCTTGCAGGCGTAAACAAGTTTCTGATGAACAGAAGCCAAACCAATGGTCGGTCGTGATATGGACTCTGAACAAGTCGTCTGTGACCTATGTTGTTTTAAGGTTTTGATTACATGGGAACGTGGGTCGGTTTTATTTCATACAGTAGTCCGGTCAATTTAGACCAAAAAATTAGAGTGAAGTTACATAAAGTCCCAACAAGCTGAATTTCTGTGAAATTGTTCAAAACATAATTATAAACAATGTCTAGAAGTTCCCCATCATTCCCGTGTATGGAAAAAAAATTATTCAAGGCAAAGGTAAAAAAAATGTGTTTTTCGCGATTTTCAGCAAAACGGTAAGTTTTATCATAAAAGTATCTCAAACAAAAATTGTAGATCATAAAATTATCTATCAAAAATGTTTCAATACTTTTTTTCTTACGAGCCACCGTTTCTGAGATATAACGATTCAAAAAGTTATAAAAGATGTTATCGTCATAATATGCATGAGTACGCCACGTTAGTTTTTAAAAAGAGTAATTCAACTCAACAAGAAGTTATTACCAACGGCATCCGCTTTCTTCTTTCTATGTACGGAGCTCCTAAAAAAACTACCTGCTTAGATAAGCATTGATATGCATGTATCGTTAAAAATACTAAAAATAAAAAACAAGTTCAATTAGCTTGCCTTCCTCCAACCTCAGTTGCTGCTCACCAACATCTTTTTCGAGTATATTACCAAGTTCAAGTGTGGCTTGGTTATCAGCTAGACCCTACAGACTGGGGTTGGAAGTTGGTCAACAATATATTAGAGCCAGTTCAAACTTTACTTCCACCTGCGACGGAAAAACTGGCTGAGCACTATTTTTTGCAACTGCAAAAAGGGATGCAGTGCTAAATGTGGTTGCAAAAAAGTCGGACTGTTTTGTTCTTTGACATGCACAAATTGTCAAGGCCGGTCGTGCTCTAATATTGAATCACAAACAATGGAGAATTCGTTTGACTCCGACGAAGTATCATGCGATACATCGCTATTGACGCAATTTACTTGCATCCAAAATGAAGATGAAGAAGAAGCAGGAGAAGAAGAAGCAGGAGAAGAAGAACAAGAAGAAGATCAAGAAGAAGAACAAGAATTTGAAACTTACGAATAAGACGAATGAACTTCAACACTTTTTTTTAATTAACATCGCTTTTATCTTTTCCAATCTTTGAAAATTTCCGTTATTTTGCAATAGTTTTACATTAAACAGGATCACAACTGACCCGTGGAGTAGGCCTACTGGGGAAACCTTGTTAAAAAACGCGCTAAGTACACTACCTCATAGGTGGCGTGGAAACGTGTGCATATTATGACGATAACAACTTTTATAACTTTTTGAATCGTTATATCTCAGAAACGGTGGCTCGTAAGAAAAAAAGTATTGATACATTTTTTATAGATAATTTTATGATCTACAACTTTTGTCAGAGATACTTTTATGATAAAACTTACCGTTTTGCTGAAAATCGCGAAAAACTGAGTTTTTTGACCTTTGACCTTGAATAAAACATTTTCCATACACGGGAATGATGGGGAACTTCTAGACATTGTTTATAATTATGTTTTGAACAATTTCACAGAAATTCAGCTTGTTGGTGCTTTATGTAACTTCGAATGTCTAAATTGACCGGACTACAGGTAACAGTGACCAGTAATGACATCACATTAAAAAGACTTATGGTAAGATAAGAGTAAAAAGATGGTAAAGTCACCAGTGATAAGGATTGATGAGTGAGATGCGATAATAAATCACTCCAGTAGTTTATTGAAATAATACAGAGCAGAAAATTAAGCTATGTTTTATTTTGCATAGTTAAATGTAGGTTTGAGAATACTAATTTTAAAGTCCCTTGGTAGGGCCTTACTTAACTGCATTAGGAGTGCTCTCCCGCGACGCGACGACCAGATTATGCCAGCTCATTTGATTACAGCCAGAGGTCAAATTAAGCCAGTTGACTTCAGATCGTTCATCTACTTGAGATACCTACAATGAATATTAAAATAATACTTAATTGTATATCTGGCTTACTTCTCAATCTTAAAGATTTTTGACACAGAAGTTCTACGTTATAAACGGAGTTTAGTACTATGCTCTGCGAGTGCTAATAACAGAAAAAGAACGCGCACGTCAGAAATAGCATAACTGATTAGAAGTTGTTCCTAAGGTACCTTAAACTAAGCAGTAAGCAAGGTAAAAAAGCTACGAAACTATGTGATCCTTTCCACAAAATCTAAACAACATCAGTTATATAATAAGCTCTGTCTATGTCTCTACACGAGCTTGTAACATGTGTTATGAAGATGTGCTGCGTAAGTTAGCTGTACGAGGACAAACATAGTATGTCTTCTATGCTTCGTCTTGAAGCAGTGATGGCTCAGTGGCATTGGCTATGGACTGCCGTGCCGCAGGTCCATGGTTCGAATCCCGCTGCAGGCTTAAGCGTCACCGCATGGTAGAAGGGCATTTTTCGAATGCCCGTCTGGCTAGCATTCACTCTCAAGTAGAAAACCTGTCGCCTAGCACCTAACGGTGAGTTCCGGCAGCAGTCCTTGAGAGCCAGTAAAATTACAGGCACATGAGACTTAACAATGTCTCAAAGGCGGGCACAGTGCAACTTGTGACGAAATGCATCTGTTATAGGCAGAGGTTAGTCCGCTTAACATCAGGTGGGCCTCGTGCTCGATCTGTCACAATAACATAAAAAATAAATAAAAAATATGCTGCTCTGCATATAACTACACCACGCGCACATCCCTAAGTAATATCCTTACTCTTAGCTCGCATTTAAAAACGTAATCTCAGCTGAGCTATGCTGTGAACATTCATTGATCCTTTTGGTGAGTTTGACACTCATATGTAGCTTAGGAACATAGCACATGTCTGGTGGAAAGTTAGCCGATGCAGAATGAACAGCATGCACACATTACTGCGCTCATATCTAAAATACTTAGTAAATGAAAGATACCTTTCATAAAGTACCAACAAGAGCATTTTCAAGGTTTGACGTCAAACAGGAGGCTAGCCATAAAATCGAAGTTGAAAATGTCGATAATATTTATTCTAAGAGAAAATATATATGTATATATTGTTTATCGGTGTTTTTACCATTTTGTACTTGACGTTACGTTTATACTTGAGTATATTTAAAAACGCTGAAAAGTTTTATTTTTATTTTCTTTTTTTATGCCTGATAGCCTTTGACCACTATCTCACCTGATGGTAAGTGACGATGTGGTCGAAGATGTTGTTCAGGCTAACCTAGAAGTACTGGCTCTCAAGGACAGCTGCCGGAACACACCGTTAGGTGCTTGGCGACAGATTTTGTACTTGAGGGTGGTAGCTGGCCAAGCGGGCATTCGCAAAATGCCCTACCACCATGCTATAACGAGTGCCATCCTAAGAAAACAACCGGGACCGACGGCTTAACGTGCCCTCCGAAGCACGAAAGCGCTAGTAATGTCACTAGCGATCGCAACGTCGCGCGCGGTCATGAGTTGGATGGGTATCCCACTCATGACCGCGCGCGACGTTGCTTAACTTTGATGATCGGTTGAGAACAGCTAAGTAAACTTCGCTACGAGCGCTTCAAAATCTCAAGTCAAATGATGACGAGAAAATGTGACTTCCAGAAAAGAAGATTCTCAATTCAACTATGTTTTTTTTTTGTTGATCTTAAGCATATACGTATTTCAAGTTTAAATAAGTTTATCATATTACACGTAAAAAGTAACAAACATATTCACTCATATCCTCACTCACACAATCATATACTTTTGCATATATATAATATAAGGGTAACAAAATGCTTAAATGAGCAGTTTCATATGGCTAAAACGTACCCGATATTTGGTGCGTTCGTATACATGGCCAAAACGCTAGCTAGGTGCATTTTATCCATGTATATTTGAATTTGTATAAATAGGAAAAACTAATTTACTAACTTTAATAAACTTTAATTTACTATTTTGAAGCGCTCGTAGCGAAGTTTACTTAGCTGTTCTCAACCGATCAGCAAAGTTAAGCAACGTCGCGCGCGGTCATGAGTTGGATGGGTGACCGCTAGTGACATTACTACTGAGCGTTTCCGTGCTTCGGAGGGCACGTTAAGCCGTCGGTCCCGGTTGTCGTCTTAGGATGGCAGTCGTTATAGCATGGTGGTAGGGCATTTTGCGAATGCCCGACTGGCTAGCTACCACCCTCAAGTAGAAAATCTGTCGCCAAGGACCTAATGGTGTGTTCCGGCAGCTGCCAGTGAAATTACAGGCACATGAGACTTAACAACTATGTCTTAAAGTGACGGGCGCCGTGCAATTCGTGACTCGTGACGAAAGGTATCTGTTATAGGCTGAGGTTAGTAGGGAGGGTGGTAGCTAGCCAGGTGGGCAATCGCAAAATGCCCTTCCACAATGCGGTGAAGCTCAACCCGGCTGTGGGGATCGAACCACAGACCTGCAGCACGGCAGTCCATAGCTATTACCGCTCGGTCATCATTGCTTCGAGTTATGTTTAGGATATGCAGTATTAAATAATACGAACCCAGCCCAGCCCGTGGGCTGCTGGGCTAGAATGTCACACCATCAATGCTACCCATGGGTGTCGTAAGAGGCGTCCAAAGGTAAATTATCGGAAGGTGGGCAGCAGCGCCTTCTGAGGAACTAATATATTAAACTACAATTCCCAAGACGCTTGCTAAGCGTGGGAACTATGGCAAATCCCCCCTTATTGAGGAGGCTGTGTTTAGCAATTGACAATCCGGCTGATACAGTAAAAATACGATAGACCATTTAAAGAAATCAAAGTACGAATAACCTCAATTTTTTTTATGGGTTTATGACTGAACTACCTCGGTCCACTTATGCTTCGATCCACTTATCCTGGGCACCTGGTGATAAGTGGTAAAATTTGCTTATAAAATATGCATTTTGTCACAATTCATGAACTGCACTGTACCCATCATCTTGACACATTAATTTCTTAAGTTTAATGTGCCTGTAATTTCTCCCTATGAACCGGATGCCAACATTATTGCTTGGCGGTAAATATGGCCGTACAAAATGTATCAAAAATTAAATAGAAAAAATCTATTGAGTTCTACTGCTACTAAAGGTACCTATTTGCATCTGCACAAGTTTTTGTATGTCTATTATATAACCGGAAAAGGTCAATATGACAATCATTTATTGTGATTTAAGATACATAATATCAGCTATATTTGAAGCGGTTATAGCTATAGATTGCCGTGCCGCAGCTCCATGATTCGATCTTAAACCCTTGCTGGAGCTTCACTTCATAGTAGAAGTGCATTGTAGATGATCGTCTGGCTAGCTACCACCTTCAAGTAAAATCTGTCGCTATGCATCTAACAGCGTGTTCCGGCAGCTGTCCTTGAGAGCCAGTAATTCTAGGATTATTTCGATTTTATTGTAGCTTATCGCCTAAAAACTAAAAAATCTATTATTAGTGTTAAAGCTGTACACTGAAAAATGACATCGTAAGGTGGTTCGTACTTCAACCTATGGAAAAAATAGTTAAAGCAAAAGTCCTGATGCAAATATGTAATAAAATCAATCCTAATATTAAGTAGATCTAGTAAGACTTGTCAATTTGGAAATTCGTGCCCATAATATTATGATTAGGTTAGATTGAAGGCCAACCAATATTATGTTTGTCGACGCTTGGATAGCGTTTGATATGATAGTGTTACGAGCTGAGGGTTCGGGATAAATAATGCAATACGGTTTCAGCGAACTGACACCTTTATTAACCAGTTCTACAGTCACTTAACACTTTACTTAAAGCAACACTATAACACTGTACTGTTCGCACTTTACAGAACACTAATCACACACTTCACTGTATTTAACTATTGGCGCTTGGAGCACTTGGCCCAAAAGTAATCGCACTGTTTCTCGTTTCGTACTCAAAGTAAGACTGACTGATCGGCCGGGACCCGACCCTATTTATACCCATAGTCATATTTTCCAGAATGTTCTATATTAGTCTAGATAGAAAAACAATAGGGGCCATAAATCACATTATTAACGTAATAAACTTTGGTATGGAATTCAACGGTCACTAACTACTACTTATACTGTGATTGTTTACTAGTTGCCTGAGAACAAAGGCGACCCTTTTTTTATAATATTGTTTGTTTAGAACATTCTTTGTTTTCTTATACTTTTTTATCGACGTTGGATCATTCTACCAATTTGATTGTTCGAGCCCTTGCGCCGTAACAATGGGTAATGTTTCGCCTGTATTTCCTCTTTCCGCAGTGTTTTGTGAACAAATATTTAATATTTTATTGTTACTTCTTACGTTTATATTATATATTATACAAACTGCTTACGTGTTAGGTACTGAAAAATATAGCAAATAAAAAATAAATACAATCTCATTCCACCGTTGCACGCAGGTCGTTGAATTACAAACATCCACAGTTGAACGAAGGACTCCTCTATGGGGAGGGTCCACCAGTATCCCCACGCTTCGCAGGCGTCTGGGGGATAGTAATGTAATAGGGTAGTCTTGCAGAAGGCACTGCTACCCACCTTCTAGTATTTTTACTATTTCCGCTTCTTACAACTTCCTTAAAATGATCCTCCCAACTTTTTCCCTTATCGCTTCCCGTTGGTAAATGATAAGGGAAAAGTTGCAAGTATACTGAAACCAGTAGGTTCTGCGTGGTCAATCTCGGTTGCCTTAAGCCTTACAAATAATCTTTTAAAATTACAACGAAAGGAAAAACTCCGTCTTCTCTAGAAAGTTACACAATAGCATTGGTTAGACAATTTGGAGTCTGAGCCGTCCGCGTCCATAGGAAGGATGCCTTATAATTAAACCCATACACGTGGCTCCCGGTTTCTACTTTTTATAAGTACATGGGCGGTCTTATCGCTGTGTAGCGATTACTTACAGATATATATATTGTACTTGTTAATCATATATTATGTAGTATTAGATAACATCATACTGCTTAGCTTTCAAAATATATAATATATAACTATCTATATATTTTTCAGTAAATTCTTATATTTTATGTTGCAAATGTTTTGGCACAGTTCTAGGAGCCATTTTCGTTCTATATCTACTCAAAAAAACAATTTTGTGTTAAATATCCCGTTTCAAATATATATTCGTGTAATTTTGCAGACATCCTTGAAAATTGTGCTCTATGTACCTACGTTACTTCCACTCATATATTCGTGCATCGCTTACTAAGAAAATATCGCAAGACATTGTCATAAAACAAACTATAATTAATAGGTATCTGTTGTTAACGATAGATTCTAATATCCCCCCTAGACGTGTGTAAGATTAATGTTGCCGACGATGATAACACAACAATTACCCCCCGGGTAAGGCTTGAGCTTCGTGCCAAGCGAAGATAGTAATGGAGATACGAATAAAGGTTTATTTATACGAGTAAATTTCGAAGCAATTACCAAACGACCAAGCGGTAATAGCTATGGACTGCCGTGACGCAGGTCCATGGTATGGGACTTCACCGCATGGTGGAAGCGATTTTGCGATTGCTCGCCTGGCTAGCTACCACTCTCAAGTAGAAAATCAACCACCTAGCACCTAACAGTGTCTTCCAGCAGCATTCCTTGAAAGCCAGTAATATTACAGGCACATGAAACTTAACAACTATATCCAGTTAACAGTTCGCAACTGATGACAAAATGTATCTATTAATTTGTAGGCAGATGTTAGTCAGCTCAACATTAGGTGGACCTCGTGCTTGCTCGATAAAAAAATCATTTTTATTATTGTTCTTTTTGCAATGACGCCTGCTATGCGGATAACATTACAAAATTGCAAATATTCGATAGGATTTTTTTTTTCTCGCACATGACTTAATCTTTTCCTATCAAATATTTGCAATTTTGTACTTAAAAAAAAACCGTTTCGTATTTCTAGTCTGGTTGGTCTTTGAGTTTTATTTTATTTCTTAGTGAACTTTAACAATATATTTAAGACGACTGCTAGAACAAAACGTTAGATAAGCTCAAGAATTTCTCAGGTCTGCAGGCATTGAGACCGGAACCGCTGTTGTCTTTCATATAGATGAAATATTAGAACTATGACAAATAATTATTTGTGAAATAAAATTTTGTGAAACAACAACCGTTTGTTATACACTAGTAATCAGTGAATACAATTAATTCATAGAAAAAGTTTAACTATCTCTAATTTGGTCGTTTTTCATATAATTATTTTGCTAAGTTTATGCATTTTAGAACGATTGTTGTTACCTCAGCTTGCATTAGAATCTTATTATAATGCATTATAATATAATGGCCGTCAGCTAAATGCTGACGGCCATTATAGGCCTATGTACTACTATTATAGGCCTACTATTATATGTCAGCTAATGCTTTCGTTGTAGTATGTTTTAAGTTTGTAGTGTGTTTTTGATAAATTACGTAAATGGACCTTAGTCCTTTTTTTTTTTTTTTTTTTTTTATTCGTTATAGGTTTGCGTTTGACCACATCCTGCCTGATGTTAAGCATTGATGTGGTCTAGGATGGAGCACGCTTACCTAGAAGAAACCTATTTACTCTCGATTTGAAGACACCCATATTGTATTCATCGGGAAAGACTGACCACCGTTAAAGTTATAATTACGTAAGTTAGTATTTTCTTTTACTGGCTGCACTTTTGTAGACACTATATCATTCATTTCATTTCATTTTATATCAAATTTGGTCTAACTAAGGTGTATGTGTTGTTTCATTTATAAATTCTTTGTCATTTAATGGATATGTTCATTAACAGTGGCATGCTGTTCATTCAGTGTATTTATTTTTCTTTAGTTGCTTTTTATCAAGGTATGTAATGTAACGCATAAAACTGTCATAATTCTTGCAAACCGGCCAAATCACGCTTGGAATGATACACCGCTTGGTGATAGGTAGAAACCTACAAGGATTATCCTTTCGGCCCGGACTAGCCAGTTCTATTGTATTTTCCTGCGGTTGATTTATTTTGAGTGTAGACTGCTAATGTATTGATTTGCTGGCTAATGCAATCACTTGTTTTAGTTTTCAACATATATAAAATCACGCCCGTATTCCCCGAAGGGGTAGGCAGGGGTGTGTAAACACTCACGTTTCGCCAATTGGGTTTTGGTCCCACGTAATAGAGGGCGAGTCCACTATACGTTCCACTATGCGGTGAAGCTAAAGCCGGCGGTGGGGATTGAACCAGGCACTTGCGGCACGGCAGTCCATAGCTTTTACCGCTCGGCCATCAATGCTTCAAAAAGTTATTATATTATATGGAGATTGGGTCATAAAGCGATTGAATGATCTTGTCATATAGTAGATTTAGTTAGACCCCTGACCCATCTTAACTACATTTAGTTGAACAAACAAGAAAGCTATTATTTTCAATATTGTTATGTTTGCAATAACGCTTGCTTAGCGAAATCTCTCGTAAATTTGTAATTTTGTAAGAAAGCTATTAGTTTAAAATACAAAAAACGAAATGCATATATGTTTGTCAGATGTATTACGGTAATTTTCATTGAACAGTCTCTTTCAAAGCCGATCCCATTGCAGACATCTTTTAAATGTCTGTAGAGCAATCGTGTTTGTAATATTGTATTTATACGGTCGCTGCTGCATTACAGAACAGCCACTCTGTGTGGCCACCTTTGTATTTTTGCAGCCGGAAACTGCATAACCTGGGGCCCAACTCCCACATTTTAAAAACTATTATGAAAAACCGACATCATTATTTCAAACTTAAAATATTGATACTAAAATTCAATAATGTTCATATAGCGCTATCTTTATCGCACATATGTCTTTATTCAATGCATGCAGCCCGCTCTCGCGTTGAAGTTCTAATGTATGTTTACTATAGTGATATGTGGTAGTGGAAATTAAAATTGTTAATGTAAGGTTAAAACAAGACTGAATTGAGAGATGGGAGTTGGCCCCCTGTTTTGCTACTATAAAACGTATCTTTTACCGGAATAGCACTATAAAATGGGAAGTAATTAGACGACAGTCCCTGGAGAGAATTTTTAATCATCCAGGGAAATTTATAATGAAATAATTAATTACAAAGAGGTGACAACACGTTTTCAAGAGCGCCCGTAGCGCTCGGGTAATTATGTTTTGTTGTGTAATATTCTGATTTTGACAAAGCTGACCTTGTTTAGTGAAATTCTGTAATTATCTATCTACGAGAGCTTAAATGTTCTTTTTACATACAAAATTATGTTCAATTAGTGAGCGCCTTCCAATTTACTGGTCAAACAAGTATTGTTTTATATTTTCGCTGTCATTTATATTTATTCTTTTATAAACTACTATACTTATATTTTTGTATCGAAAAATTAGACGTAACCAGGTCATGTAATAATAATTCGGCTCTAGTTTTTTTTTCCTGATAGGTTCTTGCCATTGACCATTATCTCACCTGATGGTAAGTGATGATGTGGTCGAAAATGTTGTTCAGGCTAACCTAAAAGTACTGGCTCTCAAAGACAGCTGCCGGAACACACCGTAAGGTGCTTAGAGACAGATTTTCTACTTGAGGGTGGTAGCTAGCAGACGGGCATTCGCAAAATGCCCTACCACCATGCTATAACGACTGCCATCCTTAGATAATAACCGGGACCGACGGCTTAACGTGCTCTCCGAAGCACTCAGTAGTACACTCAGTAGTAATGTCACTAGCGGTCACCCATCCAACTCATTACCGCGGGCGACGTTGCTTAACTTTGCTGATCGGTTAAGAAGAACTCAGTAAATTTCGCTACGAGCGAAGTTTACTTAGTTCTTAAGAAGCGAGCAAAACGGCAAATCTGCCCGATGATATCTTTCATTAGAATGTTTTTTTTTGTGTATATCAAATATATCGGTATACAACCTTTTTAAAGCGTCCAGGGCCGCTACTACAATTCGACGAAGTATCGAACTTCGGGTCCGAAAGTAAGGTATCCGCAAAACACGTATCGGCTTACTTTTGTTTAACTTCGTTCGTAGCATAGACTTGCAAGCATTTGCCTGTGTAGATTCTGTATTTATATTTTTTATCGGATTCGTATAGTTCGTACATTTTCAAATTTGAAATTATAATTTATTCGTTTGCTTCTAAGTAGTCAGTCGAGTTCTAAATATGCAGAAAGAACACAAATACCAATGAGGATATAAATACCTATGGAGAACAAAGACATTAACGTAAATTCTAAATATCTTACCTGTATTTTCTAGAACAGTAGCGACACCTCTCGCTGAACTCCATAACTAGTATTCTCAGTCTTACCATGGAAAATTTTCTTTAATATATCCCAGATAAGACTTAAAACTGATTGAAGCATAATAGCGTTCGCAGAGTAGTATGGGAGATTCCATAGAGGGCAAGATTTGTGATGAACGATGCGGTCCGACCATAGACAATATCAAACAACGAACTTCGTACCGCAATTAATTCAATATTCGTTGTCTAAAAGGTCACTCGAACACGAAAAACGAAACTTCGTTGAATTGTAGTAGCGGCCCTGTTCTGCACCTAAAGCATGCCTCTACTGTAGTCTTTGTGAGTAAGGTTGTTGCTATACATTGGGGACACAGCAGGACACTTACCGATAGGTCCTGATTACTCGAATGATGTCAGGTAGTACTACCAACTATAACATTCCCAAAGGGGTTAGATTAGACAGGCGGCTGACCCAGGAAAGAGGCAAACATTTCACACTAGTTATTATGTCTTGGCAACGGGTCAACAGAGAGCAATCTTGAATTCTGAGTTTAAAGTTCTGCTGTGCACTATGAATTATACAATCACTGTGTGCAGTAAATAAACAGCAGCCGTCACACCGCCGTGGTCAAAGAGATTAGAGAACGCATCGTGCGTTCTCTAATTCCATTAGAGTTCTATTTGAGTACGTTGGAGTGTGGAATCTTTTCAGTAAAAGGATCTAATAGCACAGTGAACGCGGAACGCTGAACTCTGAAGTCAGAACTGTAGACTGCTCGCGGTGGGCCCTTCGGCTTATTGTACTTAAACCGAACCAACATTGGGTAGAAAAAAGGAAGTTGATGATAATCTTTATTTTTCTGATTTATACAATACAATACAAAATTCTTTATTGAACAACAATCTTAAATAAAACAATAACTAACAATGATAAATCATGTGATTGGACAATGGGCGGCCTTATCGCTTAAGCAATTTCTTAAAGGCAACTTCGCACTGAGTGGATTTACAGAATATTTCGGTTTAGGGTGTACAAAAAATAGACAAAAACAGGTATTTTCAATCGAAATAATCACAGCACACATATAATTTTCATTAAACATTACATTACAAACTATACTAATACAATAAATAAAAATACCTTTTTATAATATTATATACATGCAATACAACAAAATATACTTAAATATACTACAATTTATATAATACTATATATACATAATTTATGCAAAGTAATAAGAGAATTTAAATGTAAAATATTCAGCAGTTAAGTATTGTTTTTTTTTTATAGCTGATAGGCTATCCTTTGACCACTCTCTCATCTGATGAAAAGTGATGATGTGGTCGATGATATTGTTCAGGCTAGCCTAGAACTAATGTTTCTTCACCATAATCTTAAATGACATGATTATGTATAGATAACATGCAATAATATTCTACATGAAGAGCAAATTTACATACATATTGTGTAACCTGGATGAGACATGGAAACTTCATTTGAGAAGGGTCGACAAGTAATTTGCTGTCTTAGAACTTTTAAGATGGAGGGACGTGACGATGGTGTCATAGTGGCTTTGTAATGAAGTGTGGCTTTAGAATGACCTGCATGACATGTTTTGATGAAAAGATATAAGCTTTTTTACAAGATTTCCCAAAAATAGGAGAGTTATTACAAAATCACAAATATACGAGAGGAAAAATTTAAGTCATGTGCGGGATTCGAACCCGCGTCCATCCACTCCTTGAGCCGGAGTATGCTCTAAGCAATTGAGCTAACATGACATGACGTCATGACTCGAATTTTTCCTGTCCTTCTTCAACCATCGTATTGGGATAGGAGAGTTATGTTTTCAGGGTTATGTATGTAATGTATGTTTGTGAGTTTTTTTTTTCACCATAACTTCTTAATGGCTTAACCGATTTTAATTTATGATATGTCATTAGATTAATCTTGATTAAGGTGATATTAGATACCTGAAAAAGTAAAAAAAAAACCGATGTGGCGGATTTTGAATGCCTTTTTGTGAGAAAATTTTTTTCTTTCTCCCAAACCCATCGAATGGGGTATCAAAATGAAGGAATTTAAGAAACAACTCCATAAATATATGTAACTAGCAATTTAATTTTAGCGGAACGCTAAAACGCTTAACGAAAATAAATAAGTTGCAGTCGGGTTTTTTTACTTATAAAAATAATTTATAATTGTTTAAACATATTTAACTTCTGGAACAAGTTGTGGAAGTCAGTGCCTGTGAAAAAAAACTTAGTCAATTTCCTACACTGGGTGTAAAATAACTTGTGGAAGTCTGTATCTACCCTAATGATACAAACACTCTCAGCTCAATATCATAATCATGGTGCCAACTACAAGTTTCTAATACTTCCAGTGAAGAACTAAGGTAATTATTTATATTCAGGCAGTTAAAATATTTAAAATAAAATATTTTATTTAATATATTATATTTCATCAGTGATCCATTTTTAGAGTTTTTTTTATTGCTGATAGATGTACGCTGATATTGTGGTCAAAGGTCCCTATGACCACAATCTCACCTGATGGTAAGTGATGATGAAATCGCAGGTGTTAACATAGAATTACTGGCTCTCACGGTCAGCTGCCCGGACACACCGTTAGGCGCTTGGCGAAAGATTTTCTACATGAGAGTGATAGCTAGCCAGGCGAGCATTCGCATAATACGAACCATGGTCCTGCTGTGCGGCAGTCCATAGCCAATGCCACTGAGCACACTTCACTGCTTCATACCCAAAAGCAAAACGGGCCAACTCTCAATAACTTATTTTAGGTTACCTGAACAACTTTTTCGACTGCTTTTTCACTTACCATCAGGCCAGATATTTGTCAAAGACTAGAATCAGCTAATAAAAAAATTATGCATGTTTCATGTAGTCGATTGCATTACTCGCCACAAAATGGTCAACAACAGCAATAGTTTCATAAATATACCTATCTGAAATACTATGACCGAAGTTGATATTAAAATTTAAATGACTTGAATACTTCCTTGCCGTTATAAAATATTACAAAACACTAGTTCAAGATTTCTTTTTGGTACAATCATTTGCAACTTCGGCTTTTTTGTTGGCATGAAAATTGTATGCCTGTTTACCTTTACCTTTTTACACACAGTCTAATTTTCCTTTCCAGTTTATTGGCGAACTCCGGAATTAAAACTTTTGCTGCTGTTTTTATCCTCAGCTATTTAGGCGGAGATACCATGGGTACAGTACGTATCTTCGCAACAATCTCCCTAATGATCATTGTTAAAATTTTCTTAACCAGATTAGGTTTTTTCGGAACGCGGCCGGACTTTTGGCAAAAATTGTGTCGTACAAACTTCGCGACGATTTAAGGGATTATGCTAAAGAGACTTTGTTAGGAAGATTATGTTTTCAGAATTTAGCCGCGAAAAAAATCTGTTTTCTTATTTGTTATAATAATAAGTAATAATATTTTTGAAATGCTTGTATTAATAAAATACTTTGAAAACACCACAGTTACTACAACGACAACATTTATGCAACCTAAAGACCATTGCATAATATAATAAATAAACAGGTATAGTCCCCAAATGAACTGAGACTACTTTGCAGTGTTTCTTTATATATTCCTTTTTTTTTAGTGCTGAGAGGTAATCCTTCAATCTCACCTGATGGTAAGTGATGATGTGGTCGAAGGTGTTAACAGGCTTAACCTAGAATTACTGGCTCTCAAGGACAGCAGCCGAAATACGCCATTAGGTGCTTGGCGACAGATTTTCTACTTGAGGAGGTCGCTAGCCTGGCGAGTATTCACAAAAGGCCTTACACCATGCGGTGAAGCTCAAGCCCGCGAGATTTCAACCATGGACCTGCTGCGTGGCAGTCCATGGCCAATGCAACTAAGCCATAACTGCTTCTAAAAACTGCTCTTTATACCAAATAATTAATATATATCTAACAATGATGCACTAGTCTTTTAAAAAAAATGTTTGTTCTGTTTATATTTTATTCAGAATAAAAACTAAAATTTCTTATCTCTATGGGAGTAAATGTGAATCAAAACAAAACACGTAAAAATTTAAACAAGAGAACAAATATAAAATAAATTTTGTTTCAATGATGGCCGAGCGCTAATAGTACCTACCTGCCTGCAGTGACGTAGGACCTCTACCAGCTGAGCTTCACTGCATCATGGAAGGGTATCTTGCGTATGTCAGCCGCGGTCATGACTTGGGTGGGTAACCGCTAGTGATAACTACTGAGCGCTTCCGTGCTTCAGAGGGCACGTTAAACCGTCGGTCCCAGTTGTCATCTTAGGATGGCAGTCGTTATAGCTTAGTGGTAGGTCATTTTGCGATTGCCCGCTTGGCTAGCTACCAAGTAGACAATCTGTCGCCCAGCACCGTAGCTGAGTTCCAGCAGCTCTCCTTGAGAGCCAGTTATTCTAGGTTAGTCTGAACAACATCTTCGATCACTTACCATCAGGTGAGAAAGTGGTCAAAGGATAACCTATCAAGCATTAAAATTAGTAAGTATGATTTACTATTTAAGTATAAAAATACAATATTTTAAGGCTGCAGAGTTTAATTTTTAGGACACCAACTTCATTATAGAAATTTCACGCTAGTTAGCTTGTAGTAACTTATCCCTAATTAGGTAAATGCGTCAAAGGAATTAAAATAATCCCAGAATAATGAGAGTTCAAAGCTACATCATTAGAAAAAATAAATTGATTTCGTTTAGGAGTACACATTTTAAGCTCGTAAAAACATCTTAAATATATTTGAAATTGTATCCATTTGTCCTTGGGGCTAGAACATGCTCTCACAATCTGAGCTACCATAGTAATGACTCAAATTTGTTTATTATAATTTATAGTTATTTGCCTTCGAAAAATATCTCACTTGATGGTAAATGATGATGTCGAAGATGTTGTTAAGTTGCCAGTAATTCTATACTGGCTCTCCAGGACAGCTATCGGAACATACCGTTAGGTGCTTGGCAACCGATTTTCTACTTGATGGTGGTAGCTAGTCTGGCGGTCAATGGCATAATGCCCTACCGTTTTTGAAGTAGTGATGGCTCAGTGGCATTGGCTATGGACTGCCGCGCAGCATGTATGGGTTCGGATTCGAAGCCGCGGGCTTGAGCTTCACCGCATGGTGAAAGGGCATTTTGTGAATGCCCGCCTGGCTAGTGACCACCCTCAAGTAGAAAATCTGTCACCAAGCACCTAAGCGTGTGTTCCGGCAGTTGTCCTTGAGAGCCAGTAATTCTAGGTTAATCATATTTCACAAATTATGCGAGCACAAAATTTTATGCCCCGGGTGGGAATCGAACTCGCGTCCTCCAATTTCGCGCCGGATGCCTAAACCGCTCGACCATCGGGGCTCGCTATTGCTAGCTGTAATTTCGTGCTCCAATTGTATTACTTAACCGTTATAGGGGACGGTGGGCGGCCATCAACCAGACTACGGTTAGCACGCGATAGTGCTTGTCATCATATTTTGAAATTCTAGGTTAAGCCTGTTAACACCTTCGACCACATCATCACTTACCTTAAGGTGAGATTGTGGTCAAAGGCTTACCAAAAAAAATGACATAACAACCGCTATCCTTACACAACAACGGGGACCAAAGGGTTAGTTCCATAGGCTAAAATTTCCGGAACGAAAAACATTGTAATGTACATCATAGCGCATTTTCTTGGCAGGACCTTTCTAATACACATAATTAATACTTGGAACTGTGGCTATGGTGCTGATGCTACTTTGGAACTAGTTTTTTTTGTAAATATCGCAATATTTTATGTGCTACATTATATTATGAACAGCACGTTGTAAAAGAAAAATCATGGCAGGAAATCCACAATTTAGAAACACAAACAAACAACATTTTTATGAATTTGAATTTGAAGGCAGATATCCGAGATCAAAGTGGTTAGTTTTCTTAAATGCCAATTTCATAAGTGTAAAATGAAAATAAAAATAAAACTTATAGTAAAAAGCTTGGAGTATTGAATTTGATTGAATTTAAATAATGAAGTAAACTCAACACATCAGAAATAGCTTAAAATCGTTTTATGATTCGTGAAAATATCAATATACATAAAAATACACATATACTTTATTAAAACCTCCTTTTTTAAAGTATAAATAAGAAAACAGCTAGTTATACAATTGTATATTCTAGAAGTAAGTTGAAGATAAAAATCCTCTTCGTACAAATTCAAAATAAGTAGCAGCATCCGAGATCAAAAAAATAGCCAAGGGTACCTAGATTAGATAAAAAAACTGATGAATATTATCAATCTCATTACGGTTATAGAACAAAAGATTTTAAGGGTAGGCTCATTTATCAAGCTTAGATCCTTCCCCTCTCCCCGCGCCCATCCCATCGGTATATATACGAACCTGATAACGGTCCTGTTGAAACGGTATTATTAAATTGGTGAACGATCATTTTGGAGCGTAGTCTTTCGGAAGATAGATGGGTTTGAAGTATTTCTTTGATGTTATAAATGGTAACTTGGATATCTCCTAGGTTATAAAGCATGTTACGCCGTTGAACACGTCATCGCTTTTCACCAGGGAAGACAATAATTGTCAAATCATCATCAGCCGGAATACGTCCACTGTTGACCAAAGGCCTCCTCCATAGAACGCCACAAAGAACGGTTATTAGCCGCTTGTAACCATTGGCTATCAGTAACTTTTACGATGTCGTCGGTCCACCTAGTTGCCTTCGTCGAATAGTGGCTTAAAAAAAACTCTCTGTTTTTAAGGTTCCATAATGAAATGGCAATACGCTGCCCTTATTAATTACATGGGCGTAACTCTGTTATGCACTAACATCAAAACAACAATGAAGTAATATATAAAAGTCCTTATTTTGTTTATGCCAAAGTCCGTCTTAGTATAACAACGAGTTTGAAGGAGATTTAATGGTCATCAAAAATATGGCAATCACGATTAAAAATTTAATAGAAGCATAGAATCGTATTTTTTTTTTTTTATATCAGATAGGTAGCTTTTGACCACAATCTCACCTGATAGTGGTGAAGAATTTAGAATTTCTACCTGTTGTACCAATTTGGATTTAAGCGCAACAGAATAAGTACTTTTTTTACTTTTTCTTATATACCTGATAGGGTAGCCTTTAACCTCTATCTTACTTAATGGTAAGTGATGATATGATCAAACCTAGAATTACTGGCTCTAAAATATAGCTGTCAGAACACGCCGTTAGGTGCTTGGTGACCAATTTTCTACTTGAAGGTAGTAGCTGGCCAGGCGGACATTCACAAAATGCCCTACCACCATGCAAAAGTGATTTGTGCACAGCATCGCAGAATTACAACCAGAATCTTCTCTGACTTCTAGGTTAGCATGTACAACATTTCCGCCGACATCATCACTAAACTTACCATCAGGTGAGATAGTGGTCAAAGGCTAACCTACCAGAAACAAAAAAAAAACTTGTCTGTTTGGCTATTTCTCCTATCCTACAGCATATGGAATATAGTGAGTACACATAAATACATAAGTATATGTATACTTTATTTATGTATATACATAAATATATTAAAATGTACTTCTTATCTTAATTCTTCTTATAAACTTCTTATACTTATATCTTAAAAGAATATGTACTTCACATGACGAGAAATAAATAAAATTATATATTTTTTTCCATACTAAAATAACTGACGTAAGACCTCACAGTTTTTTACGTTGAATTGCATTGCGGACTTGATATAATAAAACGTTTTTATATTGTTAGGTTTGCAATAACGCCTGCTATGAGGATTACATTACAAAATCACAAATATACGATAGGAAAAATTTAAGTCATGTGCGGGAATCGAACCCACGTCCATCCACCCGTTGAGCCGGGGTATGCTCTAACCAATTTTTGAAGCGCTCGTAGCGAAGTTAACTTAGCTGTTCTCAACCGATCAGCAAAGTTAAGCAACGTCGCGCGCGGTCATGAGTTGGATGGGTGACCGCTATTGACAATACTACTGAGCGCTTCCGTGCTTCGGGGGGCACGTTAAGCCGTCCCGGTTGTTGTCTTAGGATGGCAGTCGTTATAGCATGGTGGTAGAGCATTTTGCGAATGCCCGCCTGGCTAGCTACCACCCTCAAGTAGAAAATCTGTCGCCAAGCACCTAACGGTGTGTTCCGGCAGCTGTCCTTGAGAGCCAGCACTTCTAGGTTAGCCTGAACAACATCTTCGACCACATCATCACTTACAATCAGGTGAGATAATGGTGAAAGGCTTACCTATCAGGTATTAAAAAAAATTATATTAAAATTATAAAGTTGCGTCATCATTTACAAGTATAAAACCAATTGCAAAATTGGTCTTGTTTGTAGTACAACGTAAGTGGTACTATAGATAGCGCTCCATCACAATACGATGGTTAAATAACGATAGGAAAGATTCGAGTTATGACGACATGTCATGTTAGCTCAATTGGTTAGAGCATACCCCGGCTCAAGGGGTGGATGGACGTGGGTTTGAATCCCGCACATGACTTAAATTTTTCCTATCGTATATGTGTGATTTTGTAATAATAAAACTTTTTTTTGTGATGGGATGTGATATTGTACTACAGTACGATTATCAAAACATTTGTAGCAATTTGAAGATTAAATAAGTATTTAAAAAAAAATTAAGCGTATTTTTTTCTTGCTCTCAATGTTAGTTATTGAGGTGAAAATTAGCACTAGAAATATCTTGATAACCGTGTAAAATTTGTGGGGCTTTAAGTTGCTAGAAGATTTACTTTTATGTTTGGATTACGGAACAAGCTCGAGCGGTAATTTTTAACTGTAAGAGATACTTTTCGTTTCATATGAAGATTTTTAGTGCGCCCATCAACCTAGATGTTAATTTGTTAAGCCTCATCTGCCGGTATACTTACTTCGATGCCCCCGTGCCCTCACAACTGGAACACATCTGTAAAGGTACTTTATTAAAACTTTTCTATTGGCTTTATAAAACAAACTTACACAGGAAAATAAACCCTTTAATTTAAATCCACAACATCACAAATAGCAGAAGAAATCCCAAGATTCAGGCGGAAAGTCATTAAAGTTCGACAGACCGGTACAGCATAGTTCAAGTTCAGATTGAAATCCGATATCTGTCTTCGCTTGGAAGACTTTATCTGAGTATTTCGATTAAATTTGTTAAGACGACTTAAATAGGGCTCAAATAAATTTAAGTGATCTAAAAAGTAAACAAACTTTATCAGCCACTTTTTTCACTCAGTTAATCTTTAACGCGTTTTGTTTGTTTTTTTTTTACATTTGATCTGTGAATGACGCTTTGGCAGTTGGTAATACTATATGGTAATAAATGAAATTCTATATAAAGTTCAAATCTGTTAATCAAAGTGTTTAATTATTGTATTATGCCGGGATGAATCCAATGAATCCGCTAAGCTCATTACTTGGATTAGTCTTACAATAAAACCGATTAAAAAGTCCCTCACGCATTAGGCGTATGCTTAGGTATATTTTCTGACTGACGTAACTCTATCAATATCGGAACCTGAAATGTAAAGACAATATAACATATTTTTATATTAACATAGGGTCACTCAACTACACGGAAAAAAAAGATATCTTAAATCAAGACAATATCGACTTGGTCAAGACAAATGTAGTTTCATATATGGGCGGAAACAATATATTCTCGAAATAAGTAAAATATTGTTTCAGTTTTATTGTCTTCTTACAAGACATTCGTTCTTGAAACAAGAATTTAGAAAATTTGTATTAAGAATGTGTTTTGTCTTATTTAGAGAATAAACAGCCAAGACAATAATTATTCTATTTTCTTTTAAACATTCTTTATCTTAAATACAAGACTCACGTGTTTCATACTGAGAAAATATTTTCTTAGGTGAAACCATACTTTTTTTTAGCTGAAGAGATATATGTTTCTAGACAAGACTAGTACGTCTCTTATTAAAACAATGTATTGTTATGTGAAGCTTCTACTATTCATAGCTGAAGAGATGACTTATTTCAGACAAGACACGTTTGTCTCATACTAGCACAATGTAATCTTAAGTGAAGCCTCTATTTTTCTTAGTTGAAGTGATATTTATTTTCACACAAGACTCGTATGTTTTATACTAAAACAACGTATTCTTAGGTGAAGCCTCTACTATTCTTGGACGAAGAGATGTAATTTTCTAGGCAAAACTCGTATGTTTCATAGCAACACAATGCATTCTCAGGAGAAGCCTCGACTGCTCCTAGCTAAAGAGATATTTGTTTTCAGAGAAGACTCGTGTGTTTCATTCTTAAAGAGTGTTATCTTAGGTGAAGCCTCTACTATTCTGAGACTAAGATAGATCTGTTTCTAGACAAGACTTGTATGTCTCATACTAACAAAATGTATGCTTAACTGAAGAGACATCTGTTTCCAGCTAAGACTTACATGTTTCATTCTAACACAATGTAATCTTAGGTGAAGCCTTTTCTTTTCTTAGCTGAAATGATATTTATTTTCACACAAGACTCTTTTGTTTCATAGTAAAACAACGTATACTTAGGGGAAACCTCTACTATTCTTGGACGAAAGTTTGTCTGTTTCAAGGCAAGACTCTTATATCTCATTCTAACACAATGCGTTCTTAGAAGAAACCTCTACTACTTTTAGCTGAAGAGATATTTGTTTTCAGCCAAGACTCGTATGTTTCATTCTAAAACAATGTAATCTTAGGTGAAGCCTCTACTTTTCTTAGCTGAAGTGATATTTGTTTTCAGACAAGACTCGTTTGTTTCATTCTAAAACAACGTAATCTTAGGTGAAGCCTCTAATATTCTTAGAGGAAGAGATAATTGTTTCTAGATAAGACTCGCGTGTTTCATACTAACACAATATATACTTAAGTGAAGCCTCTACTTTTCTTAGCTGAAGTGATATTTGTTCTCAAACAAGACTCGTAGGCATCATTCAAAAACAATGTAATCTTAGATGAAGCCTCTTATTTTCTTAGACAACAGATAATTGTTTCTAGAAAAGACTTGTGTGTTTAATACTAACACAATACATTTTTAGATGAAGATATATTTCATACTAGAATTAAATATAGAAGGTACTTGTATTACGGCAAAACTGTATTGTTTTATACTAATACAATGTATTTTTTCAATAACCTTCTAATACTGAAAATATTGGTGTTTAAGTTAAACAAATTTATTTTTAGAAAAAATATTAAAACTATTACTTAAGATTAATTATATAGTCTGAAATACACACATATTGTATCATAAAATATAGATAAGTATACAAAATCACTTCTTCTGCATACAATACTTTGTGTTTATTATGTCTTAACATATTGTTTTACTATTAACATATGCCCTTAACGTGTACCTTTTTAGCTAAGAATAGTACATGACTACATATATGACTATAATGTTTTAGTATGAAACATAAATCGTACAGGTAGGTACTGGACTATAAATTAAATGCAACGTTTCTGGAAAACAAGGTGGATCATATATTTATTGAAATTAAATCTCTTAGATATATAAAACTTGACTATAAGTATAGGTTGATGTGTCATTGCACGTTTCAAGTAAATTTACATTTGTTACATGATATTGTTAAGTCTGCAATATTATTATTTACATACTGGCATGTCAATGGAAAATTTTCATAAAATATCACACGTCAATTTCTAGTACTTAAATTATAATTTCACAGGACACAATCAGTAGATATATGTATTATAGCTCTATGTGTACACGAAAGCAAACATTTTACCGTTTGATTAAAGCGGTTAACTCGATATAGACGTTCGAGGTTCACTCAGAATCGATATGGTCCACTGTAATTTATTATATCACAATAAAAACATAATAATTACCTATGAATAACAACTTAACGAGGGCCGTGTCGGTTCTGATCTACCAAAAGTTTATTTAAAATATCCCTGATTGTGTCCAGTAAATGATTGTCCAGTAAATTGCTACTCAAATATTACATATCACTCGGAAAATTAAACATAACACAAAAAAACACGGTAGCATTTTGTGATACCGGCTTTTACAATATCCATGCAACATATACAATAATTTGTACAAAACATCATCTTAAAATAGAGGAACTTAAAACATTCTATTATAAAACTATTTTATTTCATTTGTTTTAAATTTTTCGAATAAAGGCGCAGTCTCTTCTTTTGAATGTACGTTTATTTTTAATTCTGTGATCTTTTCTATGAATACACTCCATAGAAGGTGGAACATATTTGACCTTCCCGGATGTATTGCATCAAAGTCTAGATGAATCTGAAAATAGGTGAGGAGCGTCAGTGAGTGAGTCATTGATTTAGGACAGGTATCCCAAAATTAAAATGACATAATGAATGAATGAATTACATTAAAAAAAAAATAATAATAATTTAAACATAAGAGGTTTAGGTGATGTTATTTAGTTTCAGGTAATCCAATACGAAACAATATAGGGGACTATTGTTATAGATGTCAGTAGTTAATCTCAAATAGAATAATAATAATTTATGATATTACATTATAACATGTTGAAATAGTTGACTAGTAATAAGAGAATAAGCTACTATTAATTCAAAATTAGTTTAAGCTATTTATTATGCCTTATAGATTAGCCTTTGACCACTATCTCACCTGATGGTAAGTGATGATGTAGTCGAAGATGTTGTCCATGCTAACCTACAATTACTGGCTCTCAAAGACAGCTGCTGTAACACACCGTTAGGTGCTTGGCAGACAGACAGATTTTCTACTTGAAGGTGGTAGCTATCCTGGCGGGCATTCGCAAGATGCCCTACCACCATGCAAAATGTGTTTGTTACAATCATGGGGTTTGATACGTGTTGGAATGGTTGGCAGTCTCTGACGTCATACATACAGTTTTTTGATTACTTACCAAAACACCACTTCTAGTATCACTCAATATTGGCCGAGCAGTTTTGTATTCTAATAACAGTCGGAGTTCGCAGGTATTTTTCCATTTGTTGATAAAATCTTCCCATGGTTCATCAGTGATTATAAAAGAAATTATATCATCTTTATGCAATCCTAAAATTAGAAAAACAGTGATTTTCGTAAATAAACCACAATCTGCCTGTGAAGGTAGCTACTATACTGCAAGCAACTGCATGTGAGCATTTCACACACATTTTACCTAAAGGAAACTATCTCTTCGAGATCTGGCTATTTTTAATGTTATCAAATGAATTGGAGGCAAATCATGTCAAAGTAGATAGATTGTGACATACTTTAGGGATTGGTTTAATTTGGTTTATGTTCTACTGTTTCAGAGATGCCACTGTATTAAAAGAACTCAAGTACCCGTGGTAACTTCTATTTAAAACTTTTTGTACTGCTGAATACCTACACACAGCAGTACAAAATGTTTTAAATAGAAATTATCACGAGTATGTACTTGAGTTTTTTAATTAATTTGTCTGAACTACACCTACAAAGAGCCACATAAGTCAGTCGTGATATTACTGTACTGTATCAGCCGGATCGTCCACTGCTGAACACAGCCTCTCTCCCCTATTAAGGGGGATTTGCCATAATCCCCACGCTTGGCAGGCGGCTTGGGGATAGCAGTGTAAGTTGGTAGTTCTTCAGAAGGCGCTGCTGCCCACCTTCCAGTATTTTTCCCTTAGTCGCCTCTTACGACACCCACGGGATGATATGGGGAGATGCAATTCTCACCCGGCACCCCACGGGGGGAGTCGTGATATTAATATATCCCATTCTTTCAAACCAAAAACTAATCTAACAACTATTCGGAAAGCTAATATCTCAACAACATATTTATTCAGAAAAAAGAATGTGTATGTATGATTGCAAATATAATTATATTATTTATGTAAAATATTACATTATAATAACCAGTCGTAGTCACATAATCTTCATATTTGTTACAGGAATTAACCGACTAAATAAAACAAACCCACCGTTTTTCTCTCGGGTTAATACAATGCAGAACCATAATACACAGATACCGGACTTGCACTTGGCCGCTTTTTATTGCCGATTAGCATTTGAACACTATCTCACATTTAGTACATATTATAACTAGTTATGTATCATAAAATGGAAGATCTAGTCACAGTATGAGTTTTACAAATAATTGTAGGTAAGTTCACAATGTTTTCTTGGATCATGGTAAAACTTACTTGCAAAGCTATCTACAACATCTTCTCCGAAGTCCAGGATATCAGAAGGTCTTCAGTTCAAATTTATGTAAACTCCAACAACAGTTATTTTATACACGAAGACAAATAGTGCGCACTTCGCGTCGTCCAATCGAAAAATAACGCAAAAATTTAAATGTCTGAAAGAGGCGGATTCCAATGCTGCCAGGACTTCTTACTCAAAAGTTACGTTATTTTCCTTAGAAAGCTACAATTTTGAAATAAACGTATAATGTTTACGTAGCTTTACAATTTGTAGGTTTATAAACTTCTTTTATATCTATACTTATAATAAAACTGTAACAGGTCCAATTCTGTACATTGAAGATAATTTGCAAAAAAAAATTGAGTGCACTCTGTAGCTGATACTGATGCCAAAACTGTATTTTTTTTAATTTTTGTCTGTCTGTCTGTCTGTCTGTCTGTATCCCGACCGCGCATCACTCCAAAACTACTGAATGGAATTCAATGAAACTTAACACGATTTGAGTTCATACTACGAAGATGGTTATTGTATACTTTTTATCCCGAAATTCAGCACGGTTCCCTCGGGAAAGGGGATGAAAGTCAAAATGTACACTTAGTTGTAATTTACTAACGCGTAGTCCGATTTCAAAGATTCTTTTTTGTTAGAATAGTGATGAGTGAGCTCGGAACCCCATGGGCAGCCCGGCACCCCACGGGCAGCCCAGCACCCCATGGGCTACTGAATGGAATTCAATGAAACTTAACACGATTTGAGTTCATACCACGAAGAAGGTTACTGTATACTGTTTATCCCGAAATTCAGCACGGTTCCCTCGGGAAAGGGGATGAAAGTCAAAATGTTACTTATTTATAATTTATGAACGCGAAGTCCGATTTAAATTATTCTTTTTTTTTGTTAGAATAGTGACGAGTGAGCTCGGAACCCCACCGGCAGCTCAGCACCCCACGGGCCACCCGGCACCCCACGGGCTACTGAATGGAATTCAATGAAACTTAACACGATTTGAGTACATACTACGAAGAAGGTTATTATATACTTTTTATCCCGAAATTCAGCACGGTTCCCTTGGGAAAGGGGATGAAAGTTAAAATGTTACTTAGTTGTAATTAATGAACGCGTAGTCTGATTTCAATTATTCTTTTTTATTAGAATAGTGATGAGTGAGCCCGGAACCCCATGGGCAGCCTGGCACCCCACGGGCAGCCCAGCACCCCATGGGCTACTGAATGGAATTCAATGAAACTTAACACGATTTGAGTACATACTACGAAGAAGGTTATTGTATACTTTTTATCCCGAAATTCAGCACGGTTCCCTCAGGAAAGGGGATGAAAGTCAAAATGTTACTTAGTTGTAATTTATGAACGCGTAGTATTTTAATTATTCTTTTTTGTTAGAATAGTGATGAGTGAGCCCGGAACCCCATGGGCAGCCCGGCACCCCAAGGGCAGCCCAGCACCCCTTGGGCTACTGAATGAAATTCAATGAAACTTAACACGATTTGAGTTCATACAACGAAGAACGTTATTGTATACTTTTTATTCCGAAATTTAGCACGGTTCCCTCGGGAAGGGGATGAAAGTCAAAATGTTACTTAGTTGTACTTTATGAACGCGTAATCCAGTTTCCACTATTTTTTTTTTGTTAGAATAGTGATGAGCGAGCTTGGAACCCCACGGGCAGCCCGGCACTCCATGGGCATCCCGGCACCCCATGGGCAGCCCAGCACCCCATGGTTAGCTTGGCACCCCACGGGCATCTCGGCATCCTTATTTAGATTTGCCAGCTTGCTAATAAAACTCTAAAATCTTGAACATTCTATTTTTTTAACTATCTATCTTTTGCCGGATACATTTTGGAGACTGCGCAATGGAAGTGTACAATCTAATATATTTTAGTTCTACCGCCAAACAAGGAGAACCTCGGCAAAAAGATATCGTTTTATAATCGAAATTCCAAAGAAACGCACAAAGTACCTACTTTGCTTCAACATTTATTGTGTGAACCGCGAAGGAACTCTCTGAGTTACTTAACTACTGTCTTCGGTCGGAAAAACAAGCTGGGGGTTATCAAACCCAAAGTAAAAAGCTCCTTTCTGAGCTATGCTTTACTAAGAGTGCTTCACCACAGACCACAACGTTGCTTAATATGAGATAAACAGTGCTCAAATGTGAATAATTAGTTTGCGGGTACGGCAATCGCGTACGAAGTCGCGGGTACAGCTAGTGTTAAATAAATGTATAGGTATACAAATACACCTAGTCAAATCTATATTTATAAGCATTAAACTTTTATAAACCTGTTTCTAAAAGTGCACAAGTGCATTGTAAGCTATATAAGGAGTTGAAAAACGTAACTCTTTGTGTTATTTCCTTAGCTTCCATAGAATTACTTTCACCACCTAATTGAAGCATAACTTATGCCTTTTATCCTACGAAGCTTTTTTCTTAATAAATTCATGTGACAATCAAACATAGCGCGCTTTGAAAGTAAACTAAACGTAAAATCAGTCTTTTTGCTTGTGTTTTATTATTATTGTATTTTGCACATTATAGGAAGATCATATTCAAATGAAAGAAACTTTTAAACTGTGCAAATTAGATCTCAGAGCGATGATTAACGCCAAACGCCACAATCACACTGCTAGGTCAATTAATAAGACCCTTTCAAATGTGCAATTTTAGTGCTTCAGAATCACTTAGTTTGGTTAAATATGTCCTTTCATTAGTTAAACATAATAACAAACTTATTAAGTATCGACTTAAAAAAGGAACTGCAAAATATTCACATTTTAATAATGAATAAAGGCTTCCAAACAAATATAAAATATTAATAGGTGTATGTCAGTAGGATTGTACCGTTTTTTATCGGCTTTCGTTTAATTCAATTTCGGGAATATTGCAAGTTTCAGCAAATTAGTTCAGTAGTATTCAAGATACGATACTTATATGTGTAAGTTTGACGACCTGGCTTCTCATCTCAAAACCTTAGAGAAATTCTAGCGTATGTTAGAATAATTAAAATGTCTGAAACCAAACTGACCTCAAGGGAGAAATCCGTAGTTACATAAAACTTAAAATCTTTCATGAACAATGAAATCTTAAAATATTTACAACAAACTATTAACTATTAATAACAACGATATATTCCAGTTTTTCCTGAAAAATTAAGACTTGGAAATAAAACGGTGATGTAAAATAAAATTATTCATTAAAAAAACCCGACTGTAGTTTTTTTTATTTTAGACTTTTTAGTTTCAGTCGGGTAAAAAAGACTTCTAAAAGAAACACTCAAAATTATAAAATAATGATTTATATTTATGCATGAAATTGACCAACACAACTTGAGAAAGTCTGACCATGAAAATCTGATCGTGAATCATAGTTCTACTCGCCCAATCCACTTTATCAGCTCAGTAGGTACTTAAGTACCGATTTGTTTTGCCTTTTTCCTACGTTACATGTATTAAAGCTATATGAATCCTAAATGAATAAAATAAAACACGAATTTTTGGTCCCAAAATCAAATTTAATGAGAGTCGGCATACCGTCACAGCGCAACTCGCACTTGGCCAGGATTTTTTTAAACCCATTCTCCTTGTCTGTATACGTACCCTTTTAAACCCACACTGGCAACACTGCTGGCAACCTCAAGACTTGAGGTTGAGACAAGCATTCTTGGGTCAAGAAAAGCAGTCTTCCGAGATAAATTATTACTACAAACTGTTGTGCAGCTCAAGTCTTGAGGTTGAGGAAGACTAGCATTCTTGGGTCAAGAAAAGCAGTTTTGCGGCCCTGTCTTCCTCTGCCACACTCACTCACAGATCTCAATTATCTTTTAACCTCGATCACCACAGTCGGTACAATACGTACTAACCTACCAACTATTAAATAGTCCTATTTTACCAGCTTCCAAAAAAGATGCAGACCACCTTTATCTATAGTCTGTATAACTAGGTTAATTAAGTGCCTATTTAAGTAAGTACTAGGTAATATCTGCCGTCCTTTAAATAAAAGGCCATATTTCTCTCTCGTAAATTTGTAATTTTGTAATGTAATCTACGGAGCAGGCGTTATTGCAAACATAATAATATTGAAATAAACTCTTTTTAAATAAGATTGGTATGGTGTCAAAATACACGAAATTATTTGGATCAAGTAAATCAACATCTTGGAATGAGTTTTTTTTTAAACTTAAAAAATTATATAGTTTTCATTTGTAGTAAATTCTTCTTTGAAATAAGATTGTCATATCCTCGAATCAAGCACATACAATCTTGAACGAATTAAGAATGTCTTGAATCTCGTGTCAAAATACACTAAATTATTTGGATCAAGTAAAGCAACATCTTGGAATGAGAAAAATTGTTCAGAATTTGAGTAAATATATAGTTTTCAGCTGAAATGAACTCTTTCGTGAAATAAGATTGGCATATTGTCAAATCATGCGACACTATCTCGAACGAAGAATGTATTGAATCTCGTGTCAAAATACACGCAATTATTTGAATCAAGTAAATCAACATCTTGGAATGAGAAAAACTGTTAAGAATTTGAGTAAATATTATAGTTTTTAGCTGAATAAAACTTTTTCTTGAAATAGGATAGGCATCTTCTCAAATAAAGCACACCCAATCTCGAACGAAGAATGTATTGATCTCGTGTCAAAATACACGAAATTATTTGAATCAAGTAAATCAACATCTTGGAATGAGAAAGACTGTTAAGAATTTGAGTAAATATATAGTTTTCAGCTGAAATGAACTATTTCTTGAAATAAGCTTGGGATATTCTCAAATCAATCACACACAATCTTGAACGAAGAATGTATTGAATCTCGTTTCAAAATACACGAAATTATTTGGATCAAGTAAATTTACATCTCGGATTGAGAAAAACTGTTAACAATTTGAGTAATTATATAGTTTTCAGCTGAAATAAACTGTTTCTTGAAATAAGATTGGCATATTCTCAAATCGAGCACACACAATCTTGGACGGACAATAATTTGAATCTTGTGCCAAAATACTCTTATTTATTTGGTTCAAGTAAACCAAATTCTTGAAATAAGACAACAAGTCTTCATTAAAAATATTATAACGTTCTTGAGTTACAAAATATAACTAGATTTCGAAACAAAATTGTCAATTTCTTAGAATGAGTAAACATTTCTTCAACAAAGTTATTTTATTTCTTCAGTCAAGAAAAATCGTTTTGTCTCAAATTAAGTAAAATATCATCTTGGAAGAAGATAATATTATCTTGATTTATAAAGTTTAAAAATTGTTCAGTCAAAACCAGATATTTTCTTTGTTTGATAAATAAAAATTCTTGAACCAATAAATCTTTCTTCAATCAAGAATTAAATGCAAGAATATATTATTTTTCATTTAAGAATACTGTGTTTTTTAGATTAAGATAATTTACTTATGTAAAGCAAATATTTACTTGATTTTAAACAATTATTCTAAGAATATTGAAATTCTTGGCCAAAGAGATCCTTTTTTTCCGTGTAGATACAACAAAGTGATAGTCTCGTTGTTGGATACACGAAAACATTGATATAGGCACAAGTTGAATAGTTTCTAAGTTCAATTGTCAGACGGGACAGTCACTGGGTTTTTCTGACAAAAATTCTCAAGGAAATTCAAAAGCAATCCAGAGCAGACCATTTGATTGTGAGAGTGAAAAGAATAACAACATGAAACAGTTGTGAACGTTACTATCGTTCACCGTAATCCATGCAGCCAGTAAAAATCCCACTGGTCTCAAACAAAGGAGAAAAATCCTATTAAGAGCCAATAGTACGTAATAGTATATACTATCTATTATAAAAAGATTCTGCGACAAATTAATAAATTTACCAGACGACGATGTATATAATTTACGAGTTTCATTAAAACTTTCAATCAAAAGAGTCGTTTAAAACGTATGTGGTTACTGCAAACAACGCCAAAATGATAAGTTACAAGATCTTTAACATGCCGATGTCGACCAAAATGGTCTGTATAAAAAACTTACTAAAGCTTTAAGTTTTCAAGAACATACCTCAAGAAAGTTTATAATGAAAGCCTCTTATACTCAACCAGAGTTTCTCAAGTGGATTAAATAACAGCTATTTTTTATAAATAACTAACATCCAAATATATCAATACTAGCGGCCCGCTCCAGCTTCGCACGGTTATAAAATATATAGCCTATGTCATTCACTAAAAAAAATATTAAAATCGATCCAGTAGTTTTGATTTATTCATTACTGCCCGTGGCCCGCACGCGTTAAATTTAGAGTAAAACAATTTTCTTTCCCTAAACCATGAAGATTTCCTGCTATCTTTGGAATATCTAAATTCATACACTACATTTTACTAATTTTATTTTTTACATTTTTACACTACTACACGCTCCCGCCGCGGCGGGAGCGTGCCCGGGCCGGCCGGAACCGCCGCAAACGCTACGTCCCGCAATTTGTAAATCTGTAATATCTTCGAAAATATTCATATAAATCATATGCTGTAAAAGGCCATATAGATTTATATTAAATCAACAATGTATTTAAGGTATTTAATTAGATAAGGATTAATGCTGTATTGGTTAAAATCGCTTCGAAAATTAGCCATTATTTGTCGTAAAAAGTAAATGACAAAAAAATGTTTTTGTGGGATATCCACAAGAGATAGACATATACCGTTGCAAAGTTTTCTGTAGACATTTTTAATGTGCACAATACTAAGTATATTATTTTGATAAATCTCGTAGGGTTCAGTCTGCGTTTGCAATGTAAGCGGAAAAAATGAAATTATTTACAACATCACATTAGAAACCTCAAAAATAACAGCATTTCTCTACTATTTAATGGATATTATTATACACATAAACCTTCTTCTTGAATCACTCTATCTATTAAAAAAACCGCATTAAAATCCGTTGCGTAGTTTAAAAGAATTAAGCATACATAGGGATATAGGGACAGAGAAAGCGACTTTGTTTTATACTATGTAGTGATATAGTAGTGATTTGCATTACGGAATTTGTAACAGTCAAAATTGTTATTTACGTGACGACCCATTTATTATTCTGTTTGATGGTTTAAACTAGTAACTATACTATTTTAAAAACATTTGATACTCAGTTTAAAAAAAAAGTACAGTAACTAAAACAATTATTTCGAAGTAATACCTGGTATAGGTATTACATCTTGATAATTGGTTGGAAAAACTGGGAAATCTCAGGAGTGGGTGCTCGCGTTTGTTAATTATGTATCCCAGTTTTTTGTTCAGCATGATATAATAGGCATGAGCGTGATTATGAATTTAAAACATACAATATACCTACTATTCGGCCTTACCAATCTCAACTTTCGGGAATACCGATTTTACAAGTTTGGGCTAATAACATACTGAATTTTACCAAACTTAAAATAGTATAATATAATTATAATTAAGTCTATCGAATGTCGAAATGTGACTAATTCACATCACATTTTAACCAACAATTTTTTTTAATATCCTTTTTAGCATTGCAAACCTACGGTAAAACAAGAGAGAAAAATATACTCATTCTATGTTTGCACGTTTGCTTCCAGGATCTTGTTTTATTGATGTTTATATGTTTAAAGTTCAGGCTGAGGGTCTTCTAAAAAAGTTTGAGAATCATTGATTCTTGAACAAAAGAGAGAACTTACGACTTCCTGACGCTCGTACAATGGAAGTAAGTTGCAAATAATCGAGCATTGTCTTTGAATATAGCGGCATTATTTGACGCATACAAAATTGACACACAGAGAATTTGTTGACAAAGCGCAGTGAATGTCGATCTCGGCTTATGATTCAAATGTCAAAACATTTCAAAACTTATATTTACGTTGTATGTAATGTTTTAAGGTGGTAAATGTTTGGCATCTTCGACCTAGTAAAATAAAAGCTCGTAGCTTGAAGCTATCATTTTATCTAGTGAACGTTTTAGTGAGTTTTTAAAATGGTTATACTATGATAAATTTAATAGATAGATAAGATTTTAATTTATAAGATATCAGTCCAATCAAACAACACAAAACGGTATTGTTATGATTGCAATAACGCCTGCTATGCGGATTACATTACAAAATCACAAATATACGATAGGAAAAAATTAAGTCATGTATGCATTAAAACATGACATGACGTCATAACTCAAATCCATCCCAATACGATGGTTAAAGAACGATAGGAAAGATTTGAGTTATGAGGTCAGGTCATGTTAGCTCAGTTGGTTAAAGCATACCCCGGCTCAAGGGGTGGATGGACGCGGGTTCGAATCCCGCACATGACTTAAATTTTTCCTATCGTATATTTGTGATTTTGTAATACTATATTGGTTACAAGTTATATTCTTGGGGAGCTCCTTAATTTGTGACACAAATATTTGGGTGTTACAATCGTGTTTAATAACGGCCGTACGACCTGCGACGACTGTCTTTATAGCACGATACCATTCCCAAAAATATCATTTGATGAATAGCTGTGGCAAGCTAGCAAACACAATATAAATTTCAAATAGTTCTGTGCATTAAAATTTTACAAAAAATTTAATGACAATAAAACTCTGCGTATAATACTTGCTAAATATGCTCACAATAGTGTGGTGAAGATGCTTAAATCGTGAGTTTTACGATTTTTCACAGCAAATTGAGGATAAGAGTCACCCACCTTCATATATACCTTGAAGGCTTTGGGAAGAAGCTATAACCGTAGCTAGTCTTAAAACAAAAGACAAAACTATGCTGCCAAGCGCCGTGACTACGTTCCATCACGGTTTTTGGGTATAGTCGGCCATCCAAGAGAAAAAAAGAAAGAAGGTACATTTATTCATAACACGAACACAACATTTTTGCCATATAATTATAAAAACTAATGAGAACACAAAAAAAGATAATGTGCACATGCCACGAATCGGTCTCAACTCAGCATATGCTGGTTATTAAACCAGCGCTGGTCTTCCGTTGAGGCCGGTTGTGACGTCACGGAAGGACTTCATGACAGTTCTACAATATTAAATTATGTTGAACATGAGATATTACGAAAATTTTAGTAAACAATAATAATACATATGAATATAAAATAAATAAATACAATTGATATGAAATATAGCACAAAACATAGTACGAAAAGAAAAAACAAATAATATTAATAAACACTGCGCTTATAACATAAATAATATAAGAGGGTACGTTAGCGCAACTGTCTTGACGAAGACATTTGCGCTACTAGAACAAGCCTAGTTTTTTTCACACATCTACTGATGCTGATCTTAGAAATTATCAGAAACTAAGTTCTATGTGAAGCTGGCGGGACGTAATAGCGGGACCAAATAGTGCATGTACTTGCCAAAAACAAAAATCTGCCCCCATACCTTGCAAAAAATCCGGTTTGTGCCATCGTACTAGTCACTGACCGGAAGAGAGAATATAAAATATATTAATAGGCGGAAGTTTGAACGTGTTCTCCATGGATTTCGGATTATTATTGATATTGCAAACTTTTGTTATGATTTAAACTATGTAAAAATACTAAAAAATACTGCACCAGTACTAAGTTGAAGAATTAGGAACAAGCGTGGCGTGAAACGATGTTGCTAAGTGTTAATTGTAAATATTATTAATGATCATAGGGATAGAGGTAGATCAAAAAGGTAGCGATGGTCTGTCTGAAAAAGGATAAGTGTGCAAAATTGATGAGTAGTAAAAAAATAAGCAAAAATACAAAAATACCCCTCAGTGATAAAAACAAAAAGAATATTTAAAACAGAACACTTCTTTTTGCAAAAACAATTTCCTATATCGCAGTTTTATGAAATTTCCATCATAAAACATTTTGTCTACTAAATTGGCCGGGCCTTTAGAAATATAAAATGTTTTATACCCTCAAATAAACACCGAAACAAACACAATAGGAGGGTTTCAAAAAATAACGCCGCATATTCAATCTTTGTCTAAAATGACCTCCTTTTCATTTCCTCCTCGGCGTGTGAAAAATTAACCATGCCTTGGTCGGGTAAATTCTGAGGGCTGGGGTATATTGTATTACAAGTGAAGATTAAATATTTTTTCCACTTTTCCTGGGAAAGATGTTTATTTTTTTTATTTGTAAATGTTTTCAACTACATCACGTAGGTATTTGAGCAACACTTTGGGTCCAAAAGGTCTTAGCACCAGCACTGCATGTATCATCCGGTCCAAGCAGTACAGCGCTGAGCCTACCCCTAGTACCAGATGGCACTGCTAGCTAGAATTGTAGTACTTTTACACAATAACAGATTAAAACTGTCTAGACACAGTTAACCGATCTAAGTATAACTACATCAGAACCATATATGGGCACCATACATATATAATGGACATTGAAGTGATGCCCATTACATTGCGGTTAAATATATAACTAGGCAGAATTGTCACTACTACTATTACTACTTATATTGTTTAAGTGTTTTATTAAAATATTAATTAAATATTTTCTTAAAATATTTTGAAAATATTTGTCATTGTTAAATATGAATTTCCGCAAAGTAACGCCTGAATCTATTCATGAACATAAAATATATATTTTAAGAGAGGCAAAGACTACTTTTTATTCTTTGGGAAAATTCGTATGTAACTCAATAGACATTGAGCTAGAAGTCTACACACCCTGTAGACATTGCTCAGTCATCTATCTGGAATCCGTCTTGCATTTGACTTATTGTATTATTTTTCATATAAGGGGGAATCTTTGATTTGACAAACAGAACGTTGTATACTCGTATATTTCCCAAAAGGAAAATCTTCGTTGCGTGGATGAAAACTTACATCGTTTATTTTGTCTTAAAATGAATCGCCTGAGGCAATAAATACATGTTTGTGAGCATTATAATCAATTTAATAAAAACAATGTTTAACCACTAATTTGTTCATTGCTGTGGCTATCTCTAAAACGCTTCTAATTGTATTGAGCATTGTACAAAAAACACAACTTGCTATTTAGGCTGTTGTTTACTTTTAGGTACTTATGAAACAACTGGTTATATGTTGTAGATAAAGTATTTTTATTCATATACTAGAGTAATATACATATTCCAGGGAAAAAAATATTTTTTTTCTAAGAATTTATCGATTTTCCACAGACTCCAGGGTTCGTGCCATTTTTTAAGTTAAAGAAGATTTATAATAATATAGAATAAACTATTACATTCCTATGGGGAACATTCTTACATACTAAGGGAAAAACACAGTTATAAGGGATGCTAATTATACTATATACACAAAACAGATACAAACAGGTTTGCACAGGCACTCCTTACGAACCAGTGTTCTCAAGCAGCACTCGTGCACGAGTTGACTCGCGTGCCAGCCATCGTCCTCTTCAACCATTTCTGAGGGAAGAGGGCGACCCGACACACGACGCCGCTGCTGGCCAACACATTTTCGTGGGCATGACCGTTCCGAATGCCCGCGCCAATCCGCTTGCCAAAGTATGAGAAATACTAAAATCAAACAATACATTTATATACATCACAATAAGGAAGGGAACAAATGTTGCACAGGCATAGTTTTGTCCAGAACATTGTACTTAATAAATGTTGATTTAATTTAAATAGAATCAACTTAAATCTATCCAAAAAAATAATAATAATTAAGATTGGATGATCCTGTAAAAATGCATGCGTGGTCATATATATAAAAATTATGCTTTTTTATATAATTGTGACGGAACAAGCATGAGGCCCACCTGATGTTAATGCCTGTCACCCGGAGACGTACAGTTGTTGAGGCTCATTAGCCTGTAACTTTACTGGCTCTTGAAGCTTCCGGGATACACTGTTAAGTGCTTGGTGCAAGATTTTCTACTTGAAAAAAAGAAAGAAAGGTTGTAGCTAGCCATTCGAAAAACTCCCTTCCACCATGCATGCTGAGGAACTTTCCTCCATTTTTTGGAAGTCAGTTAACAAATAAAGCCCAACGTAGAATGCTAAATATTTTATCTAACAATGCACAAAAAGCATTTTACGTAGCTGAATGACACGCAAGTAATGAATATGGTAGTTTTTTTTTATGTTGTTAGGTAAGCCTTTGACAACAATCTCACCTGATGGTAAGTGATGATGTGATCGAAGGTGTTAACAGGCGTAACCTAGAATTACTGGCTCTCAAGGACAGCTACCGGAACACACCGTTAGGTGCTTGGCTACAGATTTTCTACTTGAGGGTGGTCGCTAGCCAGGCGGGAATTTGCAAAAACCCATGCTGTGAAGCTCAAGCACGCGGCGGGATTCGAACCATGGACCTGCTGCGCGGCAGTCCATAGCCAACGGCTCTGAGACATCACTGCTTCAAATGTATAATAAAAGAAAAATCTTTTACGTCAAAGAAAATCTTACTCTGTTCTGCAACGCAGGTAACAACTGAATTTAGACAAGTTGAAACTTCACAAAGAACTTTCTCAGCAAAGATTTATTCGCGTTTTGTACACATCAATTCCAATCGTTCCGTAACTCGAAGCGAAACATTTTGAAGAGATACATGCACGTTTTAAATTTCAATGTATCGAAAAGTTTTGACGCACGCCTCTGTTATAAAACAGGAGTTCCATATAGAACTTTCATTGTAAAACTATTTGTGCATATAAATAGAGTACTGAAATGGTATTTGCAATTTGTATTTTAATATTTATTTTAATTGTCGTATGTTGACATATTTTAAATTATTGTTATGATAATGAGGACTTTACTTTACTAATAAATATTTACTCTATTTTTTTTGACATAATGAGTGACATTTTTATTTTTATTTTGACATTTGAGTTAATTTGCATTAACTCTTCATAATTACTAAAATTGTAGTATGTTGACATAATATTTTTAACCAACTTTATAATTTGTGATGAGGATTTAATTTTACCTATTTCTATGAATTTGATTATATTATATTTTGATATTATGATATACATTTTTATTTTTAATCTAATATTTGGTATATATAATGAATGGTAAAATGTAATAATGATTTGTATTTAATATACCTGTAATATTTGTATTTTTATGTAACTCGAATATATGACTTCTAATCAAATTATTACCAATAAATTAATAGGAATATGGTGCAAAATTGTAAGTAAAGAGTTGTTAATATATGTAGATAGTTCGTAATAACATTTGAAGACGACATAATAACCGTATAGTTTCTTGCTTTGAATAGGTGTACCTAAGAATAATTCTATAAAGTGCTGTTTAGATTCTGTTACATGTCGTTCAAAGTGGCTACTAATATCGATGTGGGAGTGTTGCTGCACATTAGGCACATATCACGGCTACATATTAGCTTAACGCCCTGATTACCCAAAAAGCAGCGAATATACTATTAACTAAAGCTTTTCGAAGAGTGTTAGCGTTAGAAAAGCGGCTGAAAAACTGAAATCAATACGTATTAGTACTGCCTATAATAGGCAGTGAAGTAATGCAGTAAAATGCGTATTAGTACTTCTTTAGTTAATAGTATATTCGCTGCTTATTGGGTAATCAGAGCGTTAAGCTAATAAGTAGCCCTGTTATGCACCCAATATGCAGCACCACCTTTACATCGATATTAGAAGCCGCTTTGAACGAAAACGGAATTTTAACAGCACCATAGAAAATTATCGTTATGTATGTATATATAAGATAAATATAGTAGAATTACTGGCTCTCAAGGACTGCTACCGGAACAGAATACTGGGTGCTTCACGACAGGTATTCTACTTGATAGTGGTAGCTACTCAGGCGAGCATTCGCAGTATACCCTTCCTCAATGTCGAAGCTCCAGCCGGCGGCGTTAGGGATAGAACCATGTACCAATATGCGGCATGGCAGTCATTATATTCCCATTTGGCTATCACTACTAACATTGAAAAGTATGAAATAACTTGTTGAATACCATGCTGATTAAAATCACTCCTAGGTCTCAGTTTCATGATTCAATTTTCACAAGTTATTTCATACTTTTGAGTGTCAGAAGTCGGTTACATTATCGATTCGCACTCACCCACCAAACACAACCATCGACAAGACTTGCATTTAGATAGATAGATAGATAGATAATTCTTTATTGTTACACCAATAAAATACAAAATAAATCTTAAATAAAATTTTGAATAAAGTGTCACAATGGGCGGCCTTATCACTAATAGCGATCTCTTCCAGGCAACCTTTGTGGCACATTTACCATGTGATCGAAGTATAAGCATATTGGCAAATACGTTTTTCAGTTTGAACATAACTTAAAAACTACTAAACCGATGATGACGAAATTTTTAATAAAACACTTCTGATAAATGACAAACCAAACAGAACAACTATCATCAAAATCTATTCATATTTTGTGACATGATCGCGTGACAAAAAATGAAAAAAAATACAGTTGAATTGAGAAAACTTCTCGTTTTTTTTAAATCTGTGGAAAAATTGGACAGCAATGCTAGGAGTGGAGAAGCGAGACATGACAAAATTTCCTCGCAAACATTTGCATGTATATTGCTTGGAGCGACTCCTATCGCCGGTCCAGAACATGAATTTTAAAATTTTCGATATGTCCGTCTATTTTTAACATTGTGCAACTGTTTTGTTGTAATTCAATTTTTATATTCGTTGAAATTTTAAATTGAATTTTTACCACCCGATCTCTTTTTGGTACGAGAATTTTTGAGCTTTTTGTTTTAATACAATTTGTGATATTTGTCTTTTCTGTATATAATAATGTCTGGAAGAAATCGTTAATTTTAAGTTCTTGTGCAAATAAAGTGTTTTCTATCTATCTAATATTGCTATTCACGTCTATAGAGCTATATTGGAGAGTGCCCTCCATAACTTCCTGGGTATCTTCCATAACTCCCGTTGGGTGCCGGGTTAGAATTGCGCCTCCCCATATCTTCCCGTGGGTGTTGTTAGAGGCGACTAAGGGAAAATGTTAGAGGGTGGGCAGCAGCACCTTCTAAAGAACTGCGATCCCCATGACGCCTGCCAAGCGTGGGGATTATGACAAATACTAGGTAGGGGTGGCTGTGTTCAGCAGTAGACTTTCCGGCTCATACAGTACAGTATTTATCTTCCTGTGGGTGTCTTAAGAGAAAAATAATGGAAGGTGGGCAGCAGTACTTTCTGAAGAATTATCATCATTAATTGCATCCCAACGACACCTGTCTGGTTTTCAAATTAGTTGTCATATCCTCCGAACAGAAAAGGAAACACCTTTTTTCAACAGTTAACATACCGGTTGATGTGCTGAAGGTGACATCTTCCTGTGGGGGTCATAAGACGCGACAAGGGGAATAATAATGATGAGCAGCAGCCCCGTCTTCAGAACTGCTTTCTTACTCTACGATGCCTAAGATGCCTGTTGAGCGTGGGATTGAGGCAAACCAATAATGGGAGAGGCTTTTTTAACAGTGAGCGTTATGGCTGTTGATGATTATGACTGCATCTTATACACATTAAGAACTCCAAACGAAAAAAACAGGACCTTATTAACCAAAATCTACAAGTTTGCCTTTCTACATAGAGCCATTTCAATAATTGAAGCTTTTTAGTAACAGTTTACACTTTCACAAAATGTTTAAAATTTTCGAAGCACTGATGGCCGAGCGGTAATATCTATAGACTGCCGTGACACAGTGCAATTCGTGACTTGTGATGAAATGCATCTGTTATAGGCAGAGAATATTCCGCTTAACATCAGGTGGGCTTGAGCTTGTTCCGTCACAATAACATTAGAAAAAAAACGTAGAATTTATATTAAATATGTCTTTTAAAGACAACTGCAGGAACACACCGTTCCATTATAAAAGTACTTATTTTCTATTTCTGGTTGGAAGCGCCATCGATCACTGTAAATAACCTAAAAAGAAGATAGTTTATTCTTTCAAACTGTTCACAATACATTGTGCACACCAAGTAAAGACATCCAAAGGTCCAATACTACCATTATCCATGACAAAATCTCCCATACGTTTGTCCAAACGTCCCTTCAAGTGGTCCGTTATGAAGAGGACATATTTTCTATCTCTGATTGGAAGCGCCATTCTTCGTCTAAAATAACCTAAAACGAAGATAGTATATTCCTTCAAACTGTTCACAATACATTGTGCACACCAAGTAAAGACATCCAAAGGTCCAATACCACCATTATCCATGACAAAGTCTCCCATACGTTTGTCCAAACGTCCCTTCAAGTGGCAATTTACCGTATACACGTGTCATTAGAAACCTTTCCACTAAATAAAACACTATTCGTATTAGGATGTTAGTCTGAGATGCTTTAGTTTCACGGCTCGGTGGACAGGAGTCTTTTGATGCTGTAATATAGCTGTGGAAGTGGATTTAGTGACCTGTTACTTAGAAAATAACAATGTTTAGACAATCCACTTGTAGTTTAGTTGCCATATAAACTAAGTTTTTAAATATTTTGAAGCAATGATGGCTGAGCGGTAATAGCTATGGACTGCCGTGCCGCAGGTCCCTGGTTCGAACTCCATCCCCGGCTTAAGCTTCATTTATAATAAAGTTATTATAACATTGTAAATATTGTCATAACTATATATAGTAAGTATGTAACACATTGTTAAATTGTTAAAAGATGTTGAAAAGAATGGCCCCGAGTTTCTTGCCCGTTCTTCTCGCAGTGGTCCTACGAGTATACAATTTATTTGCTGAACGTGGCAGTACAATATAGAATATTTCAATACTAAAATTTGTAATTGACCTCCATAAGAGCGTCGTAGACGCCTAAATTGAATAAATGATTTTGACTTTGACTTTGACCGCATGGTGGAAGGGCCTTTTGCGATTGCCCGCCTGGCTAAACACCACCCTCAAGTAGAAAATTTGTCGCCAAGCACTGAACGGTATGTAACCGGCAGCAGTCCTTGAGAGCCAGTGAAATAATAGGCATATGAGACTTAACAACTATGTCTCAAGGTGACGGCGCAGTGCAATTCGTGACTTGTGATGAAATGCACCTGTTATCGGCAGAGGTTAGTCCGCGTAACATCAGGTGGGCCTCGAGCTTGTTCTATCACAATAACATTAAAAAAAACACGATATAGTACTTGCTAGTTAAAACTTTTCTACAATTCAAATATACTCGTAGTTCTCTAATTGTGTTTTTTTTCGTCGACGTGCTTTTCACTTCCTAGTACAGCTTTCACTGCTGGCAGCTTAATATCAAGCAATTTCTCTAATTTATTTTTGATCTTTCACGGTATTACAACAGCCATAACAACCACTAGTGAACATAGGAAAGGGTTGTTTCTATAACATCCTCGCTTGGTAGGCTTTTTGAAGATAAGATTATAGGTAGTTCTTCAGCCGGCGTTTCTTCTTAGTAGTTGATCATGTTTTCCCTTAATCGCCTCTGTACTGCATCTGCCGGAATGTCCACTGCTGAACACAGCCTCCCCCATTATGAGGGCCATAATCCCCACGCTTGGCGGGCGTCTTGAGGTTCACAGTGTAAGATGTCAGTTGTTAGTTTCTCAGAAAGACCTAACGTCTCTAACATCTATAAATTGTGAATTTTGATATGTCCAAAAACATAACGTTTGCGCATTTATTTTTATGTTTATCAAAATAATAGTACAACCGAAGATTTTAAACATTATTGATTTGATTTGGTGGCTGATTATCTAATTAAAGGGATTTTTATTGCTATAATTGTGTACGCTCTGATTTGCCGAGCGATTTCCTAGAATTTATTTTTCTACACTAAATTTAATAACGCTGAACCAGTACATCGACCGAAGCTTTGAACTTACTTCATTTCATCGTTTCCATGAAGTATCCGGAGTTCCTCCACTCATCTAATTTTTAAAGGAATCTTTTTAAATTAGGTTCGCAGTCTGAGTGAGATTAGATCTGTTGTCGGTATATAATTAACAAATGTAATATCCTTGGAACCTGTCTCGAACAAGCTCAGCTATTATAAGATGTAGTAGCCCTGAGCTTCTTCATATATACAAGATGTAAGAGAATTAAATTAAAAAATGTAGTGAGGAAGTTACCAGTGAACGTTTACTATGTAACTAATATAATTGTCGTCAAGCCCTGTGGAGTGCTGGCCTGGTATTGAGCCCATGTCTTCCTGTAGGAGTCGTAAGGGGCGACGATGGGAAAAAGGCCAGAAGACTTTTCTATAAAACTGCCATTTTCACAAGCGCTATGATCAACATATGTGATTTCCCAAAGCACTTTATGCTTAACCATTGTAGTATTTGAATACTACTTCTGGGCAAAATATGTGCTATTGCGGTTATACGAGTACCTTCTCAGGCGGACTTTTGTTGTATATTACCTGGTAAACCATACAATTGCTACTTATAACTTGATTTATATGACTGGGAGTTATTACATGTTGATAAACGGACCTTCGAACGGAGTAGTGTCTCACTTATATGACTCCATTTTGCCCATTTGGTACAAAATCCAAACCACATGAACAAAGAATCATTAGTTATTCATGTGCTATTAGCATCAACTAAATACCAAATCAAAAAAAAACTGTTTGAAACGTAGAAGAAAAAAAAGACTAACAAAAAAAAAAACTAACTAAAAAAAAGACTAACAGTTCTGGAACGTTTACTTACACATAGGAATTTTTGTACTTACATATTTACCTTTAAACCACATCATAACAAATAGTTTTTAAATAATTTATCAAATAAATACTTCACGTGTGGGCAGTAAACGAAACTGATATTAGTAATTAATCTCATTTTAAGCAGTTAGCAAAACAACAAATCTTTTATTAGTAAAAAAAATTGTGGATTCTGATTAAATATTTTGTTTTTAAATATGTATAATAAAATACAGACATTTTTGGTTGCCTGTTGTATCACTTATACATTGTGGTAACACATTTTGTACCTGAGTGATTGAATTTAACTAGATTATCTACGTGAACAATGAACTGCCAAACTATGAAACCAGTTCAACATGTTTACTGGCCATTCAATTATTACACTACTTGAGTAGTTTTTGTACCACATCATAATTTCTCACTTAGTACTAATTTATAACTTATTATTGTATTTTTTTTTGTAGTTATTTGGCTAGCCTTTGAACACTATCTCACCTGATGGTAGGTGATGATGTGGTCGAAGATGTTGTTCAGGCTAACTTAGAATTACTGGCTCGCATGAACAGCAGCCAGAACACACTGCTAAGTGCTTGGCGACAGATTTTCTACTTGAGGGTGGAGGATTCTCGAAATGCCCAATTACCGTGCTGTAACGACTGCCATCCTAAGAAAATAACCGGGACCAACGACTTAACGTGCCCTCCAAAGCGCGGAAGCGCTCTGTAGTAATGTCACTAGCAGTCACCCATCCAACTTCTGAACGCGGCGGACGTTGCTTAACTAAGCTGATCGGTTAAGAACGGCTAAGCAAACTTCGCCACAAGCGCTTTGAAAATGAACATTGCACTGGGTGGTACAAGCAAACATAAACATATACACACCTTCAAACACACCCTAATACGTCAGTACAGTCGTAGGTTTGTGTTGAAAGAGCTTACTAGCAAACATGTTATGCACAGTGCATCCACTAAGGAAAGGAAGAAATACAACAAGGGAAAAACGCAACCAAGCACAATTTTCAGTCCAAACTACAAATCCTCATTTAGTTGTATCACATAACAATCCTGTGGAAAAGGTTTTTTTTGCAGAAATCTTTTCCTTTTCATATTTACGAGTGGATTTTTACGACGAGACCTATTCTTTTCGTTCTGGTAGTTTCACGGGTGGCCTAAGTTAAAAGCTTAGCTTAGTTTTTTTATTGTTTAGATTTTCACACCGAGGAGTATGTTTGGTATATACTCCTCGGTGTGAAAATCTTTAAAAATAATATTTGAAAAAAAAAACGGGTATTTTTCTTTCCTACGGGTGAAATCCCTTAGCGGGAGTCCAATCCGCACATGACCGGTTTATTTTTGCTTGGTATAATGAATATCTTTATTATACCATAATTATACATATATTATATTTGACTTTAATCATACCAAGATTTACGATTATATTACGAGAAAGCAGAAAAAAACATGTTTTGTATGGGAAACTCCTATTATTCTTATTTTTTTGCCATTATAAATCTCTTCTTAAAAAATATGCGATATACGAAAAGTATATTAGATGATTTTTTTTATCAGCTACCTTATACGGTCCTAAAGAAACTATATTATATAACCGGTTTCACTAATCACTAAGCAAATGTGAAACTATACATAGAACTTAACTTTAAATTACTAACAAATGCTTAAATATATTTATTAGGATGTGACTCCTGTTAGTGTTGGATAATCATCGGTTAAGATCTACATAATATTATTCAAATAATGTGGGCATCATACAATTTTGCACCTCACGATGTGGCAAAAGATCATTGGCCGAATTAAAAAACAGTAGGCAATCATCGAATTAGCGCCAATATTCGAAATTACCAGCTACAGTACGAAACGGCTAATTTTACTATCGCGCGCCGACACAATAAATACGTTCTCATCTCAACAGAAAGTAATGTAAAGTAACCGGGCATAGTTAAATGTATACTCCAGATCAGATCCATTATATTTGAACTGACAAAGGAAAAATACGCCAACATAGCCAGTATGCTACCAGGCGTGTATGGCATATATGGATGTTGCTTTAGACCTATATTGTGACTATTTTCTATTTTTGATGTGAATACTTTCTTGCTATTCATTAGTTTATTCGTGGTAATCAACTAGAGCGTTCCCAACCCTCTCCTGAAACCAAAAGCAAAACATTACAATGATTTTCAGATTTTCTGTGTATTTGTTATAAAAACCTTTTAACTGGATTTAGGTATAATTTTTTGTGCTAACAGAGAAGAAGTAGGTACATCTTTATCAAAAACGAAAAAAATTGAAAATGGAACATTACCATCTGGCGATATTCTTGTATCACATCCTTTGTGTTATTATCCACCCCGATTAAGTGAAAAAAGGGTAGGAAAATTGTGATGACCTTATGCAGAACGAGAAGTTAGGTTCTCATGACTTACACCCCGCCCGTTACGTCACGTAAGTCATAAGAACCGGGGTCCCGCATAAAATGTGCATTAGTGTGAACAAATAAACGCTCTTATCCCCACATTCAGCGCGGATTTGCGGCGCTCCGGCTATAAAGCGACTGAGTCTGTATTGTTGTGACTCTCCAGAGGAATGGCGACATTATTGTGTATCGATCTATAGGTATTAAAGGCTGGTAAGGAATTTCATCAAAAGGTGCGACAGATAAACAAAAAAATAACGTTTCTTTGTAAGCTTTCCAGTCAACCAGAATCAACCGTTCTATCCCGTTTTTTCTGATACACTGTTTATGTTGATATTGACATCAATAACTTGAAATATTTCACTTGAAGCATCAAACTTTGGAGCTCCTATGAACTGAGTACCTTTTTATACCTGATACGTTAGCCTTTGACCACTATCTCACATGTTGGTAAGTGATGATGTGGTCGAAGATGTTGTTCAGGCTAACCTAGAATTACTGACTCTCAAGGACAGCTGCACACACTATTAGGTGCTTGGCCACAGATTTTCTACTTGAGGGTGGTAGCTAGCCAGGTGGGCATTCGCAAAATGCCCTACCATCATGCTATAGCGACTGCCATCCTAAGACAACAACCGGGATCGACGGCTTAATGTGCCCTCTGAAGCACGGAAGCGCTCAGTAGTAATGTCACTAGCGGTCACCCATCCAACTCATGACCGCGGTGGACGTTGCTTAACTTTGCTGATCGGTTAAGAACAGCTAAGCAAACTTCGCTATGAGCGCTTAAAACCTAAAGTCAAATTACTGTAGGACTTTACTATTTAATCTTATTATCGTTGACTTTAGCATATTGGTCATTACTACTGAAGTAAAATCATGCTTATAAGTTGGTCATAACTCAGATGTCTGTAACAGCATTTAGAACAAATCTATATAAACATCTCAGATTTTACAATGCTAAATTATTGGACAAAATACCCACCAAGAAATTTGAAAAATATATCAACAAATTCTCACAATATCAAAAAAAGAAATTCTTTCCTCGTCCAAAACACTCTTTAAATTCGCTTTTCAAATCTAACTCAACTCCACGGGGCAACAAGCTACACCACATCATTATCAACTTGATATTCAAAAACTTCCCATCAAGCCCAAGGCGTCCCTTAAACCGGATCCAAAGCCTTTCACCCGAAAGTTTATACACAGACCCAATTCCTTAAAACTGGGACGATCCATCTCCGAACAAAAACAAATGTCGGGACAATAATCGACTGTTGTATCGTCTCGATTGATCGAAGCATTATCGAAAGCTTGGCTAAGACTCGATTCTTGGATAGGTGGAAGGAGATGGTTCAATATAGAGTGGATGTAAATCTATTAAATCGATCTTTTAAGCAATGATGACCCAATTTAACTGACCATAGCATTGGCTTTCTTAATATAATTATCAGATTTCGGTTTGAAATCCCGCTAGAAAATATATTTTTCCAAATGAAATAATGTTTTCGCTTAGCATGCGTCAATGCTCTTTAAATAATACTTATTCAATATTGGAAACAGCTTCATCGTATTGTTGTTGAGTAGGTATTAATCGAATATTAACCTACCAACTTAAGTAGATAGTTTCACACTGTTTAGGTAGATGTCGCAAAGTTTTTGATGTGTCACAATGACGTGCATTCGTAGGGATGGATAAAATTGAATGTCCAGCACCTGTTTCCACGGAATTGCACCAAGATGATATTTTGGGGTTGCGTGTTCAAGCCACTTTGAAAGTCTTTTGAGAAATCTTTTCAATCCGAAAACATTTCTAATGGTGAGCCATTATAAAGTGCAGTGGTAGGGACTGGTACGCTGTTAATGTATGCTTTGAATCATACCACGAACTTGAACTTCTTCGCTAGGTAGAGTGATTTGGCAAATATTTACCCGGCTAGCTACCAACCTTAAGTAGAAAACTGAAGCCTCGAACCCAACGTTGTACTCTGGCAGCTGTCCTGTGTTCAACAATACCATCATTTATCAACGGGCGAGATGGTGATCAAAAGCTTCCATAAAAGGTATAAAGAACTGTCCAAATGGGCGTCAAGCCTCGCTTTTTTAGAGTTCCGCGTCGCAACAACCCGTAAAAGTTTAATGATTTTTGTCAAAACTTTAAACCAACACATGTATAGGTATTTTTAGTTATTTAAGACATAATATTCCTGGACCTGACTGCAGTCAGCTTACTAATTACATTTCAGTTTCATAATTAGTTAAGTTTGTGAGATAAGAGTATACCCTGAAACTAATCTAATCTGACGTGAAACGCTAGACAAATTTGACGGCAACTTCAATATTTTTATATATAAATTTTTCTTCAGTAAGTCAAAGACGAACACTTCACATACTACGGTACAAAAAGTTTTTTTTATTCTTCTAGCTACCTTCACATATATTGGAGCTCCCTGGAAATAATTCAATTGAACTTTTAGTCTATTAGTATTTGGATCGAGGTATTACCTACATATGAAGCAGTGATGGCTCAGTGGCATTGGCTATGGACTGCCGCGCAGCAGGTCCAAGGTTCGAATCCCGCCCAGAGCTTGAGCTTCACCTGAGCTGGAAGGGCATTTTGCGAATGCCCGCCTGGCTAGCGACCACCCTCAAGTAGAAAGCCTGTCGCCAAGCACCGAAAGGTGTGTTCCGGCAATAGTCCTTGAGAGCCAGTGAAATTTCAGGCACAATGAGACTTAACAACTATGTCTCAATGTGACGGGCGCAGTGCAATTCATGAGTTGTCATGAATTGCAACTGTTATAGGCAGAAGTTAGTCCACTTAGCATCAGGTGGGCCTCGAGCTTGTTCCGTCACAATAACATAAATATATATATATATATACTCGTAACTAAATTTCAGGTTTGTAACACATTCCGTCTAAGAGCTAGAGATTTCCTAGGACAAATAAAGAGACAGACGGTTATTGAAGTTTTATTAATAAGGCTGCGTTTTGCCTTTTCGGAACAGAAGCCTTCAATTTAGAGTCAAAGTCCTTCTCCCCCGGACCGCTGCGCCAAGCAGACGTCTTTGACAAGTACTCATTTTAATTAAAAAATAAATAAATTTAAACAAAGTTTTTACACCATAAATCGAACAAAATAATAGTATCGCATAATTCTGAGAAGAGCTAAGGATATTGGTGAGTGTATACACACACATTCAAGAGCGCGTTAACGATCCAAGCAACCTGTTGCACGTTGCACACATACGCAACGCACAACGCGCATCTGTATGTGTGACTAGACGACCGTCGCTGCTTACGCGCACGCCTCTAACGTTCTGCACGCCTAGTACCTGGTACGTGTTGGCCGCTTGCTTACACTTTCCCTGTCCTCCGCGCAACCGCCAAGATGCCTCTCAAACGTACCACGCCAACGACGCCTACCTCTTCCGCCCCGCTGACGCATTGTAAGTCGGACTCGAACATCGCGCCGCCGCAGCCACCCGTTGATACTATCGAAGTGCCTAGGATCTCGCGCGAGTATGCCTCGAGCGATCCCAATATTGCGGTACGTAAACGGAAGAGAGGGGACGAGATTAGCAGGGAGGAAATTTTGGAAATGTTTACCGAGCTCCAGAGTAAACAAAATGAAAAATTTAAGGCTCTTATGAATAAGGTCGAAAGTGGAATTAACACACACACGGAGCAAAATAAGGACATCGCAAATTCAATCGATTTTCTTGCGAAGAAATATGATGAGATGGTTTTAAGAGTCAACTGCCTGGAACAGGAAAAGGCTGCAGACCGCAAACATATACTGTCCCTAGAAGCTAGGTTGGAGCAGATGGAAAGAAACCTTCGTAGTACGAGCCTAGAAGTGCGCAATGTTCCTAAAAAAACAGGCGAAACCAAGGATGACCTATTGAATATCATTAAGAAAGTGAGTTCTGCGCTCAGTGTAACAATCCAGCCGGTTGAGGTTCGCGATGTGTATAGAATTAATACAAAGAACGAAAACAACCAGCCCATAGTAGCAGAGTTGACTAGTGTAACTCTTAGAGATAAAATCGTTGGTGCCGTCAAGGCGTACAATAAAAAATATACAACTTGCAAGTTCAGTACTTCGAATATAAAACTTGAAGGCCCACCTAAACCGATATTTGTGTCCGAGAGCCTAACCATGCAGGATAGGAAGTTGTTCTTCTTGGCCAGGGAGTTTGCAAAAAGAAGCGAATACAAGTACTGCTGGACCTCGCGAGGCAGAGTGTATCTGAGAAGAGCAGATGGAGCGCCACTAATACGGGTAAATCACGAAAGCGACCTAGAAAACTTAAATAGTAAATGACTAGATATAAATTGTTATTTTGTTTACATTTCATTATTAATTATATTGCGTTATTTTCTAAAAACAGCATTTAGCAGCTATGTAAAATTATATTTTTATATTTTTTTTCATCAAATTTCTGTAAAGTTAAAACACAATCCCAAATTACAAGCATACATTAACACTAACCAACCAGTCAACACAAAACACACATACACATATTATGTACACAACTTACACACTTATACTAATCTTTCACATTTAAATCTCCTGCTACATACTTTTTATTATTATACACTTAACATAACATTTTATTTCTATTTGTACAAGTTATACTACACAACATATATATCAATTCTGCATAGTTATATATTTGCAAGGTATATGCCTGAATATAAGTTATTTTTGCACCTAATTACTTCGCTTCTCAATAATGGATAATAATAATTCATTTCTTATTGCAGAAGTCGATGATATGGACAACATTGAATGTTTCTCACTAAGTGGTACTACTGGTTGTGTTAATCTACTAAATCCGGATAGTAAAAATAAGTTTTCGCTTGCGATATTAACAGTAAATATACGAAGTATAAACTGTAATTTCGACCTATTTTTGGCATTTGTTTCTAGCCTGGACGTATCGATAGACGTTTTTGTTCTGACAGAATGCTGGACGAGTGGTCATATATCTCCACCCGCACTAAACAGTTATAACGTTATTTGGACTAAACATAGTATTAATCAGAATGATGGCGTCGTAGTATACGTCCGAAAAGAACTTGCTTCTACTGCGTTTGAACCATCTCTCTGCGAAGGTAACTGTCTTATAGTTAACATTTCACCAGATTATACTATTGTGTGCTCGTATCGACCGCCATGTTTTCGAAACGCAAGTAAATACTTGGAATCGGTGAATATCATATTGGAAAATATACGTACAAATAATATAATATTTACTGGCGATATCAACTTAGACATTTTGTCTAATAATCTATCTGCCTGTTCACAAGATTACTTAAACCTAATGGCTATGCACGGCTTAAGACAAGGAATTAATCGTCCAACGAGAATATCTACGTGCCTTGATCATTTTATGGTAAAAACCTGTGGACTGTGGAAAACTATTGTATTTGAACAACAACTAACTGACCATTCACCTATTCTACTTTACATTAATAATGCCAAAGTAACTAAGAAGCTTACTACATATAGTAAAATAATAATAAACTACGACAGTATAAAAGAACAAATTTTAAAAGAAACATGGCAAGAATTGTATAATTTAAATAATGTTAATGTTGCAACCAAATTATTTACAACTAAAATGCTCAACATAATAAATAGTAACACACAGATAAAATCTATATCAAGAAAGAATCAACCAATTAAACCATGGATTACTAAAGGAGTTGTATCATGTATTAGAAAGAGAGATAGATTACATATGAAAGCTAAAAAATCGCCTAATAATGAGAAACTAAAAAATAAGTATAGTAACTATAGAAATATATCGTCGGCTAAAGTGTCAGACCTCGTAACTCCATAAGAGCAAATTATACAGGAGACACGAAAAACTTCATCACGAAAAATTTTGTATAAAGGTTTGTTTTCATTTTATACTTAAATACTTATAAAAAATAATAGATATAATTATCTGACATGAATTTTGATACATATTAGCGGCATGTGTCGATAAATGGAGTAACGAGATTTTCCTAAAAAAAATAATTATATAAGTTACGTGGTTTTCTATTTATCATTTTAAACCGTAACGGCTTTTTAAAAGGATTTAAGAGTTTTGCCAAGGATGCGTTCAGAATTTAGTAATAAAATGGTATAAAAATTTCTTTTCGGAATAAAAATGGAGTTACGAGTTTTGACACTTTAGCCGACGATATGTAATAAAATCATAAGAAATTTAAAAAAAGAATACTACAAAAACAAATTAATAGAAAATAGAGGAGATATAAAAAAAACCTGGAAAGTAATAAAAGAAGTGTGTAACATTAAACCATCTAAAGTGCCTTCTAAAGAATTATTAAAAATTGCTAATAGCCCAACCGAATCGCTTAATATAGTAAACAAGTATTTTACATCAATTGGAGGTACCCTTGCAAATGAAACTCTTAACAAGTTAGATGTCACTGAAAGTCAATTGGCCGCACTTGCTAAATCACCAAACTCGACAGTCAACTCAATGACTCTATTTCCTACCGACCCAGCGGAAGTCAAAAGTATAATATTTGGATTGAAATCAAACAGTGCACCAGGATGGGACAAAATTACTACACATTTATTAAAAAAGTTCATAAAGTATATTATCGAACCAATCACATACTTATGTAACCTAAGTCTAGAGTCTGGAACTTTTCCTTCTGATTTTAAAATAGCTGTTGTTTGCCCTATTTTTAAAACGGGTGATAAGAAAAGTGCCACTAACTATAGACCCATATCGCTTCTTTCAACTCTTTCTAAAGTCCTAGAAAAATTGGTCAAAAGAAGAGTGATGCGGTATCTGGAAAAAAACAACCTGGTGCATAAAAACCAGCATGGGTTCAGAGAAGGAAGATCGACTGAAGACGCTATTCTGATGCTAACTTCTTTAGTCACGTCATACTTGGATGATGGAGACAAATGCTTAGGGGTCTTTTTGGACCTCCAAAAAGCCTTTGACACAGTCTCCATACCTATTCTATTGACGAGGCTAAATAATGTTGGTATAAGAGGTGTGGAACTTGACTGGTTCACGGACTATTTAACTGGTAGAACGCAAAAGGTTAAGGTAGATAATTATGAAAGTGATAGCGCGGTGTGCACGTACGGAGTGCCGCAAGGTAGTACACTAGGCCCAATACTTTTTCTAATTTATATTAACGATCTATGTGATACTACCTTGCCTGGACTAGATCTCTTAATGTTTGCAGACGACACCGTGCTTCTCCTACATGATAAAACATGGGAAAAGGTTATCACGCTAACAGAGATCTGCCTTTCAAATGTAACGCAATGGCTTGAAGATAGTCTTCTTTCCCTTAATACCAGTAAAACTAAATATATGTGTTTCACTAAGACTCAAGTAGGATCCCTTGGAAATAATATTAACTTAAAAATACACACCTTTCCATGCAACCGAAATAGCCAAATACCCAACAAATGTAACTGCGCAGTTTTATCAAGGGTTGATACTATTAAATACCTGGGGATAATTATTGACAATAAACTGAACTGGAACTCTCACATAATGGCTTTGGCATCTAGGATAAGAAAATTTATTTATGCTTTCAAAAATCTGAGAGAAGTTGTAGCTGGCAATAGGTATATATAAGGCATTGTGCGAGTGCCTAATCAGATATTGCATTTGCACATGGGGTAGTGCAGCAAAAACTCATTTAATTACTGTAGAACGTGCCCAGCGTGCCGTTCTAAAAGTTCTATTGTATCTACCTTATAGATACTCAACAGCTGCTGTTTATGAAGAGGCTAATGTCCTAAGTGTCAGAAAGCTATTCATTTACGAAGGCCTAAGGCGTTATCACAGAAAAGTTGTTCCAACATTGCCTGAGTCTAGAAAGAGATTAGATAAATGTCCTATTCCCCGTGTTAAGAGCAAATTTGCGCACAAGCAGTTTAACGTTATTGTCCCTCTCCTTTATAACAAATTTAATAAAGAACATAAGGCTAAAAAGCTAAGTAATAGTGAGATCAAAAAGGTGCTACTTACTTGGCTTTGTCAATATGGTTATGAAGGCATCGAAGGGATGCTAAATAGTTTTAGAGATTGATATATTTGTACATACCCTTTTTATTCAACCGCTTCCGTGCACTTTAACACACTACGCCTGGTGCACACAACATCACACATAGTGCACGGTGCGTACAATGCCACACACAGTGCTTTAATTACATAAACTCCCTTTCATACCTACACTTACACATACACCACCACATAAAAACAAAAAACACACATATCTCCACCAACCCATTCTTATGAGAAGGGTGCTTTGGCGGAGATGATATATACATTCAAACGTATATTCACTCACACCCACATACACATACACTACACAGACATCCCGACACACCGTGACAAACATTTTAAAATGCGTGTTTTATCTCATTTAAAAACATGTTTGCTTAACATTTATAAATTTAAAATGTATGCTTTATAATATTCCATAGATGTACTTATATATTTTTTTTTTTTTGAGTTATATAGACTATGTTTGTACTTATATACATTTATTTTGTAAGCATAAAATATTAAACAATCTAGATGGGAGAAGCCACTGGCACCCGAAACACAGTTTTTAACTAGTTCGGGAGCCTATGGATTCATTAATTAAAATGTAACAACTTTATGCAAAAATAAATTATTATTATTATTCACTTTATTTATTATACAACATAATTTTAAATTTTTTACAACATTATTACAAAAATAAATATTATAAAAAACTTAAAACTAGGGTGCCGCTGGTCGCGGGGCAGAGCCCAAGCGACCAGTGGTTAGGGCTGCAGAGAGAGGAACCTCCGGACAATGCGTGTTGTGTCCAGTATCACTGCCTTCTGCATCAGACCCTTGATCCAACCATCTAGCGAGAGCCTCTTAAGGTGTTGGTCGAGGCTCTTCGCTATAAGGCCGTTCGCCGAAACGACTATCGGGACAATGATCGTCGAGTCAACATCCCACATGGCGGTTACCTCGTGAGCCAAATCAAGGTACTTGCTGACTTTATCCTTTTCGGCCTTAACGAGATTCTCGTCATGTGGGATGGTGATATCTACGAGCACTGCCCGGCGCTGGGATCGGTCGACCACCACGATATCAGGTTTATTGCAAACAATAGTCCTGTCCGTGATGATAGAGCGGTCCCAGTAGAGCAATGCACGACCATTCTCGAGAACTGGCGCCGGTGCGTACTGGTAGTACGGCACCTCTGACTCAACAAGGCCGTATTGAAGGGCAAGTTGCTGGTGGATGATCTTGGCCACTTGGTTGTGCCTGTGCAAATACTCGCCGTTAGCAAGATGCGAACAACCGGAAATGATATGCCTGAGTGACTCTCCGGGTCGGCGGCATGCTCGACAAATGTCGACCGTACCGTCCTTCAAGATATATTTCCGATAGTTGTTCGTCATCATTACTTCGTCTGCAATTGCACAGGCAAAACCCTCGGTTTCCCCAAAGAGGTCTCCGAAGCGTAGCCAATTCACCGAAGCTGGTAAATCCACATCAGGCCCTGTTAGGGCCCGGAAAAACCTACCGTGCAGCTCCTTGCCTTTCCATACTGCCTTGCGGTCATCGGTGCTCAGCATCGTTGGTTTGCGCCAGTTATCGTTCGCCAAGGAGAGCGGTGTGAGGCCCTTGTCAACCGCCACGACATCGCGATGCATCCCGCACTCGTGGTTACGGAAATAATCCCTGAGATTGCATTATTATTATTATTATTATTATTAATGTTTTTTATTGTTCATAGTATTTTTATAAGTTTTGTGTATTTCTGAAGGAGCAATTTTTATAACCGCCTAGTCAAAGTGCTTGCCATAATAAGTATATGAAATAAAACTCATTTCTGTGTTACAGCAAATAAATGATGGCCGAGCTATAGACTGCCGCGCCGCAGGTCCCTGGTTCGATCATCACCGCCGGCTTTAGATTCACCGGATGGTGGAAGGGCATTTTGCTATTGCCCGCCTGGCTAGCTACCACCCACAGGTAGAACATTTGTCGCCAAGCACCTAACGGGGTGTTCCGAGGCAGTCCATAAGAGCCAGTGAAATAACAGGTATATGTCTCAAGGTCACGGGCGCAGTGCGATTCGTGACTTGTGATGAAATGCATCTGTTATGGGCAGAGGTTAGTCCGCATAACATCAGGTGGGCCTCAAGCTATTTCAGTCACAAATAAGTTAAAAAACGTTTAATTTTTCCAAAATGTAGTGTTAAATATTGCACAAAAAAAAATCCGTTTACGAATCAGTCTCAGAGAAAATTGCAGTTTCAAAACAAATTCTATATTATATACCAAAACTAGGCAGTTCTAGCTGCTCCAATCCTATGACTAGAACAAATGACTGCAACGGAGCATCATCTCCTCAGGATATTGGCTCGATATAAAATTACTTCAACGCGCGTGCCCGGGATTTTAATGTCGCAACTTTCTTTACAATTTTAAAACAAAAAAGAAACGCCAGCTAAGCTTCTGTTTTTATTAAAACGCTGTTCATAGTGATGAAAACTTGGAGGTGAGGAGAGATTGTCTATTAAGTTTTTTAAGGTGCCGTGTGCGAGGGGTAGAATGGTGACCTAATATAAGTCTGTATATTCACTATGTCACGGGTCTCTAGCTCATACATGAACACTAACGTTAAATATATAAACACTACAGATTGAAGCAATTATGGCCAAGCGGTAATAGCTCTGGACTGCTGTGGTGCATGTCCATGGTTCGATACTCACCACCGGTTTGAGCTTCATCGCATAGTGAAAAGGCATTTTGCAAATATTGGCCGGGCTAGCTACCACCTGTATAGATAGGTAATTAGTTCTGTCACAATTATAGCTCAGGTAGGAATGCGGCAAATTAGGCAATTGCGACTTGAGGCGATTGTTTGGATTTCCCCGTCACCTTGAGACATACAGATGTCAAGTCTCTGTAATTTTACTGGCTCTCAAGGACTGAAAAAACGGAATAAGTTACAGAGATGAAGCGCTCGTATCGAAGTTTGCTGAGCCGTTCTTAATCAATCAGCAAATTTAAGCAACATCCGCCGCGGTCATGAGTTCGATGGGTGATCGCGGTGATCCGTGACATCACTACTGAGCGCTTCCGTGCTTCGGAGGGCACGTTAAGCCGTCGGTTCCGCTTGTTGTCTTACGATGGTAGTCGTTATAGCATGGTGGTAGGGCATAGTTTGAATGCCCGCCTGTCTAGCTACCACCCTCAAGTAGAAAATCAGTCGCCAAGCACCTAACGGTGTTCGGGTTCCGGCAGCTGTTCTTGAGAGTCAGTATTCTAGGTTAGCCTGAACAACATCTTCAACCACATCATCACTTACCATCAAGTGAGATAGCGGTCAAAGGCTAACCTATCTTACGCTAAGCTTCAAAACTTGTACTGCTGATCTGTAGAAAATACACCTCACAGGCTATTTGTATTTTCTCGTCTACCTCTACATTTTTTGAATCCCCTTTCAAAAGTTACATAATTGGATATTGGAGACTCACCTGTAAAACAATTAAGGTAATTGAAGTTCTAGTCCAATATTTATATTCAGATTCTCCTTAAAATTGACTCATGCTTTAAAACTGATTCCGTTTACGATAAGACACTTAACATAAGTACGGACGGACGGACAGACAGACAGTATCCCAGCAGTAGGGCTTGGTTCTACCTCCTTGAGTATTGTATTGTACCTACTGCACAGCTTTAAATGGGTGAGAAATCGCATCATGTAGTTCTTTAAAAATATGGCATTAGAAGAATCGTTATTAGAAAATCTAACGATAAAACTTCCAACGTTCTGGACGTTTTCGTTTCGAAGCAGTGATGGCTCAGTGGCATTGACTATGGACTGAATCCCGCCGCGGACTTGAGCTTCACCGCATGGTGGAAGAGCATTTTGCGAATGCTCGCCTGGCTAGCGACCACCCTCAAGTAGCAAATCTGTCGCCAAGCACCTAACGGTGTGTTCCAGCAGCAGTCCTTGAGAGCCAGTGAAATTACAGGCACATGAGACTTAACAACTATGTCTCAAGGTGACGGGCGCAGAGCAATTCGTGACTTGTGACGAAATGCATCTGTTATAGGTTAGTCCGCTTAACATCAGGTGGGCCACGTGCTTGATCCGTTACAATAACATTTTTAACGTTACAATTTCGAAGCGCTCGTAGCGAAGTTTACTTAGCTGTTCTCAACCGATCAGCAAAGTTAAGCAACGTCGGGCGCGGTCGTGAGTTGGATGGGTGACCGCTAGTGACATTACTACTGAGCGTTTCCGTGCTTCGGAGGGCACGTTAAGCCGTCGGTCCCGGTTGTTGTCTTAGGATGGCAGTCATTATAGCATGGTGGTAGGGCATTTTGCGAATGCCCGCCTGGCTAGCTACCACCCTCAAGAAGAAAATCAGTCGCCAAGCACCTAACGGTGCGTTCCGGCAGCTGTCCTTGAGAACCAGTACTTCTAGGTTAGCCTGAACAACATCTTCGACCACATCGTCACTTACCATCAGGTGAAATAGTGGTCAAAGGCTAACCTATTAGGCATAAAAAAAAAAACATTAAAAAAACGTTCTAAGTTATTTGTCATTGGATTTTCAAATTTAGGTTTAACAGATTTCGATCACGCAAAGTTATCATGAAACAATAATTTATAGCCCAATAAAGCCCATTTCATTAGATTTTCCAAAATTGAACTCTTATAGCTTTGGTGAAGTTTAGAAATGATATTGTTATTTTAATGTCCGAAATTTCCGGATGATATGCCGGATTTATCATTGACCTTAAATATTTCCATCTTACAGATAACGAGAACGGAAAAACTTGTTCTTAGCGCTGTAACTCATCAAGCGTCAAGAACCCAGAAATCAAAAATCGAGACCAGAACAAAAAACATTTTATGGCCAAAAAATATCACCGTGCCCTGTTTTCCTTGTTTTATTATAAACTTATTTAGCCACTGGATGAAATATAAACACTTGATTCCGTATTATTTTGTATACTTCAGTAAGAAAATCATGAGTATATTGATCTGTTCATAATTATTATTTAGCATCTGGGGTGGACATAGCAGACTGCTGAGGCTCTCGCTCGCCGCTGTGCACAATCGTCATTGCCAGACGAAGATCTTCAAATTATTTCGAAAGTGGTCTTCGGTTTACTTTTTGTTTTTATTTTGTAATCGTTTATATATGTTACTATGTGCCGTGACGGACAAGCCGATGTCTGACGGTAAGTATCGCGTCTGTCCATTACCGTTACAGTGTCAACATTGAGTGTGACAATGCACTGCGCGGGACACTCCGATACATTTCGATTATGTCTCGATTGTCCAGTAATTTCACTTGCTACAGTGCCTAACGAAGTTAAACGCAGCAGTGTGGAGGTATCAGCTAAGACGGCCTCTTGCTTAAGAGGCTTACAACCTGGTTTGTCACCTGATTAGTACCACACGGAGGACTTGTGTGGGGTATCGAGAATAAGGGCACGATCCCACGTACGAGGGTGACTCAGCCCCTGTATTCGCAGGTGTTAATGCAAAAATAAAAATGTTAGACTTATTGAATCGTAAATATTACGCCCTTGTATCTTCAAAGTGAAAGGCAATCAGATCTTAACACCCAAAGTTTTAACTCACGGTACAGAGAACATGCCTACTGCAATATATTGGATACAGTTCCAAGCTACAATTTGCCTGCTAAAACATTTCTTGTCAGAAAAACCCAAGTGTCTACCGTCCTCAAATAGAAATTCTCGCCCATCACCTAATGGAGTGTTTCAGCAGTTATCCTGAAGAGCTAGTTAGCTTAAACAACATTTTCGCTTACCTAAGCACTTACCATCAGGTAAAATAGTAGTATAATAATATAATAATAGTTTTAAATCCTAGATTATTAGGTATTAGAGATATAAAACAACAAATTTAAATAAAAATATTAGGGACCTTGAGATTATATAAAGTGACGATTTGCAACTTGACCAACGAGCTCAAGACTACTACAGAATAAAAAGACCAGAAGGATAAATCCGCAAACGCTTTCCAAAAAATTAGCGTTTCCAGACTTAAAATAACATATTCAAAGCATTTTGATTTGCAAACGCGAATTTGAAATGGAATACGTCTACAAATGCATTCGGAAATTGTCTAATGACCCTTCGAATGATAAGGATAATCCGGCTAAACCCTCCTCGGCCATGTCTACAAAAAAATATTAAACCTGTCTGTTCTCGACTGAAGATTTACAACCGGAACGTTTGAAGCCGGACTCAGCAAAAACCGTCGGTCCACTGGCATACCATTGGAAAACCATTGGAAAGTTTCGAAAGCACTCGGGACTAAAACGAAAATAAACTAACTGTTGCAATTAAAGTTTACGAGGCAGGTTCGAGGGTTGCACGAACTATTTGCTTGCCTTTTCGGGGGTCCGTAAAGGGATTAGGAATTCAAACGTAATCCTGTTCCATTTCGGTTTTAAATCTAGTTTGATTCAATTCAGATATTTCAATTTGTTGAAATTGAAACAACTGGTTATATAGCTACGATACTGGGAAAAATTCACAGTCGTATTGTAGGTCAAGGTCACCGGTGGGCGGCCGGGCTAAAAGTCACCCCCCTCTCTACCCATTTGTCGTAAAAGGCGACTAAGGATAACACAACAGAAGGTGGGCAACAGCACTTTCTGAGGAACCGATATCTCACACTGCGATTTGCAAGTTGCCTGCCGAGCGTGGGGATTATGGCAAATATCCCTACGCTTGGACTATCCGGCTGATACAGTACAGTTGTAGATCATAAAAATATACTATTATTTACCGATACCTTTGACCAGAATCTCATCTGATGATAAGTCCTGGTATGACCTAAACTGGTATTTATTTTTACTAAAATGACAACTGGTATTCAAAAATACACCATAAGGTGCTTGGCGACAAATTTTCTACTGTATATAGTTCGTAGTATTTTGTTACTAAACGCAAACCGCCGGTAAAAAAAAATAGCTAAACAACTTAAATAAATTGGTGATAAATAGTGTACAGAACCAAAGACGAATCCTACGAGTATACTTCCATACGTACACACAAGTTTCACTTCGTGGTGCCACTCCAGCTCCCTGTTGACTGTTGACGGATCCCATCGCTCCAGAACTAGTTGTTTGACGGCTCTTTGCGCCGTATTTGTGTATTTTCTACAGAGACCCGCTTTTGAAGTAGGATGAATGTTTATGCGAAATACGTTTCAGAGTACGCTGGATTTTTCACGCTTTCAGTTTCTAGTCGATATGTACGTGAATTTTGAGATGTAAACGTGGTAATGAATACTTGGTGAATAAGAGTGTTTATCCCTCGTAACGTGGAATTCGAGTATAATAGCACCATAACGAGTTTAAATTTTCATGCTTACTATTTAAATGCTACACCGAAATTAAAAAATAAGAATTTTAATTACCATTCTTACTTGTCTGTAGCAGCGCCCGCTTTAGCGCATGTGCGCTTATGTGCTATTTTTTGCCGCCAATCATACGTTTTGTTGTACAGGAATTGTTTTTCATGAGTACGTTCAATCTCTGTATACGAGAGTAGATAAACTAGTGTATTATACACATTGCTAGGTTATAAAACACTAAAACTTATTTGTTTATGTACGCCTCTTTATGCAACAGTTTCCTAAACTACTATTATCTTTCATTCTGAGTTTTACGTCATACATTATATAAAAGGACATTTATAAAACATTGTCTCAGTGAGCGATATAAATTAAGCAGCGAAATTCCATTCACTTAAAATTTTGTTCGAGCGCAAAATCTTATCGTTAATCTATAGTAAGTTACCTTATTGTGCATTTAGTTCAACTCATTACCGATAGATGGCGCCAGTAGAAAAATTAGCGTACGGAAGCGTTTTTATCCGTCGATGAATACTATTTTGTGTGAATTACAAATATATGTGAATCAGCCCAGGATACGTTTGCAAAGTGTTTCATTTACCTTTCAAGTTATCCCCAATTTAGACATGGTCCTTCGAGCCGTATGCTTAGACCAAATTAATAAGTTTTTTAGTTAGTTCAACGACCCGTTGAGGTCGTATCCCCCGTACTCGCAGTGGATTGCTGCACAAGGAGTACGCGGCACTTGCGTCGAGTCCTACTCGTCCGCCACGCGGAGATAGTAATCGAGCAATGGTGGAAAAAGTAACCAGCTCATTAGTGCAAGCTGGCTAGCTCAGCAATTAGCTCCAAACGGAAGATCATTGATCGGAGGCGAAGCGTGACGTCACATCCAGAGGTTGGCAATAAGGTGACAGTGTTAAGTGACGGAACAGATCGTGAGTACTTTCATAATATTAAGTTGTGTGTTTGAAGATAAGTAACTTTGAAGAATTCATGGCAAAAACTGGACTTGTAAAATTTTTAACGTTATTTTAGACTTAGAATAATTTGCATGCTTTATTTAAGAACTTAGAATAATTTGCGAAAAAAGTAACATACGGGGAACCTATGCCCGATTTTAGTTCAAACACTTGTAATATTTTTTTCTTAATTTGTTTGTTTAAAGGATAGTTAGAAAAGTAATTAAAATGGAAAGAATTATTAACTTGCAATAAGAAATCCAAAATGTTATAGATAAAGCTTATAATAACTATAAAAAAAGCCCTAAAGACAGAATTAGTGTCGAATATGCAGAGACTAGGTTGGATTTGTTGGAGAGCAATTGGCTATCATTTAGTGAAAATCATAAAAAGCTGTATCAAAGTCATAAATTGACGGAAATTAATGCATCAACTTATGTAACGTCAGATATATATGATAAGACTGAAGATACTTACGTTTCTTATAAATCTCTATTAAAGACAGTCAAAAATAAGTTAAGCACAAAAACTGAAAAGCCACAACCCGGCCCTTCCACGTCCAATACCGACAAACAGTCAGCTGTCAAGTTGCCAAGAATTTCAATACCTAATCTTTTCAGGTAATTATTCCGAGTGGACATCGTTTCGCGATTTGTTTGTTTCACTCGTTCATAAAAATGAATCTTTGGACAACGTGCAGAAATTACATTACTTAAAAGGACATCTCAGTGCTGAGGCTGCTCAGTTGGTTCGTTACACACCGGTAACTGATGCTAATTATAGTGAGTGTTGGTCGTTATTAAATTAAAGGTACGATAACAAAAAGTACTTGTCAAACTGTATTTTAAAACGATTGTTTAGTCAAAGGCGTATTAATATTGAATCGGCAGCAGGTTTGAAAGAACTGTTAGACACTGATTGTTTAAATGCTTTGAAAAATTTGGGCATCAATGTGAGTACCTGGGATATAATAATTATACATGTTGTCACATACAAACTAGATTCTGAAACTCGTAAGCAGTGGGAGTTGTTCATTTCAGGAGATGATTCCCTCCCAACCATTGATCAGTTTAAGACATTTATTGAGCAACGTTTTAGAGCTATGGAGTTTCTCGAACCACGAAAATATACTCCGAACAACAATAAGTCACAGAATACTCAGGTTCTGCTAGCTACAAAGTCTTCGAAGATGACGTGTCAATACTGTTCCGAAACTCATAAAATGTGTTTCTGTTAACGAGAATTCGTAGCCAACAATAACATTTGCTTTAATTGTCTAGGTAGCAACCATATATCTTATTAAAAGTCATCAATTTGTCGAATCTGTCAAAAGAAACATTATATCTATAGTAGTATATAAAAAACACCTATTAAATAAATTTTAACCCTAATGCAAAGTTTTAAACTAGAACAAAAGAAAGTTATATATTTTTTGCCACAAAAAATAAAACAATGGAAAAAATTTACTCATACATTTTAAATATGTGAGTAGGCAGTGGAGGGTATACTCAGCGCTTGGCTACGTAGACACTAAAATATATATGTATGCAAGTATACTCAGCACTTGGCTACGTAGACACTAAATTATATATGTATGCAAAGCTAATTTTCAGCATACATCTTTTCTCAAATGTAATTAACCTAGGACAGCTGCCAGAAAACACCATTTGGTGCCTGGCGTTAGACTTTATACTTAAGAATTACCATTCTTAAGTATAAAGTCAAGTATTAATGTGAAGTATAAGTATTGTACGCTAGTTGAAGCCTAGACTATCAAAGCTAATACCCAGAAGTTTCTGGAAGCTTTCGAGATGTGGTGCTATCGTAGAATGCTACGCATTAGCTGGAGACAGAAATTTCCAATATTCGGGTACTCCAGCGCGCCGGCAAGAACCGCAAATTGTTGCAAACCAACAAATGAAGAAAACTCTCCTCGGCCATGTCTTTCGTCACGAGAAATACGAGCTTCTCCAACTTATTATAATGGGAAAAACTGAAGGAAGGCAACGCATGGGACGTAGGAACAAGTCTTGGTTGTGAAACATACGAGAATTGACCAGTATTTCAAGCATGGAAGACCTATTTCGCTTGGCACAGGATAAGAATAAGTTCGCTGAGCCGACGGCCAACCTCCATTAATGTAGAGGCACCTGAAAAAGAAGCTCATTTAAAACTTAAAAAAACACTAATAAATTCAAACATGACGCTTACCGTTAGAGAAAAGTCTTGTACATCTCGTCAATTCATATCATTAACAAAGTTATCTTTTTATATATGCCACAAAACACACACTAAATAAAAGCTATCATAAACTTTTAATTACCGTATGTCAAAAAATACCATGAAATGTTTACTGAGCGACATAAACCGTTATATAGTCGGAGAAAATTGTGGAAAATACTCATTTTTAACGGCTTAACTCATAAACTGAGCTATAAAATATTGTCATTTGAGTATTTGGTACTTTTCGTACCAGCTTTTGAAAGAGTCTGGAAACAGCTGTATGCATACTTATTTGAATGGTAATTTCAGTATTTGATGTCTAAATAGTTGCGGCGCAAGGGCTCGATCAATATAGAATAACCCAATATAGGTCAACAAACAAGTCTAAGATCGAGAATGTACCTACTACTCACACAAAATATTATAATTACATGAGGCGTCACTGTTCTCGGGCAACTAGTACATATCACAGTATAAGTAGTAGTTAATATTAAGTGAAAATTCATAAAAAGATGTTATAAAGAGGGTGATTTACGGCCACTTCTTTTCCATCCAGACTAGAATTGAACATTCTGGAAACTTTGGTTTTGGGTATATATAAGGTTCGACATATGGGTCGAGTCTTACTTTGAGTTCGAAACGATATACAGTGCGATTATCTTTAGACCAAGTGCTCCAAGCGCAAACAGTTTTATACAGTGCAGTGAGTGATTGAGTGTTCTTTAAAGTGCAAACAGCAGCAATATATATATTATTATAATTTTTGAAGCTGTGATGGCTCAGTGGCATTGGCTATGGACTGCCGCGCAGCAGGTCCATGGTTCGAATCCCGCCCAGAGCTTAAGCTTCACCGCATGGTGGAAGGGCATTTTGCGAATGCCCGCCTGGCTAGCGACCACCCTCAAGTAGAAAGTCTGTCGCCAAGCAGCGAAAGGTGTGTTCTGGCAGTAGTCCTTGAGAGCCAGTGAAATTACAGGCACAATGAGACTTAACAACTATGTCTCAATGTGACGGGCGCAGTGCAATTCGTGAGTTGTCATGAATTGCAACTGTTATAGGCAGAGGTTAGTCCACTTAACATCAGGTGGGCCTCGAGCTTGTTCCGTCACAATAACATAAAAAAAAAAACTGTTTAGTGTTTTAGAGTTGCATTCAATAAGGTGTGAAGTTACAGTAGAACTGATGAATAGAAGTGTCAGTTTGGTGAAAAATGTTGCATTATTTATCCGGAACCCTCAGCTTGTAACAGTATAATTATTGATTAAGATTCAAACATTCCTTTTTACCAGACTCGTCTTTAACTTGGAAAAACCGCCCATTTTGTCTGAGGTATTTTAAATAAATTTAAATGTTCCCATATCAAATGGTCTCGTACAGAAAATTTACGGCCTTTATAACATTTTATTTCAGAAAATAGTTTTGTCGTGCGTCAGGACCATAATTTAGGAAAGGTTTTTATAGTCGATCTTTATAAATAGATTTATATGTAAAGGTATTTTTGGGACTGTTATTTCACCAATAATAAAATAAGAGACTCACTAGTGTGTAAACTGAATGCATTTCTAGGTATGCAAGTAAAATAGCTACTGTGGCGCCCGTTTACTACATATACATACATATTCCATATAGACAACGTTGTTGCTGCGCAATTGGGCCACAGAAATAGGATGGCTCCAGGAATCTGGTAACGTCGCGTCTTACGATGCGATTGCGACAATGTAATACACTGAAAGGCTCTGCTATGCAAATAGGCGGTTAAACCCAAGAACCAACCTTTACTTCGCATCATGGAGTATAACGATAAACGAGATATATTCGAAAATTGTACTGATCAGCTTCACACAGTGTTGCCAACACGGAAACAGGATAACGTGGTACATCGAATTTTAAAAGGGCATTTCCAAGGAACATATTTTTAAATTTTTCAAAATTTAAAGAGGACCAAATTAAAACAAAATGATCAAAAGCATTACACAATTACAACAAGAGGAAAAATTACAGTTATATGCGGGATACGCTATCCACCCCCTATAGCCGGGGTATGCTCTAACCACTTTTTTTTTTTTTTTTTTTTGGCGTGGGGAAATGCTGTTACGCATTGCCGTATGCGGGGGGGGGGCATACGGGGTATGGCGGACTCGGCTAAAGGCGCCCATACCGTCTAAAACCCCACGGTGTTCCAGCGTCTTCGACTGATGACGGGGGACGTGGGACCGCATTATTCTACCACAGCCCCCGACGACGCCGCTGCCCGCTGTAAAGTGGCGGGCCCTCCTCGGTGAGGGATTTCAATAGGAACACCCCTCCACCTCGTGTGATGCCCCCCCGAACACGGAGGGGGGCATCAACATCGCGAGAAGACCTATCTCTGAGGGGTGCCGGATGCCCCCGCATCCGACGGCCCAGGCCCTCTCAGCGGAGACGGAGTGCGGGCTCGATTAGCCCGCACCCGTGTCCACGCTCTCCAGAGCGGAAGAGAGAGAGGGTCTCTCTCCCTCTCACGCTCCGCCGCCTCCCTCCGCGAGACAATAATCTCGCAGAAGGAGGCTACTGCCTCCCAACATCTCTCATCGGCGACCATCCTGGCTAGGATGGTCGGCAATGAGAGATCCGTCCCAATGACCGCGACCAGAGCCTGTCGCCGTTCGTCCTCTCCAGGGCACGCCTCCAGCGCGTGCTGGGCAGTGTCTACTGCACAGCCGCACTGATGCTCTAACCACTATGCCAACATGACATAACATGACTTATGACTAACTTATACCCTCGTTCTTAACACATCGTATAGGAAGGAAGCAGTAATATGTTTAAATAATTTATCACCTATTATGCTGATTATAACTAAATGAAAAAAAACGATGAACAAAAAATTTCAAATAGAATAAATATTTTATACCGCTTACATTTATTCATCTAATGAGTCTGCGTCAAATTCATTTCATCTTCTGATTAACACGTTGATATGTTTAAATAACCTAACATCATGGAACACAATAAAAGCTCGAAATGAAATGGCACAAAGTTAATCAGATGTTATGACAAGCGTGCAATATGATTATGTAAACAGAGGCAGAAACTTTAACGTAGGTGGGATTTGAATTGAATTGCCAGTGCGTTTAGTTTTTGCTACTTTTATTTCGCCTTCCTTTGTTCTCGAGCCATGGAGCTTGTCTCTGTGAGTGAAGGAAATTTGGGGCTATATTCGGGGCTAGGGGCTAAACAATTAGAAAAAGGGCCAGATCTATCCCGAACCGCCTGTACAAACAACACATGTGTCTATTCGTGAGACAAAATAAATATATTTTGGAAAAACATTCGGACGTGATTAAAAAAGTTACTAGACACAAAAACAGACTTTTAGTACCCAGATGTAGTTTTGATAAATTTAGTTAAAACGCTTTTTGTATGGCCATAAAAAATACAATAATTTACCACGAACATTACAAAGTCTACAGTTACAACAATTTAAGGAAAACAATTCGAATTATTGAGACTTATGTTAACAATTTTTATGATTTTGTGTTTAAAATTCAAACATGATAAATTCTATGTATTTATTTAAATAAGGTTACGCATGCGGGTCTTAAGATCCGCAATAAGGTTACGCATGCGGGTCTTAAGACCCGCATGCGTAACCTTATTTCAGCAAATGGACGATATTCTATTCGAAGGTACTAAAATGGCAACACTGGCTATGCGATATACCGACAACTAACTGACAATAAAGTGTCACATACTTTTACACATGACGAGAAAATGTTGTGTTGCCATAGCAAATATTGACATTATACATATATTGATTTGCTCGATTGTAAATATTGAACAAGAGGAAGAATGGTGAACGCTATTGTTAGGTGATTACGTTGACGAATCGATGAGGTCATTCTTTAGGTACAGTAACATTTATATTATAATCTTATTTGCATCGAAAATAAATTTGATTAATCATCATCACTATAATCACTATCAATACATAGTATAAAACAAAGTCGCTCACTTTGTCCCTATATCCCTATGTATGCTTAAATCTTTTAAACTACGCAACGGATCTTAATGCGGTTTTTAATAGATAGAGTGATTCAAGAGGAAGGTTTATATGTATAATAACATCCATTAAATAGTGGAGAAATACTGTTATTTTTGAGGTTTCTAATGTGATGTCGTATTTTTTTTTCCGTTTACATTGCAAACGCAGGCTGGACCCTACGAGAATTATCAAAATAATGTACTAAGTATCGTACACATTGAAAATGTCTACAGAAAACTCCGCTATGGTATATGTCTATCTCTTATGGCTATCCCACAACTTTTTTATGTCATTTTCTTTTTACTCAAAATAATGGCAAATTTTCGAAGCGATTTTAACCAATACAGCATTAATGCTTATCTAATTAAATACATTACACACATATAGATCTTTATTGCCCTCTACAGCATATGATTTAAATGAATATTTTCGAAGAATATTACAGATTTTAAAATTGCGGGACGTAGCGTTTGCAGCGGTTCCGACCGGTCCGGGCGGCGGGAGCGTGTAGTAGTGTAAAAATGTAAAGGTAAATATGTAAAAATGTAGTGTATGAATTTAGATATTCCAAAGACAGCAGGAAATCTTCATGGTTTACGGAAAGAAGAATTGTTTTACTCTCAATTTAACGCGTGCGGGCCACGGGCAGTAATGATTAAATCAAAACTACTGGATCGATTTTAATCATTTTTTCAGTGAATGACATAGGCTATATAGTTTATACCCGTGCGAAGCCGGAGCGGGCACCTAGTTAAATTATATACTGTTTGATGTATACTGTTATAATGTTTTCCTATTTTTTTGTACAATAGTAAACGTTATTTTCATAAAAAAATAGCACGAAATCTTCTGAATAATTACAAGAAAATAAATAAAGATCGTGTTTAAAATGTTGTATTGTTTTGTATTTTTATTTTCATGGCATGTGTACGAAAAGTACTATTTACTCTTATTTTTGCAGAACAAAGTTATTGACGGTACCGCCACGTTGCAGCTCACGCTGATATGAACCTTATCTGGTAAGTAGTAATTTCGATTTTTGTACTCACTAGCAACAATAGGCTTATTTTGCCTTTTTTTTGTGGGGGGAAGTGCCTTCGCACTGCCCATCTACCATGGAGGAGGTGGAAGGGGATGTGTGGGACTTGAACCCACTAAAACCCCCCAGGAGCAGTCCTCCGCTGAGGAGGGAACCCCTTATTTTATTATCCTAAATGTACCCCCTGTTGTGGGTTTGACTTTCACGGCGTGGTAATGGTATATAAGTTATTTTTTACATGTTTGCCGGTCCTGCATTTTAATCAAATAAATATTGAATTTTGTATCATATTTATTTCTAGTTAACCAACAATAATTAATATTATATCTATTTGACGGATTAAGCACGAGAATGAATGAATGCAATAATGAATGCAGTAGTTGGGACTTTTGTATCGCAAGACAGCCAGATGTTGTGTCCGCAGTGCCCCCAGGCTCGATATTTTAAAGGTCAAAAAGGCCTCAAAATTCACCAAAAAAGGTGTCACAAAAATTTGGAAATTCCCCTTTCGGCGCCAATAAATAGTCAAACAATGAGTAGTAGCAGTGTTGCGAGCCCTGCTACCCCTGCCAAACCGTTTTGGGAGGTTTTAAGCTCGTACAAAAATAATATTCCTATTATAAAACGCATACCTCGGGGTGCGAGAATTTCTGTTGCCCAATCGTTATCTTGTTCGATTAAAAACGTTTTGGCTACTAATACTACGCAAGCCTGGGAGCATCTTCTAGCATTCCCGTACCACGTATTTCACGTAAATTTTGATCCTTCTAACAAAAAATCCCTTACAACTAGAGTAAAGGAAAACTGCGTGAAATACAGGGCACGGGAAGAGCAATCTTTTGGCTCAACTTTAATAATTCCGCCACTGCGGCGGAATACAAAAACAAATAATGTCGATTCAGCTACTATTAAAATAGTAGAAAACAAAATTAATGATGGTGACATCAAAAACGCGGCACGCATCTTGTTTTCGAGTGATACAATCGCCCCTTTCACATCTGACACGTTGAATTCCCTAATAGAAAAGCATCCGCCTGCAACTGCAGGTCTCCACGTTCCCGACTCTCCTGAACAAAATAATGACATTGTTGAGGTGACCCCACATGATGTTTCTGCAGCCGTGGCATCTTTTCTAAGTGGCTCAGCCGGTGGTCTAGATGGCCTGACGCCTCAGCACTTAAAATATATTTTATCTTATAGTTCTGGTGAGGTAGGCGAGATACTTCTAAGAGATGTGACGGCTTTGGTTAATTTGATGTTGTCGGGTCAGGTCAACAATGAAATTACCGAAATTCTGTACGGTGCGAATTTATGTGCCCCCATAAAAAAGATGGTGGTATTAGGCCTATAGCAGTAGGCACCACTTATCGTCGCCTCACAGCCAAATGTGGTTGTAGGAAAAAGGTTGCTTTTTTAAGTAATCTTTTTCAACCACTACAACTCGGTTTTGGTTCGCAGGGTGGTTGTGAGGCTGCTGTACATTCACTTCGCACATTTCTTGATCAAAATTGTGGAGATGTGCTTTTGAAGGTGGATGTTAAAAATGCATTCAACTCATTAGATAGAGGCACCCTTTTGACTGAAGTGAAAGATAAAATTCCAGAATTATACCCTTTCCTTTGGCAATGTTACGGCAAACCATCAAAATTAACATACCAAAACAATGTTATATTATCTTCCGTAGGATGTCAACAGGGTGATCCTCTGGGACCAGCCATCTTTAGCCTTGCCATGCACTCAATAATTCAACGTCTCCAATCAAAACTTAACGTTTGGTATTTGGATGACGGAACCTTAGGAGGCGATGCGAACACGGTATTGAATGACTTGCGAGTACTTATAGATGATTTTCGTCTTATTGGCCTTGAACTAAATTTTTCCAAATGTGAACTTTTTGTTTGTGATACTTGTCCGGATAAAATTTCGATTATTGAAAAATTCAACTTACTTGCGCCTGGTATAAAATTAGTAGAAAAAAGTTCGCTCCGTCTTTTGGGTTCACCGATTCTTGACGAATCTTTGTCACCATTTGTCGAAGAACAAATTCAAAAGTTTAGAAATGCTTCTAGCAGATTATTCAAAATTAACGCCCATATGGCTTTTACTATTGTTAGATTTTGCCTTTTCGTTCCTAAATTTACATACTTTTTGAGGTGTTGTCAGCTGTGGAAACGCAGTGAGCTTCTTTTAAGCTTAGACAATTTATTAAAAGATACGTTAATTTCGGTTATGAATGTTGAGATGGATGATAGGGCTTGGGTGCAAGCTTCCCTCCCTGTGAGGTTGGGAGGCATAGGGATACGGAAAATTTCTAGTGTGGCATTACCAGCTTTTTTGTCTTCTGTACACAGTACACACAAATTAGTAGAAAAAATTCTTGCACCATCTTTAGGCTCTTTTGATGTAGCATATCTGGCTGAGGCCAAAACCACATGGGGACTGGCTTGTCCAAATACTGAGTTCCCAAAAATGTTGTCATCTCAGAAACAGTGGGATCGGCCCCTATGCGAGCTAGCACGGAAAGATCTTTTAAATACGTGTCCTAGCATCGCAGATCGTGCTCGTATTCTCGCTGTTTCTGTGTGGGAATCAGGTCTTTGGTTACAAGCTTCATACAAAACTGGTAGCCTTATAGATCCTTCCGCTTTTCGTCTCGCTATTAGCTTACGCTTGGGTGCAAGGTGTTGTGTTCCACATCACTGCCAGTGTGGTACTGCAGTTGACCAACTCGGTCGCCATGGCCTCTCCTGCTCTCGAAGTGCTGGTCGAATTTCCCGCCACGCCAGCCTTAACGATATCATTCGCCGGGCTTTTACCAGCGCCAATGTTCCAGCTGTTCTCGAACCGAACGGTCTGATGCGTGACGATGGTAAAAGACCTGACGGCATGACTCTGGTTCCATGGAAGTTAGGACGGCCCTTAGTGTGGGACGCTACATGCGTAGACACTTTAGCGCCGTCACATCTTTCTGAAACCAACGTGAGGGCTGGCGCTGCGGCTACTTCGGCGGAGCAACTCAAGCGGCGCAAATATGCTAACCTCGGTATGGGTTACATATTTGAGCCGTTTGGTGTGGAGACGTTGGGTCCGTGGGGACCGGGAGCTCATCGTATTTTCCGAAATCTATCAGAGCGCTTGGTCGATGCGACGCGTGATCAAAATGCTGGCACCTATTTGGCTCAAAGAATAAGCATTGCAATTCAACGGGGCAATGCTGCCAGCATGCTGGGCACGCTGCCAACTGATAGTGGGCTAGAGCATTTGGACTCCCTATGAGTCCAAATGCTTTTATTGTAGTGTTGTATATAGTATATAGCAATAGCTGTAGTGTTGTATATAGTTTGTAGTATTTGGTTAATAAAGGCATACCGCCATTTAAAAAAAAAAAAAAAAAAAAAAAAAGCACGAGAACCATATGATGTTAAAAGTCTTTTGTGCCTGTTATTTAATATTTCATATTTTATATTACTTGGCTCGATGTAAATACTCAAAAGTCAATTCAAAGGGAGCGCGGCGCGGACCAGTATTGCCGCGGCGGGCGCTCTTGTCTAATCGCTAACTGCCTTGAAACGCTTTTTACGATCTAGAAGCCAATTATTTTAATAATTATTGAATGAGAAAATTGATTCTTAGAACTTTGTCTCTTTAAATTGATTCTTAGTCCCAATATACGCAAACAAGTCAAAGCAGCGTTTAATTAGTATACCTTTGTAATTATCTGTCCTCGGATATTTTTCAGTCTTCAGCTCTGTCTCTTGTTTCCATATCCATAAGAGGTTAAATATTGTCGTTATACAAAACCTCATGTATTCTGGCACCTGTTCTTCAGTACAGTCTACATTTTAACTATATCCTTCTAAGGTCTTCGTAGCTAATCAACACTTACCAGAAGGGGGCAAGAAAAAAGAAAATACAAGACAGTAATAAACCTTAATAATTTACGTCAAAAGATGCCAGTTTTCGTCCAGGTCTAATTAGTTTTTGTTCAGCTAGAATTGTGATATTAAATTGTTTTAGGTTATAAGATATAACAACAGAAAACTAAATGTTTTCTGACTATGATCGTATCATGAATTATATAACGGACTTCAGTAGCCGTGTCAATGCATGGTGCCCTCAATGGAGTTGATATATCAGGAAGTCAAAATCAAATAATTTCAAGACAATCATTACCATGTCTACAATATTAGCGTGAAGATAATTGTTAAAAATATTTTAATACAGTAAATATATATTGTTTATACTTATAGTAGGATTACGTAAAATGTTTTTTTATAGCTTGTAGGCTAGCCTTTGACCACTATCTCACCTAGAATCGATGGTAAGCGATGATGTGGTCGAAGATGTTGTTCAGGCTAGCCTAGTATTACTGGCTCTCAAGGACAGTTGCCGGAACACACCGTTAGGTGCTTGGCGACAGATTTTCTACTTGACTTATAATTAATTACATTTATTTTACCATGTGTTCGAGAACGGCACATGTCTACAATCAAACTTTACATAACACTCTGACGTTTCCCTTTCCCTACTTATTATACGTATATATAGGTAAAAAGGTCGTTAAATACCTAAATCCTTACCTAAAATAACAGAAACGTCTTGCCTCTGCGGTATCTTCACCGACAGACCCCTTTTTATCAAAGCCACGCCGATCGAGGTAATATCTGATAAGCTGAGGTAAAATTGTCGCAAGGCTAAAACCACAGACGAGGCAAAGAGTAAACAACGCATAAAATGAGAGCAGATGTGATGAATCAGTCCCAATCAGGCAGTCATAATTTCAACACACACTTCTTGCTTGCGATGATGACACCAGCAAGAAGAAAGCCTATAGTACTATCATTATTCTTGCTGTAACGAAACCTGATTCCTATTTTTTAATTTTTTTGTGCCTGATACGTTAGGCTTTGACCACTATATCTCACGTGATGATAAGTGGTGATGTGGTCCAAGATGTTGTTCAGGCTAACTTAGACTGGCTCTCAAGAACAGCTGCCGGAACACACCGTTAGGTGCTTGGAGACAGATTTTCTACTTGTTTGAATGTTTTATAGCATCAAAGAGTATCTTAGTTATAATTATAGAAATAATGTTTAATATTTTTTTATTACGGAGTGCCTCAGTTATGCGTTATGTAGTTTTTATATAGATGAATAATACTTAATATATGCACCCCTGCCTGCAGGCTAAATGCTGTACTTAACTTATCGATCTTAATAGTTGTATCGTATTCTGGCAAATAAACATTTGATATGATATTGATATATCATTGAGTCTCCACTGAGTATTATATCTTTGGTAACGCGCCGTGTAAATCCACCCGTCATGTCGATAGGCAAAACTGTCTTAAGTTTAGATAAGGATAGGTCTAGATAAGGATTAAGTGAGGCTAGCCTGATATCTGGCTCTGATCTTCTCAATAAGAGATAGCATACTTCACAAGTTATTCGAACTGTAAAAAGGAAAGGCTATGCTTCGGTCCAAATTTGTATCAGTGACATTAATTCATTTAATATCTGACATTAATTCATTTAATATCGGTATCTTAAGAAGTAATTTGTCTATGATATCATATCTACTTAACCATTGATAGTTGAAATAGTTTTGCGTCTAGACAGCCTTAATAAAAAGGCTTTAGTGATTTAGTCTCTATCTATGTCCATTAGTACCTACTTTATGAGTATACTAGTCAGTTGAACATTCATCATAAATGTATTATGGTACAGTTTTTGTTTGTTTTCTTAACAACACCAAGGCCATAAATCGGGACAATAATTTTGAAATGAAATTACCGTGGGTTACACACATATTTAATTATTATACAATAATCGGCAAAAACACTCACGTTGAGATCGTATACGTCGACCCGGGTTTCGAGCATAGCAGATGCTCATCATCAGACGACGAGGTAGGCCAACCGTCTTCAGCCGAGCATGCTGGGACCTAATCACCCAGCACTAGCAGCGCTGGGCTCGCTCCGCTCCCACCCAGCTCTCCGCTGCCGCCGCCGGCGCCGGTATTGCACCGAACCGCGCGAGCAGCGCTCCGCAGTGCCCGCCGCGCCGGGAGCTCGCAGACGCAGCTGCGCACTCGCCCTGATGATGATCTGATGTGCTCGAAGCCCGCGAGACGTATTCGATCCTCAACGTGAGTGTCTTTGCCGGTTGTATAATATTTAAATAGGAAAATTATTGAATAAAAAATTGAAAAGCTTTTTTACTTGCTCCTTATTTTTTGCCCACCTGCCTGTCTTAGACTTACTTTTAGTATGCTCTCGCTAAAAAAAAGAGCGGAAAAAAGGAGCGTTAAGAAAGTACATTGTACTATTATACGCGTACTATGCCGCAAAACCATGCTGATATTTAAGAGTAACTTTCAGCTAGTCAGCTCTTGCGACATTCAAGGAGGGCAATGGAACATGCTCATCTGAAGCCACATATTCTAATCTCATCCTCTGCCAACCTAAAGTTAAACACACATCCTGAGACCAAATGAAGTAATTTACTCCCGAAACTAGAAACCTGCTTTAAATACAAAACACTTTGTAAAGGATTTCAGCTCGTATCTACTGTTTAATTTATTCTGGTTACCGCAACATTTGGTTGTACGTCACTCGTTATAATCAGACTGCGTAAGACAGTGGTTGCTCTTACTTGAATGTCATCGTAGCTTAGGAGGTAGTTATTTGGGTATTGGAGCTCCGTGACCTTTAGTTTTTATCCTAGCTGGTCATTTAGTTTTGTGATAATAATAGATTTTATTTTTTGCCAAGTTTGGGTCTCTATGCTACTATGTAATATACTATGAATTCTGAATGATCAGATTATTGCTTCTTCTGTAATCATAAATGTAACGTTATTTTTTTTTGCCCACATAGTGCATTATGCTCTCCAGAGTAAGTCACAAGCGACAAGAATAATAAAGCATTTTTTATTGCTTGTTAGATTTCGTTTACGTATTTAACTTTTTCAAGTTTTACTTAATAGTTGTATACCGTAATAGCTGTATAAAATGAATATTAAATGAAATATTCTATATAATATATATGATTATAATTTTATTACGTTAAAATTGAAAGTTCTTTGTTTAAGAACTTTACCATAATGTAAGGGTTTTGTACTAGAAAACGGACATAATTACTAAGCCTCGGCTCTCCGTCCGACCTTTGAAGAACTGTATCATTGGCAACAGCAACCGCTTAAAATTATCACACATTTTGTGATAATTTTAACCGGATACCTGTTGCCAAAGATACAGTTCTACATATCCCCATACTAAAATATATTTTAGTATGGTGGATTGCCTACCAAATACGAATAGCAACACAGCATCAAAAATAAAAAGGGTCCCATACAACAAGCGCCAAACTTAGGACGTATAGAAATCAATATAAAAAGTACAACAGCAAAAAATACAATCTGGCCAAGTTCAGGTTACAGTACGGAACCCTCACAGTGTATGAGCCCAAATTTCAGTTCTATAACTAGTGTTGTCATCTATATATATATTTTCAAAAAATCTTACTCAATTTTCGGCGCACCCTAGCTTATTCAGTAACACTAGTTTCACCCTAAACTTTAATTAGTCAGTGACCATATTTTAGTACTTTGTAAAACAAGTGGTTAATACACTAGTTTGTAGCTGGATGTTAATTTTGGGAAACTGTTAACCAAGCAAAAACTTATAAACGGAGTCATAAAAACTTATCAGGGCTTTATAGAGTCGTTATATTAGAAGTTCGTTAGGTAATGCGCGCTGCAACGTGGTGGTGACATGGTAACGTCCATCCACCACATCACATTGTATTAAATTTACACAATATATGACAGATCAGATGTATTTTTAGATTTTTAAAGAGGTCGATTAAGATCAACTAGGATCTTGGAACTTATAATAACAAATATTTTTTAAATATTTTAAGAAAACATCAAATTAATATAATAATAAAACACTTAAAAAATATAAAAATAAATCTAGTGACAATTCCGCCTAATTTTCCTGTTAAGCCGACGAGACTTCACAAACGCCACGCAGTAAAACCGAAAGAATTTTTTGCCACTTGTCTGGCAAAACTAGATATATTTTTATATATATTAAGTCATTTATTAAAATATTAATTTGATGTTTTCTTAAAATATTTAAAAAAATATTTGTTATTATTAAATATGGATTTCCGCAAAGTAACGCCTGAATCTATTAATTAGCTTGTAACTAGTCTGTAACTCGTAACTGTCCTAGGTTTTAACCCATTGGCATCGGCGATAATTATAACAATAGAATTTCATTCATAAATTGGCCATAGTGGTCCAGTCCGATGCCAACTTATTTTAACTTACGGTTTTCAACATGAATGTGATAACGTGCCATATTTTGATAGTCGACACCTGAAATTGGATGTCGTTGTGGATATAATTAAAAAACATTCAGAAGCTCATGAATAGACTTCACTACCTAGTACAGCTCTAGTGAGGAGGTTGAAAAGGACAAAACTTTTCGAGCTAGTGTAGTTTAGTGTCGTTGCGGTAAAGTGAATGTCACTTTTACTTTTACCAGAGCTTCGTTAACTGTTGCGCTTGAAGACTTTTTCGTCCATGTAAAAAACCAGATAGGTAACAATATACTCGATAATATATTATTATAATTAAATATAGTAACTACATATTACCTTATTTTATATCTTTTGTACCCGTATTCAAGCAAATAAATGAATTGAATTGAATTAAATTGAATTATTTTGATGTTACTTTGTGCGTGAAAAGACCCATTACTAATTCATTAATATGAGTTAAGTTAAGAACGCTTAGAGAACAATTATTAATAACATCAAATAGTTTTGTTATCAAAACTTCATAATAATAACAAAACTCCATAGTAATCTATACTTATAATATTATAAAATGGAAAGATTTGAATTTTTGTATTTGTGTATATTTGTATCTAACGTATAAACTTAAAAACTAAAAGACCGATCCAAAAAATTCTTTCATTATTGGAACCCTACACTGTTCCTGATGAACATAGGTTATATAATATATTCAATAACTTAGGTATCCGTATGAAAACTTAGCTACTGTAAATGTAACCCAAAGTGTGAATAAAAATGCCAAAAAATCGTTATATGTTATACGCTGCACAAATAGTTGACAATAGAGCAAAGTGATACACAACAATTTTATAGAAGACAATCATGTCAACAAAAATGTTGCAATATCATACGTCTGAATATTACAGTTATGTCACAATACCTACTTTTTATGTGTTTAAATTTATATTTATTGTTTTAAATACCCGTGCAAAGCCGAAGCGGGCCGCTAGTATGATATACATACATATATCACTAAGAAATTCTTTCTAGATTGTCTACTGTACACTTGTTTTATTATGTAGGTCATAATTTTTGTTGTCAATGAAAACCAACCGTGATTGTATGGCATTTTGCGAATGCTTGCTTGACTAGGTTTCAACCTGCAGGAGAAAGTTTATTGCCAAATACCTAATGATGTAATAACAAACATTTTAAGAAAACATTAAATTAATATTTTAGAAAAACACTCATAAATAAAAATAGATATAGTGAAAATTCTGTCTAATTTTCCCGTTTGGCCAGTGACATCATAAACGTTTCGCTTCTACACGAAGCATCCTCGTAAGATCGTGACTATCGAGAACCTTTGATCGTGCACTCGAAGAGTGAAAAACGTTCTCAGGATGCTTCGTGTATTCGTCGATATTATTACATTAGGTTTTTTTTTTTTATTAATGTAATTGTTACGGATCAAGCACGAGGCCCACCTGATGTTAAGCGGACTAACCTCTGCCTATAAGAGATGCATTTCGTCAAGTCACGAATTGCACTGCGCCCGTCACCTTAAGACATAGTTGTTAAGTCTCATGTGCCTGTAATTTCATTGGCTCTCAAGGACTGCTGCCGGAACACACCGTTAGGTGCTTGGCGACAGATTTTCTACATGAGGGTGCGGTCGCTAGCCAGGCGGGCATTCGCAAAATGCCTTTCCACTATGCGGTGAAGCTCAAGCCCGTGGCGGGATTCGAACCATGGACCTGCGGCACGGCAGTCCATAGCCAATGCCACTGAGCCATCACTGCTTCCGCAAAGTAACGCCTGAATCTATTCATTAACCTAATGATGTGTTTTGGCAGCTGCCCTTGAGAACATGTTTTTAAGGTAAGGCATGTTAATTAATCTCAATCACACCATCAACAACCATGTGGTCAAGAGCAACAAAAATAACCCATGGTAAATATTTGAGCATTGTTACACGATTTTATTTTCAGTTTTCTATCGGAAATGTAAACCGATTTGGTATTTATTTATGAATTCAATTCAAATTAGATGAATTGCTTTAGCAGCGCTCGCTCTTGCTGACAGTGCCCGTCCCCGTGGCAGTCTGAACATGTTGGATTCTATACCAAAGTTTACGGGCGATGACTTAACCTATTCGTCAACAAAATGGTCGCAAGATCTCGAAGACAACGCCGAGATATTTGGCTGGTCGCCGCAACAAACATTAATTATTGCGCGAAGATCATTATCAGGCACTGCGGAGCTTTGGTTAAAGACAGAAAAAACTTTCAAGACGTACGAGGAACTTAAATCAGCTCTGGTGAGAGAATTTCCGGAGGTTACAAGCAGCAAACAAATGCACGAAGTAATGAGCAATCGCAAGAAGCGTGTTAACGAAACATACTACCAATACATGCTCGTTATGAAGGAATTAGGAAGAAGAGCAAAATTTCCTGACTATGTGTCGGTGCAATATATTATTGATGGAATCACTGACTATGAATCAAACAAACTTTTATTCTATGGCGTGACGTCATACGCAGCGCTCAAGGAGAAGTTGGTTCTCTACGAGACATTTAAGGAGAAAAGCAAAAAGCAGGAGAGACCACAGCGTGAAAAGATTCCATCAAAACAATTTGCAAGTAAAAACAAGGAAACTGAAGGAAGAATACAACGTTGCTACAAGTGTGGGGAGAAGGGACACCTTGCTAATGTATGTGTTAAAGGTATAAAATGTTTCAGGTGTAACTCTTATGGACATATTGGTTCAGAATGTAAAGGTGTGACCGGGAAAGAGACTACACAACCATCAACAAGTCGGCGCTCAATGTTCGTCCAGCAGCCAACAGAGAGCGAGACGGAGGTCACAGATGCACACCATGATATGGGGTCAGGTGAGCGAACAATTGATTTGTGCGTTCAGTCAGTCCAGAGTGATAGCGGTAATCATTTTTATACTCATCAAAATGTTTTAAGTGTAAACACAAGTCCAATTACGCTGAATAAATGTGTAAAGATAGTTAAAATTCATAATATAACAGTTGATAATTGTCTCATTGATACCGGCAGCGAGTTAAATTTAATGACATTTGAATTGTTTAGTAGCTTGAATGTATCAGAGTACCAATCTGAACGGATGTTATTGACAGGATTGGGGTCTTGTAGAGTTTATTCAATGGGTAAGTTTAATGCAGAGTTAACAATAGATGGTCACTGTTATAACATCAGTTTTAACATTGTACCTACTGATGTAATACCATACAAGATTATTTTAGCCCTTAATTCGACAGATTTTTTTAAAAATTAAATTTGTGAAATTCTTATAGATTTCGGTTTTTAGCTTGTATGGGACCCTAAAAAAAATACCTAAAAAATTATATCTCTTTCAGTTTCCTGAAAAATCTACGTCCATTATACTGGACATTATCAAGTTCATAAGAAATAGATTCACTCCAACCATGTGCAGTATACTTCCCACTGTCAAAGAGAGAAGAATAAGAGAAACTAGTGATTCCGTAGGAAATATTTATTATATTTTGGTATATAAGTCTCATAGTTACATTGCAATACTATATAGTTGGTTTACGCTTACAATACTCGAAAAATAGTTAAAATGTCACGTATGTTTTGAACATAATATTTAGTTATCTAATAATCAACACTTAGCTTATAAAATAATCAGCCTTATAGTTTTGAATAATAAGTATCAAAAATATCAATGTATATGTTTTTAGTTGCTAGTTTACCTACCTACTTATTATGAAAACTATAAAAACAATTTCTTTTGCCCACCAAGCACAACCTCTGCTTGCATTTGGAGCAATGCATGTTCGTTTTATTGTTCTTGCAGAACTTACAACGTCCATATGTCGTATATTCAGGCCAGTGGTTGTACCCATCATAACGCACAGAAACTAGGGGCCTCGGTGCTCTTGGGTTTTGGATCAGCGCTTTTTTCGGTACAGGGCTGGGTGGTTCTGTTTCAACCGATCTTCCTTTTTGCCTCAATTCGACTGCCAACCTCTGTCTAAACTTTTTCAGACTTATGTTTTTCAGGCTCTTCATGTTGCATTTTCTCCTGTAGAGCAGCCAAGCGTTGTTAACCGATATATCTAACATTTGGCCAAAGATGTTCATGTACCAACGACGGCTCTTGAAAGATGTTCTGTAGAGAGCTATCAGCATGTCGCATAGATCAACGCCTCCCATATGTTGATTGTAGTGTCTAACTAACTGTGGACACGTGACACCAAGTTTTTTTTTGTGTTCTTTGCTCCATCTCTTGACTTCTTGAACTGGGTAAGCATCTGCATACGAACAGGCTAAAGTTACAACTTTATTGTCGTACCATTTGACAATAGCGATCTTTTTATCGTTATCTACGACTTGACTAAAAGAACCTCTGCCTCTTTTCTTTAGTTCATTGTCACTTAACAGTCCTTTGCTGCAACCTTTCAATCTGTTCTGCCTTATAGTTCCGAGACTAAAAATCCCTCTATGTTCACGTAGATACCAGATCAAGTCGAGCGTTGTGAAATAGTTATCGAAATAAACAGCACATCCTGGAGTCTGAATTGTCTTGCAAAGGGCTAATACCAATTTAGCACCAAGTGTCATCTGCTCTTCCTCCTCACTAAAATTGATATACCGGAAAGTGTCATCGCCGCCGTACAATAGAAAATCATAGACGATTCCAGACGCGCCAGCGCGTACTACGTTCTTGAATCCCCATTTGTTAGGTTTCATGGGGTTATACTGTCTCCGGTTTCCTGCTTTAGTACCCTTATACGGTATTGTCATCTCATCGATGCTATACTTTGTCTCTTCTTCCGTTGCGAGGCAGTTTCTCCTAATTTTTTCAATTAATGGTCGTATTTTGCAATATCTATCCTCATCCGAAATGGCGTTGTCCACAAAGTGAATGTTGCGTCGAATCAGCTCAAACCGTTTCAATGGCATGACGTTAGCCACTTGAGCATATCTGAATTCTGTAGACCAATAGTCTAGATAGGAAGGCATGTTCACTATACCCATGATAAGAAGAGTGGCGAGAAAGTCTTTCAACTCCTCGATGGTTATTTGTATACATTTGCCCGTTCTTTGGGTTGAGTACAAGTTCGTGTTGTCGACGATATCAACGAGTATATCTGGGGAGAAGAACCGATGAAAAAAGTCCAATGGAGAGTCAGTATCCGGTAAATCAAACACGTAGTCATTTGAAGGAATATCAGCCTTATGCCTGAACTGTCCTTTTTTCCATTTGTAGCTAACATTGAGTGTTTTTCTTTGTTTTGCTTGGACATTTGGCACAACTCGTATTGGTACTTTTCTTTTACGCCTTGTTATTCGCGAAGTTGATGGACTAACAATTATAGTCGAAGCATCTGATGACGGAACCGATAATAAAGAAGCCAAACTTGGTATAGCATTATAATTTATTTCACCAGTCGGTTGTACCACGTTGTTAATAACAGGGGTCAACGGAGGACCCTCATAATTGAAGTTTTTTTCGATCTCTAGCACAGGGTTGTTCTCGCTACCACTGACGCTAGGATTATCCTCTGTTTGAACATTATCTGTCTCCACGAAAGTATCATCTTCAAAGTAAGTCTGATTGCTGTCGGTTGAACTATTGTTTTGTGAATCATTTTCGAAGTCGTCTAAAATGTTCATGCGCTGTATGTCTGAATCGATGGAAGGGCATGGTGAGGAGGACAACACTTCAGTTCTAGCAATTTCCTCTTCATTTTCAGGTTCAGAACCAGTATCCATATCAGAAGGAGCATTTTCAGGCGGTACCAATGCTACTATGCGTTGTCCTCTAGACTTAAAATTCTGAAAAAGAAAAAATAGTATTGTACAATATTTTATCCGTGGATCCCTAAAATAGTATTATAAGAAATAACGAAAACTAATTTTCTAATAATACGACAACGGGAAGAATACTGGACATACGATTTTACATTTAGTTTTCTACTACTTTGACAAGGGGAAGAATACAGGACATACTATTTAGCAGTTATTTTACTTGTAATTCGATGACGGGAAGCATACTGGACAAACAAGTTTTGGGTGTCGTAGAAAATAAACATAACTCAGTGAGACAATCAAAACATTAAAAATAGCTTCTTGGGTATATTATCTGTAGTTTTCAATGATATTACTTCAAAATACGCTGTAAAAAATGAATAAAATGAAACTTACTGAGAGCCCTCGCAGCGCGTCTCGTCTCCCCGCCATCTCGGCGGTGACTGCTCGTGTCCCGTCGATGTGAGTGAGTTGCCGATTTTTGACGGAGTAGTTAGATAGTTTAGAATGCAATTATACACCTTGAATTCAAGGTATACGGTCAAAATTTGTATGTAGATTTTTTTTTAATCAACGGGAAGTATACTGCTCAGACTCGAATTAAGGGTTAGGGCAGCCTTTTTTGTTAAATACCATCACTGTAATTAATAAGGGTATGGTTGAGGTGAGGCCACAGTTTTATGATAGTTCTTACCTGATGTATGTACTCTCAAGTGAAGACAAAGAATGTGACATACCTGTTGTTCAAGAGATAATAGATAACTACAAGCCTGTTAAAATAAAAGAAGCACCAATAAAGTTAAAAATTGTGTTAAAAGATGATATACCTATTTCCCAACGACCACGACGATTGGCTTTGACAGAAGAAGAGGTAGTGAGGCAACAAATAGATGAATGGCTCACCAAAGGAATTATTCGACCTAGCTTTTCCGAATATGCAAGTCCACTTGTTTTAGTGCGGAAGAAGGATGGCAATATACGAGTTTGTGTTGATTATAGAAAAATAAACCAAAAGATGATAAAAGATGAACACCCATTGCCAGTCATTGATGACCAGATAGACAAGTTGAGTAAGGCTAGAGTATATAGTACCATTGACTTAAAAAATGGATTTTTTCATTTGCCAATTGGAGAAGACTCTGTGAAGTATACAGCATTTGTCACCAGCAGTCCCGAAGGTCAATATGAATTTTTAAAAGCCCCTTTTGGGTTATCCATTTGTCCTAAGTATTTTACCCGTTACATAAACATCATATTTTCTGATTTCATAAGAAAAGGTATTGTTCAGATTTTCATAGACGATGTGATTATACTAGCTGAAGATGAAGAGCAAGCAATAGAACGGCTTAGAAACACACTGAAAGTAGCCGCTGAATATGGACTTGAAATCAACTGGAAGAAGTCGCAATTGCTACAAAGATCTGTTGAGTATCTAGGCTATGTTGTGTCAAATGGAACAGTAAAACCATCAACGGAGAAGACAAAAGCAGTTATGGAGTTTCCAGAGCCAAAGAGTTTGAAAGAAATATATAGTTTCATTGGGCTAACGTCATACTTTAGGAAATTTATTCAAGATTATGCTTTGATTGCTAAACCATTGAGTGACTTATTGAAACATGGAGAGTTCTACTTTGGAAAAGAACAAAGATTTGCATTTGAGGTTTTGAAAGCTAAATTATGCTGTGAACCAGTACTAAAAATATTCGACATACAGTTGGACACCGAGCTGCACACAGATGCATCCAAACATGGTTACGCAGGAATTTTAATTCAACAAGATCCAGTAGATGGAAAGATGCATCCGGTACATTACATGAGCAGAAAGACAACAGAATCTCAACAAAAATTTAGCAGCTATGAGCTCGAAGCAATGGCAGTTATAGAAGCAGTAAAGAAATTTCGAAGATATCTAATTGGGATACCATTTAAAATAGTAACTGATTGTGAAGCATTTCAAAAAACTTTGAATAAGAGAGATGTTTCAGCTAAAGTGGCACGATGGATTATGTTCTTACAGGATTTCAACTATACCATTGAACATAGAACTGGAGATAAGATGCAACATGTTGATTCACTAAGCAGAAACATATGTTTTGTAAACATAGAGCTACATGCTCGAATAAAGAAGGCCCAGGAAGAAGATGATGGATTAAAGGCAATAAAAGAGGTTCTCAAAGAAAATTGTTACGAAGACTATTTTTTGGAAAATGATGTTATTTATAAAGGAATAGACAAGAAGTTAGCACTACCTGAGACAATGGATATGGAGATGATCAAAAGAGCACATGGAGTAGGACATTTTGGAAGAAAGAAAGTCAAAGATATGATTGAACGGGATTACTACATAACTAAACTGGAAAGTAAGATTGACAAAGTTATTTCAGCTTGTGTTCCATGTCTATTGGCTACCAGAAAGTTAGGGAAGAAAGAAGGACTTCTAAACCCCATTGAAAAAGGAGACTTACCGTTAGATACACTACACTGTGATCATTTAGGACCATTGGATGCTACAAAAAAAATGTACAATTACATATTGACAGTAATGGATGGATACACTAAGTTCGTTTGGATTTATCCAGTCAAGACTGTGTCAGCAAAGGAGACTGTAGACAAAATGAAGTTGCATCAAAAAGACTATGGAAACCCCCGACGTATTATAACCGACCGAGGTACAGCTTTCACAGGACACGAGTTCCAAGAGTATTGTTCCGAAGAAGGAATTGAACATATTACCATAACAACTGGTATTCCTCGTGGTAATGGTCAGGTCGAGAGGATGAATAAAATCATTATATCTATATTAGCCAAGATGTGTATAGAAGAACCAAGTCTGTGGTACAAGTATGTTAGCAAACTTCAAAGAGTAATAAACAGCACTTACCAGCGATCAATCAATACATCACCATTTGAACTTTTGACAGGTGCTAAATTAAGGATTAAGGAGGATATAAAAATATTAGAATTTTTAGAAGAAGAAAGTAGGCAAGAATTTAAGGAGAAGAGGGATGAATTGAGAAGAGAAGCAAAAGCACAGATTTTGAGAATACAAGAAGAAAATAGAAAAACATTTAATAAGAAACGGAAAGAAGGAGAGAAGTATAAAAAAGATGATTTAGTAGCTATACAGAGAACACAATTTGGTAATGCCTTGAAATTGAAACAGAAATATTATGGACCTTATAGAGTTGTGAAAGAGTTAGGAAAGGACAGATATGAAGTAGAAAAGATTGATAGAAGTAAGGAAGGACCCATTAAGACAACATCAGGTGTAGACTACATGAAGCGGTGGCCTTAGTTCAATCTTGCCAGTTTCATGGTCATATTGAGATGAGATAAATCATTATTATTTTGCAGTTAAAATAATTCACATTATTTTTCAGTTATTAAACAGTGTATTTGAGTTTATATGTAGTCATTTATTTTCCAGAACATATAACTTACCAGTGAACAAAACTCTAAACATGTCAATAGAAAAAAAAATGTATCATTTTAGAATAAGACATACAAGTATATCTCGATAACTGGATCAAGCATATAATAGTTGTAACTATTTAATCCGTGTTTCATACTGTAAGAAGCAATGAGTACAGAATAATTATGGTATACCTATTAGTTTATCTAAGATGAATAATATAAAAAAAAAAAAAATCTTGGTTGTATTGTAATTCTGTATAATTCACAAAAGCCAGTAATTACCTACTTGGGTTACTGTGGTAGTAGAGTAAGAATGTTAGTAAAAGAAAGTGTTATTTCAGAGTTGTTTATCTTTTATTTATAGGTGTTAAATTACCTAAGTATAAGTCAAAGTATAATGTTTGTGTCACAAATAATACAGTAGTAAAAGAAAAATAAGTTTATAACTTTAATCAATAAGTTTTGTTAGTTTCTATTTAGTGCTATGCATACCATAGTATTGTAATAAAGAATCATCTAAACAAAGATAGGACCACTACTTGCTAAATTAAGTTTTTTATGTCATGTTGTAACATAACGTAACTAAAAGCAGTATTTTGTATACCTACCTATGAAGAAAGTAATAAATAAGGTCTAGTTAAAAAGTAAAACACTATATTTTTTGATAAAGTATGTACAAAAAAAAAATTGTAACTTTGATATTTTAAGTTGTTAATCCAAAAGTTTTTGAAGACAGGTACTTATGCCGAACATTTTGTAATCTATATTAAAGCTATTATACTATCTCAGTAATGTAAACGTCAATAAGATATTTTTGCTTTAAACTTAAATATAGCTGTAGTCTGAGGTCAGACTAAGTAGCAGGATAGCCGAGTTGTAGGATGTTTTGAAAAAATATTAATGTTTAAAATACTTACTTACTAGTATACCATAGAGAAGTGGAACGTAGCTATGCTAATTTTAAGAACTGTAACATAACCAGAGTGTAAGTAGGATAGAAGAAAGGCTCTCGCTCTCTCATATTAAGATGGACGATGTAAGGTGTGTAAAAAACGAAGAAAATACATTAAATATACTTAAAGCCATCAATTAAGGTGTTTTTTCTCAGACTCTTAACCCCCTACATATTTATTGATTTAAAAAATAAGCGTTTCCTATTGGGGGCCCAAAAACAATATATACATTGTCAAACATAACCCTTTTAGAACAAATCTAATTCTATTGATTAAATAGAACTCGAGTGAACTTGCCCCAAAAGACACTAAATGCCTTATAAACTTTGGTTCCATTTCTGATTCCGTCGTCGATAGCGAGTTAACAGCACCACCGAGTGCAAATACATTTGGGTGAGATTGGAACATTAGCACTTTGAAGTGATACGAAGCTGTTACCGAGGCAAGGAAAGCAGGAAAAGTTATTTAGTGTTGAATTACTCCAGAAAAAAGACTTAGTCTAACTATAGTTATTTCACACACGTTATGATTATCAAGTTTGTAGTGCTATAGAACTTTCTCAATCACTAGAAACTCGTTACTAGAAAACGATCTGGATTATGATCTCATAGTGTTTAAACCACAGTATCATCATCATAATATAATTTTGTTATCATCTATCGGATAGTATCTACTATATATAGATCTACTATCCGATATAGTTACTATAGTTTAAAACACTCATTACATTTTTGACATTAGGGCTCTTTTCCTGTCATGCGTGTTTTCGCGTGGATCCGGTCCGCATGCGGGTAATAGCACCTGGGTTCGCGCGTGCTGCCCGCGTGATAGGAAAAACATGTTTGTAATTACAAAGTCAAAGTCAAAATAATTTATTCAATTTAGACGTCTACGACGCTCTTATGAAGGTCGATTACAAATTTTAATATAGATATATTCTACATTGTACTGTCACGTTCAGGAAAAAAATGTATAGAGCTACTTCTGGAAGAACGGGCAAGAAACTCGGGGCCATTATAGGTTGCCGGCAGCTTACATGCGGATCCACACGCGGGTGGCTATTCGCGTGTCAGAAATAGCAGCTCATAGGTTAAAGATGTTTACATGCATGAAATACTTTCGTGATACATTTGCTAAATTTAAAACAGATTCGACTTGTTTTTTGACTTGTAGATTTTACTTTTCATATTAGGGATTAAATAAGTCTCGGATTTAGCAATATTACCGCTTTGCTTCTACAATATATTACTATCTAGTATTGATCCTTTTATAAATTTAATTTGCGCAAACTTGTCTTGGCATATTGCTAACATTGATTAGCGCTAATATTGATAAATGTTGTTATAATGGCATGTCGAGATTGCTGCAAATTTTGCAATCATGTCACGACACTATTTCACGCATGTATGCCTTTGAGCTTCTGAGAGGTATAGCGGCACCCAGCTCAAACTATCTTACGCAAGCGAGTGTTTTCCTGTATAGTTTCACGAACACCTCTCCATCTAATATGCAATATATTTATAATGCCTCGTAATTTTGTGATAAGCATAAGTGAAATATAAAGCGAAATTTCGAAGCGTTCATAGCGAAGTTTGCTAAGCCGTTCTTATCGACAGCTACGTTAAGCAACGTCCGCCGCGGTGAATTGGATGGGTGACCGAAAGTGACATTACTATAAAGGGCTTTCGTGGTTCGGAGGGCACGCGGTCCTGGTTGTTATCTTACGATGGCAGTCGTTACAGCATGGTTGCAGGGCATTATGCGAATGAAAATCTGTCGCCAAGCACCAACGGTGTGTTCGGAGCTGACCTTGAGAGCCAGTAATTCAAGGTTAGCCTCAACAACTCCTTCGACCATCAGGTGAGATAGTGGTCAAAGGCTAGCCTATCAGCTATAAATATATATATATATATATATATTACTGCCCGACTCTTTTAGGTTTAGTTATTCTTATAGCCGTTACAGTCGTCAAAGTGTCACCAGTTAGTTCTTCATACTTCACAGTTTGAAGCCCGCACTTATATTGGTTACTAGCTTTTGCCCGCGGCTTCGCTCGCGTTTAGAAGTATTATTATTCATTAGGTATAGTTATTGCGGCTTTACTTTTGTTTAGCCTCGTCATCTATAGACATCATCTAGAGTCATCTGTATTAACCTGGGACCACAAATTAGATTTGTTAATGCACGACTTTACTTCGTCAGCTCAGTAGTGCCAAAAAGGCGGATTTTTTAATTTGTAAAACAAAAAAGATTATACTGGATGATAATAAATATAATAGTAATAAATATTGTAATAATAATAATATATACATTATAATAATTTTAATAATTTTAATATATATTTATAGTAATAATAATAATATATATTATTAATATATTCTAATTATATTAATAATACTCTAGTCGCCTAGCCGACGCTATGCTTGTACAGAATAGGTCAATATCGCAACGCTTACATAAATCATTAAAGTTATTACTTGCTCTCAATAAATACGAATTCTTTCTATAGTTAGTGATAACCTTTGGGACATTTATAGGGGGATTAAACCTTAACACTTTGGAGTGTCCCTGTATATTAATTTTATTTAATAGTTCTGAACTATCAACGGAGTTCGAGGTAATTTTAAGAAGGTACGTTAAGTCCGCAATTTCTCTTCTCTTAGAAAGAGGAAGAAGATGGAATTTTTTACACAAAAACAGATAATTTTCTGATTTATACGGTATTTTTAGACGATAACATAAATATTTTATGAATTTCATTTGAATCCGCTCAATTCGTACGATATAAGTTTCATAATGAGGGTTCATAGTAGCTTTATGCATGTGTGAGATTTAACAGGATATTGGGCGTTAATCTAAGTTATAGCGTAAGTTCATCGGAATGGAATCGATTATAATTAGCGGAATGGTTAAGTATCTACCATACTTGATTTTATATTAAAAGAAGTTATTAGGGAATCGCACATTAATAAGACATTATTGAGAACAAATTAAACACTTTAATGCAAATAATACATTTATAATGCACATGGAGCAGTTTTAATAGTATAACAATATTGAATAGGGTTACCTTCTACTAAGTAAAACGTGTGTCACAAATAATTAATAATACAGCACTTAACTTGATGCAAATAGATCTTCATACGGCAGTCACTTCGCAAGGAATGAGAGAAGGTGCAACCTTTTTCTTTATTCGTGTTTTTCGCCAAGTGACTGTCGCACCGCCATGTTTTTGCTCTTGCCAATCCAGTCCAAGAGCGTTCCCGCCACAGCGAAACAGCCAATCAGAAATATTACAGGATGATACGTCATTGGTAAGATTCTCTATCAAATACAGATAATACTTTTTTTTTTTTTTTTTTTTTTAATGCTGGATAGGTTAGCCTTTGACCACTATCTCACCTGATGGTAAGTGATGATGTGGTCGAAGATGTTGTTCAGGCTAACCTAGAAGTACTGGCTCTCAAGGACAGCTGCCGGAACACACCGTTAGGTGCTTGGCGACAGATTTTCTACTTGAGGGTGGTAGCTAGCCAGGCGGGCATTCGCAAAATGCCCTACCACCATGCTGTAACGACTGCCATCCTAAGATAACAACCGGGACCGACGGCTTAACGTGCCCTCCGAAGCACGGAAGCGCTCAGTAGTAATGTCACTAGCGGTCACCCATCCAACTCATGACCGCGCGCGACGTTGCTTAACTTTGCTGATCGGTTGAGAACAGCTAAGTAAACTTCGCTATGAGCGCTTAAAAAAAACAGGGTTTCGGTGTGGCGGTTACTAAAAATTGTATAAATCGATAAGTTTGCAGTAGCAGACATGATAGCAATATTTCAATAATATATTTACAATTGCATATTTATAGTTCAGGTACTTAGGATAATCTAAGCTAAACGATGACGTCGCATAATATAATTATTTTAGTTGTACATAAAGATGTCTACGGTAAATAATTCTAACACATGCAAAGTCTCAGCCCGATCGGTTAAAAATTGACAAAGTTTCATACAAACTTTCATCCCCTATTTTATCCCCTTGGGGGCAGAATTAATCAAAATCCTTTCTTAGCGGATGCTTACGTCATAACATCTACCTGCATGCCAAATTTCAGCTCGATCCGTCTAGTGGTTTGGGCTGTGCGTTGATAGATCACTATGTCAGTCAGTCAGTCACCTTTGAGTTATATATATTTAGATACCTACAGTCTAAGGCCGTTAAATTATTATATTATGATTCATACATTAAGGAATAATAAGTGAAATGGAAAAAAGCTTATAATCGTTTCAGGTACAATTTCAGTGGGACATGATTATAAATTTATTACGAAAGCGATTGATGATTAGAAAAAAATGCTGTTGTCTACAATCCGTACAAATTATAATAGTCATAGATTCTAACATGCCAAATATTTTGTAGATATTATATACGCTTAATGCTAGACATAATATCTAGCATTAAGCAGTCGTAAGTTTTGAGATATAACTATTAGAAAAAAAATGAATCTGCAGGATTATTTTTAACAGAACATTACATGGATGTAATATATCGCCTCGCATTAGCGTGGTCCGAATTCTAAAAGTTATTTCATACTTTTTAGTGCTGGAAGTCGGTTCCATTTTATTATATTTTTAGTTTTTTAGTGATCAAGACTGATAACAAGGTCATTCTCTCAACTATGCAAAATAGTAATGAATAGATTCAGGCGTTACTTTGCGGATATCCATGTTTAAAAGTAACAAATATTTTTAAAATATTTTAAGAAAACATCAAATTAATACTTTATTAAAACACTTAAAAAATATATCTAGAGACAATTCCGCAAAATTTTACTTCTAGGTTAGCCTGAACAACATCTTCGACCACATCATCACTTACCATCAGGTGAGATAGTGGTCAAAGGCTAACCTATCAGGCATAAAAAATATATATATATATATATATATATATTTACCTTATATTTTTGAAGTTTTTTATTAAAATATTAATTTGTTGTTTTCTTAAAGTATTTTAGAAATATTTGTTATTAATATTATGCAAAATAATGTTCATCCTTGACAGTAACAAGTACCATTATACCTTTACATTTTTCAGTTAATTGGCTGTAACTTATAAACTACTCAAACCAATTTGATGAAATTTACTTAAAACCACCTCGGAGGTGTACCCTTTCGAAAAAAAAAGAATTATCATAATCAGACTACTCAGGTTATGCATAGATACTCAGGTTATGCAAACACACAGAAATATACGCGTCGACATGAGAACCGCCTCCTTTTATGGAAGTCGGTTAAAAAAAGAAATACCTTTTATATTACATAACAACATTATTATGACCAAACACCTGTTGTTAAGTGTAATATAACCTCTACAGATGCATTTCATCACAAGTAACGAATTTGCACTGCGTCCGTCACCTTAATACATAGTTGCTAAGTCTCATGTACCTGTAATTTCACTGACTCTCAAGGACTGCTACTGGAACACACCGTTATGTGCTTGGCGACAGATTTTCTACTTGCTAGCTAGGCGGGCAATCGCAAAATGCCCTTCCACCATGCGGCGAAGCTCAAAGCCGGCGGTGGGGATCGAACCAGGGACCTGAGGCACGGCAGTCCATAGCTATGACCGCTTGGCCAGCACTGCTTCACTTATATATGACGAAACAACTTAGTATATTTATTATAACAACTAACGTGGTTTTCACTCATTTTAGTAAATAATACGGGATAACGCACGTGAATAAGTCAGATAGCTCCGACTATAGTTTCAACCTATGACGTCACGCGCGCTACGAGCTGCCGCCGGCAGTGCTAAGCGAGACGTCAACGCGGGCGTCCCAAGCTCTCTTTGCGAGCGTCCTTAATAAGACCACCGAATGTGGTTGAAACTATAGTCGGAGCTATCTGACTAATTCACGTGACTTATCACGTATTATTTACTAAAATAAACTTAGTATATATGACGAAACAACGTTTGTTCGGAAAGCGCTAAGAGTACACTTCGCTAACATTTACGGTGATGAGTAAGCACTTTGATGTGATCCTTCGTACCTCAAAAGTCAGAGCTCCACTCAGAGCTCATCAATATTCGATACATTTCCGCGTCTAGTATACTAATGAAGCACGTATAGTCATTAATTATTTAACCGTTTCGAACTCTCATTACGTCGTGTGCATTGATTTACAATTTAACGAGCGCTGAGTGCTTGTTCGGGGGTAGGATTGGTTCTTATACAATTTTATGTGATCCGATTAAGCTTCGTTTGTTTTCTGTAAAAGTTCTGCATTCGAATTTCGAGAATCTAGATGTGATTTTAAGCAAAAACAAAAACCAGCTATTTTGATTTTTATACAAAGAAGTTTTAGTAGCAGCGTTGATACTGATTACCTAGCACGGATTCTGACGGAACTGTTTGCTTAAAATTATACCTACCTAATAAATAAAAAATTATATTGCGGAAGTGTATAATTACAAAATTTTTCAACCATTTCAAAGGCTAACTGCCAATTCGTATATGTAATATATTGCACTATTACCTGAATTTGAGTCATAATATAAAAGTATGGCCCATTTAATGCAGAACAAATCAATTCATTTAGCATCAGATTTTCTACTTGACCTGAAATCGAGTCATAGTAAAAAAGTATGGCCCATTTAATGTAGCAGAAATCAGTTCATTTAACATAAGAATTTCTACTTGAGCCAGGCGAACATTCGTGAAATATCTTTCCACCATGTGGTGAAGCGCAAGCCGGCGGTGGGTATCGAATCATGGACCAGCGGCTCAACGGTCCATAGATATTACCGCTGAGCAAACTGCCTATTCTCACATGAGACTTATTAACTATATGTCTCAAAGTGACGGGTGCAGGGCAATTCATGACTTGTGATGCATATCATATGCATCTGTTATAGGCAGAGGTACGCTTGACATCAGGTGGGCCTTGAGCTTGTTCCATCACTGTGTTGGAACAACTTGTGATGATATGTATCTGATATAGGCAGAGGTACGCTTGACATCAGGTGGGCCTCGAGCTTGTTCCAACACTGTCCACCCACCACCTGATGTCTAGCGTACCTCTGATTATAATAGATGCATACCATCACAAGTTGTTCCAACACAGTGTTGGAACAAGCTCGAGGCCCATCTGATGTCAAGCGTACCTTCATGAATTGCCCTGCGCCCATTACTTTGAGACATATAGTATTATGGTACAGTTTATTTACATTGTTTATGATAATAATATAATAGATCACATTCCGTTTTAACTAGATATATCCCTACACTGCAAATTATCATTATTATCAAAGCTGTTCATCACTCCAATCTGAAATCCTTATCACAGCAACATATTGTTAGTTCAGTCCATAATTATAACGTAAATTTGATATACAACGGACGTGCCAAACCCATCGCAAGATTGCACGTTCGGTACAGATAATGCTTTTGTCCACAATGGGCTACGCTACGATACATTTATAATAGAATTTATAGCTACATAAGCATCCAGTTAAATAAAAATCATATAGGGTGCGTACCATTTGAGTGAGATTCGCTAAAAACGCTAAAAACGATCACACTCCCAAAAAGTTTTCCACATGGGTCTTGGCGTTATTTTCGCCTTAAACGCTACATCTAATGTCAAAAGTGACAGAAGTGGCAAATTTTAGTAGCATTCTTAGCGTTCTTATCCAAAAATGGAACGGACATGACAGTTACAAACGATCACGTGATCACAACCATAGACGCAGAATGTGATCAAAATTATCGAAAATAACGTTCTTAGCGACTAATGGAACATACCCTAAGACACAGACAACTAAAAGAGTATAGATGTATACTCGGGTCCAAATAGCATGGCAATAGATTTCGTATATTTTAGAGTTGTTTATTTGTGCCGTTGCGTTCTTGTAGGCCCAGTACCACGAAATTCTACCGATACGAGTTTAGCAATAGACCATAATAAGGTTTCGTGGTACAGGGCCTACAAGAACGCAACGATACAAATAAACAACTCTAAAATATATGAAATATATTGCCATGATATTTGGCACCGAGTGAATATGGTTAATGAATGTCATAGAAAGGCGTTAGAACTGAAGTTATAGGTAACTAGCTTTCCAGCCGCGGCTCCACCCTTGCATATATCGGTTATCGTGCAAAACCATCAACCTCTTTTTGCGCAGTTGGATAAAAACAATCTTATGTCCTTCCCCGGGTCTCAAACTATTTCCATACCATATATTATCCAAATCGGTCTTGTAGTTTTAAGTTTATTCGTTGCATACAATAGATAGAGCAGAGATCTATCATTATATTATGTTACATGGAATCTACTTAGCAAAACACGATATAGTATGTTGGTACCTATATCAAATAACTAAATCGATTCAAATCTTTCATTTTGTTAATTTTTGTCGGAAAAAAGGATGTCAACGGCTTTTCTAAAAAATATCCTTTCTGTTCAATAGGCCCCCAATTTCATTGGTCCAGGGTTAGTAGCGTTTGTTATCACGGAAGCTACTCAGTTATTGACTTAAGAATATAAGGGCTGTTTTACAAAAGGTATGTTGGAAACTGCGCCAAATGAGAAGCATGCTGCAATTCACTGTAATAATACGGCTATTAGCCACTTGTAACCACTGGCTAACTGCGACTTTCACGATTTCGTCAGTCCATCTTGTGGGGGTATGATTATATACTTAATGAAAAAAATGTAGATATTTATAAAGTGTATAGTTTTATAAAAAAAACCTGCTTCATTTATGTTCATCTTGTGACTTCGAACGTTCCGTTGAGCCTTTTAATCTGTGGTTGAGCCTGGTATCTTTCTGACAACCTACAACGGTTGCAACTTTTCATGTTCCAAAGACAAATGTTTTTACCTGGCGTTCTGAAGTCGATGTATCGTATAAATAATACTAGCATTTAGGGCTTGTTTCAGAATGTTCGAGTAAGTTCCGGTTATAATACCCAAAACATAAAATAGCTGAATGATAAAAATTACAGTTAACATGCAGCGCGTTTTAAGCTTTAACCGATGGATAGGCTAAATCGATGACTGTCAAACGCAAAGATAGTGTTTTATTTATTAAATATGTTCTGGGTGGTATAACCGGAACTTACTCGAACTTTCTGAAACAGACCCTAAGTATAGTCATTTTTTTGTGACAAAAACCAACATGTGGCATTGGCCTTACAAAATATCAATAGGTTACCGCGCATGTAGGTCTTGTGCGTGTTCCATCATAATCCAATAAAAAATAGGACGCTACACACTCACACTAAGGAAGCAGTCGTTAGCATAGCATCATATATGTTTGTATATAATCACCTAAATTAATCTGCAGACGACTTCCACCATCTAATATATAATGTAATGAAATCATTCTAACACCTGGGCGCATAACCTTGACCCAACCGCCTGTCTCTAACAGGAAATCCCCTTATATTACACATACCAGAAATATTTTGACCCCAATCTATATAGAAATAAAGCCCATCTGTGAATTCCCGAAGCTATTAACGTCGCTGTAATCCCACAAGATTACTGCTCAATAAAACGTGTGTCGTGAGATATACAAGGTACAGATGTACAGGGAACAATACCGGGATTCAATCACATACGCGTATGTATACCAAGTGAAGATAAACGCAGTTGCTTAACTTGCACTTTTCTGTACTTTCATGATATTTTTGGAGGTTCTCCGCTTCTGATGCGATCGTAGCGTAGCTTTCTTAACCGATCAACAAGTTATGCAACGGCCACGGTCATGTCTTGGATGGGTGACCGGTAGTGGCACTACTACTGAGCGCTTCCGTTGTTCGGGGGGCACATTAAGCCGTCGTCGGTCCTGGTTGCTGTCTTAGGATGGCAGTCGTTAAAGCATTTTGGTAGAGCATTTTGTAGTATTAGGGTGATCAAACGAGATCTTCTAAAGAATTTCGTCACAATGTTTTTTTACAGTTGTGTCTGTACGAACAATACAAAATATCACAACTACCCCGTATCTTACGCCCTTGTTCCTAAACTCTGTTTGGGTTGATTTCCAAACATGTTGTGCGAGTTTTATATGAAGTTACCATTCTGCAATGCACTGTATCATTCCTACGTATTTGTCCCCTGGCGATGTAGCTTGATTGGATTATGCTTGTACCGATATTTTTGGCGAAGAATAATACGTGTTTTCCATTTGTGCGTGTGTTTCTCTCAGTCAGAACATTGTAGGCAATGGAAGCAATATAATTGTTCGAAATAGCAATACAGAAATTAGAACCTAATTTCGTATTGAATTGGAAATTAGCTCGAAAATTAAACACGTAATTCTATTTGAGGTAGTTAAGTAGATACCTACTGCGTGCTTTGAAATTGTGGATTGAGTGTTCTCGCCATAATATTCAATTATTATTCGAATCAAGGTGTTTAGTAAACGTTAATTACTTATTAATATGTGCTTGTTTATAGCAATTGTAATGTCAGCCATATAACTATATGCTACAGCCATTCAAAGGCTTTCTCAGTAGGGGTTTTTTCGGTAATCCCTACGCTCGGTTGTGGATCGCGGTGAAGCGGTTGTTCAGAAGACACTGCTGCCCATTCTGGCCCCCTATAAACCCCTTCGTGGCCTCCTAAGGCTCCCACAGAGATATATGGAAGGGAGCAATTTTTTCCTGACACACTAGGGTGTTTAAAAAACTATACACCCAAGTTAAAAAATCTAATGTTTCAATTAGCTTTAAACTTGTTTACGATGAAGCTGAAGTTCACGAATAAGCTTAGGAAATTACATTATTCAAAACATTTGTCTTTGGAACATTTACATGTTCCAAAGACAAATGTTTTTACTGACGTTCTGAAGTCGATGTATCGTATAAATACTAGCATTATAGTCATTTTTTTGTGACAAAAAACCAACATGTGGCATTGGCTAACAAAATATTAATAGGTGACCGCTTAAAATCTAGGTCTTGTGCGTGATCCGTCATAATCCAATAAAAAATAGGACGCTACACACTCACACTAAGGAAGCAGTCGTTAGCATAGCATAATATATGTTTGTATATAATCACCTAAATTAATCTGCAGACGACTTCCACCATCTAATATATAATGTAACGAAATCATTCTAACACCTGGGCGCATAACCTTGACCCAACCGCCTGTCTCTAACAGGAAATCCCCTTATATTACACATACCAGAAATATTTTGACCCCAATCTATATAGAAATAAAGCCCATCTGTGAATTCCCGAAGCTATTAACGTCGCTGTAATCCCACAAGATTACTGCTCAATAAAACGCGTGTCGTGAGATATACAAGGTACAGATGTACAGGGAACAATACCGGGATTCAATCACATACGCGTATGTATACCAAGTGAAGATAAACGCAGTTGCTTAACTTGCACTTTTCTGTACTTTCATGATATTTTTAGAGATTCTCCGCTTCTGATGCGATCGTAGCGTAGCTTTCTTAACCGATCAACAAGTTAAGCAAATCCGCCACGGTCATATCTTGAATGGGTGACCGGTAGTGGCACTATAAGTGAGCGCTTCCGTTGTTCGGGGGGCACATTAATCCGTCGTCTGGTTGTTGTCTTAGGATGGCAGTCGTTATAGCATTTTGTAGTATTAGGGTGATCAAACGAGATCTTCTAAAGAATTTCGTCACAATGTTTTTTACAGTTGTGTCTCTACGGGCATTACAAGATATCACAACTACCCCGTATCTTACGCCCTTGTTCCTAAACTCTGTTTGGGTTGATTTCCAAACATGTTGTGCGAGTTTTATATGAAGTTACCATTCTGCAATGCACTGTATCATTCCTACGTATTTGTCCCCTGGCGATGTAGCTTGATTGGATTATGCTTGTACCGATATTTTTGGCGAAGAATAATACGTGTTTTCCATTTGTGCGTGTGTTTCTCTCAGTCAGAACATTGTAGGCAATGGAAGCAATATAATTGTTCGAAATAGCGATACAGAAATTAGGACCTAATTTCGTATTGAATTGGAAATTAGCTCGAAAATTAAACACGTAATTCTATTTGAGGTAGTTAAGTAGATACCTACTGCGTGCTCTGAAATTGTGGATTGAGTGTTCTCGCCATAATATTCAATTATTATTCGAATCAAGGTGTTTAGTAAACGTTAATTACTTATTAATATGTGCTTGTTTATAGCAATTATAATGTCAGCCATATAACTATATGCTACAGCCATTTAAAGGCTTTCTCAGTAGGGGTTTTTTCGGTAATCCCTACGCTCGGTTGTGGATCGCAGTGAAGCGGTTGTTCAGAAGACACTGCTGCCCATTCTGGTATTTATAAACCCCTTCGTGGCCTCCTAAGGCTCCCACAGAGATATATGGAAGGGAGCAATTTTTTCCTGACAAACTAGGGTGTTTAAAAAACTATACACCCAAGTTAAAAAATCTAATGTTTCAATTAGCTTTAAACTTTTTTACGATGAAGCTGAAGTTGCTAATCTAATTCTGACATTGCAATGTTTGCATTCACGAATAAGCTTAGGAAATTACACTTTAGGAAAAATTTTAACTAAGAGCGGGTTTCGAATCCCCAACCATCCTTCCCAACCAGGACATGGTCAGCTCTGTCTCCCGATAGGAATAAAAGGCTTAACTTGAGTAATATAATAATAATAATAATAACTTGTTCGAATCCCGCTGGTTGTTATTTTTTTCGTCTCGTTGTCGTTTTTTATACACCCAAGTAAATTGCACTCGTGGTGCATTATGGACGAAAAGCATTGCCGTATGAGCCCGAGTACGGGCAAGTGGGTAAAAAAAACGCCATCTTTCTGCAAGTATGTTGGGCGCACCCTAAGCAAATAAATATTTATTTTGTTTATTACTGTTTAAGAAAGTCCTCTTTTCTGCATAATAGTAAATTATGTTGTGAATATGCATGAACAAATAATGTAGAATTCTCCGTCAAGCTTATTTTAAAAACTTGTAAACTATAATATTATGCACATAACAGTTCGCGTGTGTTCTCCAATGCGAGACATCAGAAATATACCACAAAATAAACTTGCACTTTGATTTATGAAAAAGGAAGATATGATGCGTGGTTGACCACAAAGAAATGCACGACAAACAAAAACTCCTATTTAATGTACTTCAAGAAGAATCATTAATATTTGTTTAGAAATTTCCTTTAAGGATAAACGATCACCATAATTTGTAAAAAAGGCAATGTCAAGTCAAGCGCATATTGTACATGGCATTTTCAGAGTTTTCCGCTGCTCGACGTGATAAAGATGTTTACTTTTATTATTCACTTATTTTCAATTACATAAACATGTTAACTACACATCCAACAACAAGAATGTATTGCGTTTAATATACGTGAATAATATTTATATCTATTTGTTTCGGATAATTATAACAGCGAAATGTAAATAAAATTTAAGATTTAGATGTTTTTTTTTACCTCTATCCTATAATAATCCTTACGCTGATACTCCTGATCATCCTGATCATATATGATTTTAAGGCCTTAAAATAATTTTCAAGGATATAGACCATTTCGTGAATTATTATATGCTCAAGCAAGTGACCTGAAACGGTAACCTCTGCCTAAGTCAGGCGTGTCCGTCACGAGTGGCGAACTGCACTGCGCACATCACCCTGAGACATAAAGTTGTTAAGTCTCATATGTCTGTAATTTCATCCATACCCTTCAAAACCAGAACACAGTAATGCGAATATTACTGTAAAACTAGGCTGTATATCTAGAACGGTGATAGCTAGACAGTTGAAATTTTTACTGATGATGTATTTCTATTGCCGCTTCAACAAAAAATACTAAAAATAAAATAAATATTCAAGGGGGGCTCCCATACAATAAACTTGATTTCTTTACCGTTTCTTGCTCGATACTAATAACGGTAACAGACATAAATCGTCTAGCAACAAACATCTTAGCTAGTAGTGAAAGAAAATCAGAAATTAGAAAAATAAGATTTGAGTTTTTGGACTTGTTAAACAAATAACAGCGCTATCTATCGTATTTTATTCTTCAAAGTCCACTATACTGAGTCTCACCAAGCATAAAAATGTAAGACAAGGTAGATTTTCTTGGTGCAATAAAAATAAGGGGATCCCCGTAACGTCGAGATGGTGCTCATGTAATAAAGCGAACCAATATCGCTGACACGGCTGCTTGCTGCTTAGGGAAATCTGAATTTTCAAGTATATGTAGATATTTGAAATTTACTGAGATTTCACGTAATATTATATGTTGTATCTATCTGTACCACCGTGTGTGTATGATTGATTAGTGTACAGATATCACCAATCAAAGTAAATTTAGAAATGCAGGAGGTAAATATATTCTATAGGTCGATTTTTATCTATTTAACAATATTGTATATTGTTATATTTTACTATCAGACGCAGAAAAAACAATGTTCGCTTGTTTTTGTAGAATTTAGCGTTTCATTTTCACAAGCTTTTTCGATCAACTTGCGTGTGTAGGTGATTAGTGAACACGAACTAACTAATTACTGATTATGGAACCCATATGGACCACTTTATAAGTTGGCATCGTACTGGACCACTATGTCCTGATGGTTATGAATGAAATTCTATTGTTATCATTATCGCCGATGCCAATGGGTTAAGATACCAGGGCATTTCCATCCGCTGATGTGCTGGCTCTCAGTCGAAGTGCTAGTCCCCATTTTCGCCTCGTCTCTTCGATACTAGCAGAATGTTTGCCATCATAAATGTGGTGGCCATTCTTAAGCTAAACTTATAGCGTGTCGCAATGCCCGGAGACTTGATAGAAGGCATGATGACAGGAGATGGAAAGACATTGATTCCTTGGAGTCGTGGAAAGATTCTGTGGGATACCACAATTGTTGATGTGCTAGAAGCGGTGACTCATTTATACTTCACCTCCAAAACGGTGACAGCAACAGCAGTGGAAGCAGAAACTTTTAAAATGTAGAAATATGGAACTCTAGGCGATGGATATATATTCCAGTCTTTTTTGTAAGTTTTGTTGTGTGTATTGAAAACTTGATTTCATCACAAAAATAGATTGAAACAACCGCTGAAAAGAATAAACGGCCGGTTTTTTTTTGGTATGCTATACAATTTCACAATATAAAAACACACAATACCTCACAAACTAGTTTTTAGCAAACTGTATCTTGTGAGACAGTGTTCCTACACCAGCTAAATATAGCAATTAATATAGCCCAATATGCCACACCATTCTTCAACTAAGTTCATAGCAATCAACTCAATTTAAAAAAGGCGGAATATAACGTATGTGACTATGATGGTTTTTATACGACAGTGTATTTGCTTGCATGTAATTTGTGGTTGTGTCCAGATATAAATAATTGTTAGAGAAGCTGAGTATTTTTTGCGAATATATATATATATATATATATATATATAATTATAAATATTTATGAGGCGGTTAGCTCTTGCAAAAGGCATAAATTTAGTTTTAGTAGGGTTTATTGTCAAATAATTACTATTTAGCCAGCGTGTGACTATATTTAGGCCATTTTGAGTTTTAAAGACACTTTTCCATGGCTTTCCATTTTATCATGGCTAGATAATAATTAGCTTCGCTATACAACGGTGTAATCTCACCAGCGCGAGCGTTTCAAGCAAGTGTCCTTCTTTAAAAAGTGATCTCAGCTTTGTCTTCTACCCTTCGATTATCTCCTGGTAGCAAAACAGAGTATATGTATAACATATTATTATCATGTAGAATTTATATATTAAAATTTTATTATTTATGTGATGTAGTTCCTTTCGTATTTGTTTTTAGTTAAAATAAATACATAGTCGCAATTCTTAAAAAAATAATTCCAAAGACATATTAGATTGGGAACAGCTACCAATTTGAAGTTTATCAAATTCTTCTCTATAATATTATCTACAAAAGACCCTTCTCATAGAAAGTTCGTAACAAACTCACTCACCTATTTGACAACTTATTACTTCCCAGAAACGGCTAAAAGTTTCCAAACACGAAATATGTTATTCCTGTTATATTAACTTTACATAAAACTCGATAAGAAAAGTTTCCTCTAAAACTTTACGAAGGAAAGTAGTTTTATATTCTTTTCAGCCGTTAAACTAGATATATTTTTTCTTACTTTTCATACCTTACTCGCAATTTTCTCTTATTAGATAGATACATATAGGTAATGTGTAAATTATGTTACTGCTAACAATATGTAAGTGAAAAAATAATATGAAAGATAAGTATGTCAAGAATAAATAGATGCTGCTAGTTTCTCTTTACAACGACGAAATTAATCCTACTATAATAGTCATAATAATATAATCACTACATGGTATACAACAAAGTCGCTTTCTCTGTCCCTGTATCCCTATGTATGCTTAAATCTTTTAAACTACGCAACGGATTTTGATGCGGTTTTTTTTTAATAGTTAGAGTTATTAAAGAGAAAGGTTTATATATATAATTACATACATTAAATAGTGGAAAAATACTGTTATTTTTGAGGTTTCTAATGTGATGTCGTAAATAATTACTTTTTTTCCGCTTATATTGCAAACGCAGGCTGAACCTTACGAGATTTATCAAAACATTGTACTAAGTATTGTACACATTGAAAAGGTCTACAGAAAACTCTGCTATGGTATATGTGTATCTCTTATGGATATCCTACATTTTTTTTTTGTAATTTACTTTTTACGACAATTAATGACTAATTTTCGTAGCGATTTTAACCAATACTGCATTAATCCTTATGTAATTAAATACTTCAAATACATTGTTGATTTAATATAGATCTATATGGCCCTCTACAGCATGTGATTTAAATGAATATTTTCGAAGATATAACAGATTAAATAATTGCGGGACGTAGCGTTTGCGGTGGTTCCGGCCGGCCCGGGCGGCGGGAGCGTGTAGTACGAGTAGTGTAAAAATGTAATAAGTAAATAAGTAAAAATGAAATAGTAGAGTAGAAATCTTCATAGTTTAGGGAAAAGATAATGGTTTTACTCTAAATTTAACGCGTGCGGGCCACGAGGCGATTTTAACGTGGCATAGAGAAGGTACTATTAGTTCTTTCTCTATGCCCGTGTGAAGCCGGAGCGGGCCGCTAGTAATAATATAAACGCGAAAGTTTGTAAGTATGGGTGTGTATGGATGTTTGTTACTCATTTACGCAAAAACTAATGAATGGATTTTAATGAAACTTAACAAAAAATATAGTTTACACATGAGAATAACACAGCTAAGGCTTTTTTTATGATATTGTGACGGATCAAGCACGAGGCCCACCTGTCACGAATCGCACAGCGCCCGTCACCTTGAGACATATTTGTTAAGTCTCATGTGCGTGTAACTTCACTGGCTCTCAAGGACTGCTGCCAGAACACACCGTTAGGTGCGGTGAAGCTCAAGCCCGCGGCGGGATTCGAACCATGGACCTGTGGCACGGCAGTCCATAGCGATTGCCACTGAGCCATCACTGCTTCAAAAGGCTATAAGATTTATAAAGATAGTGTGTGAATTATCCAAAATACAACGATAAATGTAGTAGAACGTAGAAGTAAGTAGAAAAAAATTTGACCTTTTATTTCTAATGCAAATTTGGTATTAACAAGTGGATCTTTAGCAGACTAATATTATAAAAGAGAACGTTTATGAGTGTGTTTGTAAGTTTATTACTTCTTCATGTTCAAATGGCTGGAACCATTTTGATAAAATTTGGTATGGAAATTGATGAGGCGCGGATATAAGATACTTTATATCATCATCATCCATCAACCAAGAATCAATTATTATGCCCTAAGTAGTAATCGTATGTATTTTTACCGACTTCGAAAAAGAAGGGTGTGGTACTCAATTCGTCTGTATTTTTTTTGACTCGGTTCACCGATTTTATTGATTCTTTTATTATTTGAAATCTGATGCTTGCCGTGTAATCCCATTTAAATTTCATCAAAATCGGTGAAGCAGTTGTTGAGTTATACTCGAATAGCTGAAAAGCATTTTCCTATCTTGATGATAATAGTCATTGACAGTGAATGACAATCGATCCCATAAGTAGCAAGAGTCACTAATAAGGGAGATTTTTTTTTACCAAATAATGGAACCGACTTCAACACTCAAATATGTGAAAGCAAACATTAACTATTTCCAAAATCTATCAGAGCGCTTGGTCGATGCGACGCGTGATCAAAATGCTGGCACCTATTTGGCTCAAAGAATAAGCATTGCAATTCAACGGGGCAATGTTGCCAGCATGCTGGGCACGCTGCCAACTGACAGTGGGTTAGAGCATTTGGACTCCCTATGAGTCCAAATGCTTTTACTGTAGTAGCTGTAGTATTGTAGTAGCTGTACTGTTGTTTATAGTTTGTAGTATTTGTTTAATAAAAACTATTTTCATAATTCCAGTACTATTTATGGGTAGTAGAGGTGTCCCCAAAAATTTTTATTTTGTTATGTATTTTGTCTTTGCAATACAATATTCTTACAGTATTTGAATTATTTTATTTTATTTTATTTAGATAACGGATGACCTTTGGCAATATTTTACAACTGTTCCATATAAAAAAAAAACACCCTAACGTACACACTAAAACAATAATACCTAGGTGTTACTTGTACCTTATGCCTGCATATGATGAATGTTATTGTTAGTTATTGTTATAAATAATATACAAATAAATGAAAAGTATACGTAGAAAAGATTAATCGTGTAATCGACTAAATTAGGCAACGTCCGATGGATGGGTGACCGACTTGGATGGGTGACCGCTAGTGGCACTTTTGCCACATGAATAAATTATTTATTCATGTGCTATTACTGTGGCTATGTGCTTTAAAAGGCTCGCTAAGCCGTCGGTTCTGGTTGTGGCCTTAGGATGGCAGTCTATAGAGCACAGTAGCCTGCCTGGCTAGCTACCATCCTGAAGTAAACAATATGTCGCAAAGCACCTAAATGGTGAGTTCCGGTGACAGTCCTAGATAGCCAGTAATTCTAAGTTAGCCTGAACAACTTCTTCGACCACAGCATCACATATCATCCGGTGAGAAAAGAAAGTAGTTGTGAAAAAATAACCTATTATCTATATAAAATAAACTATATCAGCTATATAATATGAAATAAATCAATGCTGAAAGCCACTTTTAGTGGTTTCAACTGTGCCGAAAATATAGTAATAATTTCTATTAAACCCCAGAGCAAACTACTGTCACAGTATTTGAGTAGATAGCGGCTTAGGATTTTCATCATAAAAATATTATAATTTAGTAATTGAATGCTTTTACGTGCGTATAAACATGCTGTCAAATGCATGTAAAATTATAACTATCTATTCCCTTTCCCAAATGTTCCCAAACCAATCTCAAGATTTAATTCCAATCGGTACAAATCATAATTCCAATTTGAAAGGGACTCGTCGATTCCAATTCCTTATTGAGTTCTCGATTTAGAACTGGAATATCTTTGTTCCCGTTTGTACGATTAATGCGGTTCGACATCTTTACGACGATTTATTGGATTCAATTGAACAGATAGTTGAATCAAAGAAATGAGAATAAAATACGAGTAACTGAGGATTACCATAAATGACTGTGCTTGGAAAATTTTTACAATGAACGAGATGTCGATGTCCTTTTATTGTTTTATGAACTTATTGTTTTAGCAGGAGGTAACATTGGAATATTTTACAAATCTCATAAAATTATTGGAAGAATACCTACTTACCGTACCGGCCTGTTTTAAGTAGGACATTTTGCATGGTGGAAGGGCATTTTGCTGGCTAGCGGCCACCTTCAAGTAGAAAATCTGTCGCCAAGCACCTAACGGTATATTCCGACAGCTGTCCTTGAGTGCCAGTGAAATTACTGGCACATGAGACTTAACAACTATGTCTCAAAGTGACTTGTGATGAAATGCATGTTCCGTCACAATAACATAAAAACTCGCACGAAGAAGGTTCTAACACTCAATATAGTTATTGTACGTATTAAGGTGAACTGAGTCTCAAAAAGGGAAATTTTGTACATGTTTTTAGAAGAGTGTAAACCTTACAGATATGAATAAAATTTCATATTTAAGAGGCTATGACAATCACCATACCTAATTTGAAAACAGGATTCCGTATATATCTATCGATATAAATATCTGGGTTATTATATAATCGTAAATTGCCTTGAGATTTTATTGCATGGACTGTGTGTCTTCATCACTTCCAATAAATAATCACCCTCACCTCCTGTCATAGGAGATGGCTTCACTTACTTGGTCAATACGCCATTTTGCTGAACACTTCCGCACTCATTTGAACTTTCGTTATTTGGTTTTGGCACGAAAACTTATTGAAAAACCGCCCATGTGAGTTGGACTTCCACACCAACGGTTCCGTACCAACAGAGAATGTAGTTACCAATAAATCGTTATTTTTATCATATAGGTTGAGATCCTTAGCTGGAGTCTGACGTGAACTTGGCAAGTTTTTGTATCTGTTGTTGTACTTTATGTATTAAACTATAATCACAAGTTTGACATTTGTATGTCTAACCGTTTATACAATAATTCCAAATAAAATAAATAAAAAAATCCGAGAAAAATTAGTGCGCGTCTAGCAGCCCTCGAAGCTGCCCGCATTCCTTGAGAATGAGCTTCTTTACTGCTCGAACACCGGTCGGAGGTGACGACAAAACACCGTGAGTGCTAGCCGAAGTAATGTTTATTCCTTAAGCCAAATAGGTACCAGCATTTTGACACGTTGGGTTTTGCAATTCAAAAGGGCAATGCTGCCAACATGCTGGGCATGCAGCCAACTGGTACAGGGCTGGAGCGTTTGGACTGCCTGTGATGAATTGCAGGTGGTCTAAATGCTTTTATTGTAGTAGTTGTAGTGTTATATACATCAGGGTTATTGGTAAAATGCTAACAATCTCTTAGGCTTGACTTCTGCTAGTCCTAAGAAATATTGTGAGATTACTTTTTGTTCAAATTTTTTTTTTTTTTTAATTTTGCATTGTAATTTTTTATGTTTTTGACTGAATAAGCACGAGGATCGCCTGATGTTAAAAGTCTCTTGTGCCTGTAAATGTATTCTTTCATATTTTTTTTACTTTGATCGATGTAAATATTCAAAACTCTATTCAAAGGGACCACGACGCGGTCCAGTGTTGTCACAGCGGGCGCTCTTAGCTTGGAGTAGTTAGTAAAAGTTTTTTTCCTTCGAAATAATAAAAATAACATCTTAAAATGATTCTTAGGACTAGCCGAAGTCAACCCTAAGAGGATGTTAGCATTTTACCAATAACCCTGTATAATTCGTAGTATTTTGTTAATAAAAGCCTATCGACAGAACAAAAAAAAACGTATAAAATTAGAAACCGACCACCACTTATTTTTCCCTGTTAAGCGACATGTATATTCTTTATCCAGTACCTAGTCAAAACTAGGCGAGGGCATTACAGGCTATTGTACTCAATACTCGTATTGTTCATTATTGTCAACCTTAAAATAGGGTTTCACTTTTTACTTTGTATTTCATCAAAACAAATGATAAAGTAATGATAACTGTCACTTATTTTCATAAACGATATATTATTTTCTACTGAATGAAAATCTATGACGCGTTCGATGAAAGTAAATGTTTGCCTTGGACACGCCTTTACACTTTGTTCTAGAAGGCTAAAATATAACCTATTTGTTGGAGTTATTGGGTTTAAACTACCAACGTAGTACCTACAAATAATCCCTGGTAGGAGATGTTAGACAGGCGACTGGCTTTAAAACTGAAGCTAAACATGTTTATAATCATATTACTGTGGTACCTTTTAAGGGTTCCCTAACCAAAAGGCAAAAAGGAGTCCTATTTATAAGACTGCTTTCTCTCTATCTGTCCGAATGCTTTACAGTTATATGTTTGCACGGGTTAAGCGAAATTTGTGAGTATAATAATTTAAATATTGTGTGTTCTTGTGTTGCTCTTTTTGATTTGAGAGAAGCTGAACCAAACTGATGAGTAGGATAGATTTTTTTTTCTATTGCAGATATGTATGTCTTTGACCACAATCTCACCTGATGGAAAGTGATGATGTGGTCGAAGGTGTTAACAGGTTTCACCTAGAATTACTAGCTCTCAAGGATAGCTGCCGGAACTCAACGTTGGTTGCTTAGCGACAGATTTTCTACTTGAGGGTGGTTGCTAGCCAGGCGGGCATTCGCAAAATGCTCTTTCACCATACGGTAGAAGCGAAGTTCAAGCACGCGGTGGGATTTAAAGCATGGACCTGTTGCGTGGCAGTCCATAGCCAATGCCACTGAGCCATCACTGCTTCAAATGATGATGACGATGATAATAGAGAATTTTTCATTTTTTATTTAGTTATCATTATTTTGTTTGTCTGTCATACCGAGTGAAATCTAGCAACTCAAATTACAACCACTACTAATCGGGTGTGCTCGAAAGAAAAAAGGTTTGAGCTTTTTAAGAAAATATTATGGAGTTAATCAGCTATCTGGCTGAAACTTTCATGGTAGCCAACAACTCGATAATAATTCTTATTAAAACAGTTTCTTGTTTTGTCTGTCGGTCTGTCGGTTGAATTGTCTAATTTCTTGCACTTCCCGATTAGTGTTATTCTTTTAAAGAGCAGGAAAACGTAGTAGGTATATAAATTTTTCTTTGTGTGACATTTTGAGTTCCTAAGTCTTGTACCTAGTATATTTTTCGAAGTAAACATTGTATTATAAATATTATTACAGTTGATATATGTAATATTTTTTTTATCTAACCGTAGGCATCTATTTGAAAACAAAGCACAAAACGAACCTCAAATAAAGGTCTTCTTATCCAACTGTTACCCAAATAAATTATAGCACAGCTTTTCCTAACTACGAGTAAAATGGTCGCACGGAATTCTTACGTAGCATTTGCGGTCGAATACAAACCTGCCTATTCACAGTCACGATTACAGCGATATATATTATAAGGAGATGTACGTACGTTATGTAGATGTGGAGGTATTTTATTTTTAATGGCATTGTAACGGAACTCACACGAGGCCCACCTGATGTTCAGCTGTAACCTCCTAAAACAGATGCACTCGCCAGTTGACGAATAAGCCTTTCGTTCGTGTTCCATCACAATCAAATAAAAAAATATTATGGCAATAAAATTAGATCATTTATTTAAAATATTTTTATTAGATAGATTTGATTATAGTTTGATTATATCCAGTGGTCTTCTTTTTGATTTCGATGTTTAGGATTATAACCACAATCGAAACAAAAAAGCTGTAATTTTGGCCAAATCTGTAAGTCAGTCAATCAAAAATGCATTAAAAAACAGTATAAATACGAGTGTGTCACATCAATTAATACACAGTGAAATTAGAGACTTTAGAAGTGTCTCAAAATGACGAGCGTAGTGCAATTCGTGATTTGTGACGAAATGCATTTGTTATAGACAGAGGTTAGTCCGCTTAACATCAGGTGGGCCTCAAACTGGTACCGTCACAAAACATTAAAAAATATATATTAAAATTCATCTAGTACCAAATATCAATTCGTTTATTTAATTCATATATAATATAATCTCTTCCGGTAGGTATCTAATCTGTACAATATTATTTCGTTTTAGTACCTATGATATAAGACAATAACCCAATACCCACTTTAGGCTCAATCCATACAAATAATTGAAAATAAGAAATATTTCTCAATCCATTTTGACCTCCCGTTTTGTCTCCATAAATTGTATTCAAAACGTTCTGACCTGCCGCCAAACCACTTTCCTAACCTGCCAATCCATCAAAAAAAGCGCGTCAGTTTTAAGCCAACATAATACACCTCTGGCAAAGTGTCCCGTCCGAAAGCGCTTTTAAGCGCTAATGGTCTTTTTCCACTTTACCTGCATTATTTAGCGCGGCCACCCGGAAAACAGATATAAATGACACACTTTGTGGGATTCTCCGTTTTAAGCGTAAGTCACACAGCAGTTGTATTTACCAAGCGAAGCTTTCCGTGCACCCAACTAAACATACAAGCTATGTCACAAAACTTCCTTGTGTCAAACCAAAATCTAAAGCAAAACAAATAAGGTTGATTTAACAATCAGCCTTACTTGTTCATTAACACAAACGCACAGCACATCGCTTCAATCACTTAGTGTTGTTTTGAAAAGCAACTTCTCCAGCAGTATGAAATTATTTAAGGTTAGTAAACTTAAACGTATATTCATATACGTTATTAACACACAGATTTATAATGGAACTATAACACTAACTAAATTGTAGTTAAAAAAATTATATTACTTAATTTTTTTTATTTATATACGTGTAGTAATATTATATAGCGAAAGTAATACGTGTATAAGTCAATATGATTTTGAGCTACGAGTATTAAGCTCAAATAATGATACAAGTACATTGTTTATTACTGTACTTAGAAGTGTGAATAAAATCAACAAAACACGAGCGAAGCTAATTTAGCGTCGCTCCCAGTGTGGCCAGCGCTTTAACCTCCGTGTACCAGCACTTCGAAAATTTTCGCGATCAGCGGAAGCAAGTGAATCAGAAAGCTGATGATTTTGCGCTCGTTGCCGCTGAATTGTTTTTGTTTTTATAGTTTCGATGTCGGTTCTGGAGTGATTATATCGTGGAAAATGCGGTGCTGATGGAACATTTCAAGTTGGAAGTGGTGTTTAGGCCGCTTTTTGATGGTTGAGTTGGCGCAAATTGCGTTGTGAACACCGATTTTGTTTTTAGTTCTCTTAAATTCTGATTTTTGAGGGTGCCGAAGTTATGTAAGAATGTTTTAAGTCCGACTTTTCTTGTTACGCTAAAGAAAACAAGTGTTGATAGTGTGGAATTTTTTCTCATTTCAAATTTAATTATTTAAGTAGGTATATACGAAATTGTTAGCAGTCTTTAAGAGCAATACAGCCAAAATTTAATTCATACTACGACACACCGGAGGCAAGCCAGACATAGGCTTTAACGCGGCTTTGCATATTAATCGCCTACCAAATCGGATTAAACATTACTTTCGGAGAAATTCGGAATATGAATATATATTTTTGGGTCCATTGAGTTTCGTAAATGAGATTGTAGAATAGTAATATTATTGTTTCAGAAAAGGGTACCCTTCTGGTAATTTTATGTTATCCTGGTATTTTTGCAATACTGTATACCAATATGTTTGTATAACGCCCCCACTTCTGTACGTATATAAATTTATGTTTTATGATTATTATACATTATTATTTTATTTTATTGAGGTTTTTTACTGTATACAAATTTATATTTACTACTGAGGATGTGTACTTTTATTATTAATTTTCCACGCAATAATTTCCTACATATCGTCAGTAAGGACCAATATTTCTAAAAATGATATTTTTTTTGCCCGTGGTGTCGTAAGAGGAGACTTAGGGTAACACTCCGGAAGGTAAGCAGCTGATAAACTGCTATATTACACTGCGATCCCCAAGACGCCTACCATGCGAGACCATTATGGCTTTCCCCATGCAGAGGTAGGCTGTTCAGTAGTGGATAATCTGATAATCTTTTCCAAAATAACTTTTTCACTTATATACAAGCACTACCAGGTATAATTATTATGTTGAAAATTATCAAAAATACTTTTTAGACGAATAAATTTAGTAGCACCCTTATAAATGTGGAATACAGGCAAGCATACTTATCCTTCCTTAATACGACTGACCTCTCTAAGTGGCTATGGAACAAGCACCTTTGAGCCGAATCTTGTGCCCTTAATTATTACTTCAACGGACATAGAGGACAGCGCGAATCCGGGGGATGCAAGTTCGATTCCCGGCCTGGACAATAATTATTTGTTAATGTAATTTATTGAAGTTCGCATTATTAACTTATTAGGAACCGGCTAGGAACCGCGTTATATTTACCGGAAAGATTCCGACCAGTTTCGGACTGTTTTGAAGTCTTTCGTCTGGGAGTCACGATTGCGCGAAGCAACGAGCACGGGCCTCAGCACGTTCCTGTTGTTAGAGTTACCGAATAAGTTAATATGGATAAAACTCGCGATAGTTTCCAAAGTGAAGTTCGCATCATTTAAGTAATATATAAACTCTTAGTCCTGAAATATTAGAACTCAATTTCAACCGTCTTAAACAAAACCACTGAGATGAAAATCTACACAGATGGCGTCTGAAATTCGCGTCACGTTCCTACAATGTAGAAGGTTCTTGAATAAATGGCACGGAATAAAGGGTACCTACACATATTGTGTTATACAGCAAGATTTTATTAAATGTGCTAGCTGTTGCCTGTGAATACGGTTTTGTGTGTAAGTATGGCATTCTGTAATTGTTAATTGGCTACCTTCAATGAGCAACTGGAAATCTGTTACCAAGCATCGTATGAACACCTCATCATTCAGCTCTAGATCAGTTATATATAAACCAAAACTCTGGTTTTACGCAATCAATGACAATTCATTGCAAACAATCAAAGATCAAATAACTAACAATAACAACATTATTTTATACTAGCGGCCCGCCCTGTTTATGCACGGGTATTTAATAAATTGAAACACATAAAAAATAAGTTATTGTGATATGACTGTAATAGTTACATATATGCTATTGCGGACTTTTTTGTAGATATTGATGTCCTCTATGAAATCGTCGTACATCACTTTGCTCTACAGTCAACAATTTCCACATCGTACGCGATATAACGATTGTTATGGTATTTTTGTTACACGTTGGGTTACATTATTGAAGTTTCATACGAACGGATCCCTAAGTTTTGAAAATATTCCATAGCCTATGTTAATCAGGACTAGCATTCTAATGATGAAAAAAAAATCAAATTTGTCCAGTAGTTTTTAAGTTTATTCGTTAAATACAAAAATACAAATCTTTCTACTACTGGAATGTATATTTTTTCATACAAAATAATTTCGCTTAGCATGCTCTTTAAGTAATACTTATTCAAACAAAATAATGTTTAAGATTACCTAAACGTATCTTATATCAAGCTGCTTAACAAGTGCAATTTACCACTTGTGACGAACTGCATCTGTTATACGCTGAGGATACCACTTAGCACGTGGGTCTCGTGCTTATTCCGTCACGATAGCATAAAAAAACCACATCTCCCAATCCCAAAAAATTCAACAATATTATAAATCAGCCCTTTTATTATTAGGTCATTAAATGTTATATCTGAAGAGCGACGTAGCCACATAAATAGAATAAATGATTTTAAATTAGAATTGCCAGAGAAGACGGCGTCACTGGCGGCGTGACATCACATTGGACTATATTGAATCTGGGTTTGATCCCTAGGTTAAATGATTTGCGCTTACAGCTTTCACTTCGTAGCGTTGCTTGCTTAGTATTGCTTAATTAATCAACAAGACGTTCCATAGTATGACAATGATGGGTGACCGCTTTGGCATTACTACTGGATTCTTTCATGCTTTAAAGGGCTCGCTAAGCTGTCGGTGCCAGTTGTTGTCTTAAGACGACAGTCATTATAACATGATGACAGTTTTTTGCAAATGCCCATCTGGGTTATTTTATTTGTAGCCTATAGGCTTTAATCAGTATCTCACGAGATGATAAGAGATAATGCTGTCGAAGATGTAGTTCAGGCTTACCTAAAATTACTAGCTGTCAAAGATAGCCCCTGGAATACACCTTGATACATTCTAAAGTAGAAAATCTGTCGCCGAATACTTGACGGAGTTTTCCGGTAGTTGTCCTTTTTTTGAACAACAACTTCGACTAAATATAGTGCAACATATCCATTGAAACTTAGGTGCTTATACACCCTGCCTACCCTTTTGGGGAATAGATTATCATCATGTTATTATATTGATGACATTGTCTATATAACTTAATTATTTGGTTTTTATAGTAAGAATACAAACATTTTTAATATTAAAAGAATTTAATTATGAAAAGAAACTCATCATAAACGGTAGATATCAAAATTGACTGCTGATTTTATGAGTTTATTTTAATTAATTCCAGCTTCAACAAAACGCAATATCAACCGAAGCAATATTTTGTCATTAGGTCAGAGTGTCCTTCGCTTCGAGGACTGAAAAACAGGAAAAATATTATGTTATTTGGTACGTGGGAGGTGAGGGAAGACATAAGTGTTTTAAAATAGTATATGATATTTTGCTGACTTTAGAAATGAACCCAATAATTTAGTGTCAGAACAATAAAAACTCTACTTTGTTTTTTTAATCTTTACACTATTGGTATATTGGTTTGAGCTTCAAAACTGATTTATAAATATGGGTATTGAGCCATTGTTAGAGAATAATATAGCCAATAGACTCCATTATTAGATATCATTCAGATAAGTTTGGTTTTTGTGTACTCAAATATACAGGATTTGGAATAGAAGTATACAGTACATAATAAGATTGGTCTAAAGTTTACAACTTCGACGGTTCTTTATTGATTAAATATAAGGAAATTTAGGTATTCTAACTCAATAAACTCTAAGTGATGATACACGTCAAGCTAGGGATCATATAATTGTTATATCAGCTACCTTTCATGTGTTGAAGTTGCGCTGACAAAACAAGAATTTAATTTAAAGAACATGATCAGTTTCAAGTCCACGTTATTCATAAAATATCAAATTATCTGCATGCTACGTAGGTATATATAGCATAATAACATATTTTAAATGGGAATCCAACACATGGACTGCTTTTGTATTTATTTATTCTTTAGCGTTATGGATGTCGCTAGGATAACAAATTAATAATTAATGAAGAATTAATAAGTAATATTAATTATTGATGATGCCGTCTAGAATGGGTTAAGTAGAGTACCAATATTATTTTATATATTTTATCAACAAATATACATGGTCAAAGTTTTAAATTTTAGACCATACTTTTTAGTAGTCTATTTGAAAAATTAAACTAATAACAGGTCTAAATTTTGGTATATTATGAGTCATATCCTTTATTCAACCAACAAATACATACAACACCGATAATATTATCACAAATCCAACTGCTGTATTTATCGGTGTGAAGCTTTGATCAAAACCAACAATTATTTTTTGGCTGTTGCAATATAAACCCTAAGAAAGCAAGGCTGTAACGGGTGTTTTTTTTTTTAATGTTATTTTGAAGGAACTAGCGCGAGGCCCACCTGATGTTAAACGGTATCCTCTGCCTATAACAGATGCATTTCATCACAAGTGATGAACTGCACCTAGAGACATACCTGTTAAGTCTCATTTTGCCTGTTATTTCACTGGCTCTCAAGGACTGCTGCCGGAACACACCGTTAGGTGCTTGGCGACAGATTTTCTACTTGAGGGTGGTCGCTAGCCAGGCGGGCTTTCGCAAAATGCCCTTCCACCATGCGGTGAAGCTCAAGCTCTGGGCGGGATTCGAACCATGGACCTGCTACGCGGCAGTCCATAGCCAATGCCACTGAGCCATCACTGCTTCTAAGTCGTTATATCCATCCCATGATGGAATATTACACTTAGAGCCTGTTTCAGAATGTTCGAGTAAGTTCCGGTTATACTACCCAGAACATAAAATAACTGAATGAAAAAAATTACAGTTAACATGCAGCGCGTTTCAAGCTTTAACCGATGAATAGGCTAAATCGATGACTATGAAACGCAAAGATAGTGTTTTATCTATTAAATATGTTCTGGGTAGTACCGGAACTTACTCGAACATTCTGAAACAGGCCCTAAATACCGGTTTTCTACTCATTTCAGTCCCCATCGTCTCCTTCGCCGTAACTTCAGGTGTCGCTAAATTTTCATTACTGGGGACGTAAAGTCAGGACTTAATCTCAGGGGGTTGGAGCTTTTAGGCACAGTATACTGTTGTTTTAGGAGGTTTGATTTGCGGTACTGTAGTTGTGACTGTGTAGTATTATGGAGAGATAGACCCAATTTTGTGCACCTACTATTTGCGTATCATCATCATCACATCAACCATTACGTCCACCGTTGAAGAAAGTTTCCCCATGCTTGTCAGGTGTCTTGGGGATCACAGTACACGATGTCAGTTCTTTGAGGAGGTGCTGCTCTCTAACTTCTGGTATTTTTCCATTAGTCGCATCTTACGACACCCACAGGAAGAAATCGGGAGGTGACAATCTGATCCGGCAACCCACGGGCCTGATTTGCGTATAGTCTTATAATAATTCCGAGTAAATTTATTTTGTTACGTAATAACTGATTAGAAACCAGCCACGACTCGCGTGATGTATACCGAATACATTCCTAGCTGTGTCGACCTGTTTTGAAGTCTTTCGTCTGGGAGTTTCGATGGCGCGTTGCGACAACGCGTTTATATTTTTAGCTGCGCACTTTTGTTTCGATTGAAAGTAGGCTAGTTTTTGCCTTCACCGTCCTATATTTTTCACACTTACTGTATGAGCTGTATTGTCCACTGCTGGCTAAGTTTTGATGAAATCATCTTTACGGTCCCGCATTTCAAAAGGAAAATGGAACCCTTAAAGGTACTCCCAAAATATTTTATATAACATTCGTTATAACAGGGTGGTAGGGCATTTTGCGAATGCTCTTTCTCTCTACTACTCTACCTTGGTATACACAGCCCACTAAGCCAGTTTACATTATTTGTTTTGTTATCGGTGTTATATATTCGAATATAATTATACCATGTTTGGCGCATGTACATGTTATCGCTTTAATAAATAGCATAAAAAAAATAATTTACAACCGCACCGTTTGGTGCTTGGTGACAGATTTTCTACTTGAGGGTAGTAGCTAGCCAGGTGGGCATTCGCAAAATGCCCTACCACCATGCTGTAACGACTTCCATCGTTAGACAACAACCGGGACCGACGGCTTAACGTGCCCTCCAAAGCACCGAAGCACGGAAGCGGAAAGTAATGTGACTAGCAGTCACCCATCCAAGTCATGACCGCGGGGTACGTACCTTAACTGATCGATTAAGGACAGCTACGAGCGCTTCAAATTATATAGACTTGACAACCATCAATTTTTACTCATAAAATAATTCATCATCTTCAATATATCAAGTGCGAAGCTGTAAACATTGTAGCAATAAACAAAATTCAACAATTTCGTCACGCGTCGTGTTGCTCCAATGTGTTTACTTTTTCATCTGCTTATACACGCTGAGTACAGTCGTGTCAAGTGTTTTTATTTTCTTTGCATCTAAGATATTCTTTTAGCTGCAAAAAATACAGCGCGACCATTTTCTTTCCATCAAACACTGCAAATGGAATTTAATTTAAAAAGGAAAATACGAGTGCAGCTCAAAATAAAATATCAATCTACGGGAGATTGCTTTAGATTTCATTTCTTAAAATTGTTCTTTCCGTTTTCTTCTATTCAAATGTACATATTCCATAAAGGGATTGAAAATTAAGATGTGAAAATTATGTTTTAATGATGGATTTTAGACATACCATTCGAGCATATAAACGTGTAAGTTACTTTACTTTGTAAACACTCGTACGTTTTAAATGTAAGCCTTGATAATGCTGAAAGAGTCATCTTCTTTTACAGATTTTGGGTGCTTGTGTTTGGGGGATTGTGAGCATGAGTGTGTGCCTATGTAATTCTATTTGGTGACATCGTGGCTTCCAAATAGCTGAGCTATGATTGATACTTTTATTTCTAGAGCCCTGATAATGAGATTCATCTGTCTGTTTGTCCGTCCGTATGCCACGGTTAGAGACCGTAAACAGAATGAGTAAGAAACCTGATTTTTTATATTATGTCTACGTGACCCAAAGACGCTCAATGTTGTAGAAATTCAATGAAATAATATTTCAGGGGGTGACCACTACATTTTTTTTATATCTGATAGGTTCGCCTTTTACCACTATCTCACCTGATGGTAAGTGATGATGTGGTCGAAGATGTTGTTCAGGCTAACTAAAAAATACTTTTTATCCTGAAATTTTTATTCCTGATAGGTAAACTTTTGACCACAATCTCACCTGGTGGTAAGTGACAATGTGGTCGAAGGTGTTAACAGGCTTAACCTAGAATATTTTTTTCTTTTATCCGCTGAATGTCAGCTAGAGACTATTGTCTTAACTGAGAGGCAACTAGGCAAGAGGCTCAAGAAGGCAAAGCTTGCCATACTGTATCAGGTGGATTGTCCACTGTTGAACACAGCCGCACACCCCCACTATAGGAAGGTTTGCCATAATCCCCACGCTTGGCAGGCGCCTTGGGGATGGCTGTGAATAGTTAATACTGCAAACCATCATATAAAGTTTTTTTTTTGTTTATTCTACATCGTCAAGTGAAAATGAGAACATCAGCAATGTAGTCGAAGCCAATTAAATACGCATAGAAATGACTCAAATACGACAGATCTCACTGAAATTTAAATTAAACCACACGTTGTCTCTCACCCATTTGTACCTGTGGGTGTCGTAAGAAGCGACTAAAGGTAAAATACCGGAAGGTAGGCAACAGTGCCTTCAGAGGTAATGATATCTTGAACTGCGATCCCTAAGACGCCTGCCAAGCGTGGGGATTATAGCAAACCCCCCATAATGAGGGAGGCTGTGTTTAGCAACGGACAATCCGGCTGATACAGTAGACTTTTGTTCAAACATGGACGTTATCGTTGTTAATGGTGACTGTAAAATATTATCGTCACCTTTCTGTATTTGAATATTTCTTAAGTTGAACCTTGAATTAGTTGCAACATCTTATACCCACTTAAGTTCATATTACCATCGAAACTATATAATAAGTACTATATAGTTACTTATCACGATTTGACGCTATATTGCTTGCTAAGAATGCATCATCATGTAAATTTATAGAGCACCAAATGTTTTTCTCGAACGCTGAACTCACCGAATGCTTGAACCACTCACCTATTAAGACTGATTGGACTGACGCGAATGCTGTTACTCGTAGATTACAATATATGCGTCGGTGCAGCTAGTGTATTTATTATAAAACCCCATAGGGGGCGGTACGACCACCACCTATCACCACTAGACTTCACTTTAACGAAAGTAGTACAAACACTTTCCTCTCATGATGATTCAGATACCCTACTATATTTCTGACAAAGCTAAGCTAAGCGAACATTACATTAACACATACTTATAGCAAGCCGAATGATATTAGTATATGATAACGAAATGTTAAGTAATGTAAGGAAAAATAATTAAAAGTATGCCATGAAAATTGCTAAGAACTTTTCGGATGCAATTAATTCATTATGTTAAGTATCGCTTCTGATACAACTTCATTTACATTGGAACCAAGCGGAGACTTGATATTAGGTCCTATAATCATAGTCAAGCTAATTAACATTCTGTACTTAGTCATGACAAGAACAAGATAAATATTCAAATAAAACATCTCATCTCAATTGAGCCAAATCTCGAGATCTACTCTTAAAATCATCCCCAATGTGTACCGACCCATCAAAATCCATGATTATACGAACAGACATATTCGTTCCTGAACATACATTTCAGAAACTCGTTAAAATTCTACAATAAAGAACACCTTTCAACTAAACTCAACCTATAACTCTTATCTCATTGCCATAAAGTTGATTTTGGTGTAAGAATTTAAAACATTGAAACTTTCGTGTGAGTTTCGAAAGTTGTTATGGGTCGGTTTTATTACTTGGTAATAGAGTTTAAATTGCAAAAGCGATGCATTTTGAATCGGTTTGAATCTGTTCAGGACTATTGTATTATAAAAGTGTTGTTTAGACCTTTCTGTGCCACCCGTTGATAATACAGGGCAGGGACAACTTGTATTCATGGGTGAGCTGGTGCTGTCTAGTGGGCTGATCACCAGATGGGTTACCTTACCCTCTTAATTACCCGAATTGTAGTGGGTATACTACCAACAATAAAATTGCTTTAGCTTTTTTACGGAGAATGAAACACCCCATTCATTCCCGATCTTGCGTTCGATGAGTCAAGATCTCCTGAGGATGCTTTATGTAGAATTGAAACTATCAAAAATTCTTCCAGTTTTGATGCGTGGCGTATGTGAAGTCATATCGGCTTAGCAGGAAAATTAGGCGGAATTGTCACAAAATATATTTTTTAATGTTTTGTTACAATATTTGTTATAATTAACTCTAGATGTCATCAAACTTCAAAAGAGTTCAGAGTCTTTATGTAGAACATCTTTCATCTCTGCCCAACTTTGTATCAATAGTGAGTCGCAGGAACCAGAGGAAACACGAGTAAATTTATAAGTTTAATGTATATTTATAAGTGGTTTTCATATGCCCCAATTTCACCAATCTTGGATTTCATTAATTCGTGCATAACTCGATACTGTAAGCCTTTAAATATGATTCCTTGCTATCATAGGACTTCCTAGTAGCAGTTTAAAAAAAATTGGTTTGCAGTCGTGGAAAAAGAGAACTCCTTGAAATGGACTTTTATGACTAGTGACAACATCTGTAGACATAAAAATATATGTAGATATAGAATATTGTCAGCTCCATCCCAATACGACGGTAAAAGAAAAATAGGAAAGATTTGAGTTATAACGTCATGTCATGTTAGCTCAATTGGTTAGAGCATACCCCGGCTAAAGGGGTGGATGGACGTGGGTTCGAATCCCGCACATGACTGAAACTTTTCGTATCGTATATTTGCAATTTTGTAATTTAATCCGCATAGCAGGCGTTATTGCAAACATAGCAACATTAAAATTATAAGGTTGCGTCATCATTTACAAGTATAAAACCAACTTCAAAATTGGTCGTGTACAACGCTAGGTGTACTATAGATGTAACTCCATCCCAATACGATGGTTAAAGAACGTTAGGAAAAATTTGAGTCATGACGTCATGTCATTTTAGCTCAATTGGCTAGAGCATACCCCGGCTAAAGGGGTGGATGGACGTGGGTTCGAATCCCGCACATGACTTAAATTGATCCTATCGTATACTTGTAATTTTGTAATGTAATCCGCATAGCAGGCGTTATTGCAAACATAAAAATATTATCAGCTGTAGCAAAGTAGCTACATTTATTTTCAGTTTATGGAGCTATACCGCCTTATTCAACGATATATTTTTGAAATCTCGGATAAGATTCTTTTTTTGCTACAACCGATTGTCTGGTATCAAATTTCATAAAAAATAATACTGTATCAGCCGCATCGTCCACTGCTGAACACAGCCTCCCCTATAAATGGGGTATTTGCCATAATCCCCACGCTTGGCAGGCGGCTTGGGGATCGCAGTGTCAGATGACAATTCATTAGAAGGTACTGCTGCCCACCTTCCAGTACTTTTCCCATAGTCGTCTCTTACGACACCCACCGGATTATATGGGGAGGTGCAATAGGGCATAAAAGTCAATACCATGGATAATTTAAAATACAGCAATACATTAGAAGTCTGAGGTGATAAAGGTCTATCATATTTTGTTGGTTACAGGGATTAAATTTATCCTCGTATATATCCCATTTTGGTGAAATTGGCCCTAACACAACTAAATAAACTAACATAATAGTTTAATCAGTTATTTTCTGATGTGTTAGTACGTAATAAACTCTTATCTATCTATTTCCATATATTCCAGCTTTATCAGATGCTTGCAAGCTGACTCGACTGATCTATGCTACGACCAAATCGCGTGATGGCCGCCCATTAGCAAAATATACTGTAATATCATCATTTGTTTACTAGAACGGAGTAGTGCGCTGCAGGTGATTTAGGGAATGAGTGCCTTAGTGTGCTCATACACGCAATCTTCACAAAATGAAGGAAATGTTTAATTTACGGAAAACAATGACAAGATTCCTTTAGAACACCTGTTTAGAACCATTGACCTATATATGTATATATAGGTCAATGTTTAGAACTTGCATTTCTCATCATATCCAGTAAGAGTACCTAGTTAGAGGCTGCGAATGGAAATACTGCGCTCGCTGTATGATACAGACATTGAGGCAAGGTAAAACATAAAAAAATTAATAATTAACTGGGCTCTAAATTATATTTAATAAATAAGTAACAATAGTTTAATTAAACATTTAAAACATGCAGGTGCGAGTCACTAAGATTTTGGTTAGTTCTTTTATTTCATTTTAGTGTGGGTACTTGCTAATTTTTGTTTTTGTTGCGTACGTAGCATTGTTTTATCAGTCACTTTTAACCGATCAACTAAGTTAAGCAACGTCCACTGTAGTCATAACTTGGATGGACTACTGCTAGTCGAATTACCATTGAGCGATTCCGTGTTTCGGTGGCACACCTTAGGCCCTAGGTCTTGACTTTTGACTTAGGGTGGCAGTCGTTATAGTCGGGCATTTTGTGAATACTGGCTAGCTACCATTTCCAAGTATAAAATCTGCCACTAAGCATTTAAGGATGTGTTCCAGCAGCTGCTATTCTTGAGAGACAGTAATTTAATGTTAGCCTGAACAACCACATCATAACTTACCATTAGGTAATTTAAATCTTTTGAGTTAGTACTAAAACCACACCAAGTCCTTTTACGCAAAAATTGTAGGTGGTGAACGTTCCTTATACTGTGGTAAAAAGGTCCCTTTTAATCGTATGCACCTTCAAAATATTAAAATCATAATGAATAGATTCAGGCGTTACTTTGCGGAAATCCATATTTAATAATAACAAATATTTTCAAAATATTTTACGAAAACATCAAATTAATATTTTAATAAAACACTTAAAAAATATAAAAATATATCTAGTGACAATTCCGCCTAATTTTCCTGCTAAGCCAACGTGACGTCACAAACGCCACGCAGCCAAGCCGGAAGAATTTTCGACGCGTTTCGCTTCTACACGAAGCATCCTCAGGAGGTCATGACTCTTCGAGCGCACGATCGAGAAAAATTCTCGATAATATTTTGAAAATATTTGTTATTATTAAAATCCTACTATTAGATTCGTTTCATTTTAACTAAGTACTACACGAGAGTCGTTCATGGAAAATAATTTCCAGTCTTCGGATGTTATTAGATCCATCCTTTATTTATTGGTCATCCAACAGCCTATTAACAATTTTAAATAACATAGGGCCAATTATAGAACAACGCGTATAACAATATGATATATTAGTTTTGACCTTGACCACTTTCTTCTTAGTTAATTAGAACAAACAACTTATTCGTTACTCACTACGGTACTCTCGAACTTGTTTGCAAGGTAAAATTATAACAAATAGAAAATTAAGTCGTAATTCCTATAAAAAACACATTTTAAGCAAAAAACTCGCCATTAAGTTATATACTTAATAAGTTATCAAAGACTGATTATTTTATATAAAAAAGTTAAAGAAGATATTAGCAAAGCCTGAGAACATAATGTTTAATAATTTTTGCGTTTCAATAGCCTTAGCGGATTGATAGTGCGTACTATAAAAAAATAAACATAAGCGCTAGTACATGTCGTATTCGATAAAATCGTTTCAAGGCGCGGCCTCCTCGGGGACATATTCGGATAGTTTACGGTAAAAATTCTCGTACACGGAATTTCTCCACACGGAATGCGTATGATTTTTTAAAAGTTTTTATGTACATACATTCCTTGGCCGCTGCCCTATGTGACGAAATTATATAACGGTATGTGGAAAAAACAACGCCATTTCAACATAGCCCAATAAAAATTATTTGAGTCCATTTTATTATAAAACATCGCATATGTACATTACATTTTTAATTAATATTAAATATTATAATACCCAGTCACTGTAGTCTACATAAATACTGTACAAAATGCAAGCCCGGAACTTACAAATCTTCCCAGCTTTGAATCAGATTTGTGAATACATATATTTTATTTCTTATTAGTGAGTAACGAAAAGAAGTAACTTCTTGTAAAACAATTATCGCATTAGCACAAAGAGGGTTTCAACAAAAACCGACTACGCTCCAACTTTTGCTGAATCACTGATTTCTTGCATTCGTTTCCAATAACAAACTTTGGGTAGACCATTTAATGTAATTTTGCTAATGAAACTTCAATTCTATCGTCCTAACAATAAAGTAGATATTTGTTTCAATATTCAAGTTTTGTTTGTGAACGAGTTTCAGTGTAATTTTATTTATCGATGTATACAGTTAGGTAATAACAATTATTCGATTGTTGATTTTCAATTGCTTCGGCCGTAGCAAATGCCATGATTTGTGTAAAATTGCAATGAAAACAGTTGAATTCTCGTATCACACTTAATGGCGATTATGTATTTTTGAATTTATTTTACTAAAGAATAATAGTAGGTATATTAGGTACACAACAGACCGTGCACTGTTAACGCTCATATAAAACAAATGATAGCGATCAGCTATCAATGACACCATCTACAAGTATCCCAAATATGATTGTTGTGGGCAGGCACCTGCCATACAACTGAAGCCAAGTTTTCGAATTTGTGCGGGTATACTTAGCAAAACATATATTTTAATGTATACTACATCTACCTCTATCCCAAACAGGGCGATGGATTAATAATAAGATGTTAATCTATAATCACATACATTCAATCACACACGATACAATCACACGATCACAGCTTATAAACTTAAGAATAGTTTTTTATTTTTTTTGATTATTGCTAATAGGTAAGCCACAATCTCACCTGATGGTAAATGATGATGTGGTCGAAGGTGTTAACAGGCTTAACCTAGAATTACTGGCTCTCAAGGGCAGCTGCCGGAACACACCGTTAGGTGCTTGGCAACAGATTCTCAAGCTCAAGCCCGCGGCGGGATCCGAACCATAGACCTGCTGCGTGGCAGTCCATAGCCAGTGGCACTGAGCCATCACTGCTTCAAATTAATTTATATTAATTGTTGTTTATATTAATGATTATGGTACATAATAATTAGGAGTTCCTAATTCTAAATGATTTTATTTTTTTGTGGTAGACCTTGTGTTTAAAGGTGACAAATTTGACGGCCCTATATTTATTTATATTGATGGATAAAAATATATGCAAATTGTATTTTTCTTAAAACTTTTTTATTAGAAGAGGTACTAATTTATTATGAGAATTATTTAAAGGTCTAAAATTATTTCAGATTACTCGAAGTCTGAAATATAGTGTGAGGAAGGAAAAGATCTAAAATCATTATCGTAAGTTTCTTAAAAATGTAAACTTTTACCGTAGTGTTAACCACCGTGCAAAATAATATCTGCTAGTAATAACATTGAATTACGTGATTTATTGTAGAAAAAATTATAAAGATTAACCTTTCTCACTTTTCTGTGATAGTCCAGTTTCCTAATATATTACGAACGGAAGGAATTTTATTTTTTTCTTATAAGTCCATACCATACCAAACAAATAAAATACGAATTCGCCAAATCAGTCTCAATTACTGCGTACAGAATAACCAAACCGCAAATAAAGAGATTATTCTAATTATAGGGTTGTCACTAAATATCGGCTTAAACGAGAACCGCCTCATTACCACTCTTCATGGTGGTATAATTGTCAAGCGCTTTGTGTGACAGACAAAAGGGAATTAAGGAATTGAGACCCTAATGTGTACAAATAGAGCCAGAAGAATTTAAACTCTTTACTGTAGACTGAGAGTTGAAAATGGTATGTTACGATACAATTGTGTGCTTCAAATGTGATAATTATGTGTCTGGAATTTGCCTATCAGGAAATAGAACAGTCTTGAGACCACTCAAATGACTGGTTTATTAATTAAGTTATACTTTGAACAAGGGTGAAATAGATCCTGTATTTAGCAAAAACTCTATTATCGAGGCTTTATATAGAGGAATTAAAAATTAAAACAAATATTCACTACTGTACTGTACTATATCAGCCGGGTTTTGCTACTGCAATATACAGCTTCCCCTATTATGAGGGGGTTTGCTATAATCTCCTCGCTTGGCAAGCGTTTTGGGGATCACAGTTTAAGATCAGCTCCTCAGAAGGTGCTGGCCACTTTCCGGTATAATTGTATACAATACTTTCATATTTGATGTCTTGAAGCCTATTACAATATGTAATGCTCAAAACTTTTAAATTTTCATACTTTTATAAAAACTGATATCCTCTCTCGTAATGGTGCCTTTCATCACCATTTCTATATTGTGTGTATACTGTTATACACACTCTATAAAAATGTTGACGGTAAGTTTCAGCATAAACATAGAATATTCCAATAATTCTTAACCCTTATGTTGTATCTCTCATTTCATCTCTACTTTAAAAACGTCGTAAAGTGTGTTTTTATTAAAAGTTATTAAACTTTTTTTTAATATCTATTTAATTCTTGATTTCAAAAACATAGGACATTCATACAAAGTTTCAGCTCTAACTTGACCCCCTTAATTCGGGTCTATCGCAAAATCAATTCTAAATTAATGTGTCCTGCCTATAAACTTGCATTCTATCTGATATATTTGAGGTTCATAAGTCAAGTAGTTTTCGAAATTGTGTTTTTAGTTAGTAAGTACTTTTATTTAGTCGTAAATATAAAATAATAATCATTGATTCATAAAAAAAAAACAAGGTAAAGTGAGTTATTCATTTATGCCTTCAAAATTTAGGTCGAAAAGAATATTTCTCATTGTAAGTATTCTTAATATTACATACATTTTAATTCATTTGGCAGCAGTCAACATGAGTGAAACAGTAAAATATCGTCAAAGACAATTGAAATACATAATTTATATCCAGCCAGAGACACTTAGAAAATCGAACTTTTGGCTCAAACTCAAACGACGTTTTTGCGCAAACGACAAGTTCTGCACAAAAACGTGCCGACATTCAGTAAGTGCCAAAAAGTCTCGAATATTCCTTTGCAAATATCCGTGTCAGGGATTTCGCAGATTGGAATATAGGTAAGAAATTTGCGAAGGAACAAAACATTTCATAAAAAGGGAGAAAGTCAAAAATATATGCGCCATTTGCCTAAAAAGAAAATAAGCCCAACACTCGCTGGAGAGAAATTTACAAATACGTTTTTCCACATGGGATTTGAATCGGTATAGGTTCAGCTAAACACATTTATCACCCATTTTACGAGGTAGAAAAATATCTAGCAAATGCAGGATTGCATCTCAGGGGACTAATTCACGATGTTGGTAAATATAGGCGGGAGTTTTTGGAACACATAGGATCGGTATTCGGTTCGATATAACTTCAGGTTGTGATGTTTGAATATTTTCTGATTGATTTTTTAAATTGGACCAAATTTGGATAGAACGGTAACAGCTGAATGGATCTGGTTTTAATTTTGAAATGGTGATTGCATTCGAGCAGTGAGATTTGACTTGATTGCATTTTTTTTTTGTTTTCTGGTTGTTTTGAAAACCAAGCTACTAACTTTGACGATAGTATAGGAATAGCTACGTCACAGGTTTATTTTATGGGGCGGATGGCTGGCACTATAACCATAATCAACACTTCATACGTTATCTTCTCGTTTATTTTATGTTGTAAGAGCAACCCTGTTTTAATACACTTTTATTAAGATAAGATAGATAAGATAATCATTTATTTCAGAAAAATACATTCCAGGAGGCATACAGACTTATTTTTAAATACAGTAGTAAATAAAATAATTCTCGAAGTATAACCTTAACTGAAGTAAATTGCACTTTAGGAATATCAAAACCAAACGAGTAATTCTTCGTGAACTATAGGTAACAATTGCGAATTGGAGATAACTAGGTATAGCGCAACCGCTATACCTAGTTATCTATTAAAATAAAGTCTATATTTGTAATATGAGTTAATGTATCAACATACATTAACTCATATTACAAATATAGACTTTATTTTAGCTATGGGCCTCAAACTAGGCGATAACGCCTGTATCTTGAGTACCCACCACTCCCCAAACTTCTGACTATCCTATTCGTTCGCTTAGTTGCTACTGTACATATTTAGGTACTGTTCGTGGAAAGATGCAGATACAAGTATTTATATTAGGTCCTTACATATGAAATTGGCGTTTTGTATTGGAGGAACAAAAAGTCGAATATTTTTTAATATAATATATTTAATTAATCAAAGTATGAACCATTCTTTTCTATGCACTTTTGCCATCTCATAAGTAGTTCATTGATCCCTTTACTAAAAAAACCAGTCGGACGGGAATCAATAAAATCTTTGAAGGCGATTTGGACTGCCCCATCGGAGTTGAATTTTTTCCCTTGCAAGAAGTTATCCAAATTTCGAAAAAAATGGTAATCTGTTGGAGCAAGGTCCGGGGAGTACGGAGGATGTCTTAGACTTTCCAATTGAAGCTCTTCTAATTTAGTAGCCGTCTGTAGCGCAGTGTGTGGTCTAGCGTTGTCGTGAAGCAGCAGTGGCGTGGAGCGATTGACCAGCCTAGGTTGTTTAGCCGCTAGCTTTTCCATCATGGTTTGCAATTCCTGACAATAGACATCAGCCGTAATAGTCTAGCCAGATTTGAAAAAACTGTAATGAACAATACCGGCACTAGTCCACCAAACGCTTACAAGTAACTTTTTTGGGGTTAATTTTCGCTTGGGGCAGGATTTGGCTGGCTGGCCAGGATCTAACCATTGCGCTGAGCGCTTCCGATTATCGTAAAGAACCCATTTTTCATCACAGGTAATGATTCGGTTTAAAATACCTTCATTATTGTGCCGGTTTAGTAATGTAACGCAGCAGTCGACGCGCGTTTGCCGGTTTGTTTCAGTCAATTCGTGAGGTACCCACCTTTCAAGCTTTTTAATGTTCCCAATTTGCTTCAAGTGAATTAAAACAGTTTTATCACTAACATCGCAGCCTGCAGCTAACTCGGACGTGGTTTGCGATGGATCCGCTTCCACAATAGCCTTCAACTCTTCATTATCAACTTGAGTCTCAGGCCGTCCACGGGGCTTGTTCTGCAGGTCGAAATTTCCAGAACGAAAACGTTGGAACCAAAAACGAACTGTGTTTTCTTTTGCAACACGACCGCCATACACATCATTCACCCTTCGAGTTGTTTCCGCAGCACTAGTGCCACGGCGGAACTCGTACTCGTAAATAATGCGATATTTAAGGTTTTCCATTTTGTAAAATGAGTGACGCAAACAGAAAAAAACAGAAGAAAAAAAACAAATGAATGACGATCATCGAAGCACAAATACATGAGTCTATAGCTGTACAAATTTGAATTTGGAATTCCTTACCAAAGAGGAGAAATTCGTGATTAAAGTGGCCAGTACGAAAAACGCCAATTTCATATGTAAGGACCTAATATTATGCTATTATGTGTATGAAGCTTTAGAAATAACAAATGAATTATGAAGTCACTTTTTTGCTTGTCTGTATATTGTTCCGCTGGAATCTAAACACTAAAATTTCGAGCACTTTGTGATCAGCTAGACTCGACAGGATTGATGACTCGATGACAATGCATTATTAAGTCACTTTCTTGATTGTTTTTTTTTGTTTGTGGTTCCAGGTGGAATCTTGCAACTCAAGTTTTGAGAACATCCCTTTATTTTGAGAATTAGTTTAAGGCGTATAAAATACCGTGCCTTTTAGATTTGTTTATGTAAGCCTAAAGCAACACAGCACTAATTAATATGTTTACCCGATTTAATGGCACTTGAAGTGGGTTGTTTGCAATTTCGTATGCACGGGGTTTGAAAACAATAAATATATTGATGCCAAATTTCATTATTTGAAGCATATAAATAGAATTGAGGTATAAAGTAAACCCAAGTCTCCTATATCTTTAAGGTTAAAGTACCTTTTTTTTTCTACGTGGTTCCCACCTTGTCATGGCGGTGGGGCTCAGTAGCTGTGGCTTCGTCACCCACGGTGAAGCGAAGAGGCACCAGGGGCCGAGCCGGTATGGGCATTTGGCCGGCCTCAGAGGGACTGCTCGTAGCTTTTGCGCACTGGGCTTTGTCTTTAAGTCCAGAATGGAGCGGCCAGGTCCAGGCTACGATGCTGATGATAGGCTGTTTGGGCGGCACCGCAACTGAGGCGGGCTGTGGTATTGCATGGGCGACACCACAGCTGACGGTGAGGGACCACGGCGGGGGAGGAGTGCCAGTATTATAGAATTACGGTGCGCCGCTGTCCCTACCTTCCGTGGCCACGGGGTTTTCGCCACTGTTGGATGGTGGACGCGGAGGGGCCGCAGAGGAGGAGGAATGTCAGTATAGCTAAGCGCCGCTCTCCCTATCCTCTGCGGCCGAAGTAGCAGGCGATGGGGCTACTCATCTTACGTCGCAGGGGGACTTTGGGCATCGAAATGGGGATCGTTGGACGTCCATGTGCGGGCTTGGTACCCGGGTGGTAGGGACGTGCCATGTGTTCAGGTGCGTCGTGAGAGGTAGCGCCTCAGAGGGGTCCGGCAACGGACAACCGTGGCGGGTTCGTGGTTGAGTGCTAAAGCGTCCCTGCGATCCCGCCGAGAAGCGGTAGAGGTAGAACACCGTGTGTTATTTACTCGGTAGGGGTACTCGCTGCTGTGGGAGTAGTTGGTGCCGAGCCCGACATATCCCGGCCATCTCCCCCGTGTATGGACTAGAATGCGAATAAGCATATTTCACACAAAAAAAAGATTTTGCTTTTTGGACACTTTCAAATATGAATGGAAGCTGTTTTTTTCATACCTGTCAAGTTTATAGTGAAGTTATATTAACAGTCAAGAGAATACCGTATGGTATTCTCTTGACTGTTAATATAACTTTTAAAATTGTGGCAACGTTTAACTGACTTGATGGTGGAAATAAAAGATATATCATACTATTCTTTAGTGATCAACAGAAGATAAATATACACTACAAATTATGAAATTTAAAAAAATAATAAAAATACAATTTACTATAATACTTATATTTAAAAATAACTTTGAAATAGCTCCCAAATCCGTTGACAGAAATCGTTGACCTGTCATTGTAAATAAAGAAAAAATATATTTAATTTATACAAATTTCATTTTTGGAAGAACGAAACCAGATCTTTGTAATCCCTCATTTTTCACGCGACGAAATACAGAACACTTTTTTATTGCTTATATTTTTCTTTCACGATAACTAAGTACAACTTTAACATAGTAAAACAAGAGTAGCACAGTTATGAAAATCAAAAGAACGCGTAACATTTGTAATGTGACAAGGTTGTAAAATAGATAATGTACATTGTGGAAGGGTGTAAGAAGAAATCGCGCAAACACTAATTTCCCTGGAGACAAAAAATGTCGTGTGGATGAAAGACTGGGTTGGAAGTGGTACATGACGTGCGTCAGATATATCTGCCTTTGAAAATCTTGTGAGATTGATAAGAAATTCACTTTGAATTTATCAGTTGCTGAACAAAGTGAGTGTTCGATTAGGTCAGCATTAATTTGATACCATGGAAGTAATAAGTACTACGTACAACAGGAATGAGCTGTTGTCGTAAAATTGAAGCCGAACGAGAGCTCGGTAACTGTACCTCTTATCCCTCTCTGGCGATGGTGACTATATTGAAATATGATTGAAGGACAAAAATTATTTGTGATATGACGTCAGCAGATCATTGCTTCAGATGGATTTTAACTGAAGATGCTAATGATAAACTTGCCCTATGGAGCACTATACATTCCTTTTAGCTTGCTTTTCACACTCGCGTCATAAAGGCAGGCCTGGTTCACTCCGCACTTTAGGTAACAAGCTACAATACATCATTGACATCATTATAGGTTAGTACCTATTAGGTAGGTTAGAATGAGGGCAATGCATTTGGCTGCATAAATAATAACACAGGTCTGAACCTCACATTTTCTCAATTTCAAAAGACATCGAAAGGTAAGGAAACGTACGCCTGCCTAGGTATATATAACCTAGTGTTTCTAATGTTAACTTATTACCTACTATTTAAAGTTTTTCATATACCTAGGTAGTGCCAGTTGTGATTTAATGGGGACAATAAGTATAAAGCACTCAAAGCAAAGCTTACTTGGCCGTTTTTAACAGATCAGCTAAGTTAAACAACTTCCGCCGTGGTCATGACTTGGATGAGTGACCGCTAGTGACATTACTACTGAGCACTTCCGTGCTTTGTACGGCACGTTAAGCCGTCGACCCATCTTAGGATTGCAATCATTATAGCATATAGAGGTAGGGCAATTTGCGAATGCCCGCCTGTCTAGCTTCCACCATCCAGGAGAAAATCTGTCACCAAGCACATAACGGTGTGTTCCAGCGGCTGTCTTTTAGGGCCAGTAATTCTAGTCTAGACTGAACAACTTCTTCGACCATATCATCACTTACAATAAGGTGAGTTAGTAGTCGAAGGATAGCCTATTAGCTATAAATAAATAAAAAGTGAATCCAGATCACATAAGCTTGTACGAAACATTATATAATTGTGCCTTTTAGATATACGTGTACATAGGTATACACAGTAAAACAGTATTCTGCTAATACCATGCTATGCTATATGGTACCTTATGTTTGAAATGTATTTAATTGCTTTAATAATTACTAGCAACCCGCCCCGGCTTCGCACGGGTATTTAAGATCAGTTTAAAAAAATCCTTTTTTTAAGAAATATTCTATTGCCTTTGTTCATCAGGGATAATGTAGGATTCTAATGGCGAAATAGTTTCTCAAATCGGTTCAGTAGTTTTTAAGTTTATTCGTTACACAATAAAATACTAATTATTCCTCTTTATAATATTATGTGTAGACTACTTGTCCTTGTGGGACACGACATGCAGCTGGACTGTGAAAAAATAACGTTAAGCTACCTATTGTGGTATATTTAATTAATTTGTTTAGAAAAAAACAGTTAAGTTAACATTTAAGTTTAATTCTAAATCATTGCTGAATAAAACAGTTTTGTGAAGTTTCTGCCGCAAACCCAGCTTATTCCTTATATATATGTTTTATTGATTCTAATTTTTCATTATGAGTTAAACGTAAATTGTGATATGAATTCGCTAACGCCTTCACAAATTGAATATCACGTGGATCTTCAAAAATAGATTGAAGAGGATGTGGTGGTTTTTTTCCATAGCATAAGGATCTTTAGGAAATCTGAAATTAAAACAAAGTTATTATAATAGAGAAAGGAATAAAAAATGCATAGGTATTTGTTCTTGAACTAGGATTGGATAGTCATGCATGGTCACCGTAATTCATCACTAACAAATTATGTACAAAACTATTACCTGTGAAAAGATAAACCACAATCAGGATAATACTCGCTTCCGCAAGCCTCCACGACACAAAGATTCCCCATTTTAACTAAAATTCTTCAAAAATATCACGAAATCAAGAAACACTTCGCCATTAACGTGCGAGTCTGTGCTTTCAATTGGGGTTGTCAGGTCCGGTGTCCGTATTTCAAACAAATAAAAGAAAACCAATACGCTAATTGCTAAATTTTTGCGTTAATAAGGCTTTACACGTAGCAACAAACAATATTGCTTCAACATGTCAGTAAAAAAAATATTATTTATATTTAGAAACATTTTAGAAGTTAATGTTTTTACTTCATTACATTACATCAATTACATATTTTTGACAATTACAAACTCTGGCAACTCTAAGTCACTGTTAGAACGGGACACAGGGTTCAGTGGTTACCTTCTCACTCGGCTTCATTTTTATTTTGCGCGCAACAAGACTCTTACGGCCTTAGCATAAGGTATTATTTTCTTTATTTTAGCTGTAAGATGTACAGATAGAGCTCATTCCTGTTGTACGTAGTACTTATTACTTCCATGTTTGATACTCAATTCATTTTTTTATACAGTAGTTAGTGTAGTTGATAGGTAAGCCTTTGACCACAATCACACCTGATGGTAAGTGATGATGTGGTCGAAGATGTTAACAGACTTAACTTAGAATTACTGGCTCTTAAGGACAGCTACCGGAACACACCGTTAGATGCTTGGTGACAGATTTTCTACTTGAGGGTGGGAGCTAGCCAGGCGGGCATTCGCAAAATGCTCCTCCACCATGCGGTGAACCTCAAGCCCCCGCGGGATTCGATTCATGGACCTGCTGCGCAGCAGTCCATAGCCAATGACACTTAGCCATCACTGCTTCATATAACCTTAGGAATCACCAGACTCAGCCTTTAAAACACCTTCACAATCCCGGAGGAACCTGATTTTGGAATAATGAATTGTCGGAACTACAGTATAAGCGTTTAAATTAAATTTGAATCTTCTTAAGTATAACTAAAATGTGTGTCTATAAGTTCTATAATATAGCCATCGCAGTTAACAGCGTCATTACAGTGTATTCCTTTGAACTCAGACAGTGTGTGTATCCATATTTTAATTATTTTTAAGGGTTCCGACTTTTGCAAACTTACTAGGTCCATATAATAGAGCGCAGTGCAGTGTCTACACTGAGAAAAACGACTTTGGAGCTTAAAGCAATTTTGACCTTTTACCGTTGAATTGTAACTACGCAACGTGAATTCACAAGTCTTAAGATGATTTTCACCAATCAATAAAAATGTACCATGTTTTATAATAAACAAAACCGTCATAAACGCCTTTCGTAAAGTATTTTCAGAATTGAACTTGTTATACGATAATAATTGCAGTATTGACCATAAAATATACCTTACTTTTACGGCGATTTATATACGGTGATTATCACTATAACGTACGACTTAATCAGCCTCATCGAATCAATATTTAAGAAAGACCACAAAATACACCTTAAATGAAGACGAAAAGAAACATTCGCCTTCACTGACCTCGTTTAACGCCTTCTAGTTGGAAGGCGTTTTTGTACGTATTTACGTTTGGTCGGTTTTTCGCCTTATACCATATAAATTGGCCGTCATTAGGGCGCTTTTGACTTTAGATTTTTCTCAGTGTAGCTATTTAGCAAGAGTGGAATTACCATTTGGTGACTCCGCAGCTACAACGGGCATTATGTTTACAATCAGGCGATTTGACGGCCTCGTCTCTTCATTTCATAAGATGCTACCAAATATCCTGCCATTTGATAGCTTTACTTTAATAGTTGAACTTTAAATAAAATAATTTAAGCTATCAGTTTTGCTGGAGCTCTTATGCTCAACACTTCATATTGAAGCCGACTTGTCTAAGTTTTCTACTAACATTATATCATGTAATACGTCAATATTGACATACTTGACATATTGTATTTTCCAGGTCACTACTTGCATTGGAAAACAATCCAAACTGCAGTTTTCTCGAACAGTTACTCTGCCAATACGTTTCCAAAGTTTCAAAGACTCCGCACGTCCAAGTATTATGGTTATTATAGCCGAAGTTCTGTGTTCTTGGACTCTTGAAAATGTAGGGTTACTACTGATCTGTAAGTTTGATATCCAGCCAGTCATATGGTGTTGTAATTATCATATAATAATATCGGGATCACCCCATGTCGCACAGCAACTGTGTTATTTTTGAAAAACAAAAACTCACTAAGTAGTGGTCTAGAGTCTAAAACTGTATAGGTTAGGTACACTCGTTCGACTCGTGTCCGTGTAGATGAATGCCTCACTAAACATTTCATTCCTTTCAAAACTAGCTTTAGCAATTTGTTTTTTGTTATTGTGACGGAACAACCTCGAGGCCTACCTGATTTTAAGTGGACCAAACTCTGCTTATAACAGATGCATAACGTCAACGTCGAATTGCAGATGCAATTCAAATTATAGTGTACCGGTCACACTGACACGTACAGTTTGTTACGTCTTATGTGCCTGAAATTTTACAGCTTAAAAAATTAACTAACAAATAGTGCATGAAATAGTGTCAAATATTATACCAAAAGGAGTCAGATTATAAATACAATTAACACAAGAATAAACGTGTCTGTTCGTGATCATACCGTTGGGGAATAAAGGCGACCTTCCTCACACTCTCACTTACTGATGTTGCATTGCGGAGGCAATTTGCGAATGCTTGCCTGGCTAGATACCACAGTAGAAAATCTGCCACTTTCTTTCTTCATTGTTGGCTTTCAAGGACAGCAGAAGTAAGTTACTCTTATTTAAGCCTTTGACCACATCATCGCTTACCATCAGCTGAAATTGTGGCTAAAGGCTAATAACATAGTTAAATCTTATTTATATAAAAAACCTTTTAGATGCAAAAACCCAACCAACTTTTTACACTGTTGAAGTCGGTACCATGCTATTAAACACTGAGCTAGACATTTTTATAGTCTGACTCTCAAAAGATATTTCATACTTTTCAGTGTTGAAAGTCAGTCATCATATTTTATTATATTGTATGTAACACATTGTTAAAAGACGTTTAAATGAATGGCCCCGATTTGCTTGCCCGTTCTTCTCGCAGTGACTCTATATATTGTTTTGCTGAACGTGGCAGTACAATGTGAAAATATCAATATTAAAATTTGTAATTTTCTCATTTCGGTGATGCACTATTTGTCATTGCAATATGATTGATGGGTAATAATATATTTTATTTAATACATAAAAGGTTTTTAAATTGATATGGTTACTATAAGATGTTGATATGTTAGCTAAGTAAATTAATTCAGTCCCTTAAGTAGGGACTGACTTAATTATGAAGCAGTGATGGCTCAGTGGCATTGGCTATGGACTGCCACGCAGCAAGTCCAGGGTTCGAATCCCGCCTCGGGCTTGAGCTTCACCGCATGGTGGAAGGACATTTTGCGAATGCTAGCCTGGCTAGCGACCACCCTCCAGTAGAAAATCTGTCGCCAAGTTAGTGAAATTACAGGCACATGAGACTTAACAACTATGTCTCAAGGTGACGGGCGCAGCATTTGTCACTTGTGATGAAATGCATCTGTTATAGGCAGAGGTTAGTCCGTTTAACATCAGGTGGGCCTAAAGCTTGTTCCGTCACAATAAAAAAAAAACGACATGGTTCTACATGGATCTCACAACTTTTTACGCTAGAAGAACTGAGTGGCGAAAATTGTTGCTTTTTACAAGTTTAGTTTTTATAGCACCTAATTTCTTTTTGTAGCTAGTTTTCCTCTTTTTCATTTCTTGTACTACTTCTTGAACTTCAACAGTTTTTCTCAAAGCCTGTCTCAAAGCACTTCTTGTCTCTTCTTTCATAGTAATTTCGGGCAATTTAGTCTACATAATACTTTGCGAAATTTTGGTACATTGGTACAACTTCATAAAACTTGTTCCATTCTTGCTATTTAATTCCGTCAACCATTTTACAAGTTACCTTTGAACATAATTATATCCAGGTACCTGTCTAAACTTAATATTCCATTATAGTATACATATTAAAGGTACACTGTTTCATTCACTGCAAATGTAACTTTGTAATCCTTTATATTCCTTAACATTTATATGGGAATACAATGTTATTTATACCGTTGGTTTATCTAGGAAATTGGACTGAAATTACAATAAATTTTATTTTTTCCTTAATAAATTCACTTTATTCTAATTGTATTAAAATTTTTTAGCTGCTATATTTGCTAAAAGTGCCTTAGTGTTTTGATGATCGCTCAGTCAGTGAGTGACAAAATTAAGAAATTTTGACTAGTAACAATTCTGAAACTAATAGTTCAAATTGAATGAAATTTTATATGTACCGTGTTAATGCAACGTCTGTCTGGTCACTGAAAATTCAGGCTTCCAGTTTTATCCACAACGAAGTTATTGGGAAGGTTGAAAATGGCCTGAACTGCTTCGAGAAAAGATTGGTACGGCCGTGCTGCTATTTTGCTCCATTTGGCGGGGGCATTGCCGTGTCCCCTGATACAGATGTTTAATAACACTGCCTATGATACTAACTTGTGATAAGGAAATAACATACACTCCGTTACACTACGTTACAATTTCCTGCGAACTTTTCAATCCTTAGTAGTTCCCCTCGGTAGTATAAATCGAGTAGTTTATCATGGCGACCCTGACCAATGGAATGGATAACGGAAGATAATAATAGTTCGAAACAATACTTTGTTGGGATTATTAGTTTCCGTTAGTATTGAGTGAGTAGATTTTTTCTTGTCACTAGACAAAATATGTCGATGAATGAATACTGTGTAGCCAACTTTTCTCCTACTGTTTCATTATAAAACTTTCCTGCAATGTTTATAGATATCAATCTCGTAATTATATTAACATAATACTTTTGGAACTCGTAGGTTTCCGGGATAGAATTGTATCCCTGATAGGTATGGACTACTTGTGTGAGTCATAGAAGGATACGCGAATACCTAATAACTAAAAGGGCACAAGTCCTCTATATTTGAATTTTTTTTTTTTACAGGAGACAGAAAAAACTAAATATTTATATAAAAGAATGAAAATATACCTTTATTTAATTATTTTATGTTTCTTAATTAAGTAACAAGGTACTTCAACACATAATTTAGACACATCTGAATTTTCTTTTGACAATACATGTACGTGACGATATTGTATTAATCATTTCATTGCAAATCAATCATCATAGCAATATTCAATACAATCAATGAAGCTATGGGAGGCCGTATGCATCCGGCACTCGAACCCCCCGACACTGCAATCCATAAACTTCACAGTGTGTTTATCTTCAAAGCTCCAATACTGCGCTTATCTATACGAAGATTGATGGGAGGGAGATGTAGCGAGAATGGGAGTATTAGGCTGGGAGCTAGCCATGGCTTGCGAAACGTTTTTGAGGGGTTTGATTTTCAATTTACTCCTGATAATGTTCATTTATCTCATGTTTTTGGTAACAAACGAGTAAACTTTAAATTCTAAGTCTAGCATAGAAGAGTGGAAGGGCATTTAGTAAATCATGGTGCGACTTTCTACATCCTGAAGTAGGAAATCTATCACCTAGCACATAACAGTAGATTACAAGGCATAACAGTATACGAATTCAACCAAGATATTACTTAGTATCAACAATTGTTATTACATAGTTTTTTGTTGGATATTACTTAGTATCAACAAGTTATATTATAGACCAGCACTTCACAGGCAATATATACCGAATATATATATAGCGTTCCAGTTTTGACACACCTACAAAATCACTACCCGCGGGTGTCGTAAGAGGCGACTAAGGGTAACGTACCAGAAAGTGGGCAGCAGCGCTTTCTAAGGAACTGATATCTTACACTGCGATCCCGAAGATTCCTGCCAAGCGTGGGGATTATGGCAAACCCTCTACATATTGGGGGAGGTTGTGTTCAGCCGTGGACAACCCGGCTGATACAGTAGTAGTATGGAGTGTCGTATTCAAAATAATGAGAATTTTTCTCATTTATAACATTTTCAGATACAAACGAGCAAATTAACAAAAACAAATGATATAATATAATGTTTACGTTTTTCAAATCGTGTGGACAGCCGCCTACAAATAGCATTTATGTAAGATAAGTATATATATATATATATATATATATATATATATATATTATATCTTATAGTATGCACTCTAATTCCATCTCACGTTTTCCGAGTAATATTTTTGATTCACTCTCTTACGTCTGATGAGTGATGACGTAACGGCTGGGCGTACATACATGGCAATGGTTAACCCATTTGCATCCGCGTGGACGATATCGTCCATTTATGAATGAAATTCTGTTGTTTTCCTTACCACAGATGCCAAAGGAAAAAAAATGTTTAACGAGATACAACAAGGTGCAAAACCTATTATACGAATATGATTGCTAGCTCTTAGACTATATGTGCGATAATCCCTCTCCGTGCTGCACGGAATGGCAGCCTTTCAGTAGTTTTGAGAGCCGTGATAAAATGTGTTCTTTCCTTCAGGAACGTTTGATGTCAGACGAAAAATGATTTGGCGTTGGATTGGATACTGAGAAAATATACTGTAGGTTATTTGTATTTGTTATTAGTTCAATTCAAATCATTTATTGTTAATAAAGGTGATACAGAGATCTTACATAAAAAAATTAAGATAGGTACACTATGCGGGCTTTACATGATCCATGCAATATTACGTAAATACTATTTATACAAGTATAAATTAATAAAAGAAGTCAAGTAAAAAAATCGCGCACGAAGGGTTCCGTGCGCTAATATTCTGTGAATAGTTAGAGCGTTTACCTGTCACCGTTATTAGTATCGAGCCAGAAACGGTAAAAAAATCAAGTTTGTTGTATGGGAGCCCCCCTTAAATATTTATTTTACAACTTTAAAACTTTATTTTATTTTTAGGATTTGTTGTTCTCGCGGCAATAAAAATACATCATCTGTGAAAATTTCAACTGTCTATCTATCACCGTTCTTGAGATACAGCCTGGTGACAGACGGACGGACGGACGGACAGCGAAGTCTCAGTAATAGGGTCTTCAAAATCAAATCAAATCAATCATTTATTTACAAGAATACATAGTCATAAAAAGATCTTAAACACTATGGCGATTCGTTCTTGTATTCTGCCTGCATGCAGGCGTGCAAATATTAAAAAGTATTGGTGGGGCTAAGCCCACCATAGGATCGATATTAGGGAATTTGGGAGTACTTACGGGATGGATGTTTTGGGGTGCTCAAGAGCTGGCCGCGCCTCTTTTGTGTGCGGATGGCGGCGGCGTGGTTTCCGATTAGTGCTGATGGCTGGCACTGGTGACTGTGCTGATGTGAACGACCAGGGCAGAAGCACTCACTATAATATACACTTTAACACTACTAACTGTTCTCTTGATTGTGCTGATGTTGGTTGCACCGGTGGCGCGGGAAGAAAATGTATGGAACGCGACTCGGGCGAATGTGTGTGCGCGTGCGACTCCTGTCGGCGACTGTGTCCGGGCTACTGTCAAGGTCAAGCTAGCTAGCCGACCGGGCGCCGCAGCTATGCGCGTGCGGTCGGGAGAGGGGTGACGCGGCCAGCAGGTACGCGGCAGGATGGTAAACCGCCCGCAGGCTGATACGTCGCGCTTTTGGCGCGAACATCTTCCCGGGGCGTCAACAGTGCTGAAGGGGTGTTACTCGATGGGCAGCCGGGCGACCTTGAGGACGGGGCGCTTCAAGATACCCTGGGCCGTTTTGAGTTCCACCACTCGGGTGACGCCATCCCTTCCTGGGATCGTCTGGGTGATGCGACCCATGCGCCATTGTAGTGGCGGCACATGGTCTTCCACAATCAGGACCAGCTCTCCGACTTGAGGTGGGCTGGATCGGGAGGTCCATTTGGAGCGGGTTTGAAGTGTGTGCCGATAGGATTCGGACCAGGATCGCCAAAAGTGTTGGGATAGGGACTGGACGAGCCTGAACCTTTTTAGAGCTGAAATGGGCCTGCCTTCTACCGAATACTCCGGTAGGGCTGTGAGCGGACGGCCTATGAGGAAATGACCTGCAGTGAGTACCTCAAGATCCGCAGGATCAGAAGAGAGAGGGCTGAGAGGGCGTGAATTGAGCACGGCTTCAATTCGAGCTAAGAGGGTTGAGAATTCCTCAAAAGTGAGGCGTTGTTCACCGACCACACGATACAATAACTGCTTGGCGGATTTTACCGCTGTTTCATGTAATGCACCGAACCAGGGTGCTTTAGGCGGGTTCAACCACCATGTTATGTGCTGTTTAGAAAGTGTGTGCGCGATGTTATCGTTGCTTGATGCGAGAAAGTTTTGTATTTCCTTAAGCTCATTCCTAGCGCCTACGTAATTCGTACCGCAATCGGATCTAATAAGAGTAGGTACGCCGCGTCTAGAAACGAATCGCTGTAATGCCGCCAGAAATGCTTCTGTGGAGAGCTCAGACACTGGCTCGAGATGGATAGATTTCGTCGCTAGGCAAGTAATAACGCAGAAGTATCCCTTTAAGAGTTTGGCGTTCCGAAGTGTGCTGGATTTTATCAAAAATGGTCCAGCAAAGTCCGTGGTGACTTTGCTGAATACGGGCTGAACGTTCACGCGGTCGGCGGGTAAGTCTGCCATGTAGGGGGCCTTAGATTTAGCGCGGAATCGGAAACAATGCATACATTTGTATACTCGATGTCGAATTACTCGGCGTGCTGATAATATCCAGAATTGCTGACGTAAGAGTGAGTGCAGGGTATCAGCGCCTGGATGACAATAAATCTTGTGATAATGATCGATGATGAGATCTACTAATGGGCTTGAGCTGGGTAAAATTAATGGGTGCTGAGCGTCGTAACGCAGTGCAGACTGGGTGAGTCGGCCACTCACTTTTAGTAAATCGTTTTCCAAAAATGGTGACAGACGTTGTACGCGGATGGTACACTCTTTATTGTGGCGTAAGCGATGGATGTCGTCAGCAAAACTGTTGTGCTGAACTGAACGCACCCAGTGCAGTAGTGCTTCTTTGCGTTCGCCGACCGTAATGGGCCCGGTGACACGCGCAGAGCGACTCGACTGCCTACAATTGTGTATGAAGCGTTTTATACAAGCCGTTACGCCTATAAGCTTGTCGAGTGAGCTGAATCGTGTGAGCAGAGTTGTGTCGAGGTCAGGGACCGCTATGTGTGCTACGACCTTTTTTGGTTTAAGACCGGGTAACGCGTGTTGGCCTAATGCGGGCGGAAGGGATGGCCATGTTTGTGGTGGGTCCTTGAGCCAAGGTGGTGACCACCACAGGTCATGTTTCAAGAGGTCTTGAGCTGACATTCCCCTGCTAGCGCAGTCTGCAGGGTTCAGAGCTGAAGGGACATGTCTCCATGTGAGATTGCATTTAGTAGCCTTAATTGAGGAGACTCTGTTGGCTTCAAATACTTGAAGTGAGTGTATCGGTGTATTCAGCCAGGCAAGTACGATGGTACTGTCTGACCAACAGGTGTGCTGATGAATGGAAATGTGAGCTGATAGCTGAGTTGAGACGTGGGACATGAGCTTAGCTAATAAGTGGGCGGCTGATAGCTCCAGTTTTGGAATAGTTTGTCGGTTTTTAATAGGAGCGACCTTTGATTTGGACGTGAGCAGGTGGACATGTACCTGCCTATCGGGTGTGGTTTCGTGTAGGTATATAACCGCGGCATAACCTAACTCTGATGCGTCCGCATATCCATGAAGGGTGTATGTGGATGCTTTGTTTGAGCAGACGTTTCTGGGTAACCTAAGAGCTGAGAGATGGGGTAGGTCGCGATAAATATTTTGACATTCGAGTGCTGTGTCACTAGGTACCTGTTCGTCCCAATCTAGTTTTAAGGTCCATAACCTTTGCATGAGCGTTTTAGCGCGGAAGATGACGGGGCTGATCCAACCGTTTGGATCGTATAGTCGGGCTATAGTGCTAAGTATAGATCGCTTTGTTAAACTATCTACAGTAGGTACTGAGACACTATATGTGAACTCATCAGTTTGTGGCATCCACTGCATACCAAGTACTTTGATGGCGTTATCATCTGGGCTAATGTCAAAGTCTTTGGGTATCTCGCACTGTTCATCTGGGAACCTTTCTAAGAGCTGACGGGAGTTGGAGGTCCACTTACGTAGTTGGAAGCCACCCAGGGCGAGTAAACTAATTAACTCGGTTTGCAAAGTCATGGCTTCATCGACAGTGTCATGACCTGTTAGCACGTCATCAACAAATATTGACCGGGAGAGTACTTGAGCGGCCTTGGGATAGCGTTGACCTTCATCGGCGATCAACTGCTGAATAGTGCGGTTTGCTAAGAATGGGCTGGAGCGCAAGCCGTAAGTTACGGTGGACAAAGAATAAGTTAATAAGGGCTGATCTGGTGATGAGCGCCAGAGAATGAGCTGAAACCGTCTGTGATCGGGATGAACCATGATGTTTCTAAACATTTGTTGAATGTCTGTGCTAAAGACGACCTTGTGGGTTCGGAAGTTTAAAATTATATCTGTGATATCTCGTTGTAGGGCTGGCCCCGTGTGTAAAGTGTCGTTAAGGCTTGTGCCATTTGAACTTTTACAACTAGCGTCAAATACTGTACGTAGTTTATCTGAGTTGGCCTTGAAAATGCCGTGATGCGGTATATAACAGTGGGGCTGATCGCGGAATGTCTTTGGGTGACAGGGAGTCATGTGACCTTTATCTAGGTAATCCTTCATGAATTCAACGTATTTTGAGCGGAGTTCGGGGTTTCTTTGTAATTTCTTTTCGAGGTTGAGAAACCGTCGAAGTGCTATAGCATGGGTAGTTCCCAGCTTGGGAGCGTCTGAGAGGAATGGTAACGTGACCACATACCTACCTGTTGATTCCCTAGTGGTAGTAGACTGGTATATTTGTTCACATTCGTCATGTGCTGAAGTACCGTTGGTAGTACTATCACTAACTTCTTCTACTTCCCAGAATCTTTCTAGAGCTGAATAAACGTCTTGCACTGAGAAAAATGACTGTCATGATTCATGATAATTGTAAAGGAATTTTGAAATAAATATCCGTATTCCCAATAAAAACGGACCAAGAGTATTTAATTATAATTTGCACGTAAATCACAAGAATAAGCCATGAATTAATGTTACGATGAAAAATAAGGCAACAGCACAAGATTTCTTAGTGCTGAATACTCATATTTTGTCAATACGCGTCATGACAAAATATCATGACGAACTCTAAATTACCCCTAACAGTAATGACAAAAAGTCGTGAAGGGAATCATAAAAACTTAGGAATTAATGGTATAGTTTCAATAATGAAATGAAAAATTATTGTTAAATTCACGACAATAAGAATACATTTCCTAACAACCTAACGGGAATGTTTTGGTCGTTTCGTTATTATCATAGCAGTTTTAAAGAGCTTTTCACGTATATAACCGTGGGCGAGAATAACTTTTAATCCGTATTTTCCTGGTGATTTTGCTGCACTATACTGCAGAGTGTTTCCGATTGCTGCCGATGTCAATATATAATGTTAGCTGAATATCTTTCGGAACCTTCGGATTATTTCGTTAGCGCGATGCAGGATTTCATACATTCGGATGCATTTTGTATAGGAAAGAGCGTAAATAGCGATAGCGCCATCTATGTAGTGCAAAAGAAACTGCAAATTTTAAGTTTTTGACATTAATATGGCTGTACAGGTCTGGATGCAATTACAAGGAGTGAATAGTGTGCATTATAGCATTATAAAGAAATATATTTAAATAAAATTATTCGTTTAATATAGAATTACTCAATACAACAAAGGAGACGAACCTCTGATGATGACTCATTGGTTGAACATTTTTGACCGACAGGCTAAAGCTAGAATGGGCAGAATGGATATTGGCTTCAACTTGAGCTAACATAAAAGTACATTAGGTTAGCTTTTAGAGACAGATTTTCTACTTGAGGGTGGTAGCTAGTCAGGCAAGCACTGCAACTTCTAAGGACATCGTGTCGGTCACGAAAGTTGAACATGACATTACAATCTCTTATTTTTTCCCAACAAATAATTGTTTCAATAATAATAAATAGATTCAGGCGTTACTTTGCGGAAATCCATATTTAATAATAACAAACATTTTTAAAATATTTTATGAAAACATCAAATTAATATTTTAATAAAACACTTAAAAAATACAAAAATATATCTAGTGACAATTCCGCCTAATTAACTAAAGTTTCAATAATTATTTAGAACGTTAAATAATAGTAAATTATTGGTAAAAACCCATTACCTCACATATGATTAAATTACATTTTTTTGCGTAGAAAATTATGTTTTTTTGTCATGCACTGGCTTGATATTTTATTTTCGGTTACGCACTAATTCTTAATTAATTGTCGTGCAAAATTTTGCTTACGACAAACTTGCAATTAGTTATGATATTCCTGTTAAAAAGAAGGTATGTCGTAATAATTTAGCATTTAATTACTTTATTTGTATATGACAGGTTGTCATGACTTTTGGTTGTTATCTGAATTGAAACTTATAGTGACGAAACCTGAAGTGTATCTGCCTTCATGCTATTTCATCATACTCTTGATATTATTACAGGCATCAGCATTATAAATAGTTCTGCACGTCAGTAAGTAATGAAGGACGGAAGTCATTTTTCTCAGTGTGGTTGGACTGTTGTGCCATTTCGTTATTATTTATTTGAGCAGAGTTGACCTGAGACTGTGTGCCTGAATGTAGGGAGATAGGACCTAATAACGTGAAGTTAAAAATCGTGCCGAAGGCTATTGGCCTGCCGGGGCCTAGGAACACTTTAGAACCATCTAATATGCTACCCAAGATGTCTGACCCTAACAAAAGATCAATCGGTGCAGGTATATTGAACGAAAAATCTGCGAGTGGAACGTAATTCATACTTTCATCTAAACTAGGTAATTCGTGTAGTGTGCGGTAAAATTCCTGTTACGTTCTTTAGTACATACGCCTTAACACTTATTACGGGCCTGTCCGTATGTACAGGGCGAAAAGTAATGTCGACATATGACGTAGATTTTTCTGAGGGCTGGTCACCTACGCCTTTTATTTTAAGGTTTGTGTGCTGAGTAGGTAAGCGAAGTCGCTTCACTATGTCCTGGTTGATCAGTGTGATCATGGAGCCACAGTCTAGTAACGCCCTAGCTGTGTGAAAATTGCCATTGCAATCTGCTATCTCTAGTGAGACTGTAGGCAGTAGTACAGGCCTGTCGTGGACACTGTCTGGGGGTGCAGAGATGTTAGCAGGCCTACCTGATATGTTAGCGTGGACATTTTGTTGCTGCGCTGAAACAAGTGTGAGCTGATTATTTGTGGGGCGGGCGGGTGCGGTCTTGTGTTTATGCCAGGGTGATATGAGCTGAGAGGTTATGGGCTTACGTTGTGTGTGCTGAATGTGCCGCGCTAGTCATTGCCTAGGCGGTGTGGGCTGTCGTGGCGTAGGGCGACGGAACGGCACCGACCTTCCCGTGTCCGGTGAGGGGCGGCGGCGAGGTGTCTCGCGCAAGTGCTGAGGCAATAGGTGTGCTGAGTTGCGAGTCGGTGACGTGTACCCTAGCCTGTGTAACGTAGTGTGGTGGTTTGCACTGCCACACTCCTTGCATTGCCCGGTTGTACTGCACTCGTTTTCGTAGTGCGGGCCGAGGCACTTAGAGCATCGGTTGCGCGCCTGAATAAAATCCCAGCGGCCTTGAACCGGCTGGTTGTTGTATTGAGTACATACCCTCAGTTTGTGCCCCTTAACATTACACCAGGGGCAATAATGGTTTGGATTTATAACCGGTTGGGGTTGGCGGGCCAGTGCTTGCTGACGATCGCGGGTTGAATCCGTTGAGCGTACGGGTGAGTACGTGTTGTTATATACCACGGGGCGTGCCTGGGCGTGGGTGGGCTGGTATTGACGCCTTTTATCTTGTCGGGGTGTGTGCTGATAACCGGATCGTCGGTTAGTGTCTGTGCTGGGTGTTGTGTATGAGGCGGATGGTATGGGCACGGTGACCTCATTGCAGCGCGCATGCTCTTCAAGGAACCCAATGAGATCCCTCAACGTCGGCAGGGTGTCAGTCGACCCATGTTGCCGCTCGAAGAGCGACCTCAGTTCGCCTTTAAGCTTACGCGCAGCAATGGACACGAACACATATCCACACTCCCCATCAGTGGGCATGTTGAGGTTTTTTAGGGCCGACTGTGCTGAAATTAGCGGCGTTAGAAATTGCCGCCGTATTTCTGAGCGACTCGAAATGGTGGGCAGATCAAAGATGATGTCTACAAAGCGGTCTATTAGTAGACGTCGGTTTTCATACCTGCGGGTCAAAATGTCCAACGCTACTTTGAAATTCTCGTTGGTTATGGGCAGATGAGAAATTAAAGAGCGCGACTCCCCAGACAGACATGACAGTAGGTAATGGAGCTTTATGGCGTCAGATAAATTCGCGACGGTGCCAGTCAAGCTCTCAAAAACCGTAATAAATGAAGGCCAATCTTCTAATTGCGACGAGAATTTTGGGAGTTCTATTTTGGGCAGGACCGAGTTTGATATCATAGGTGGCTGTTTTTGTGCTGATGGCTCAGTGTCATTTTGGTCTGATGGTAAGACATTGATGTCTATTTCGGCTACAAGTATAGTGTCGTAGGCGTCTACTATTTTCTCGTAGCTTTCCAGATATGATTTTTCCTGGACCTCCGTCAAGTCATCGGAGTCCAATATTTCGTAGTATACCGTGTCTAATTTTTCTTTTACCACTCTTACCTCAGCAAATCTGGCGTTAAAATCCGACCTTTTGTATTTCGGTTTACCGGACAACAAAGATGTACCTATCTCAGAAAGCGTAAGGATTGTCTTTTGAGCCTCCCGGAAGCGGGCGGCTTGGCTTTTGGTAGGCATTGCGGAGGCCTTTGTTCACTGTCAAGCAGTAACCGTATCGTAAGCGAGCGATTAATAAGAGCAGAAAGGAAGAGAAAAAAAATACAAATCAAATCCTATATCTATAAATCTAACGTTGTAGGAATGTCAACTTCTTTTACGGAAGTCGGTTAAATAATGCCTGATTAGGTATTAGTTAATACTATAAACTTTACCTGAGAGCTGAGTTCAAAACCGTTATACCTATTAACTTAATAACGGAACGCTTAAGTTGTTCACGGAACCCTTATTAAACTCGTGCGGAACGCTAGTTTATAACTTAAATCTATGCTACCTAACTATTAAAGGTAATGAGCTGATAAGAAACACCAAAACATTGTCGCATACAAGATAACAAAGAATACAAGTTAATATGTATCCAATTTAACACGTAGTGTATTAAATTTAGTAAATAAATCGCAATATAAACATAAGTACAATGATACAAAAACACGAAAATCCAATGCAAACACACTCGGCTTCAAAACTTGCCGGTTAGTAACAAGGAATAATGCAACAGCTCTTATCTATCTATATCGTATTGTGCGTTGTGAACTTCGTCGATTAATAAACTGTAGGTAGGCGATTTATAAGATATAAACATTTACGTAATTATGGATACGAGCTGATTGATATTACGGGAAGTACAATAATGGAGACGCTATTTCTATCTGAGGGTTGAAATTAAAAATTCTTATCTTATATGCAAATTTAAAGTTTAAATTTGTCACAATGTGTGCGGAGTGAAATGATCCTTAGCGTAAGGAGACAAGGTTGATTTACTTTGGCAAAAATGTTACTGCCATGCGGTTTTGCTTGATTTTACCGGGAAATTATTTTGGGTTTTAAAATGAGTGGACTGTAATTATAATGGAATAAGGGCTGATTCGTGACGGCTCGAAGGAAACTTTGGTGGGGCTAAGCCCACCATAGGATCGATATTAGGGAATTTGGGAGTACTTACGGGATGGATGTTTTGGGGTGCTCAAGAGCTGGCCGCGCCTCTTTTGTGTGCGGATGGCGGCGGCGTGGTTTCCGATTAGTGCTGATGGCTGGCACTGGTGACTGTGCTGATGTGAACGACCAGGGCAGAAGCACTCACTATAATATACACTTTAACACTACTAACTGTTCTCTTGATTGTGCTGATGTTGGTTGCACCGGTGGCGCGGGAAGAAAATGTATGGAACGCGACTCGGGCGAATGTGTGTGCGCGTGCGACTCCTGTCGGCGACTGTGTCCGGGCTACTGTCAAGGTCAAGCTAGCTAGCCGACCGGGCGCCGCAGCTATGCGCGTGCGGTCGGGAGAGGGGTGACGCGGCCAGCAGGTACGCGGCAGGATGGTAAACCGCCCGCAGGCTGATACGTCGCGCTTTTGGCGCGAACAAGTATTTTTGTCACTGAGGTCGATAAACTCTTTTAAACTATAAAAACATTTACATAATAGCCAGTCACATAATCTATTTTTAAATAAATCACCTTTCATAATTTTAATTTCTTCGGGAATCCGATTATAAATATTAATACAATTATTATATACATTTTTTTTGTAGATATCTTTACGACATCTCTTGTTACCCTTTGAGTACGGAACCCTAAAATCAAACACAATGTCGAAATTATTGAATGACGTTATGTCATAATACATATATAAATATATTTTTATATATGTATTATGACACAACACGTAGGAGGCCCACATTATATTAGGCTGTAACCTTTGCACACCACAGGTACAGGTACTTGTATAATTTAAATATGCAACTAGTTTAATAATCCCACTTAGATTTCCACTCTACTCCCATGTTAATCAAATCGATTGTTCTGCTTACGGTTGCCTGGAATAGATTGCTGCGTAGCCATAAGGCCGTTGATTTTACTATCAGATGAAATTTTTGTAAGTAGTATTAATTGTATTAAGAAAGTACAATAATGTATTATCTATCTACTACATAACCAGATGAATATCATCACAACTGACGAAATTTTTTTTTACGGGCTAAGACGGCTTACGACCAGACGGCTCACCTGCTGGTAAGTGATCACCGTCGCCCAGGAACATCCGCATCACTAGAGGTCTCGTGGATAAGTTGCCGGCCTTTGAGGAACGAATATGCTCTCTTCTTGTCTTCTTATTATTCGTGTATTGTACTAGCTCTCAAGGATTGCTGCCGAATCAGACTGTTAGATTCTTAGGGCCATAAACCGAACTATAACACCCTCGTGGATAATATAATTATACACTAGTGCGTAATAGAATTATCCCTACAAAGTTAAGTTAGTATACCTAACTGCAAATTACATGCGAGTAAACAAATCATTTTCAATTTAATCGGGTAATTTATCCCTACAAAGTTAAGTTAGTAACTAACTGCAAATTATATGCGAGTAATCAGAGCATTTTCAATTTAACCGGGTAATACAGATTTGTAACATCAAAGAGGTTTATATGTTATCTATAGCTAATTTTTCATAATTTTCGTATGTTGTTTGTATCGCATTTGTGTAATATATATATATTTCCTCGCAAGGGTGTTGAAAAAGTGCGTATGAAACTCGTGGGCAACCTGCTCATTATACACTTGGCTGATTTACGCCCTCGCCTACGGCTCGGGCTGCAACACACATCCTCGTGTATAATGAGCAACTTAGCTCACTTGTATCATAATCTACTATTACAATTACTAATAACGTAATAGTTACGTAAAGCAATCCGTATATGCATTTCTACGAAACCCTTCAAATTTTGACAACTTTTTTTATTCATTTATTGCTGATAGACTAACCTTTAACCTCACCCGATGGTAAGTGATGATGTGGTTAAATAACTAAACTACGCTACGAGCGCTTTAAACTGAAAGTATACTCTGTCTTTATTTTATTAAAAAATCTAATTTTGAATATGACAGCGTACATATTGTCACTTAATCATTCAAAATGTTGATGTGAAGATTGAAAATAAACTTCTTTTCCTACGTATTGTATTGGCAACAATGGAAGATTTTAACAATAACCGATGAGAGGGGGACATGGAGGGATGAGACATAATTAAATTGTTTTGTTCGCAAATAAATTTGATGCCGGAATATATATAGATATCTTTGTGATGATTTACTTTTGTTCAGCAGTTGTGCTTCTTTTTATAAAACGACTAAATTTTCGTCTTGATTAATTGAGTTATGTATATGTTATTTTAGTCTTTTTTTTAATTGGTAACATTGTGGGTACCCTTTCTCCGTAAATTCCAGCTTTACAATGACGGATTTACCAGGTAATCTGGAAACTAGTTTGCCCTCCATACTTAATAAACAGAAGACTAATTGAGTTTATTTGTCGTTAAAGCCTGCTAAGGTAAAATGTGTGAAATAACAAGTAAAAATCATTAAAAATGTAAAAAAAAACAACTACAATTTATTTATGTTATTTAAACGTTGTATCGTTCCTTTGATTTGAAAACTGCATGTTAGATATATTTATGAAATCGTTTTTAAGGCCCTTCATTTTGATACCTCACATGATGGGTTTGGAAGAAAAACATTTTTTTCCACACACAATTTAGGCGTTAAAAATCCGCCAGAATGTTTTTGATGTAACGATATCTCATACATTAAAATCAGTCATGCCGTTTTGAAGTTATGGTGGAATAAAAAAACTCAGAAACATACATACATGGACCCTGAAAAAATAATCCTCCTTGTTTTGGGCAGTCGTGTAAAAAGGCATAACGCTTGTAGTGGTGATCAGCTTGGACGTCCACTGCCCACAGCTGGGAGCCCTTCCGCATCCCTAGCCGACCGTTCCCTCACGGTCAGGTTGTATTTATATCGATTATGATCCATGACGTGCACAAGGTGCGGATCGGATGCAGAACGCATCCAATGTGACCAGTCCCTGAAGGTGTGAAGTACTTAGGAACACCACACTGTAAAGCCTGATTGGTTGCAGGCTCACTATCAAGCCCTTTACCAACTTATCATCTTTCTACCTTTATCCCTCCTTTGGTGGGGTTATATGTTACGTCTTCTCCAACAACATAGATAATATAACATATGAATATATGAAAACTATATGTTTTCAAACCAATGGAAAAAACAAGGATATTATTTAAAAATAAATGATTTGGTTTTGATCTTCTAGGTTAGCCTGAACAACATCTTCGAACACATCATCACTTACCATCAGGTGAGATAGTGGTCAAAGGCTAACCTATCAGGTATAAAAAAAAATAACTTTCAATGACCATTACGCTCGCCACCGCGCATCGATGCGCCTGACCGCGCGAATTCTTTTGCTTCCGACTCGAGAATGCGCGGGAAGCCGCGCGTTTTAGTATTTTCTTTACACAAATGTGTACGTTAATTAATAGAGATAAATTTCAATATCCTATTAAAGTGTCGCAATGCTGTTTTTCACTCTGTACAGTGAGAGTTCCAGCCTTATAAGACGACTGTGTGACTCGAAGTTAAATTTAATATAAAAAAAAAAGTATTCTAAGATAAACTAATTCAATATTTTACTAAAATACTTAAATATTTTAGTAAAATATTGAATTATATTTTTATTTATATATTGAATTTAAATAAAAATATATCTAGTAACAATTTTGCCTAATTTTCCTGTTAAACCAACGTGGCGTCACAGATGCCACGCAGTCAAACTGGAAGAATTTTTCGACGCGTTTCGCTTCTACACGAAGCATCCTCAGGAGGTCTTGCCTCTACGAGCGCACGATCGAGACATAACATCTCTCTCTCTCGTAAATTATTTATACAGTTTTATCTTAGAATACTTTTAAAATATTTGTTATTATTATATATGGATTTCCAGAAAGTAACGTAAAAATAAATTTTCGTTTACAGACTTTTGAAATGCGGGACTCTGAATAAGCGAAGCCTGATTCTCACTTACCCAGGTTTTTTACGTAGATCGCAATTGTTAATATCCCATAGAATGTGTTTCCATATTTTATATTCCCAGGCCAGCACCTGTATATATGAATATAAAAAGACTATGGAATATAACAACAAACTATTAAGACATCATAAGGAGGAAAATGTTAGTGTCGCCGGAGAATCATTAGCCGAGCAAAAAGTGCAGAGTGCACGTTTGTTGTTGGGTCGAGGGCGCGCGGTCGCCATCATGTGGGAAACTACTGGGACATGCCTTTTGTTTTAACTCGTTGTGCCATACAGTTCTCATGAAAAATATAAAGACTGTCCCGTATTTTTCTGCGTAAAAGTCGATTAAGGTAAAATTTGAAGCGCTCGTAGAGAAGATTGCTTAGCCATTGTCGCAACGTTTTATTTTTTTATGCCTGTTAGTTTAGCCTTTGACCACTATCTCACCTGATGGGAAGTGATGATGTGATCGAAGATGTTGTTCAGGCTAACCTAGAATTACTGGCTCTCAAGGCCAGGTGCCGGAACACACCATTAGGTGCTTGGCGACAGATTTACTACTTGAGGGTTGTAGCTAGCCAGGCGGGCAGTCGCAAAATGCCCTACCAACAAAAAAAATAATATTATAATATAGTTTGTAGCACATTGTCAAAAGACGTCTAAAAATAATGATCCTGAGTTTCTTGATTGTTCTTCTCGCAGTGGTTCTATACACTTTTTTTGCTTAATGTGGAAGTTTTTTTGCTTAATGTGGAAGTTTTTTGGGACAGGCATACCTTAGCCGAGACAAAATCGTCCAAGCATTGTTGTCGTTTAAGTAATCATAAACTATGTAGTAGGATTTCTTAGTAGGAAATCGAAAGAAAATAATCAGTATAAAAATACGGATTCTTTTCTTTGCACGGTACTTCTAAAATTGTGAGGATATTACGTATCAGTACGATTCCATTCAATTCCATAACGTTATTTCAATACATCAGTTGATGAGCCATTTCGAAAGAAAGTATAATATATAAGTTCTCTTTTATAACTCGAGGTAAATAATGAGGAGATAAGGTTAACCATGAGGTAAGTAGAACAATCAGTGGCTTACTTAACTTTCATCGTTATCTCATCAAGATTAAAGATAACGGCCAGCTCGTTTCATGTAGTCAACACCACAAAGTAATATCATTTGCATAATGGCGCTCCAGAAACGTTTGTATATAATAGTCAAATATGCGGCACAGGAATTAACTTGTGTTATTCAAAGGCGTCTTAATACAAACGTAGATGTCACTGATTTTATATAAAATCTTTTTAGGGGCGTTGAATTCCGTGATTTACAATTTAAAGGCACAGCCAATTTGTTTCTTAAAAAATTCTATAGCTGGTACAAAGTAAATATTATGTACATACATTTCAGTTTATTTTTTCTTAACGTAGTTTAAGTTTCTTTACAATTTTCGACAACGTTGCCACTTAACATTAGGCGAGATTGTGGTTAAAGGTTAACTTATACAGCAAAGAAATTATCTATATTTGTTACGGCTGTTACCTAATTATGTTACTTCATTATAACTTCAAAAGTGTTGACTAACGTACTCGTAAATGACCTACTTATATAGTTCCCAAAAAGAAAAACAAAAAAAACTTGTACGTACATAGTTATAACTTAAAGCATTTTTATAAAATCTACACTAGGGGAAAACATTAACCATGGATGAGGATTGAACTTGCAGTTTTGCCATTGATTCTTATTATATGAGTGTCATACTCTACCGCAATTAATATCCAATTAAATTTTTATTTACTTCAGTCATCAAAGTTTTGCTTTAATACCCAATTTACTGACCGTGAGGTGCCGGGTTTGAATGTCATCTCTCTCTTTATGGCGTGTCAACTCACAGACGTGTTGTCGTCACCGCTAGAGTACAATATAAGTACGCAAGTAAAATTTTCACATTTTATGCCAATCATGACATAATGCGCCTAAATAAAATCGTTACTATACTAAATTTTTACAGAAAAAAATTTAACTTTGATTCGGTAATTTCACAAACTAATTTTGTTGTACAATACAGCAAAATGAAAAACAAATACTACATTTTGTGACGTCTTACAGACGTGATAGCATGGTTACAGTAACTAGGGCTCGTGAAGTGTTCACGTCGTTAAGAGACGTTCACGACTTAATGGGGCCGCCGTTCGCGAGTTTGACATTCATTTACAAGGAAAATATTATGCTTTATTATTTTAGAATTATTAAAAATCAACACAAAAAATCAACCTCACGCTCGGACATTTCTGAAAGTGTATTATTACCCACATTGCATAAAGTAGTTTAAGCCCTACGTTTTTGAGGTGAGCATATTGCCATATTTCAACGAAAACATTGCCAGAGTCAGATTAAGTTACTGAGTTATATTTCTCTGAAAAAAAACACAAATTTTTACATATATATAAATTTGTGTTGTATTGTTGTAGTGGTACATGTGGAAGGCAATTATATTTTTTTTTTGATTCTTGTGAAAGATAACTTAAGCAAGAAATCCGGCGTTTCAAAGGAACTAGCATCTGGTCAGTCATAAAATGCAATAAGCTGTCTAAAAGGAATTATCTACAATAGAGAAACCCTTTTTGGAATAAAACAATGGACGTCCGTTTTGGAACGTTATTTGAAACATGTTTATTATGCAAGCCGTGTGATTTTACAAAAATACACCATTTGTTGCATGTTAAAGGATAATGATCTTTATTGAGCATAGATCAATGATAGCGTAGTTAAACTATAACATAGGTAAAGATTTATTTGCGAGTTAGCTTATAAATAAACTGCTCTCATGTAGAAGAGATGCGGCTTTTCACAATAGCAATATATGGAAAGATTGCCACTTTAAATACCTGGATCTGAGATTATGGTAAACGCCAAGCTTAGGGCGTATGTAATCATCAAACACATGTTATATACACTTGTAAATGTTGTGTTACAGAACAGACATGGCGCCAAAATCGAGCCCGCCATTATTTGACCACGTGGGTTAACGCTGGCGCTGTCGATTATCCAATCACATAGATCAATTTTGCTTCGGTTGGGTGTAACCAATCAGGGCCTTTCGCGGCTATGACGGCTTGGCGCTGTCCACGAGGGTGGGGGCGTGAGATGCAGGGATTCCGACGTGCGGTGTGCAGAGGAGCACCAGTCTCCAATAATTAAAAAGTAGTTTTTAAAGTGCAGTGATCGTGCGTCGACCGTCCGTGTCCAGACATTTACATAAGTTAAGTAATATCGACATCTAGACGGAGAATTTAGATCGCCCAAATGATAATCATAGAATAATTATTAAATTTTATAAAACCTTTGGTTTAGTCACAATTACGATCTAAATTCACCGTGATACTACTATTCGTGTGTGTGTTCTTTTCAGCTCTTAGATATAGATCTATTGTTCTAAATTTTGTGTATATTTATAATATCGAAATCATATGAAAAGAGTGGCCAAGGTTTTTTCCACGTTTTTCCTTGGTATCCTACAAACTTGCTTGTGAAACGTGTGGGTAAATGTAGAATCAAACTCTTGAATTAATATAAATTTTAATCTGAAAGTAAATTCCTGAAACTTATCTTGTTTTTGAATAATCACTACCCCTAGCCCCTTAATTAAGGCAAAGACAGTTAGGAAATATCTTGGATCCAGAGTAACGTATCCTGTAATTGACGTAGTACAGTTTTATAATATTTACCAGGTTTAGAAGTCTTAGGCATAACTATTCACTATTATTGATATGTGCTCGTAGAAGGTCACGGTATACTAATATTTATGAAATATAAATATACGTGTCGATTTCCTTTGAGTTAGAGAAGTTATGGTCACATACTTACATTTCATACCTAACAGACAATAAGCTAATTGAGATTAAATCTATTTGCTGTTATCAATTTATGTGATTTGTCCCTGTCATTATCTCGTGTAACAAAAGAGTCGAATGCCGTCTTATATGACGAAGGTGCGATCTCTGATTTTGTAGGTAATCATATAATATAAATACTAAAGATCAGTCAACATGTTCTGACAAATGTAAAAGGTCAGTCGATGTATTCCTGACAAATGATAATTGAATTGATGGTTTAATACTATCAAGTCAGTAGACAATAGTCCTGACACACATGATATAATTTTAACGATCAGTTAACGAAGTCCTGACATATTGCTAAAAGACTGGTTAACTCAGTTCCGGCTCAGAGAGGACACATACACTGCAGGTGACTGACAGGTCTGGTCTTGACCCGCAAGCAGAGTTGATTGCGTCAGCCGTTAGTCAATTTCCGGGATTGACTTATCAGGCAGACATCAGATAATCGTACTTAACTGAAAGGTCGACCTCTACAAATCCATATTTAAATTAATGTTAAACTCTTGCCTTTAACCTTTGGTTTATAAATTTCTGACAGCCAAGTTAGTAAAAGATATTCTTAAGAACGACAATACGCAGGGTATCTTTGGTAAATGGTGAACAAAGATAAGACACGATTACTTCAGTGAACGAGTCCTTGATAGCTGAGATTTCAAGAATTTTGCAGCTGTGATAAGTATAAGGGAAGTATTAGAACTATATATGAAATAGGTCACTTAGCACGTGCGGGTCCATTACAGTTGTTGCCGCGGACCAGAATCTAGGAAATAAAGAGTATTGCGTGTAGCATACCCCTAGAAGAGAAACTGAGTTATTTTGTATTTTTATACTAAAATTAAATTAAAACACAACGTAGAATTGAATAAAACACAACGTAGAATTGAATAAAACACAACGTAGAATTACTAGACGATCATCATCACCTTAAATTATTAAGTGATCCTTTGTTATAAGCGTATTGTTGTTCAGGTTATTGTCTGTTGGTATGAAGGTATAAGGTTTAACCGTGTAGATATAATATAGTGTATGGGAAGGCAAGTACCTAGGAAACTTGTTTTCTTATATAATATATAGTATTCATCAGAGGAGATCAGTACTTGTATTATTTGACTTGTGCTTAATATTGCATATTTATTCCGCTTGCTATTTATTGTTGTGCATTTGTTTGTGTGATATATAGTATTGTGTGGTATTTTATAGCATCATTATGTCTGCTGTTAGAGGGAAAAGGCGTGGTCGTAAACATGTTTCAAATGCGAATACAAATAATGAAAGTCACGGTATGACTGAACCGAGTAATGCAATCGTAGAAAGTCAGTTGGGGTTCCAGATGATAAGCTCTCAATTAGAGTCTATTATGAAGCGTTTAGACACAATAGAACAGGAACGCGCTACTAACTCAACCGTCAGTATGGCTACTACAAGTTTAAACTCGATTTCTAATGATTCGTTACCGCGAGCAAATAATTTATTAGATTGTTCAGCAGTTCCTGGGTCAAGTTCGGAGGTTACGTATATAATGCGTCCTACTATCGACAAACCTAAATTCAATGGACGAGACGACACAAACCCTATGAGATTTTTAAAGAAATTAAAAAAATATATATGTTCCGTTAACGGTCAAAATCGTGCCATCGATATAGCTACGGGTTGTTTGTCAGGTTCGGCACTTACAATGTTAGAATTATATAGTGATAATTGGGAAACGTTATCTGATTTTGAAAAGGATTTTCAAAAGACTTTCTGGGGTCAGAGACAACAAGAAAGAGCTAAATATAAATTAATTAACACCACATGGAAGGAGAGTTCCGGGTTGTCCATGAGCGAGCATTTTGCTGAACAAATTAATACGGTTAGGTTATTAACTATTCCGTTGAGTGAGAGTGATATGGTTAACTCTGTCATGAGGCATTTCCCAGTAGAAATACAAAGGTTATGGTTTACTAGGAAAGATCAAATTTCAGTTTTTACAGCGGCAGAATTTATCAGAGATATAGAACAGAATGTTGTAGTCAGTTCAACTGATAAACCCACAGTAATCAACAACAATAATTATAGTAGAGGCGGTAATCGTGGACGGGGTGGGTTCAGGCACGTAAACTCCATGAACACAATACCTGTTGATAGGAGTAAGTATCATGCGTATCGCGGACGAGGTCCACGTAACGTTAGAAATAATTACCGTCGCCAGCGTCCGTATCCCGCGTTAAAATGGGAAAAGGCCACGGAAACTAACTCTACCTCAAACACAGGTAGGCCGGGGGTCGGCTTCGTAGAAAATCTTAAAACTAATGAGATGGGTACATTCGCTCAGGGAAACGAATTGTTGTCGGACGTGCAAGCCTCGACGAGTCGACAATAAATAACGCTAGAGGCATGTTGAATGATCAGAGTTGTAACGACGTAGATAATAACGCTCGAAACAACGCTATTATTGTTGCTTATAATTATATGAAAAGGACGGGTTGGAGGCCGGGAAAAGGATTAGGTAAAAATGAAGATGGAATGAGGTATCCTATTATACATAAATTTAACTCTAGCAAAAACTCTATAGAAGACGTGGTAGGGATATTGTTAGGTAGAACGGAAAGTGAAGTTTTGGTTTGTGAGGAAGTAGGGCGGCCGTGTATTACATGTAACAATCGCGAAAGGGGTTTGTATACCATATTAGGTGATTCAGATTATTATGAAGATGGTGACATAGTACATTCCCTGTCTCGGTTGCCAGAGATTACGATCAAAATAAATAATCATGAAATTAAGACCTTAATCGATACGGGGAGTCAGATTACTGCAATTAGTGTTGATTTATATGATTCTATTAAAAGGGAGATGGGTGATTTGCCTGAGGTACCGACACCTTCAATGCAAATACAAGGAGCTTTCGGATCGAAAAGTGAAAGGGTTAACAAACTTATTGTTGTCACGATCGAGTTAAGTAATGTCCAGGTAGATACACCAGTTATGGTTTTAAAGAGGCTACCATATTCTATGATACTCGGGCATGATTGGCTAGAACGCATGAAAGCAGTTATATCATGTGGGCCAGATAAGGTTCTGAGCGTTGAACACTTAGGTATTAGGACACAGATAAAGATTGGCACAGCATGCTTAGATAACGACTGGGAAGGGACCATCAATAATTTAGAGACAGTAACAGTGATTTCAAGCGCCATTGTAACAAAGGAAGATATCACAATAGAACAATACGTTCAATCTTTAAATAAATCGGATTCTCAGAAGGATCTGTTACTGGCTGTGTTGCAACAAAATAGTACTGTATTTTCAAGCAAGCCAGGACGCACAAATAAGTACATACATAAGATCGAAATGATAGACAATACGCCGTTTATAAAACGCTCCTATCCAATTCCTTTCAAACACAGAGAATTGATAAGAGATAAGATAATTGAACTCGAAGAGCTGGGGATAATAAAACGTGAGGCTACACCTTATAGCAGCCCTATGACTTATGTAATTAAGAAAAATGGGAGTGTTAGGTTATTGCTTGACGCGCGTGAGTTAAATAAAAGAATGGTGGGAGATGCTGAGGCTCCATTATTGACATCCGAGATATTACAATCTTTTCACAACGTAAAGTTCATGAGTGTGCTAGATTGTAGTGATGCGTATTTTCATATACCGTTGGATAGTAATTCAACAAAGTATACAGGGTTTACTTACATGGGAAAAACATATACCTACAATGTACTACCACAAGGTCTCAAGACTTCGGTGTCTAGTTTTAGTAGAGCGATGGATATTATCTTAGGTCCAGAAGTAAGGGATTTCTGCGTTAATTACTTGGACGATTTGGTAGTATTTACATCTGGGACGTTCGAAATGCACCTAGAACACCTAGATAAAGTGTTGCACCGATTACGTGATGCGAACATGCGATGTAGTTTGACAAAGTGTAGTTTCTTAGAAACGGAAGTTAAACTGTTGGGCCATATAGTAACTGTTAGCGGTATTCAGGTAGACAAAGACAAGACCCGCGCTATCAGAGAATTCCCAGTCCCTAAAAACATAAAGCAATTAAGGGCGTTCTTGGGACTCATAAACTATTTTAGAAAGTTTATTCATAGGTACGGGGAGGAGACGAAACCTTTGTGTCAATTGCTAAGAAAGGGTATAGCGTGGCAATGGACACCTGAGATTCAAGGTGTCTTTGACCGAGTCAAGGATTTATTTATAGCCACTGTGATGTTAATACATCCTGACATAAACAAACCATATTATGTTCAAACGGATAGCAGCGCAGTTGGGATAGCCGGAGTCGTATACCAGCTATCGGAAGAGGGTAACCCAATGGTCGTTGGGTTTTGTAGTAAAGGGCTAACGGATGCGGAGATGCGCTGGACGGTCTCTGAGCAAGAGTTATATGCTATTGTTTACAGTTTAGCTAAATTTGAAACGTATCAAGTGATAATTCGGACCGACCATAAAAGTTTGACGTTTTTACATTCGTGGAAGTTGCTAGGTGCGCGCTTGATTCGTTGGGTTCATTTTATGGGACGTTTCAACTATAGAGTTGAACACGTGCCGGGAATAACGAACGTAGCGGACACAATATCAAGGTATATACCGAACATTGAATTAGGTCGCGGAACACGTGTTGTAAATCCTCAACTTAATATGTTCAAGACGAAAAATTCGCAACATATATCGGAACAATTAAAATGTATTGGAAAATTACAAAAGGAAGATGCGGAATTGCGAACCATAATAAGTAATTTGAGTGACGCAAAGGCAAATGAGGTAGTTAGAGATAAGCAACTCTTTAGTTTGGATGAAAACATTTTATTCTATAAGAGATTGGGGTCGGGGAAAAAGGTTGTCGTCGTGCCGGAAGCCATTAGAGATGAGTTAATAATGAACATTCACGAAGAAATAGGTCATTTTGGTAGGTATAAAGTCCATTCATTGATGAAGAAGAGGTTCCACTTTGCACGGATGTCGCGAGAAATATGTAGGGTAATACGAGCCTGCGATATATGTCAGAAAGCTAAACATCGTTTAAAGACAGAAGTAGGGCCTTGTAAATCAGTAAAAGCTTTGGCGATAGGTGAACTAGTATTTGCGGATTTGTACGGGCCGCTACCTACTGGGAAATTTGGGAAAAAATATGTTTTTGTAGTGCAAGACGCGTTTAGTAAGTACATTAAACTTTACTCCTTGCGAACAGCAACGGGAAGGAGTGTTTTAGCTTGCATAAGAAAATTTCACTCTGAAGTAACGATTAAATGCATAGTAACGGATAATGGTGCACAATTTACGTCTAACGCATGGGAACATGGGTTGACAAGCTTAGGTATTTCGTTGTCCCATACTTCAATAAGAAATCCGCGACCAAATTCCACAGAACGCGTAAATCGGGAGTTAGGGAGGTTGTTCAGGACATATTGTCACAAGTCACACAAGAGTTGGGTTGATATTTTGCCGAAAATAGAGCGCTGTTACAATCACGTTGTCCATATAAGTACGAATTTTACCCCTATGGAGTTGATAACCGGGGAATCTACTAGGTTATCAAGTGATGTGCATATCTCAAAGAAAGGATTCGATAGTTGCGATAATGTTGATGTCATTAGAGAGCAGGCGAAAGAAAACATTCTAAAGGCAGCCAATTTGCGTGAAACCGCCTATAATAAAAATCATAAGCTCATTACCTTCAATATTGGCGACAAGGTCAAATTGAGAACTTTGCCACGGTCAGATAAAATGCAAAAGCTCACAAAGAAGTTTCATTTACTGTATGAAGGGCCTTATGTTGTTACAGCAATATTACATCCAAATCTATATGCGTTGGTCGATGAACAGACTGGAGTAGTTAAAGGGAATTATAATGCGATACACCTAGCGAGGTATTACGAAGGGAGACCATTAAAGACTACTAATTGATTAAAATATAATAAACAGGACTTAATAATTAGGTAGGATCTTTAAGTGCCATACGTTAAACTTAATTATCGTGTGTCAAGCTGTTGTGTTAATAAATAATGGTTACGAAACTTTGTAAGGTCAAGGGTGGTTACGGAATTTTCTTATTCAAGGGTGGTTAGTTATTATTAAATTGCGGTAAATAAGACACATCACTAGAGCTATGTTGAGATTATAGATTAGTGAAAATTAATCGCTCGAGTTCTGCGCGCTCAATTGTCAAGGGTGGTTATGTAGTGGTACATGTGGAAGGCAATTATATTTTTTTTTTGATTCTTGTGAAAGATAACTTAAGCAAGAAATCCGGCGTTTCAAAGGAACTAGCATCTGGTCAGTCATAAAATGCAATAAGCTGTCTAAAAGGAATTATCTACAATAGAGAAACCCTTTTTGGAATAAAACAATGGACGTCCGTTTTGGAACGTTATTTGAAACATGTTTATTATGCAAGCCGTGTGATTTTACAAAAATACACCATTTGTTGCATGTTAAAGGATAATGATCTTTATTGAGCATAGATCAATGATAGCGTAGTTAAACTATAACATAGGTAAAGATTTATTTGCGAGTTAGCTTATAAATAAACTGCTCTCATGTAGAAGATAATTCGTCGTTCGTCAGTCGCATTGAGTAGACGTGTGTAAATTTTTGCATTAAATAATAAAATCAGTGTCGTTCAAGTTTAGTCGCTCTTACTTCGTAATTGATCCGCAAATTGTGAAAACACTGTCAGCTAATTAGATCATTACGCACCTATGCATTGCCATCTTCAACAATAGAAATAACTCTCGTCGCATCACCGCAAGCAGCACTCGCAGCCCGCCTTCACCTCCGCGAGAACAAGACAATTGACATTTTTTAACTCGCTCACGCTTCGCACCGTCCTCGCGCTGCACACAGTAAGTTTGTTTGCATATATACTATCGCGTCACAAACATGAATGTCCAGCGATCACCAACCCGTCCTACGGTTTGTGCTACAGGCGTCGGTGGATCACAGCCCGACTTGTCGAAATTGAGTTGTCATAAAGTGGATACGCAAATGACTCTCAGGAAACGTAAGCAACCTGCAGATAATGGGTGTGGATGCTCTAATGAACTGAAGGAAATGCGTACAGAACTGAGTCGCATCAGCTGTTTATTAGAAAAATATGTTGGGTCAAACGAGCAAATTATGACGAACATGCAAGACAGCATTGCCGATTTGAAAACTCAAATGGTCGAAATGAAATCGTCTAATGAGCAAACAGTGAACGTTATTCGTGAAAATGTGAACGAGGTAATGACACAAATTCATGATATAAAATCATCAACTTCCAACATGTTGGCGGAACAGAGAAACATTAAAAGCCACGTTACTAAATTAGAAAATTCCATATCCTTGGGTGAAAACAAAATTACACTTCTTGAAACTGATGTTAAGAAACTAAAACTTACAGCCCATACAACAACTAATAACTTGGATAATCAGCTATGTCTAAATGAGCAAATCATTCGAGAATTGCAGGATCGTACAAACAGAGAAAAAAATATAATACTCGTGGGACTACCAGAGCCAACCTCTACTAGCGTAGAAGAAAGGATCTCTAAAGATGAGGCAGCCGTATTAAATATCATTTCTTCACTGAGCATAGACGTTCCAAAACCAAGTAAAGTTTTTAGGATTGGAAAGTACTACCCGGGCAAGAACCGTAGTCTTAAGGTATGCTTCAATGTACAAGGACCTGCGAAACAACTACTCCGCAATAAAGATAAGCTGCCTGAAGGCACGAAGATATACTCCGATCAGACCCCAGCGCAACAAAATTATTTGAAAACCCTTAAAAATAAACTTAAACTTCGAGAAAACGATGGTGAGTGTGGTCTTACTATAAAATATATTAACGGAACACCAACTATAATAGAATCCACTTCAAAAAACTCCAAACACTAAATTCTACTACCACTACCACCACAAATGGAAACACCTACGAAATACTAAATAACTACTTGAACTTTCCGAACAACAGATCTCGCTTTACATTCTTCTACCTTAACGCTCGAAGCATACGCAAAAAAGGGAAATTTGATGAACTGAAGTGCATTCTAAGCGCAATACCAAACACCATACATATAATTTTACTAACAGAAACTTGGATTCGCACAGAAACTCAGGCTTTACAACTCCAAATTCCAAATTACACTCATCACTATAACTATAGAACTAATAAAAGAGGAGGTGGTGTATCAGCATATGTCCATAATAACCTAAAACACAGCTTATCAGAGTCTAAATACATTGGAGGTAATAATTATCTATGGATAAGACTAGAAAAATATGCACTCGAAGTTGGAGTTGTATACAATCCTGGTGATACCAATTATGAAAATTTTCTTGAAGAGTATGAATCACAATTAGCACAAAGAAGTAGGGCAATTGTCTTCGGAGATTTCAATATAGATTTATTAACTAAAGATAAAAGAACAACACAATACACCCAACTTCTGAAAGGATCAGGATATACCCTACTCAATAAAATAAGTAGAAAATATTGTACCAGAGAAGCAACTACTAGATCATCGATTTTAGACCATGTCACCACCAATTTGAAAAACGATAGCTTTCACATGATAACAGTTAATTCTTCATTGTCTGATCACAAACAGTTATATGTAGAAATTAAGAAAATAAAACCTCCGAAGAAGATTCGATCTCAATATCAAGCTATAGATTACAACCAACTATACAATGCAATAGAGAAAATTGGATGGCAGGAAGTAAATAATAATTATGACAAACTAGAGGATATACTTAAACGCTGTATAGATGAAAGTAAAATAATGAAAACAAAAATTCTCAACCTACCACAAAAGGATTGGATCAACAAAAATGTGATATCTGAAATAATCAATAGAAACTTACTATGGGCGGAACTTAAAAACAATCCGGATAGTGATAATTTAAAAGAAGCTTTCCAAGCTAAAAGAAACAATGTAGCTAAATTAATGCAAGATACGAAGGATACCTACTACTATAAAAAAATTACTGAGTGTAGTAAAAAACCAAAAAAAATGTGGAATCTTATAAACTCTCTAGCAAAAAATAAAATTGAACTGAGTTGTGTTCCTACAAAGCTTTTTGTAAATTCAAGGGAAGTAACAGATACTAATGAAATTTGTCAAATATTTAACGAGTACTTCTCAACCATTGGACCGTTTTTAGCAGACGCAATACCTAAACCATTCCATGACCATTATATGTTTGCCTTACCACAACCTATTACGCAAAATATTCAAATGTCAACTCTCGAACCGTGCACAGAAAAAGAAATTTTAAAAATTATATGTGACCTTGATTCTAACTGCAGTATTGGCCTCGATGGAATCAGCACAAAAGTTATAAAAAGTTTAAAAGTCTTAATATCGCATAAACTAAGTGAGTGTTTTAATAAACTACTACTTGATGGAACATTTCCTGACACGTTAAAGATAGCTAAAGTCACTCCTATCTATAAATCGGGTTCAAAAACAGATCCAGGTAACTACCGCCCTATATCAGTATTGCCAGTACTATCCAAAATTTTTGAAAAAATTCTGCATTCTAGGTTACAAAAATATCTGGATTCCATAAACTTCATATCTGAAAGGCAATATGGATTTAGACCAAAAAGTAACACACTAACAGCTACGATTGATCTTGTTACTAAAATAAAACTTAATATAGATAAAAAAAACATAATTGTAGGCGTATTTATCGATTTAAAAAAAGCTTTTGACACTGTAAGTCACAATTTGCTGTTAAAAAAATTAGAGATCATTGGTATTACTGGTAAAGCCCTCCAAATGTTTAAGTCTTACCTTACAAACAGATCGCAGATAGTTAAAATAGATTATAACTCACAAAGTGATGTTTTACCTGTAATTTGCGGAATTCCTCAAGGCTCAATTTTGGGCCCCTTGCTTTTCTTAACATATATTAACAATATATGCGAAATAGGTCTAAATGGTCATATCACTCTGTATGCTGACGACACTTGTTTATTTTACTTTGGCTCATCAATACATGATATAATCTCACAAGCTCAACAAGACCTGAATACTCTGTATGAATGGTTTCAATATAATCTATTAACAATTAATATTTCCAAGACATCTTTTATCATATTTAAGGCAAAAAACAAAGCCATCCCTCCACATGCCCCTCTTACGATTAACAATGTTCCTTTACATCAGAAATCTCACGAAAAATATCTTGGCTTACATATGGACACTCATTTAACATGGAATGTTCATATTAATCATATAAAAACCAAATTAGTTTCACTTCTAGGCTCGCTTCGTAATATTGTTAAATGTATCCCACGTAAATTAAAAATAACAATTTATAATGCACTAGTGAAACCGCACTTACTGTACCTTATAGAGATATGGGGATGTGCTGTCAAAACTAAATTATCTGAACTACAACTACTACAAAATAAAATTATTAAAATGATCTTTAATTATCCGCGCTTAACATCGACAAAAAAATTTTACAAAGAAACAAAACTTATGAACATAAAAACACTATATCATTTTAACATTTGTATTTTTATTCGAAAAATTCTAAACAGGAACATCCATACAAGTTTAACGTTTACCAAACAAAAAAAGGTTCCAAACCGCTGCACTCGCCGGGCTAGTTATCTTGTACTTCCGAAGACTCGGACAAATTATGGCAAAACAATGCTTACTTTTGTAGGAGCGCAACTCTATAATAAAATACCCTCAAATATAAAAAATGTAAATTCATTTAAAGCATTCAAAAGGCAACTAGCTCTGTACCTTATTGAGGAGCAATAAGGATAAGAATGCGTTGAATATGTGACGGATGTCTAAAGTGATTCGTGATTGTTTTGTATAACTGTTTTATTATATTGTTTGATCAGATACTATCAATTGTGACGACGAATGTCTATTGAATATTTTAAGTCTAACCATGTTCTCGTGTAAGTGACTTTATGTCTTATTTGAGAATAAACTTCTTTAAACCTAGAAGAGATGCGGCTTTTCACAATAGCAATATATGGAAAGATTGCCACTTTAAATACCTGGATCTGAGATTATGGTAAACGCCAAGCTTAGGGCGTATGTAATCATCAAACACATGTTATATACACTTGTAAATGTTGTGTTACAGAACAGACATGGCGCCAAAATCGAGCCCGCCATTATTTGACCACGTGGGTTAACGCTGGCGCTGTCGATTATCCAATCACATAGATCAATTTTGCTTCGGTTGGGTGTAACCAATCAGGGCCTTTCGCGGCTATGACGGCTTGGCGCTGTCCACGAGGGTGGGGGCGTGAGATGCAGGGATTCCGACGTGCGGTGTGCAGAGGAGCACCAGTCTCCAATAATTAAAAAGTAGTTTTTAAAGTGCAGTGATCGTGCGTCGACCGTCCGTGTCCAGACATTTACATAAGTTAAGTAATATCGACATCTAGACGGAGAATTTAGATCGCCCAAATGATAATCATAGAATAATTATTAAATTTTATAAAACCTTTGGTTTAGTCACAATTACGATCTAAATTCACCGTGATACTACTATTCGTGTGTGTGTTCTTTTCAGCTCTTAGATATAGATCTATTGTTCTAAATTTTGTGTATATTTATAATATCGAAATCATATGAAAAGAGTGGCCAAGGTTTTTTCCACGTTTTTCCTTGGTATCCTACAAACTTGCTTGTGAAACGTGTGGGTAAATGTAGAATCAAACTCTTGAATTAATATAAATTTTAATCTGAAAGTAAATTCCTGAAACTTATCTTGTTTTTGAATAATCACTACCCCTAGCCCCTTAATTAAGGCAAAGACAGTTAGGAAATATCTTGGATCCAGAGTAACGTATCCTGTAATTGACGTAGTACAGTTTTATAATATTTACCAGGTTTAGAAGTCTTAGGCATAACTATTCACTATTATTGATATGTGCTCGTAGAAGGTCACGGTATACTAATATTTATGAAATATAAATATACGTGTCGATTTCCTTTGAGTTAGAGAAGTTATGGTCACATACTTACATTTCATACCTAACAGACAATAAGCTAATTGAGATTAAATCTATTTGCTGTTATCAATTTATGTGATTTGTCCCTGTCATTATCTCGTGTAACAAAAGAGTCGAATGCCGTCTTATATGACGAAGGTGCGATCTCTGATTTTGTAGGTAATCATATAATATAAATACTAAAGATCAGTCAACATGTTCTGACAAATGTAAAAGGTCAGTCGATGTATTCCTGACAAATGATAATTGAATTGATGGTTTAATACTATCAAGTCAGTAGACAATAGTCCTGACACACATGATATAATTTTAACGATCAGTTAACGAAGTCCTGACATATTGCTAAAAGACTGGCTAACTCAGTTCCGGCTCAGAGAGGACACATACACTGCAGGTGACTGACAGGTCTGGTCTTGACCCGCAAGCAGAGTTGATTGCGTCAGCCGTTAGTCAATTTCCGGGATTGACTTATCAGGCAGACATCAGATAATCGTACTTAACTGAAAGGTCGACCTCTACAAATCCATATTTAAATTAATGTTAAACTCTTGCCTTTAACCTTTGGTTTATAAATTTCTGACAGCCAAGTTAGTAAAAGATATTCTTAAGAACGACAATACGCAGGGTATCTTTGGTAAATGGTGAACAAAGATAAGACACGATTACTTCAGTGAACGAGTCCTTGATAGCTGAGATTTCAAGAATTTTGCAGCTGTGATAAGTATAAGGGAAGTATTAGAACTATATATGAAATAGGTCACTTAGCACGTGCGGGTCCATTACATTGTGTTATATATATTAAAGAATTTAATCTCAGAATTGCCATATATCAATAAGCAATCATAGTGATTATCAAAATTAAAAAGAAGTATTTTTTTTAAGATACAACGATACAATAGATTCTCTGCGTTGCGACATCTCACAGACGTGATAGAAACTAGCGCTTGTGAAGTATTTACGTCATTAGGAGACGTTCACGACGTCATGAGGCAGCCAGTTTGACAATAATTCTCAAAAAAAAATATAAGATTTGAAAATAGTATAGCCGGATTGTCCACTGCTGAATAGAGCCACCCCCTGTAGTTTATTGTAGCTTGTAGCCCTGTAATTTGTTGGGGTTTGCCATAATCCCCACGCTTTGCAGGCGGCTTGCGGATCGCAGTTTAAGGTATCAATACCTCAGAAAGCGCAGCTGCCCACCTTCCGGTATTTTACCTTTAGTCGATTCTTACTACACCCACAGTTAGTAATGTGGGGTGATATTCTAGCCCGCGCCCCACGGGGCATTAAAATCGTGTACCAGGTCGAATATAGGTTCTTTTAAGAATATATACAAATTATTGCTTATTTCCAGTAAAAATATGTATATTTTGCGTCACGACATCTTACAGACGATATCATGGTTACAGTAACTAGAGCTCGTGAAGTATTCACGTCGTTAGGAGACGTTCACGACGCCATGATGCCGCCGCCAGTTTGACATTCATTCTCAAAGAAAATGTTACTGTTTATTTTGTATTAGATTTTAATGTCAACGAGTACCTGGAAAATACAGAAACTAAGTGTTATTTGTTACAAGAATCTTTTTTTTTTTTTTTTTTATGCCTGATAGGTTAGCCTTTGACCAATATCTAACCTGATGGTAAGTGATGATGTGGTCGAAGATGTTGTTCAGGCTAACCTAGAAGTACTGGCTCTCAAGGACACCTGCCGGAACACACCGTTAGGTGCTTGGCGACAGATTTACTACTTGAGGGTGGTAGCTAGCCAGGCGGGCATTCGCAAAATGCCCTACCACCATGCTATAACGACTGCTATCCTAAGACGACAACCGGAACCGACGGCTTAACGTGCCCTCCGAAGCACGTGCACGCTCAGTAGTAATGTCACTAGCGGTCACCCATCCAACTCATGACCGCGTGCGACGTTGCTTAACTTTGCTGATCGGTTGAGAACAGCTAAGTAAACTGCGCTACGAGCGCTTCGAAAACAAATGTTAGGAGCTGTTAAATACAATGATATAAAGAAAATTATATGCGTGGTGTCATCTCACAGACTTGATATCGTGGTTACAGGAACTTGGGCTCGTGAAGTATTCACGTCGTTAAGAGACGTTCGTGACGTCATCAGGATGCCGTCAGTTTGAAATTCATTCTCAAAGAAAATATTCTAGTTTATTTTGTTTGAGTTTTGAATGATAAAAGGAAAGCCTTCCGCATGGAGATATTTCACAATCGTAATATCATGGTTACAGGTACTAGGGCTCGTGAAGTGTTAACGTCGTTAGGAGACGTTTACGTTGTCATGAGCCCCCGGTAGCTTGCCATTCATTCTCAAGGAAAATATTATCCTGTTTATTTTGTATGGGATTTTAATCTTGATAACTCACTAGCGTTTATATTGGACCACAAAGTTTTTTTTTTTAAATCTTGTATGCTAGTATTTTATTTGATTACCGTATTATCTATTTCAATTGTTGGTATGTGTCAATCTTAAAGTTTTACCAGGCATTATCTAGATAACTGGTGCTTAACGATCAATCAAAACACATCGTTACATGTTCGGTAACAGATTTTCTACTTGAAAGTGGCCGTTAATGAAAAACCCGACTACTAGTTCGGTAAAGTTCAAACTGGAGCAGGATTTGAATATTTTTTATTTATATTTTTTGCTACATATTATAATACTAGGTATACTAATTACCAAAGTCAGCCATTGCCATCAGTCCCTATTGCGCCAGCGTCAATTGCTACTATTGCTTCGTAATCTTACTTGATGTGGTAAATCATGGTGACATATATGTTGGTAGCAGTATAATATATTTGTCTTCGTGTATTTAATGGTTTGTTTCACTCCAGTCTTGCACTGCCACCTACCGAAAACTGGACTAACAGGACTCAAGACTGTTTTATGAGAAAATCTGACTTGTATAATGATAGCTTAATTTGAGTATGATTGAGTTCAATAATACAATACTATCCAAACCAATACCGAGAATATTTTTTGATTTACCCTTAAATTATTGTAATTTAATGGTTCCGTACCTAAAATATAAAACCCTTATAGGATCACTATGTTGTCCGTCTGTCTGTCAAGACCCTATTTCTCAAGAACACGTAGAGGTATCAACCTAAAATTCATATCAAATACTCAGGTCTACTGTCCCTTGCAGCTGTGAAAAAAATCAAACTTCTAAGCCAACGCAATCAAAAGATACAGCTGTTTATGCCGCAAATGTTCGATACTAGCAAGGGAATCGAAACCTGCAAGGTACTTCCCGTGAACTCAGAATCTTGAATTCTTTACGAAGCAACGTTTTATAGCACAGACAAAGGAAAAAATGCGAAAAGTATATATATTTAGTTACAACTTATAATACAAATATTTAAATAATTTTAAAATGTTATGGATTTCATTTAAGCAATTATAAGCATAACTTACATTTGTATACCTACAGTTTTGTACGGATCCCGCGGAGTGCGAGTCCGACTCGCACTTGGTCGTTTTTTTGTTAGAACGTTTTGTTATGGAAATTATCCAGTTACAATTATTGTAATAGTCACCTGTAAGGACTTTAAGAACTGTCACATCTGTCGGTAAATGATGATGTAGTTGTTTATTGTTTTATATATCTTAACCTAAAATGAGAACTCTCTAGTGGCTTTAAGAGCCATTTCACAAAATCACGCTACTGAAGTTTAGGTAAATGCCAGCGCATCGCATACACAAGCGAAAGAAGTGACGACGGAATAGCGTGACTGTGAGTAACATATTTTGATACTAGCACTCATTAATAAAGAAATGTAAGTTGCGAATTTAAAAATTGTGTGATTGGCATGAGTAAATAATCAATTTCTTGTCGATTACTTGCTAATGTTATAGAAAAGAAGTAGGCATATACATTAAATAGTCAACCTACATCGTGAATCGTATATTTACATTTCATCCTTGATGAATAAAAAATAGATATGTTTGAATCATTTATTGTAACAATAAACTTAAATAGTTATACGGCTTAAAATTATATAAATATTTGACGTAACGGCATTGATTAAAAGCTGCGGACTAAAAGCTCTTTCTTTTAAATTTTCCAAAAATTGCTATTTTCCTCGTTCACACTCTACACAGTATCTATATCCAGTCGTTAACACTGTCTGCCATAATGACCATGCATAGGACTGAGGTTTATTTTTCTGTGCATCCGGAAAACAACTCAGTATCAACCAATAACGTCCCATGACGTTTTTGGTTTTCCATTATTAAACATGTCACCCTCATATTCCCATACCACAATATATCACCTAAACCTTTAAAAAAATAACATTTTCATCCATTTAGTTTGAGTAGCCCAAACAGCGAAATGTAAATATATATTTACACATTTTGAGGTTTTTTTGTTTTTAAATCGAATATCTTTGATGCAATCTATAATCAACATATATACTTCTTGGTACCAATGCAATCCTCACTATATACTCTTATGCTCACTATTTCCTCTATATAAAATAAATGATAATACACCTTTTTATAGAAAAAAATACTGGAAATGGGGTTTGAACACACGACAAAAATGGTGGGAAATAGTAATTTAATTGCTATTTTTATTTTTTCGTAACTAGACTCACCTAGAACTTCGATTCTTCTTTTAATATGATAATTTAATATTATTATTTAGCCATGAATTGTTACAGATTTTTACGCCAAATATTTTTAAGTAACAAGATTAAAACAACCCAATTGTTTTAAGAACTTTGGCGGGAAAACTGTATTGGAGAGCAATATTTTTTTCTGAAAAACTATAACACCTACGGCTTTGGTCCTTCTTTGATATTATTATTTACATATAATTTATACACTTGTATTATTTCAGATTTTTTGGTTTAGAAGTTTAAAATTAGTTACGAGATTATTTAATACGCAAATTTGCATCGGTAAGTGTTTGCGTTGCAAAATGTGTCGAGCGAAAAATGATTTATACATATGCAAAATTGCGTTTTTCTAGGTTTATAACTGTTGACGTAGTTACGAGATTAATATGAAACAACTCAATATCAACCAATAACGTCCCATGACGTTTTTGGTTTTCCATTATTAAACATGTCACCCTCATATTCCCATACCACAATATATCACCTAAACCTTTAAAAAAATAACATTTTCATCCATTTAGTTTGAGTAGCCCAAACAGCGAAATGTAAATATATATTTACACATTTTGAGGTTTTTTTGTTTTTAAATCGAATATCTTTGATGCAATCTATAATCAACATATATACTTCTTGGTACCAATGCAATCCTCACTATATACTCTTATGCTCACTATTTCCTCTATATAAAATAAATGATAATACACCTTTTTATAGAAAAAAATACTGGAAATGGGGTTTGAACACACGACAAAAATGGTGGGAAATAGTAATTTAATTGCTATTTTTATTTTTTCGTAACTAGACTCACCTAGAACTTCGATTCTTCTTTTAATATGATAATTTAATATTATTATTTAGCCATGAATTGTTACAGATTTTTACGCCAAATATTTTTAAGTAACAAGATTAAAACAACCCAATTGTTTTAAGAACTTTGGCGGGAAAACTGTATTGGAGAGCAATATTTTTTTCTGAAAAACTATAACACCTACGGCTTTGGTCCTTCTTTGATATTATTATTTACATATAATTTATACACTTGTATTATTTCAGATTTTTTGGTTTAGAAGTTTAAAATTAGTTACGAGATTATTTAATACGCAAATTTGCATCGGTAAGTGTTTGCGTTGCAAAATGTGTCGAGCGAAAAATGATTTATACATATGCAAAATTGCGTTTTTCTAGGTTTATAACTGTTGACGTAGTTACGAGATTAATATGAAACAACTCAATATCAACCAATAACGTCCCATGACGTTTTTGGTTTTCCATTATTAAACATGTCACCCTCATATTCCCATACCACAATATATCACCTAAACCTTTAAAAAAATAACATTTTCATCCATTTAGTTTGAGTAGCCCAAACAGCGAAATGTAAATATATATTTACACATTTTGAGGTTTTTTTGTTTTTAAATCGAATATCTTTGATGCAATCTATAATCAACATATATACTTCTTGGTACCAATGCAATCCTCACTATATACTCTTATGCTCACTATTTCCTCTATATAAAATAAATGATAATACACCTTTTTATAGAAAAAAATACTGGAAATGGGGTTTGAACACACGACAAAAATGGTGGGAAATAGTAATTTAATTGCTATTTTTATTTTTTCGTAACTAGACTCACCTAGAACTTCGATTCTTCTTTTAATATGATAATTTAATATTATTATTTAGCCATGAATTGTTACAGATTTTTACGCCAAATATTTTTAAGTAACAAGATTAAAACAACCCAATTGTTTTAAGAACTTTGGCGGGAAAACTGTATTGGAGAGCAATATTTTTTTCTGAAAAACTATAACACCTACGGCTTTGGTCCTTCTTTGATATTATTATTTACATATAATTTATACACTTGTATTATTTCAGATTTTTTGGTTTAGAAGTTTAAAATTAGTTACGAGATTATTTAATACGCAAATTTGCATCGGTAAGTGTTTGCGTTGCAAAATGTGTCGAGCGAAAAATGATTTATACATATGCAAAATTGCGTTTTTCTAGGTTTATAACTGTTGACGTGGTTACGAGATTAATATGAAATGACGTAATATTTTGGGGCCAAAATGTAATTTGTGCTGGTTTCAGATTTCATCAAAATATTCAAAATACTTCCGTTATCTCAGAAAAGTATGGATTCTTTCTTGCATGGGCAAGGATGCATCCTTTTGAAAACCATTTGGATTATGAAAGTCGGACTTTTTGTTATGATATTGTGATGGAACAAGCGCGAGGCCCACCTGATGTTAAGCGGTATCCTCTGCCGGTGCATTTCATCACAAGTGACGAACTGCACTGCGCCCATCACCTTGAGACATACCTGTTAAGTCTCATTTTTGTCTGTTATTTCACTGGCTCTCAAGGACTGCTGCCGGAACTTACCGTTAGGTGCTTGGCGACAGATTTCTACTAGAGGGTGGTCGCTAGCCAGGCGGGCATTCGCAAAATGCCCTTCCACCATGCGGTGGAGCTCAAGCTCTGGGTGGGATTCGAACCATGGACCTGCTGCACGGCAGTCCATAGCCAATGCCACTGAGTCATCACTGCTTCAAAACTTAAACTTACGCAGAAAACACTTACGCAGATTTTATGGTAAATTTGTAAATACGACTATCGATCGCTAACTGGTATCCCGGTTTGTACAAATGATGCAAAAGCCGGGAGGCCGTTTTGTACAAATTAGGAAGGTAGTTTAATTTCCTGCTGAAGTTATCGCTGTGTTCACTTATAGACATTAACTGAATCCAAAAATATTGGAAATCAATTATTCGCCTGTCATCTTATCCTTCTAAAACAAAAGTTATAGTGAGTTACTAATTTAAACTAGAATAATATAAAAACTAGCAGACCAAAAAGAAGAAGTCAACCCTCTGAGGTTGTTAGCATTTTTCCAATAACGCTGTATAAGACTGCATAATTGTGACGTTTCCTTTTTTTAACACAATGGATGAACAGAAACTAAAGATGTAGTTACTTAACAAGACAACAATAATTATATTATGGACAACAAAAATAAAGTATAGTTTGTTACTTAAAAAAAATAAAGACATGATCAAAACTCTGTGGTCGCACTATAAACTTGCGTCTAAGCGTTCCGCGTACGAGACGTCAGAGCAAAGCAAAACGAACGCAGGTCCTACCTCGATGAGCGCTCGCGCGGTACTGATCGCCTCGCGCTTGTACATTTCAATTTATGAGCATTTCGAGTTATGTTAAATATTTTTTCTTGTCTAACAAAATTGAGTTAATAGCACAATTTATTAAAGATCAGATTAATTAAAGAATGAACTTTCTTTTCATATAATATTTGTTTGGAATTACACTTTATTAAACGCAATATATCGTGGTAAACTGCTGATATAATTCATGGAAATTGGCGCAAGATCTTTATTTTTTTTCTACAATGACGATTAATTATCGATATTCTAGTACACTATTTGTCAACAGGATTATATGCCTGATGCACAGTTTTTTTTTTTAGTTAATTTGATGAATCTTTATACAAGAGATAGAACTCTGAAGTTGGCTATGTTTACTTTAATTCGTAAAACAAGGTGCGGGAGATTGGTCACTACAAAATAATTAATGTTATGTTTGTAAATCTGGTACATTAACTGAAAAGAAAACAGATTATTCTATTTTTATCAATTATTAAACAACTTGTAGATATTTCCTATGATAGTAAATTAAGCGCTTAAAATTTTCGTATACCGCATTAAAACGTAAAATGCCTCTTAAGGCAAATTTTCTTAGCGTGGTGGCACTATAACACAATATGAAAATCAAACCTGCCGCTTAAATTGGAATGACTGTTTTTCTTTATTTTATTGGGGCGGAACAAGCACGAGGCCTACCTGGTGTTAAGCGGTAATAAAGCCTATAACAGATGCAGTTCTTTACAAGCGGCAAACTGCACTGCACCCATCACCCTGAGACATAAAGATGTTAATTCTCATGTGCCTGAATTTTCACCGGCACCCATACACTCAAATCAGCATACCGCAATGTGAACATAGGTGCTGGGAGTTAGAAATAGGTATGATGGCAATAATTCTCCGAACGAACTCGCACGAAGAATTATATTGCTACTAAATAGTAAATAAGATTTGAAATATAGATCCAGAAACTTAAAGCACAATACTCCCTGCTATCGGGCTATCACTGATGCATAGTATTCATCGATTAAAATTAGCAGCATATTGCTGAAGTGCTTGACAATCAACGAAAGTACCGTTGAAGCAAGGTTTATTTAAGCGCACGCTTTAACGTGACGTGGTGGCGATGATAAACGTGCTGTTTACAACCAAAAATACTTTATTTATTACAAATTGGTAGTTTCTATTTTTAAGTAGCAAAGTGCAGTATGCAGGTAAAGTGGCCAAAAAAAACGCGACTTCTATTGCCTAATTTGTGCGTTTACTGAGATAGGCGCCAGTCTTTGATCATTTATCGCTTATAGAAAAAGTCTGAACAAACTCTTTTAAAAAATTGCGCGGATTTGGTACCGACCGAGTATTTGATATGAATTTCAGTTTGATACCTCCACGCGTTCCTGAGAAAAAGGGTCTTGACAGACAGACAGACGGTCAAAAGTGATCCTATAAGAGATCTGATTTTTCCTTTTATTGTACGGAACCCTAAAAAAGGATAAAATGATTAAACCAAGTTTATGTCTTATGATGGAAAATGGTTCATGTCGTGCTTCAACTAATTTATTAGTTTATAGTTATTTAGATATAGAATTAATAAAAATATAAAACAGTATTCACAGAACATTGGATACAAATGTAAAAAACTGCCTGCTTGTTCAACTCTTGCTCCTAAGTAGCCGCGATTACGACATTCTGCAGACAGGAAGCAATATCCTAGCTCTCGGAAGCGCCGTTTTTTGTTTTATTACGACATTCGACGCGTAAACTCGCCGCTAAAATGCTTGGTAACTTTTGGTATTAGCTATAAAGTTTTAATTCTTTTAAACTTCTTATTCTCCTCTTGGCTAATGTGAATTAACATTAACTTAAAGAATAGACTTGAAACCTTTGCCTATTTGTCTCCTGGCATCGTAATTCCCTAGCGGTTCACCCTTACATATCGGTATCTTATTCATAATAACAGAAATATATTGTTACCTTGTGTATATATATTCACAACTGATCCTCAGCGGTTAAATGAAATTATACCTTTTTATATATTTTATGGTTTGCTTTATACATATTTGATTTATTCATATTTGTCAAAAATCTGATCTGCCGTTTCAAGAGATTCAGGTTTTACCTTTCAACAGCCTTTCAACATCACAGAAGGGTCGAGCGATCCAATTATGAATTAGTTTTTATTGTTCTCTCTTTTGCGAAAGGATTAGGCATAGCCGACGCACCTCACCACGCACCATGAAATACTTTATTTTGGTATATTACAGTAATTGTTAAATGTTAACAGTTATTGAAAAATATAATTCTTTTCGGCAGAATATATTCAACTATTAAATCTCATGAGATATAATTTTAAAAGAATGAAAGTTATCAAGCTAATAAACATCATCATCACGTGCGATAAATCTGCACAACTTAATTCTTTCATTGAACGATAACGCATAGGATAATGCTATTCAGTTACGACAATAATTGTAATTGCATCTCATTGTGTATTGTTTCTTACTCAAATGTAATTTATGTATAAAGCTCTTTTATGCTAATTTGGCGGATCTAGCGAATTATGATTAATTTATTTGACAACACAATTTATGTGCTACCTAAAACCACAAGAAAATAAATTATTTATCATGTTCCATATTGATAAAATACACACAATACACTGTTATTATTTAATAATCTATCGGCTCTATTTCGATATAGCACGCATTGCAAGCTTTTGCAAGATAAGGATAAATTTCAACCCCGTCGTGGCGGAACAAGCAGGAGCCACCTAATGTTATGCTTTGACCTCTGTAAACGCTGGGACGTTGACGGACGCTGGGCTTAAATGGAAGGTACAGAAGGGTAGGACTCACATGGGATAGATGCTCGATGGCTCGCTGATACTCTCGAAGGGGCTCGGAGCGTTGGTACACTGCCTGCTTACTTATTAACTATATGCACTGCAGTTTTATAAGCACTGGTGATCTATAAGCACTGGGTTTCTATGGGCACTGGATTTTGAAGGCTATAATTTAGGGCTAATATTTATTTATTTATTTTATTGCACTATGTAATATGTTGACATGTCACATCAATTACATAACCCTGTTAGGGTGTAGCAAAGGAGTATAGTTATTATATATATTTTACACAATATTTAGAAAAACACACAATTTACAAAATACCAAAGAAATTATAAATGAAATGAAAATATATATTTTTGCTATGTAAATCATCGTGAGTCTGTTACGCTTTTGTCTTCAATAAATTATTTAACTGTGTAATAACATTTTTGTATTAATTTGTTCTTGAGCTTAGCCTGAAATATTTTATCATTATTTTCTTCTCTTAATTCAGCTGGAAGTTTGTTAAATATCTTAATTAGCATATAGTGCGGGTCTGTTTTAAATATTTCTAGTTTAGGTTCTGGTGCTATAAGTTGGTTGTGTCGCCGAGTATTGGTATTGAACGTACATTTTGCACTGACTTCGACTGCGTCAACGAATGGGCATAGGCAAGGACACGATGCGTGCCGGGTGAGGTCTCGAAGGGTAGGGGGGTATCAGGGGAAGGGGTAGGAGATGTCATTAGGGACGGGACACATCGCACAGCGTAGGTACACAGATGTTAACAAGTTTGGCGGCTACAACCTCTGCCAGATGCAGATTGTCACAAGTGGTGAACTTCTCTGCGTTCATCACCCTGAGACATAAAGTTGTAATGTCCCATGCGCCTGTAATTTCACCGCAAACCGAAAAGGTTCAAATATGTGTTTTTCTCTCTTAATATATAAACCATTACTGCTGTTGTAGTAAAACTATATCATTCATTTCGTCATATAAAAATCGACTGCTTTCTGAAACTTCACTTAGTGTAATTTTTCCTCGTAAACAATTTCAGATTTTCTTTGTAGAATACTCGTAAATCGTTGTTCATACGAGACATTTTAATTACTATTTTCTTCCTGGATTTAGAACAAAGAGATTCCAGGGAATGCACAGTATAATAAGGAAATGCTCTACGTGTTACACGCTTGGCCGAACAAGAGTATAAATAATGCTTAGGTTTATTATTAGTTAGTACACTTGTTTTTGAAACATTTTATGGTTCCGTAATAGAAAATGGGACCTTATTACTAAACCTTCGCTGTTTATCCATCCTTTTGTATGTATGACCTTTGTATCTTCGAAACGGTTATAGGTAGCCGATTTATATTTTCACATACTGACATTAATTGTGAACGAAGCACATTGCCTCAAAATAACAATTATTTTAACAAAGACTCTTAAATTAAAGGAAATTCCCTACTATTTTTTATAAACATAATTTTTTTTTTATTGAACTAACTAGCATAGAACCAAAAATTTCAAAACGTAATCTATTAAATTCTGAGTTAGCGAAGTCTTAGTATTTGTAGTTAGTCTTCTTCTTCGTCGTATTCTTCATGTCTGAAGGTCGTGCCCGTCTAGAAATGTCTCAACGGAGACGTTTATCAGCTGCTTCCACTCCATTCTGTCCTCGGCTTGTCTCAGGGCGTTAGGCAGGGTAAGTCCCGTTATGGTCTTAATTTGGTCGGACCAACAGGTAGGTGAGCGACCCCGTGGCCTTTTCTCCTCTATTTTTTCTACTATAACTGGACACTCGTATTAAAACACGTTTCTTGTGAACCGTTTTAGTACACGACTGCCCAAAAAAAGGAGTGCAATGTTCTCAGGGTTCATGTATGTTTGTTTGTGAGTTACTTTATTCCACTATAACTTCTACACAGCTTGACCGATATTAATGTTTGAGATATCGTTAGATTTGTCTTGATATCGCAAGTGACACAAAGTACACTAATACAATTAAAAAACAAACTAGCGGATTTTACACACCATATTGGGAGTTAAAATGATTTTCCTCCAAACCCCTTGAGTTGAGTATCAAAATGATATCAAAGTCAAAGTCAAAATAATTTATTCAATTTAGGAGTTCTTCGCGCGACGCTCTTATGATGGTAAATTACAAATTTTAGCATTAAAATATTGTATATTGTAGTGCCACGTTCAGCAAATAAATTGTATAGAGCCACTGCGAGAAGAACGAGCAAGGAACTCTAAAAAATAACAATTCTTTATGTGATTTGAAAAACTATTTCATAAATACATATATCTTGCATTACAATGAAACGAAGAAAATTTTAACGAAATTCATAGTTTGTAGTCGGGTTTTACTTTTTAAATTAATTTAAAATGTTTTTGATTTTATTGTTAAAAACTGTTTTCAATAAAGCAAGAAAAATATGTGTGAACTTTATCATCATTGTTATTATTATTATTTGATAGGTGGCCTTACTTACACATATTCTGTAAAACTTGAACCGGTTTTTACCATTCCAGCCCTTTTAGACCGGACAGACGAAAGAATGGCTATATGAGATCCCGTTTTATTAGTACAAAACTGAAAAATATGAGGAGATATATAATTATATTTGCAGATTTCTAACTTTTGTGCTTTCTCATCATGTATGGCAAAAACAGCAAGCCCGCAGCATCCTCATTTGCTAAATATGCTTCGCAAAATCATCGTATAACAATTCGCGGTGTAGACAAGGCGTTGCTAAGTGCTGCCGATGCACGGTTCGTGCATTATTCGCAACTAGTTTTCAAGTTTCGTAACTTTACTAAGTATTAAAGGTATATCAAAATACGGTTGGAGAATTTGCCGAGCAGGAATTTGGGGAATTAAAATTCCTTTGGAGTGAACAAGACTACTATTGCTCGCTTTATATTGCCAGGACTTCTGTCTGTATTTCCGGAAGTGTAACGCAAGAAGTAGCTAAATACTCAAGTTTTGCCAGTTTAAGTACCAGTGATGGCCATGAACTACCGCGCAGCAGGTCCATGGTTCGAATCCCGCCGCGGGCTTGAGCTTCTTGGATGTGCATTTATTGAATGCCCGCTTGGCTACCGACCACCCTCAATTAGAAAATCTGTCGCCAAGCATCTTACGGTGTCTTCCGGCAGCTGTCCTTGAGAGCCAGTAACTCTAGGTTAAGCCTGTGTAACACCTTCGACAACATCGTCACTTACCTTCAAGTAACATTACTGGGAGAACAAGACATAAAAATACTAACATGTCGGAGAGAAGAGTGCAGTGCAATGTCAAATAAGACGACAACGGTAACACTGCCACTGGACAGTTGTAACATCTACCATTAGTGAAGTGACTTGTTCATTCCATCATTTGATACAAAAAAATGTTGTTAATGCGAATAAAGGATAAATGAGCTTCATAAGCAGCATGGCATCATAATTATGTCTATGGAAGTGGAGTGTTTGTAGTGCACATTTGGCACAAAAAGGGCTCCTTGCCAAAATCACAAGTACTGTATCAGCGGGATAGTCCACTGCTGAACACAGCCTCCCCTATTATTGGGGGTATTTGCCATAATCCCTATACGTTCATTAGAAGGTGCTGCTGCCCACCTTCCGGTATTTTTCCCTTAGTCGCCTCTTACGACACCCACGGAATGATATGGGGGAGTGCAATTTTAATCCGGTATTCTTGCATCGCTAGTGAAATTTTGTGAAAAAAAAATGATAATCCGGCACCCCATGAGGTATATAAACATTTTGTTAATGTGCAGCCAAACCTCGAGCATACCAACTGTGTAAGTATTCTAAAGCCTGATGCACGACAACATACATACTATCTGCACAAAAATAAATTATAACTTACCTGCATACATTTAAAACGACAATAATAACCAAATATCAAATTTTATTAACAAGAAACAAAAGCTAATATTATAAATACTATAAATTCTCATGTTCGTCCAAACTTCAAGCCCGTGTGTAGTTTTCAAAATACATTATTTATCCCCAAAACTAACAATTTGATCAGACTCGGCTCGAGGTGCGCAGTCTTACAACTTTGTAACAATATACGATCGTACAAACTTCAACCAATTTTCAGGGTATTTTGACTGTCATGTACTAAGACAAAGTTTCTTGAAGTTTTACAGTCTTTGGAACAAAATATGAGGTAGGTTGTAGAGTGAATATAAGTCTTGTTTGGTGCTTTATTTAATAGTTTAGACACGTTTTATTTACTGGTCACATCATGCTCCTTTATCTTATGTTTTCCGGGTTGGTACTATTTTTCTCTAACAACACGTTTTCAGGGTTCCGTACCCAAAGGGTAAAAACGGGACCCTTTTACTGAGACTTCGCTGTCCGTCCGTCTGCCCGTCCGTCCATCCGTCTGTCACCAGGTTGTATCTCAAGAACGGTGATAGTTAGACAGTTGAAATTTTCACAAATGATGTATTTCTATTGCCGCCATAACAACAAATACTAAAAATAAAATAAAATAAATACTTAAGGGGGCTCCCATACAACAAACTTGATATTTTTTACCGTTTCTTGCTCGATACTAATAACGGCGACAGTTAGACGCTTTAACTATTCACAGAATATTTAGTTTTATGTTCTCTTCAAATATAATTAATTAAAATAAAATAAATACTTAAGCTTCCATACAATAAAAGAGATTTTCGCCGTTTATTTGCTAAATATAATTATAATTAAATTGCTAAAAATAATATAATGGTACGGAACCCTTCGTGCGCGAGTCCCACTCGCACTTGACCGGTTTTTAAAGCAGTGATGACCCAGTGGCTACATCTATGGGCCATGCAGGGAGTCAAAGGGTCGAATCGCGCGGGTTTGAGCTTCATTTGATGGTGTAGAATCATTTTGGGATTTCTCGTCTGTCTAGCTACCATCCTCTTTTGAAAAATCTGTCGTCAAGTACTGAAGGCTGCCATCTTAAAAGTATCAACATTTACGGGATGTTTGAGCTCCTAGTGCTTTACAAATATTAAAACTAGGATTCATACACTCGCAGATCTATTTATTTCATTTCATATAGTACAAAAGCGCAATGACAATGTTTGATTTGTTAAATTTTATTCGATGAATAAAAATTTCAAAGCTATCTTAATTTTAACATATATTTGCCTTCTACTCTGAACGATTTGGACTCTGTTAAGATTCCAGATTGCCCAGGCAGGGATGTTCAGCAGAGAGGCTTCCACCTGGACAATCTGTTTCGAATGCTTAACTTGGCGGTCGTTCGCCGGGCTGAAAAGAGTAAAGTACAAAATACACATGCAATCAATTAATACAAACAATGAGACTTACACAGGGAGGAATTCGCATGAGCGATCCCACTAGAGTGTATCCAAATTTTCGGTATTGGCCAAGACGAAATATTTGATTGTACTCACGCGTGGTCGAGTCTCTTCACAAAATCCTTAGTCCGGACACCATCACAAAACTAATTATATTAACAAATTTATAGATCGCGTAATACAAGTTGAAAAAACAAATACGCGCAAAGCGACAATCAAACTTATATGCAAATTAAAATCAAAATGACAAGTTCAACCAAAAGTCAAAACCAACTACAAAGCGACAAGCAAACTTCTACTTTTTTCACTCAAAATTCCATAGATCAAAATAGAGGACAACCAAAGGGGTACGTTCCAAACGTTGCGTCTTATAGAGTCATATCTGTCAGACAGGCTACAGAGGGTTGGAATAAGTGGCAATACTTCTTCCGGGTCATTGGTAAAAATGGGAGTACCACAGGGATCAATTTTGGGACCTTTTCTGTTTCTAACATATATTAATGATCTGCCTTGCATGGTCAAAGATTTCTGCGATATTGTTTTATTCGCAGATGATACCTCTCTGATTTTTAAAGTAGATAGGAAAGACAGTGAACTGACGCATGTAAATAATGTATTATCTAAGATTTGTAAATGGTTCGCCGCTAATAATCTTCTCCTAAATTCAAAAAAGACGAAATGTTTAAAGTTTTCTTTACCAAATGTTCCTTATGTTGAACCAAACATAAAGCTTGGCCCAGATAAACTCCCTATTGACAAAGCGACAGTCTTCCTGGGAATCAAAATGGATTCCACTTTACAATGGGATCCACATAATTTATATACATGATCTCTCCGGAAGACTTAGTTCTGCTGCATATGCAGTTCTTAGGATAAGACAGTTAACAGACGTAGCTACTGCTCGCCTAGTTTATTTCGCGTACTTCCACAGTATTATGTCGTATGGCGTATTGCTGTGGGGAACTGCTGCTGAGATAGAGACAATCTTTATCATACAAAAGCGTGCAATTCGAGCCATATATAAAATGGGTCCTAGGGAATCTGTGAGGGATCTTTTTAAAGAAATTGATATTTTAACTTTACCAAGTCTGTATATATTTGAAAATATTATGTATGTTCGTAAAAATTTGAGTAAATTTAAATTAAACAGTGACAATCACGATTACAATACTAGGAATAAAGATAAAATAGTGGTGCCAGGTTTTAGATTAGCAAAGACAAATAAAAGGTCCTTCTTAGGTAATTGTGTGCGGTTTTATAATAAAGTTCCTAAACATATTACAACGCTCACAGAAGGGAAATTCAAGTTGCATGTGAAAAACATATTGATTAAAAAATCCTACTACACAGTTTCTGATTACATAAACGACAAAAATGCCTGATCAATTCCGCCTCCGCCAAGCTATTGCCTGTCACCTACATAATTTAAACAAATATTGTAATAACTCTATTATATAGTATGTATGTAACACATTGTTAAAAGATGTTTAAAAGAATGGCCCCGAGTTTCTTGCCCGTTCTTCTCGCAGTGGCTCTATACAATTTATTTGCTGAACGTGGCAGTACAATGTAGAATATTTCAATACTAAAATTTGTAATTGACCTTCATAAGAGCGTCGTAGACGCCTTAATTGAATAAATGATTTTGACTTTGACTTTGACTTTGCCGCTAAGTTGATCGGCCCGAACATACTCGATACTTACATTAAAAAATGTATCAAATGTAGTGCCACTGTTTCGCCAAGACAAAAAATGTTCATTGGAACGACCAAAACTATATCTTTTAATTTAGAGAATATTCTCTAAATTAAAAGATATAGTTTTGGCGCTTATGATATTTACTTTCAAACAGCTGCGGGGCCCTTGCGCGGTAGGTTTTTGTCGGTCAATGATTAATACACGACGTTCAAAGTTTTTGGCGCGAACCTAATCCTTAACGGTGTGTTCCAGCAGCTGAGCTCCTTGAGAGCCTAGTAATCTTAGGTTAAGTCTGTTCAGTATCCATGACCATATCATCATTCACCAACAGGTGAAATAGTAGTCATAGGCTAGCTTATCTGCTGCTAAAAAAGACACGCTAAACGACTTTTAAAAGACCTCTAACAACAAGAAATACACAAGAAGAAATTGCAGAAAGTTATGGTTTGGCTTACTGCCATATTCGAACCCTGCTTATAAAATACTCTTGTCGTTAGTATACTCGCTACAGAGAATGTAGTGCTCTAACTCCAGATGGCTTAAATAAAACTATATCTATTATATGATTAGAAGCCCTAGCCTCGCGTGCTAAACAAAATTCACCGTCCCCTGTGACGGTTAAAATAATATCCCTAGATCACAATATTCAGCTCAGTCGAGCATTATCCGATAGCTTAGAGGTCAGGGGGCCAAATCCCACCTTTTACGAATCCATCATAAAATAGGAGCGTTTGGTTTCATGCTTAAAATAATCATTCGCAGTCACGAACTATGACCGACTCACAATCACGTCTAGCAATATTGGTTTTATCCTCTTTAAAGAACGAATGAAATATGTATCACGGATGTGCAAGAGACACAAAATGTTTATAATATCGTTATCCCGCTCGCATTGTACCGAACTACGATGTTATGGAACGGTTTTCCATAGTTTTACGACATTTTATTGTCTGCTGCACAACACTGTCTGTATTTTTTATAGTTTCATTCATCAAATAATTTCGCTGCATTTACTTTAAAGTATAGATATAAAAACATTGTACGTAATTTACACATTAATAAAACCCATTTTAAACGTAAAATAGTCAAAATCAAGTTTAAATCCGCTGCTAGAAAGTAACTTTTTTAAGATGGATAAACATGACGGATTTGTCGTTGGTATAGTAATACTTCGTACTAAATGTAACGTTCAAAGTTCGCGAATAGAGTGAACAATAATTGTTTTTGACGGCATCAAAATGCTGAGCTGAAACGATTCCATTACCGATTGTAAGCTTGCTTAATTGACGTGAAGGAATCAAATTTAGCAGTAAGATTAAGTTATTTATTTATTATTATTATAATATATAAAGCTCGATTACCACTCACTGACTGACTGACTGATTGACATAAATGTTCTCCTAGAAGGAGCAGAGTAGGGTTAAAATGAAGTATGGCAAAAATGTTCGGGTGGTTTTGGTGAGTATGAGAAAAATCGAAAATCATTAAAAAGACGCCTGCCAAGTGATGATGGATGACGTATCTCGAAAACGGTAAGAGATAGGTAGGGGGTGTTTAAACAAATGTCATAGGGAATCGGGAGAGCAGTCGAATGACATCTGTCAAAAATCCAAAATGGCGGATTTCAAGATGGCCGCCATACAAAATGCTCCGAGCCTGCTGAAGCGAGGCCTTTAGGCCGAGCTTCAGTAGGGGCGGAGCAGTTTGTATGGTGGCCGTCTTGAAATCCGACATTTTGGATGTGACCCACGTGCTCCTATCATTCTTTATACTGCATTTGGAGTGTTTTACCTTATATTTTCGACTGTATTAGGAGTTTTTGTGGGATTTTCGACTGAATTTGGAGTTACTGTCCTACATTAGTGTAGTAGCGAGCCCGAAGGGCGAGCTCCTGGTGAGGCCGAAGGCCGAACTTTCGGTCCGCGAGGCCGAAGGCCGAGCGTATGAAGCGTGAGCCCGAAGGGCGAGCGCTTGGCGAGGCCGCAGGCCGAGCCGTATTAGTAACTTGCGAGGCCGAAGGCCGAGCTCCGACTTGAGAGTATTTTCCACATCACCGACTGGTCTCCATGGCAACTGCCTGCGGTAACCGAAGCACCTACGAGTGGGGTTCCTTAACAAAAGTGACTCAGAACCTTCGTACCATTCTGCCCGTACCACCTTTTTATGGCAGTAGGGTGAATCTGATTTGGTGGCTACAGTTTGGTTCCTTATTGTATATAGAGTTTATATAGTATTTCATACTTCTATTGGAGTTTTGGATATTACTTTTTTTTAATGTATAACGTGCTTTTATGACAGTTCCTACTGACTCAAGATAGATGCGGGCCGCATGCGGCCCGCACACTGCCTGAAAAACTAGTTAATAATATATAAAGCTCGATTACCACTCACTGACTGACTGACTGACTGATTGACATAAATGTTCTCCTAGAAGGAGACGAGTAGGAGCAACATGATGTATGGCAAAAATGTTCGGGGGGTTTAGGTGAGTATGAGAAAAATCGAAAATCATCAAAATGACGCCTGCCAAGTTAAGATGGATGACATATCTCGAAAACGGTGCAAGATAGGTAGGGGGTGTTTGAACAAATGTCATAGGGAATCGAGAGAGCAGTCGAATGACACCTGTCAAAAATCCAAAATGGCGGATTTCAAGATGGCCGCCATACAAAATGCTCCGAGCCTGCTGAAGCGAGGCCTTTAGGCCGAGCTTCAGTAGGGGCGGAGCAGTTTGAATGGTGGGCTTCTTGAAATCCGCCATTTTGGATTTGTCCCAGGTGCTCCTCTCATTCTTCATACTGCATTTGGAGTGTTTTACCATATATTTTCGACTGTATTAGGAGTTTTTGTGGGTTTTTTGACTGAATTTGGAGTAACTGTCCTACATTAGTGTATAGCGAGCCCAAAGGGCAACCACCTGGTGAGGCCGAAGGCCGAACTTTCGGTCCGCGAGGCCGAAGGCCGAGCGAATGAAGCGCGAGCCCGAAGGGCGAGCGCTTGGCGAGGCCGCAGGCCGAGCCGTGTTAGTAACTTGCGAGGCCGAAGGCCGAGCTCCGACTAGAGAGTATTTTCCACATCTCCGACTGGTCTCCATGGCAACTGCCCGCGGTAACCGAAGCACCTACGAGTGGGGTTCCTTTAGAAAAGTGACTTAGAACCTTGGTACCATTCTGCCCGTACCACCTTTTTATAGCAGTAGGGTGAATTTGCTTTAGTGGCTACAGTATGGTTCTTTATTGTATTGAGAGTTTATATGGGATTTCATGCTTCTATTGGAGTTTTGAACACACAATTTTTTTAATGTATCAGGCGTTTTTTTGACAGTTCCTACTGACTCAAGATAGATGCGGGCCGCATGCGGCCCGCACACTGCCCGAATAACTAGTTATTATAATATATAAAGCTCGATTACCATTGACTCACTGACTGACATAAATGTTCTCCTAGAAGGAGACGAGTAGGAACAACGTGATGTATGGCAAAAATGTTCGGGTGGTTTTGGTGAGTATGAGAAAAATCGAAAATCATTAAAAAGACGCCTGCCAAGTGATGATGGATGACGTATCTCGAAAACGGTAAGAGATAGGTAGGGGGTGTTTGAACAAATGTCATAGAGAATCGGGAGAGCAGTCGAATGACACCTGTCAAAAATCCAAAATGGCGGATTTCAAGATGGCCGCCATACAAAATGCTCCGAGCCTGCTGAAGCGAGGCCTTTAGGCCGAGCTTCAGTAGGGGCGGAGCAGTTTGTATGGTGGCCTTCTTGAAATCCGCCATTTTGGATTTGTCCCAGGTGCTCCTCTCATTCTTCATACTGCATTTGGAGTGTTTTACCTTATATTTTCGACTGTATTAGGAGTTTTTGTGGGTTTTTTGACTGAATTTGGAGTAACTGTTCTACATTAGTGTATAGCGAGCCCAAAGGGCAACCACCTGGTGAGGCCGAAGGCCGAGCGAATGGTGCGCGAGCCCGAAGGGCGAGCGCTTGGCGAGGCCGCAGGCCGAGCCGTATTAGTAACTTGCGAGGCCGAAGGCCGAGCTCCGACTTGAGAGTATTTTCCACGTCACCGACTGGTCTCCATGGCAACTGCCTGCGGTAACCGAAGCACCTACGAGTGGGGTTCCTTAACAAAAGTGATTCAGAACCTTGGTACCATTCTGCCCGTACCACCTTTTTATGGCAGTAGGGTGAATTTGGTTTGGTGATAACAGTACGGTTCTCTATTGTATTAAGGGTTTGTATGGGAAATCGTACATCTTTAGGTGTTTTGAAATAATTTTTTTTAATGTATAAGGTGTTTTGATATTGTTCAAACTTGCACAACGATAAATGCGGGCCGCATGCGGCCCGCACACTGCCCGAAAAACTAGTTAATAATATATAAAGCTCGATTACCACTCACTGACTGACTGACTGATTGACATAAATGTTCTCCTAGAAGGAGCAGAGTAGGGTTAAAATTATGTATGGCAAAAATGTTCGGGGGGTTTTGGTGAGTATGAGAAAAATCGAAAATCATAAAAATGACGCCTGCCAAGTAAAGATGAATGACATATCTCAAAAACGGTACAAGATAGGTAGGGGGTGTTTGAACAAATGTCATAGGGAATCGGGAGAGCAGCCGGATGACACCTGTCAAAAATCCAAAATGGCGGATTTCAAGATGGCCGCCATACAAATTGATCCGAGCCTGCTGAAGCGAGGCCGTTAGGCCGAGGTTCAGTAGGGGCGGAGCAGTTTGTATGGTGGCCTTCTTGAAATCCGCCATTTTGGATTTGTCCCAGGTGCTCCTATCATTCTTTATACTGCATTTGGAGTGTATTACCTTATATTTTCGACTGTATTAGGAGTTTTTGTGAGATTTTTGACTGAATTTGGAGTTACTGTCCTACATAAGTGCAGTAGCGAGCCCGAAGGGCGAGCTCCTGGTGAGGCCGAAGGCCGAACTTTCGGTCCGCGAGGCCGAAGGCCGAGCGTATGATGCGCGAGCCCGAAGGGCGAGCTCTTGGCGAGGCCGCAGGCCGAGCCGTGTTGGTAACTTGCGAGGCCGAAGGCCGAGCTCCGACTTGAGAGTTTTTTCCACGTCTTCGACTGGTCTCCATGGCAACTGCCCGCGATAACCAAAGCACCTACGAGTGGGGTTCCTTAACAAAAGTGACTCGGAACCCTGGTACCATTCTGCCCGTACCACCTTTTTATGTCAGTAGGGTGAATCTGGTTTGGTGGCTACAGTATGGTTCTTTAGTGTATTGACAGTTTATATCGGATTTCATACTTCTATTGGAGTTTTGAACACACTTTTTCTTACGTATTAGGTGATTCTGTGAAATTTTCAAATGACTAAAGATAGATGCGGGCCGCATGCGGCCCGCACACTGCCCGAAAAACTAGTTTATAATATATAAGGCTCGATTACCACTCACTGACTGACTGACTGATTGACATAAATGTTCTCCTAGAAGGAGCAGAGTAGGGTTAAAATGAAGTATGGCAAAAATGTTTGGGGGGTTTAGGTGAGTACAAGAAAAATCGAAAATCATAAAAATGACGCCTGCCAAGTATAGATGAATGACATATCTCAAAAACGGTACAAGATAGGTAGGGGGTGTTTGAACAAATGTCATAGGGAATCGGGAGAGCAGCCGGATGACATCTGTTAAAAATCCAAAATGGCGGATTTCAAGATGGCCGCCATACAAATTGATCCGAGCCTGCTGAAGCGAGGCCGTTAGGCCGAGGTTCAGTAGGGGCGGAGCAGTTTGTATGGGGGCCTTCTTGAAATCCGCCATTTTGGATTTGTCCCAGGTGCTCCTATCATTCTTTATACTGCATTTGGAGTGTATTACCTTATATTATCGACTGTATTAGGAGTTTTTGTGGGATTTTTGACTGAATTTGGAGTAACTGTCCTACATAAGTGTAGTAGCGAGCCCGAAGGGCGAGCTCCTGGTGAGGCCGAAGGCCGAACTTTCAGTCCGCGAGGCCGAAGGCCGAGCGTATGATGCGCGAGCCCGAAGGGCGAGCGCTTGGCGAGGCCGCAGGCCGAGCCGTGTTGGTAACTTGCGAGGCCGAAGGCCGAGCTCCGACTTGAGAGTTTTTTTCCACGTCTCCGACTGGTCTCCATGGCAACTGCCCGCGGTAAGCGAAGCACCTACGAGTGGGGTTCCTTAACAAAAGTGACTCAGAACCTAGGTCCCATTCTGCCCGTACCACCTTTTTATGGCAGTAGGGTGAATCTGTTTTAGTGGCTACAGTATTGTTCTTTATTGTATTGAGAGTTAATATGGGATTTCATACTTCTAATGGAGTTTTGAACATACTTTTTTTAATGTATAAGGTGTTTTGGTATTGTTCAAACTTGCATTACGATAAATGCGGGCCGCATGCGGCCCGCACACTGCCCGAAAAACTAGTTATTATAATATATAAAGCTCGATTACCATTGACTCACTGACTGACATAAATGTTCTCCTAGAAGGAGCAGAGTAGGGTAAAAATGAAGTATGGCAAAAATGTTCGGGTGGTTTTGGTGAGTATGGGAAAAATCGAAAATCATAAAAATGACGCCTGCCAAGTAAAGATGGATGACATATCTCAAAAACGGTAAGAGATAGGTAGGGGGTGCTTGACTAAATGTCATAGGGAATTGGGAGAGCAGTCGAATGACATCTGTCAAAAATCCAAAATGGCGGATTTCAAGATGGCCGCCATACAAAATGTTCCGAGCCTGCTGAAGCGAGGCCTTTAGGCCGAGCTTCAGTAGGGGCGGAGCAGTTTGTATGGTGGCCGTCTTGAAATCCGTTATTTTGGATGTGCCCCACGTGCTCCTATCATTCTTTATACTGCATTTGAAGTGTTTTACCTTATATTTTCGACAGTTTTAGGAGTTTTTGTGGGATTTTTGACTAAATTTGGAGTTACTGTCCTACATAAGTGAAGTAGCGAGCCCGAAGGGCGAGCTCCTGGTGAGGCCGAAGGCCGAACTTTCGGTCCGCGAGGCCGAAGGCCGAGCGTATGATGCGCGAGCCCGAAGGGCGAGCGCCTGGCGAGGCCGTAGGCCGAGCCGTATTAGTAACTTGCGAGGCCGAAGGCCGAGCTCCGACTTGAGAGTATTTTCCACATCTCCGACTGGTCTCCATGGCAACTGCCTGCGGTAACCGCAGCACCTACGAGTGGGGTTCCTTAACAAAAGTGACTCAGAACCTTGGTACCATTCTGCCCGTACCACCTTTTTATGGCAGTAGGGTGAATCTGCTTTAGTGGCTACAGTATGGTTCTTTATTGTATTGAGAATTTATATGGGATTTCATACTTCTATTGGAGTTTTGAACATACTTTTTTCCAACGTATCAGGAGTTTTGATATAGTTTAGTACGGCATAACGATAAATGCGGGCCGCATGCGGCCCGCACACTGCCCGAAAAACTAGTTTTTTATTTATAATATATAAGGCTCGATTACCACTGACTGACTCACTGACTCACTGACATAAATGTTCTCCTAGAAGGAGCAGAGTAGGGTAAAAATGAAGTATGGCAAAAATGTTCGGCGGGTTTAGGTGAGTATGAGAAAAATCGAAAATCATTAAAAAGACGCCTGCCAAGTAAAGATGAATGACATATCTCAAAAACGGTACAAGATAGGTAGAGGGTGTTTGAACAAATGTCATAGGGAATTGGGAGAGCAGTCGGATGACATCTGTCAAAAATCCAAAATGGTGGATTTCAAGATGGCCGCCATACAAAGTGATCCGAGCCTGCTGAAGCGAGGCCGTTAGGCCGAGCTTCAGTAGAGGCGGAGCAGTTTGTATGGTGGCTGTCTTGAAATCCGACATTTTGGATGTGACCCACGTGCTCCTATCATTCTTTATACTGCATTTGGAGTGTTTTACCTAATATTTTCGACTGTATTAGGAGTTTTTGTGGGATTTTTGACTAAATTTGGAGTTACTGTCCTACATAAGTGAAGTAGCGAGCCCGAAGGGCGAGCTTCTGGTGAGGCCGAAGGCCGAACTTTCGGTCCGCGAGGCCGAAGGCCGAGCGTATGATGCGTGAGCCCGAAGGGCGAGCGCCTGGCGAGGCCGTAGGCCGAGCCGTATTAGTAACTTGCGAGGCCGAAGGCCGAGCTCCGACTTGAGAGTATTTTCCACATCTCCGACTGGTCTCCATGGCAACTGCCTGCGGTAACCGCAGCAACTACGAGTGGGGTTCCTTAACAAAAGTGACTCAGAACCTTGGTACCATTCTGCCCGTACCACCTTTTTATGGCAGTAGGGTGAATCTGCTTTAGTGGCTACAGTATGGTTCTTTATTGTATTGAGAGTTTATATGGGATTTCATTCTTCTATTGGAGTTTTGAACATACTTTTTTACAACGTATCATGAGTTTTGATATAGTTTAGTACTGCATAACGATAAATGCGGGCCGCATGCGGCCCGCACACTGCCCGAAAAACTAGTTTTTTATTTATAATATATAAAGCTCGATTACCACTGACTGACTCACTGACTGACTGACTGACATAAATGTTCGCCTAGAAGGAGTAGAGTAGGGTTAAAATGATGTATGGCAAAAATGTTCGGGGGGTTTTGGTGAGTATGAGAAAAATCGAAAATCATAAAAAGACGCCTGCCAAGTAAAGATGGATGACATATCTCAAAAACGGTAAGAGATAGGTAGGGGGTGTTTGAACAAATGTCATAGGGAATCGGGAGAGCAGTCGAATGACACCTGTCAAAAATCCAAAATGGCGGATTTCAAGATGGCCGCCATACAAAGTGATCCGAGCCTGCTGAAGCGAGGCCGTTAGGCCGAGCTTCAGTAGGGGCGGAGCAGTTTGTATGGTGGCCGTCTTGAAATCCGACATTTTGGATGTGTCTTACGTGCTCCTATCATTCTTTATACTGCATTTGGAGTTTTTTATCTTTATTTTCGACTGTATTAGGAGTTTTTGTGGGATTTTTGACTGAATTTGGAGTAACTGTCCTACATTAGTGTAGTAGCGAGCCCGAAGGGCGAGCTTCTGGTGAGGCCGAAGGCCGAACTTTCGGCCCGCGAGGCCGAAGGCCGAGCGTATGGGGCGTGAGCCCGAAGGGCGAGCGCATGGCGAGGCCAGAGGCCGAGCCGTGTTAGTAACTTGCGAGGCCGAAGGCCGAGCTCCGACTTGAGAGTATTTTCCACGTCTCCGAATGGTCTCCATGGCAACTGCCCGTGGTAAGCGAAGCTCCTACGAGTGGGGTTCTTTAACAAAAGTTACTCAGAATCTTGGTACCATTCTGCCCGTACCACTTTTTTTATGGCAGTAGGGTGAATCTGGTTTGGTGGCTATAGTTTGGTTCTCTACTGTATAAGGAGTTTATATGGGATTTCATACTGTTATAGAATATTGTTTTTTTTTTTAAATGTATAAGGTGTTTTGATATTGTTTCAAATTGCATAACGATAAATGCGGGCCGCATGCGGCCCGCACACTGCCCGAAAAACTAGTTATTATTTATTATTATTATTTATTAATAATATATAAAGCTCGATTACTGACTCACTGATCACTGACTGACTGACTGACTGATTGACATAAATGTTCTCCTAGAAGGAGACGAGTAGGGCTAAAATGATGTATGGCAAAAATGTTCGGGGGGTTTTGGTGAGTATGAGAAAAATCGAAAATCATTAAAAAGACGCCTGCCAAGTGTAGATGGATGACGTATCTCGAAAACGGTAAGAGATAAGTAGGGGGTGTTTGAACAAATGTCATAGGGAATCGGGAGAGCAGTCGAATGACATCTGTCAAAAATCCAAAATGGCGGATTTCAAGATGGCCGCCATACAAAATGCTCCGAGCCTGCTGAAGCGAGGCCTTTAGGCCGAGCTTCAGTAGGGGCGGAGCAGTTTGTATGGTGGCCATCTGGAAATCCGACATTTTGGATGTGACCAAAGTGCTCCTATCATTCTTTATACTGCATTTGGAGTGTTTTACCTTTATTTTCGACTGAATTAGGAGTTTTAGTGGGATTTTTGACTGAATTTGGAGTTACTGTCCTACATAAGTGTAGTAGCGAGCCCGAAGGGCGAGCTCCTGGTGAGGCCGAAGGCCGAACTTTCGGTCCGCGAGGCCGCAGGCCGAGCCGTATTAGTAACTTGCGAGGCCGAAGGCCGAGCTCCGACTTGAGAGTATTTTCCACATCACCGACTGGTCTCCATGGCAACTGCCTGCGGTAACCGAAGCACCTACGAGTGGGGTTCCTTAACAAAAGTGACTCAGAACCTTCGTACCATTCTGCCCGTACCACCTTTTTATGGCAGTAGGGTGAATCTGATTTGGTGGCTACAGTTTGGTTCCTTATTGTATATAGAGTTTATATAGTATTTCATACTTCTATTGGAGTTTTGGATATTACTTTTTTTTAATGTATAACGTGCTTTTATGACAGTTCCTACTGACTCAAGATAGATGCGGGCCGCATGCGGCCCGCACACTGCCCGAAAAACTAGTTTATAATATATAAGGCTCGATTACCACTGACTGACTCACTGACTCACTGACATAAATGTTCTCCTAGAAGGAGCAGAGTAGGGTAAAAATGAAGTATGGCAAAAATGTTCGGCGGGTTTAGGTGAGTATGAGAAAAATCGAAAATCATTAAAAAGACGCCTGCCAAGTAAAGATGAATGACATATCTCAAAAACGGTACAAGATAGGTAGAGGGTGTTTGAACAAATGTCATAGGGAATTGGGAGAGCAGTCGGATGACATCTGTCAAAAATCCAAAATGGTGGATTTCAAGATGGCCGCCATACAAAGTGATCCGAGCCTGCTGAAGCGAGGCCGTTAGGCCGAGCTTCAGTAGAGGCGGAGCAGTTTGTATGGTGGCTGTCTTGAAATCCGACATTTTGGATGTGACCCACGTGCTCCTATCATTCTTTATACTGCATTTGGAGTGTTTTACCTAATATTTTCGACTGTATTAGGAGTTTTTGTGGGATTTTTGACTAAATTTGGAGTTACTGTCCTACATAAGTGAAGTAGCGAGCCCGAAGGGCGAGCTTCTGGTGAGGCCGAAGGCCGAACTTTCGGTCCGCGAGGCCGAAGGCCGAGCGTATGATGCGTGAGCCCGAAGGGCGAGCGCCTGGCGAGGCCGTAGGCCGAGCCGTATTAGTAACTTGCGAGGCCGAAGGCCGAGCTCCGACTTGAGAGTATTTTCCACATCTCCGACTGGTCTCCATGGCAACTGCCTGCGGTAACCGCAGCAACTACGAGTGGGGTTCCTTAACTAAAGTGACTCAGAACCTTGGTACCATTCTGCCCGTACCACCTTTTTATGGCAGTAGGGTGAATCTGCTTTAGTGGCTACAGTATGGTTCTTTATTGTATTGAGAGTTTATATGGGATTTCATTCTTCTATTGGAGTTTTGAACATACTTTTTTCCAACGTATCAGGAGTTTTGATATAGTTTAGTACTGCATAACGATAAATGCGGGCCGCATGCGGCCCGCACACTGCCCGAAAAACTAGTTATATTATATAAAGCTCGATTACCACTGACTGATTGACATAAATGTTCTCCTAGAAGGAGACGAGTAGGAACAACGTGATGTATGGCAAAAGTGTTCGGGTGGTTTCGGTGAGTATGAGAAAAATCGAAAATCATAAAAATGACGCCTGCCAAGTAAAGATGGATGACGTATCTCGAAAACGGTGCAAGATGGGTAGGGGGTGTTTGAACAAATGTCATAGGGAATAGGGAGAGCAGTCGAATGACACCTGTCAAAAATCCAAAATGGCGGATTTCAAGATGGCCGCCATACAAAATGATCCGAGCCTGCTGAAGCGAGGCCGTTAGGCCGAGCTTCAGTAGGGGCGGAGCAGTTTGTATGGTGGCTGTCTTGAAATCCGACATTTTGGATGTGACCCACATGCTCCTATCATTCTTTATACTGCATTTGGAGTGTTTTACCTTATATTTTCGACTGTATTAGGAGTTTTTGTGGGATTTTTGACTGAATTTGGAGTAACTGTCCTACATAAGTGTAGTAGCGAGCCCGAAGGGCGAGCTCCTGGTGAGGCCGGAGGCCGAACTTTCGGTCCGCGAGGCCGAAGGCCGAGCGTATGATGCGCGAGCCCGTAGGGCGAGCGCTTGGCGAGGCCGCAGGCCGAGCCGTGTTGGTAACTTGCGAGGCCGAAGGCCGAGCTCCGACTTGAGAGTTTTTTCCAAGTCTCCGACTGGTCTCCATGGCAACTGCCCGCGGTAAGCAAAGCACCTACGAGTGGGGTTCCTTAACAAAAGTGACTCAGAACCTTGGTCCCATTCTGCCCGTACTACCTTTTTATGCCAGTAGGGTGAATTTGCTTTAGTGGCTACAGTATGGTTCTTTATTGTATGGAGACTTTATTTGGGATTTCATACTTCTATTGGAGTTTTGAACTTTTTTTTTTTAAATGTATAAGCGGTTAAGGTAAAGTTTACTACTGCATAACGATAAATGCGGGCCGCATGCGGCCCGCACACTGCCCGAAAAACTAGTATATAATATAAAGCTCGATTACCACTGACTGACTGACTGACATAAATGTTCTCCTAGAAGGAGACGAGTAGGAACAACGTGATGTATGGCAAAAATGTTCGGGTGGTTTTAGTGAGTATGAGAAAAATCAAAAATCATTAAAAAGACGCCTGCCAAGTAAAGATGGATGACGTATCTCGAAAACGGTGCAAGATAGGTAGGGGGAGTTTGAACAAATGTCATAGTGAATCGGGAGAGCAGCCGGATGACGTCTGTCAAAAATCCAAAATGGCGGATTTTAAGATGGCCGCCATACAAATTGATCCGAGCCTGCTGAAGCGAGGCCGTTAGGCCGAGGTTCAGTAGGGGCGGAGCAGTTTGTATGGTGGCCGTCTTGAAATCCGACATTTTGGATGTGTCTTACGTGCTCCTATCATTCTTTATACTGCATTTAGAGTGTTTTACCTTCATTTTCGACTGTATTAGGAGTTTTTGTGGGATTTTTGACTGAATTTGGAGTTACTGTCCTATGATAGTGTATAGCGAGCCCGAAGGGCGAGCTCCTGGTGAGGCCGAAGGCCGAATTTTCGGCTCGCGAGGCCGAAGGCCGAGCGTATGGCGCGTGAGCCCGAAGGGCGAGCGCTTGGCGAGGCCGTAGGCCGAGCCGTATTAGTAACTTGCGAGGCCGAAGGCCGAGCTCCGACTTGAGAGTATTTTCCACATCCTCGACTGGTCTCCATGGCAACTGCCCGCCGTATCCCAAGGACCTACGAGTGGGGTTCCTTAACAAAAGTGACTCAGAATCTTGGCACCATTCTGCCCGTACCACCTTTTTATGGCAGTTGGGTGAATCTGCTTTAGTGGCTACTGTATGGTTCTTTATTGTTTTGAGAGTTAATATGGAATTTCATACTTCTAATGGAGTTTTGAACATACTGTTTTTAATGTATAAGGTGTTTTGATATTGTTCAAACTAGCACAAGCCGAAGGCCGAGCGATCGGTGCGCGAGCCCGAAGGGCGAGCGCTTGGCGAGGCCGCAGGCCGAGCCGTATTAGTAACTTGCGAGGCCATAGGCCGAGCTCCGACTTGAGAGTATTTTCCACGTCTCCGACTGGTCTCCATGGCAACTGCCTGCGGTAACCGCAGCACCTACGAGTGGGGTTCCTTAACAAAAGTGACTCAGAACCTTGGTACCATTCTGCCCGTACCACCTTTTTATGGCAGTAGGGTGAATCTGCTTTAGTGGCTACAGTATGGTTCTTTATTGTATTGAGAGTTTATATGGGATTTCATACTTCTATTGGAGTTTTGAACATACTTTTTTCCAACGTATCAGGAGTTTTGATATAGTTTAGTACGGCATAACGATAAATGCGGGCCGCATGCGGCCCGCACACTGCCCGAAAAACTAGTTATAATATATAAAGCTCGATTACCACTGACTGACTCACTGACTGACTGACTGACATAAATGTTCTCCTAGAAGGAGACGAGTAGGAACAAGGTGATGTATGGCAAAAATGTTCGTGTGGTTTTGGTGAGTATGAGAAAAATCGAAAATCATAAAAAAGACGCCTGCCAAGTGAAGATGGATGAGGTATCTCAAAAACGGTAAGAGATAGGTAGGGGGTGTTTGAACAAATGTCATAGGGAATCGGAAGTTTAGTCGAATGACACCTGTCAAAAATCCAAAATGGCGGATTTCAAGATGGCCGCCATACAAAGTGATCCGAGCCTGCTGAAGCGAGGCCGTTAGGCCGTGCTTCAGTAGGGGCGGAGCAGTTTGTATGGTGGCCGTCTTGAAATCCGACATTTTGGATGTGTCTTACGTGCTCCTATCATTCTTTATACTGCATTTGGAGTGTTTTTCCTTAATTTTCGAATATATTAGGAGTTTTTGTGGGATTTTTGACTAAATTTGGAGTTACTGTCCAACATTAGTGTAGTAGCGAGCCCGAAGGGCGAGCTCCTGGTGAGGCCGAAGGCCGAACTTTCGGTCCGCGAGGCCGAAGGCCGAGCGTATGATGCGCGAGCCCGAAGGGCGAGCGCTTGGCGAGGCCGCAGGCCGAGCCGTGTTAGTAACTTGCGAGGCCGAAGGCCGAGCTCCGACTTGAGAGTATTTTCCACGTCACCGACTGGTCTCCATGGCAACTGCCTGCGGTAACCGAAGCACCTACGAGTGGGGTTCCTTAACAAAAGTGACTCAGAACCTTGGTCCCATTCTGCCCGTATCACCTTTTTATCGTAGTAGGGTGAATTTGTTTTTTGTGGCTACAGTATGGTTCTTTATTGTATTGAGAGTTTATATGGGATTTCATACTTCTATTGGAGTTTTGAACATACTTTTTTCCAACGTATCAGGAGTTTTGATATAGTTTAGTACTGTATAACGATAAATGCGGGCCGCATGCGGCCCGCACACTGCCCGAAAAACTAGTTTATTTATAATATATAAAGCTCGATTACCACTGACTGACTGACTGACTCACTGACATAAATGTTCTCCTAGAAGGAGTAGAGTAGGGTAAAAATGATGTATGGCAAAAATGTTCGCGGGGTTTTGGTGAGTATGAGAAAAATCGAAAATCATTAAAAAGACGCCTGCCAAGTGAAGATGGATGACATATCTCAAAAACGGTACAAGATAGGTAGGGGTTGTTTGAACAAATGTCATAGGGAATCAGGAGAGCAGTCTAATGACACCTGTCAAAAATCCAAAATGGCGGATTTCAAGATGGCCGCCATACAAAATGATCCGAGCCTGCTGAAGCGAGGCCGTTAGGCCGAGCTTCAGTAGGGGCGGAGCAGTTTGTATGGTGGCTGTCTTGAAATCCGACATTTTGGATCTGACCCACGTGCTCCTATCATTCTTTATACTGGATTTGGAGTGTTTTACCTTATATTTTCGACTGTATTAAGAGTTTTTGTGGGATTTTTGACTGAATTTGGAGTTACTGACCTACAATAATGTATAGCGAGCCCGAAGGGCGAGCTTCTGGTGAGGCCGAAGGCCGAACTTTCGGCTCGCGAGGCCGAAGGCCGAGCGTATGGTGCGTGAGCCCGAAGGGCGAGCGCTTGGCGAGGCCGCAGGCCGAGCCGTGTTAGTAGCTTGCGAGGCCGAAGGCCGAGCTCCGACTTGAGAGTATTTTCCACGTCACCGACTGGTCTCCATGGCAACTGCCCGCGGTAACCGAAGCACCTACGAGTGGGGTCCCTTAACAAAAGTGACTCAGAACCTTGGTACCATTCTGCCCGTACCACTTTTTTATGGCAGTAGGGTGAATCTGGTTTGATGGCTACAGTTTGGTTCTCTACTGTATAAGGAGTTTATATGGGATTTCATACTGTTATGGATTTTTTTTTTTTTTTTAATGTATAAGGTGTTTTGATATTGTTTCCAATTGCATAACGAAAAATGCGGGCCGCATGCGGCCCGCACACTGCCCGAATAACTAGTTTTTCGGGCAGTGTGCGGGCCGCATGCGGCCCGCATTTATCGTTATGCAGTACTTAACAATATCAAAACTCCTTTTACATAAAAAAAAAATATTTCAAAATTCCAATAGAAGTATGAAATCCCATATAAACTCTCAATACAATAAAGAACCATACTGTAGCCACTAAAGCAAATTCACCCTACTGCCATAAAAAGGTGGTACGGGCAGAATGGGACCAAGGTTCTGAGTCACTTTTGTTAAGGAACCCCACTCGTAGGTGCTTCGGTTACCGCGGGCAGTTGCCATGGAGACCAGTCGGAGATGTAGAAAATACTCTCAAGTCGGAGCTCGGCCTTCGGCCTCGCAAGTTATTAGTACGCCTCTGCCTACGGCCTCGCCAAGCGCTCGCCCTTCGGGCTCACGCACCATACGCTCGGCCTTCGGCCTCGCGGACCGAAAGTTCGGCCTTCGGCCTCACCAGGAGCTCGCCCTTCGGGCTCGCTACTTCACTAATGTAGGACATTAACTCCAAATTCAGTCAAAAATCCCACAAAAACTCCTAATACAGTCGAAAATATAAGGTAAAACACTCTAAATGCAGTATAAAGAACGATAGGAGCACGTGGGACACATCCAAAATGTCGGATTTCAAGACGGCCACCATACAAACTGCTCCGCCCCTACTGAAGCTCGGCCTAAAGGCCTCGCTTCAGCAGGCTCGGACCATTTTGTATGGCGGCCATCTTGAAATCCGCCATTTTGGATTTTTGACAGGTGTCATTCTACTGCTCTCCCGATTCCCTATGACATTTGTTCAAACACCCCCTACCTATCTCTTACCGTTTTCGAGATGTGTTATCCATCTTTACTTGGCAGGCGTCATTTTTTTGATTTTCGATTTTTCTCATACTCACCAAAACCTCCTGAACATTTTTTCCATACATCATTTTAACCCTACTCTACTCCTTCTAGGAGAACATTTATGTCAGTCAGTCAGTCAGTGAGTCAGTCAGTGGTAATCGAGCTTTATATATTATAAATAATTAACTAGTTATTCGGGCAGTGTGCGGGCCGCATGCGGCCCGCATCTATCTTGAGTCAGTAGGAACTGTCAAAAAAACGCCTGATACATTAAAAAAATGTGTGTTCAAAACTCCAATAGAAGCATGAAATCCCATATAAACTCTCAATACAATAAAGAACCATACTGTAGCCACTAAAGCAAATTCACCCTACTGCTATAAAAAGGTGGTACGGGCAGAATGGTACCAAGGTTCTAAGTCACTTTTCTAAAGGAACCCCACTCGTAGGTGCTTCGGTTACCGCGGGCAGTTGCCATGGAGACCAGTCGGAGATGTGGAAAATACTCTCTAGTCGGAGCTCGGCCTTCGGCCTCGCAAGTTACTAACACGGCTCGGCCTGCGGCCTCGCCAAGCGCTCGCCCTTCGGGCTCGCGCTTCATTCGCTCGGCCTTCGGCCTCGCGGACCGAAAGTTCGGCCTTCGGCCTCACCAGGTGGTTGCCCTTTGGGCTCGCTATACACTAATGTAGGACAGTTACTCCAAATTCAGTCAAAAAACCCACAAAAACTCCTAATACAGTCGAAAATATATGGTAAAACACTCCAAATGCAGTATGAAGAATGAGAGGAGCACCTGGGACAAATCCAAAATGGCGGATTTCAAGAAGCCCACCATTCAAACTGCTCCGCCCCTACTGAAGCTCGGCCTAAAGGCCTCGCTTCAGCAGGCTCGGAGCATTTTGTATGGCGGCCATCTTGAAATCCGCCATTTTGGATTTTTGACAGGTGTCATTCGACTGCTCTCTCGATTCCCTATGACATTTGTTCAAACACCCCCTACCTATCTTGCACCGTTTTCGAGATATGTCATCCATCTTAACTTGGCAGGCGTCATTTTGATGATTTTCGATTTTTCTCATACTCACCTAAACCCCCCGAACATTTTTGCCATACATCATGTTGCTCCTACTCGTCTCCTTCTAGGAGAACATTTATGTCAATCAGTCAGTCAGTCAGTCAGTGAGTGGTAATCGAGCTTTATATATTATTAACTAGTTTTTCGGGCAGTGTGCGGGCCGCATGCGGCCCGCATTTATCGTTATGCAGTACTAAAAAATACCAAAACACCTTATACTTAAAAAAAAAATACATAATTCCATAACAGTATGAAATCCCATATAAACTCTCAATACAATAAAGAACCATACTGTAGCCACTTAAGCAGATTCACCCTACTGCCATAAAAAGGTGGTACGGGCAGAATGGTACCAAGGTTCTGAGTCACTTTTGTTAAGGAACCCCACTCGTAGGTGCTGCGGTTACCGCAGGCAGTTGCCATGGAGACCAGTCGGAGATGTGGAAAATACTCTCAAGTCGGAGCTCGGCCTTCGGCCTCGCAAGTTAATAATACGGCTCGGCCTACGGCCTCGCCAGGCGCTCGCCCTTCGGGCTCGCGCATCATACGCTCGGCCTTCGGCCTCGCGGACCGAAAGTTCGGCCTTCGGCCTCACCAGGAGCTCTTCACTTCACTTCTGTAGGACAGTAACTCCAAATTTAGTCAAAAATCCCACAAAAACTCCTAATACAGTCGAAAATATAAGGTAAAACACTCCAAATGCAGTATAATGAATGATAGGAGCACGTGGGGCACATCCAAAATAACGGATTTCAAGACGGCCCCCATACAAACTGCTCCGCCCCTACTGAAGCTCGGCCTAAAGGCCTCGCTTCAGCAGGCTCGGAGCATTTTGTATGGCGGCCATCTTGAAATCCGCCATTTTGGATTTTTGACAGATGTTATTCGACTGCTCTCCCGATTCCCTATGACATTTGTTCAAACACCCCCTACCTATCTCTTACCGTTTTCGAGATACGTCATCCATCATCACTTGGCAGGCGTCTTTTTAATGATTTTCGATTTTTCTCATACTCACCAAAACCACCCGAACATTTTTGCCATACATCACGTTGCTCCTACTCGTCTCCTTCTAGGAGAACATTTATGTCAGTGAGTCAGTGAGTCAGTGGTAATCGAGCTTTATATATATTAAATAATAACTAGTTTTTCGGGCAGTGTGCGGGCCGCATGCGGCCCGCATTTATCGTTATGCAGTACTAAACTATACCTTGACCCATTATACATTTAAAAAAAATAAGTTCAAAATTCCAATAGAAGTATGAAATCCCAAATAAACTCTCCATACAATAAAGACTCACTGACATAATTGTTCTCCCAGAAGGAGTCGAGTAGGAAGAAAGTAATGTATAGCAAAAATGTTCTGGGGGTTTGTGTGAGTATGGGAAAAATCCGAAAACTCAAAGATGACGTCTGCCAAGTAAAATTGGATGGCGTATCTCGGAAACGGTAAGAGATAGGTAGGGGGTGCTTGACCAAATGTCATAGGGAATCGGGAGAGCAGTCGGATGACATCTGTCAAAAATCCAAAATGGCGGATTTCAAAATGGCCGCCATACAAAATCCTTCGATACCTCAAAAAAGTAGCTGGTTCTACCAGAAAGAGTTGAGTACGGTTATAGTAATGTATTACGAAAATGACTAAGGGGTTTAGCTGAGTAGGGAAAAAAATTAAAAACCCTAGAAATGACGCCTGCCAAGTAAAGCTGGACTACGTATCTCAAAAACGGTAAGAGATAGGTTGGGGGTGTTTGAACAAATGTCATAGGGAATCGGGAGAGCAGTCGAATGACACCTGTCAAATGTGCTACTCTCATTCTTCATACATTATTTGGAGTATTTGACTTTACAATGTCGACTGTATTAGGAGTTTTTGTGGGATTTTCAACTGAATTTGGAGTAATTGTCCTACTGGCCGTGTAGCGAGCCCGAAGGGCGAGCTTCTGGTGAGGCCGAAGGCCGAACTTTAAGGCCGCGAGGCCGTAGGCCGAGCGGATGGTGCGCGAGCCCTTAGGGCGAGCGCTAGCCGAGGCCGCAGGCCGAGCCATGTTAGTAACTTGCGAGGCCGAAGGCCGAGCTCAGACTTGCACCGATTCGGCTGAAAATCGATATATAGGTTGTTCTCGTCATCCTTATTCCAAATATGAAATTTTTATTTCGATGACGTCTGCCAAGTAAAAAAAGTTACTCCGATTTGGCTGAAACTCGATATTTAGGTGGTTCTGGGTGTCCTTATTCCAAATCTAAAAATTTTTTTTCGATGACGTCTGCCAAGTAAAAAAAGTTACTCCGATTTGGCTGAAACTCGATATTTAGGTGGTTCTGGGTGTCCTTATTCCAAATCTAAAAATTTTTTTTCGATGACGTCTGCCAAGTAAAAAAAGTTACTTCGATTTGGCTGAAACTCGATATTTAGGTGGTTCTGGGTGTCCTTATTCCAAATCAAAATTTTTTTTTTCGATGACGTCTGCCAAGTTAAAAAAAATACTCCGATTTGGCTTAAATTTTATATCTAGGTTGTTCTGGACGTCTTTATTCCAAATATGAAATTTTTTTTTCGATGACGTCTGCCAAGTGCAGATAAATCACGTATCTCGAAAACGGTAATAGATAGGTAGGGGGTTTTTGAAAATATGTCATAGGAAATAAGGAGAGCAGTTGAATGACAACTGTCAAAAATCCGCCATTTTGGATGTGTCCCACGTGCTCCTCTCATTCTTCATACTGCATTTGGAGTGTTTTACTCTATATTTTCGACTGTATTAGGAGTTTTTGTGGGATTTTGGACTGAATTTGGAGTTACTGTCCTACGTTAGTGTATAGCGAGCCCGAAGGGCGAGCTCCTGGTGAGGCCGAAGGCCGAACTTTCGGCTCGCGAGGCCGAAGGCCGAGCATTTGGTGCGAGAGCCCGAAGGGCGAACGCTTGGCGAGGCCGCAGGCCGAGCCGTGTTAGTAACTTGCGAGGCCGAAGGCCGAGCTCCGAATCGAGAGTATTTTCCACATCTCTGACTGGTCTCCATGGCAACTGCCCGCGGTAACCGAAGCACCTGCGAGTTGGGTTCCTTAACAAAAGTGACTCAGAACCTTGGTACCAATCTGCCCGTACCACCTTTATATGGCAGTAGGGTGAATCTGGTTTGGTGGCTACAGTTTGGTTCCTTATTGTATTAAGAGTTTATATGGGATTTCATACTTCTATTGGAGTTTTGAACTTATTTTTTTTTAAATGTATATGGGGTTAAGGTAAAGTTTAGTACTGCATAACGATAAATGCGGGCCGCATGCGGCCCGCACACTGCCCGAAAAACTAGTTTATAATATATAAAGCTCGATTACCACTGACTGACTCACTGACTGACTGACTGACATAAATGTTCGCCTAGAAGGAGTAGAGTAGGGTTAAAATGATGTATGGCAAAAATGTTCGGGGGGTTTTGGTGAGTATGAGAAAAATCGAAAATCATAAAAAGACGCCTGCCAAGTAAAGATGGATGACATATCTCAAAAACGGTAAGAGATAGGTAGGGGGTGTTTGAACAAATGTCATAGGGAATCGGGAGAGCAGTCGAATGACACCTGTCAAAAATCCAAAATGGCGGATTTCAAGATGGCCGCCATACAAAGTGATCCGAGCCTGCTGAAGCGAGGCCGTTAGGCCGAGCTTCAGTAGGGGCGGAGCAGTTTGTATGGTGGCCGTCTTGAAATCCGACATTTTGGATGTGTCTTACGTGCTCCTATCATTCTTTATACTGCATTTGGAGTTTTTTATCTTTATTTTCGACTGTATTAGGAGTTTTTGTGGGATTTTTGACTGAATTTGGAGTAACTGTCCTACATTAGTGTAGTAGCGAGCCCGAAGGGCGAGCTTCTGGTGAGGCCGAAGGCCGAACTTTCGGCCCGCGAGGCCGAAGGCCGAGCGTATGGGGCGTGAGCCCGAAGGGCGAGCGCATGGCGAGGCCAGAGGCCGAGCCGTGTTAGTAACTTGCGAGGCCGAAGGCCGAGCTCCGACTTGAGAGTATTTTCCACGTCTCCGAATGGTCTCCATGGCAACTGCCCGTGGTAAGCGAAGCTCCTACGAGTGGGGTTCTTTAACAAAAGTTACTCAGAATCTTGGTACCATTCTGCCCGTACCACTTTTTTTATGGCAGTAGGGTGAATCTGGTTTGGTGGCTATAGTTTGGTTCTCTACTGTATAAGGAGTTTATATGGGATTTCATACTGTTATAGAATATTGTTTTTTTTTTTAAATGTATAAGGTGTTTTGATATTGTTTCAAATTGCATAACGATAAATGCGGGCCGCATGCGGCCCGCACACTGCCCGAAAAACTAGTTATTTATATTATATAAAGCTCGATTACCACTGACTGACTCACTGACTGACTGACTGACATAAATGTTCTCCTAGAAGGAGTAGAGTAGGGTTAAAATGATGTATGGAAAAAATGTTCAGGAGGTTTTGGTGAGTATGAGAAAAATCGAAAATCAAAAAAATGACGCCTGCCAAGTAAAGATGGATAACACATCTCGAAAACGGTAAGAGATAGGTAGGGGGTGTTTGAACAAATGTCATAGGGAATCGGGAGAGCAGTAGAATGACACCTGTCAAAAATCCAAAATGGCGGATTTCAAGATGGCCGCCATACAAAATGGTCCGAGCCTGCTGAAGCGAGGCCTTTAGGCCGAGCTTCAGTAGGGGCGGAGCAGTTTGTATGGTGGCCGTCTTGAAATCCGACATTTTGGATGTGTCCCACGTGCTCCTATCGTTCTTTATACTGCATTTAGAGTGTTTTACCTTATATTTTCGACTGTATTAGGAGTTTTTGTGGGATTTTTGACTGAATTTGGAGTTAATGTCCTACATTAGTGAAGTAGCGAGCCCGAAGGGCGAGCTCCTGGTGAGGCCGAAGGCCGAACTTTCGGTCCGCGAGGCCGAAGGCCGAGCGTATGGTGCGTGAGCCCGAAGGGCGAGCGCTTGGCGAGGCCGTAGGCAGAGGCGTACTAATAACTTGCGAGGCCGAAGGCCGAGCTCCGACTTGAGAGTATTTTCTACATCTCCGACTGGTCTCCATGGCAACTGCCCGCGGTAACCGAAGCACCTACGAGTGGGGTTCCTTAACAAAAGTGACTCAGAACCTTGGTCCCATTCTGCCCGTACCACCTTTTTATGGCAGTAGGGTGAATTTGCTTTAGTGGCTACAGTATGGTTCTTTATTGTATTGAGAGTTTATATGGGATTTCATACTTCTATTGGAATTTTGAAATATTTTTTTTATATGTAAAAGGAGTTTTGATATTGTTAAGTACTGCATAACGATAAATGCGGGCCGCATGCGGCCCGCACACTGCCCGAAATACTAGTTAATAATATATAAAGCTCGATTACCACTCACTGACTGACTGACTGACTGATTGACATAAATGTTCTCCTAGAAGGAGACGAGTAGGGCTAAAATGATGTATGGCAAAAATGTTCGGGGGGTTTTGGTGAGTATGAGAAAAATCGAAAATCATAAAAAAGACGCCTGCCAAGTGAAGATGGATGACATATCTCAAAAACGGTACAAGTTAGGTAGGGGGTGTTTGAACAAATGTCATAGGGAATCGGGAGAGCAGTCGAATGACACCTGTCAAAAATCCAAAATGGCGGATTTCAAGATGGCCGCCATACAAAGTGATCCGAGCCTGCTGAAGCGAGGCCGTTAGGCCGAGCTTCAGTAGGGGCGGAGCAGTTTGTATGGCGGCCGTCTTGAAATCCGACATTTTGGATGTGTCACACGTGCTCCTATCATTCTTTATACTGCATTTGGAGTGTTTTACCTACATTTTCGACTGTATTAGGAGTTTTTGTGGGATTTTTGACTGAATTTGGAGTTACTGTCCAACATTAGTGTATAGCGAGCCCGAAGGGCGAGCTCCTGGTGAGGCCGAAGGCCGAACTTTCGGTCCGCGAGGCCGAAGGCCGAGCGTATGGTGCGTGAGCCCGAAGGGCGAACGCTTGGCGAGGCCGTAGGCCGAGCCGTATTAGTAACTTGCGAGGCCGAAGGCCGAGCTCCGACTTGAGAGTTTTTTTCACGTCTCCGACTGGTCTCCATGGCAACTGCCCGCGGTAACCGAAGCACCTACGAGTGGGGTTTCTTAACAAAAGTGACTCAGAACCTTGGTACCATTCTGCCCGTACCACCTTTTTATGGCAGTAGGGTGAATTTGCTTTAGTGGCTACAGTATGGATCTTTATTGTATGGAGAGTTTATTTGGGATTTCATACTTCTATTGGAATTTTGAACTTATTTTTTTTAAATGTATAATGGGTTAAGGTATAGTTTAGTACTGCATAACGATAAATGCGGGCCGCATGCGGCCCGCACACTGCCCGAAAAACTAGTTTATTTATAATATATAAAGCTCGATTACCACTCACTGACTGACTGACTGACTGATTGACATAAATGTTCTCCTAGAAGGAGCAGAGTAGGGCTAAAATGATGTATGGCAAAAATGTTTGGGGGGTTTTGGTGAGTATGAGAAAAATCGAAAATCTTTAAAAAGACGCCTGCCAAGTAAAGATGTATGACGTATCTCAAAAACGGTACAAGATAGGTAGGGGGTGTTTGAACAAATGTCATAGGGAATTGGTAGAGCAGTCGAATAACACCTGTCAAAAATCCAAAATGGCGGATTTCAAGATGGCCGCCATACAAAATGATCCGAGCCTGCTGAAGCGAGGCCTTTAGGCCGAGCTTCAGTAGGGGCGGAGCAGTTTGTATGGTGGCCGTCTTGAAATCTGACATTTTGGATGTGTCCCACGTTCTCCTCTCATTCTTCATACTGCATTTGGAGTGTTTTACCTTATATTTTCGACTGTATAAGGAGTTTTTGTGGGATTTTCGACTGAATTTGGAGTAACTGTCCTACATTGGTGTATAGCGAGCCCGAAGGGCGAGCTCCTGGTGAGGCCGAAGGCCGAACTTTTGGCTCGCGAGGCCGAAGGCCGAGCGTATGATGCGCGAGCCCGAAGGGCGAGCGCTTAGCGAGGCCGTAGGCCGAGCCGTATTAGTAACTTGCGAGGCCGAAGGCCGAGCTCCGACTTAAGAGTATTTTCCACGTCTCCGACTGGTCTCCATGGCAACTGCCCGCGGTAACCGAAGCACCTACGAGTGGGGTTCCTTAACAAAAGTGATTAAGAAACTTGGTACCATTCTGCCCGTACCACCTTTTTAAGGCAGTAGGGTGAATTTGCTTTAGTGGCTACAGTATGGTTCTTTATTGTATTGAGAGTTTATATGGGATTTCATACTGTTCTGAAATTTTGTTGTTATTTTTTAAATGTATAAGATGTTAAGGTATTGTTTAGTTCTGCATAACGATAAATGCGGGCCGCATGCGGCCCGCACACTGCCCGAAATACTAGTTTATAATATATAAAGCTGGATTACCGTACACTGACTGACTGACTGACTGACTGACTGATTCACTGACTGACATCATTGTTCTCCCAGAAGGAGTCGAGAAGGAAGAAAGTGATGTATGGGAAAAGTGTAGAGGAGGTTTAGGGGAGTATGGGAAAAATCCGAAAACTCAAAGATGACGTCTGCCAAGTAAAATTGGATGGCGTATCTCTGAAACGGTAAGAGATAGGTAGGGGGTGTTTGACCAAATGTCATAGGGAATCGGGAGAGCAGTCGGATGACATTTGTCAAAAATCCAAAATGGCGGATTTCAAAATGGCCGCCATACAAAATCCTTCGATCCCTCAAAAAAGTAGCTGGTTCTACCAGAAAGAGTTGAGTACGGTTATAGTAATGTATTACGAAAATGACTAAGGGGTTTAGCTGAGTAGGGGAAAAATTAAAAACCCTAGAAATGACGCCTGCCAAGTAAGGCTGGACTACGTATCTCGAAAACGGTAAGAGATAGGTTGGGGGTGTTTGAACAAATGTCATAGGGAACCGGGAGAGCAGTCGAATGACACCTGTCAAATGTGCTACTCTCATTCTTCATACATTATTTGGAGTATTTGACCTTACTATGTCGACTGTATTAGGAGTTTTTGTGGGATTTTCAACTGAATTTGGAGTAATTGTCCTACTGGCCGTGTAGCGAGCCCGAAGGGCGAGCTTCTGGTGAGGCCGAAGGCCGAACTTTCGGGCCGCGAGGCCGTAGGCCGAGTGGACGGTGCGCGAGCCCGCAGGGCGAGCGCTAGGCGAGGCCGCAGGCCGAGCCATGTTAGTAACTTGCGAGGCCGAAGGCCGAGCTCAGACTTGCACCGATTTGGCTGAAAATCGATATATAGGTTGTTCTCGTCATCCTTATTTCAAATATGAAATTTTTATTTCGATGACGTCTGCCAAGTAAAAAAAGTTACTCCGATTTGGCTGAAACTCGATATTTATGTGGTTCTGGACGTCCTTATTCCAAATCAAAAAAAAATTCTTCGATGACGTCTGCCAAGTAAAAAAAGTTACTCCGATTTGGCTGAAACTTGATATTTAGGTGGTTCTGGGTGTCCTTATTCCAAATCTAATTTTTTTTTTTCGATGACGTCTGCCAAGTAAAAAATATTACTCCGATTTGGCTGAAACTCGATATCTAGGTTGTTCTGGACGTCCGTATTCCAAATATGAAATTTTTTTCGATGACGTCTGCCAAATGCAGATAAATCATGTATCTCGAAAACGGTAATAGATAGGTAGGGGGTTTTTGAAAAAATGTCATAGGGAATAAGGAGAGCAGTCGAATGACATTTTGGATGTGTCACACGTGCTCCTCTCATTCTTTATACTGCATTTGGAGTGTTTTACCTCAAATTTTGCGACTGTATTAGGAGTTATTGTAGGTTTTTTGACTGACTTTGTAGTTACTGTTCTACGCTATTGTAGTAGCGAGCCCGAAGGGCGAGCTCCAGGTGAGGCCGAAGGCCGAACTTTCGACTCGTGAGGCCGAAGGCCGAGCGTAAGGTGCGCGAGCCCGAAGGGCGAGTGCTTGGCGAGGCCGCAGGCCGAGCGGTGTTAGTAACTTGCGAGGCCGAAGGCCGAGCTCCGACTTTAGAGTATTTTCCACGTCTCCGACTGGTCTCCATGGCAACTGCCCGCGATAACCAAAGCACCTACGAGTGGGGTTCCTTAACAAAAGTGACTCAGAACCTTGGTCCCATTCTGCCCGTACCACCTTTTTATGGCAGTAGGGTGAATCTGTTTTAGTGGCAACAGTTTGGTTCTCTAATGTATTAAGGGTTTGTATGGGAAATCGTACATCTTTTAGTGTTTTGAAATATTTTTTTTTAATGTATGAGGTGTTTTGATATTGTTCAAACTTGCACAACGATAAATGCGGGCCGCATGCGGCCCGCACACTGCCCGAAAAACTAGTTTATAATATATAAAGCTCGATTACCACTGACTGACTGACTGACTCACTGACATAAATGTTCTCCTAGAAGGAGCAGAGTAGGGTTAAAATGATGTATAGCAAAAATGTTCGGGGGGTTTTGGTGAGTATGAGAAAAATCGAAAATCATTAAAAAGACGCCTGCCAAGTAAAGATGAATGACATATCTCAAAAACGGTACAAGATAGGTAGGGGGTGTTTGAACAAATGTCATAGGGAATCGGGAGAGCAGCCGGATGACACCTGTCAAAAATCCAAAATGGCGGATTTCAAGATGGCCGCCATACAAAATGCTCCGAGCCTGCTGAAGCGAGGCCTTTAGGCCGAGCATCAGTAGGGGCGGAGCAGTTTGTATGGCGGCCGTCTTGAAATCCGACATTTTGGATGTGTCTTACGTGCTCCTATCATTCTTTATACTGCATTTGGAGTTTTTTATCTTTATTTTCGACTGTATTAGGAGTTTTTGTGGGATTTTTGACTGAATTTGGAGTAACTGTCCTACATTAGTGTAGTAGCGAGCCCGAAGGGCGAGCTTCTGGTGAGGCCGAAGGCCGAACTTTCGGCCCGCGAGGCCGAAGGCCGAGCGTATGCGGCGTGAGCCCGAAGGGCGAGCGCCTGGCGAGGCCGTAGGCCGAGCCGTATTAGTAACTTGCGAGGCCGAAGGCCGAGCTCCGACTTGAGAGTATTTTCCACGTCTCCAACTGGTCTCCATGGCAACTGCCCGCGATAACCAAAGCACCTACGAGTAGGGTTCCTTAACAAATGTGACTCAAAACCTTGGTACCATTCTGCCGGAACCACCTTTTTATGGCAGTAGGGTGAATCTGGTTTTGGAGGCTACAGTTTGTTTCTTTATTGTATTGAGAGTTTTAATGGGATTTCATACTTCTATTGGAGTTTTGAAATATTTTTTTTTAATGTTAAAGGTGTATTGTTATAGTTTAGTACTGCATAACGATAAATGCGGGCCGCATGCGGCCCGCACACTGCCCGAAATACTAGTTAATTAATAATATATAAAGCTCGATTACCACTCACTGACTGACTGACTGACTGATTGACATAAATGTTCTCCTAGAAGGAGTAGAGTAGGGTAAAAATGAAGTATAGCAAAAATGTTTGGGGGGTTTTGGTGAGTATGAGAAAAATCGAAAATCATAAAAAAGACGCCTGCCAAGTGAAGATGGATGACATATCTCAAAAACGGTACAAGTTAGGTAGGGGGTGTTTGAACAAATGTCATAGGGAATCGGGAGAGCAGTCGAATGACACCTGTCAAAAATCCAAAATGGCGGATTTCAAGATGGCCGCCATACAAAGTGATCCGAGCCTGCTGAAGCGAGGCCGTTAGGCCGAGCTTCAGTAGGGGCGGAGCAGTTTGTATGGCGGCCGTCTTGAAATCCGACATTTTGGATGTGTCACACGTGCTCCTATCATTCTTTATACTGCATTTGGAGTGTTTTACCTACATTTTCGACTGTATTAGGAGTTTTTGTGGGATTTTTGACTGAATTTGGAGTTACTGTCCAACATTAGTGTATAGCGAGCCCGAAGGGCGAGCTCCTGGTGAGGCCGAAGGCCGAACTTTCGGTCCGCGAGGCCGAAGGCCGAGCGTATGGTGCGTGAGCCCGAAGGGCGAACGCTTGGCGAGGCCGTAGGCCGAGCCGTATTAGTAACTTGCGAGGCCGAAGGCCGAGCTCCGACTTGAGAGTTTTTTTCACGTCTCCGACTGGTCTCCATGGCAACTGCCCGCGGTAACCGAAGCACCTACGAGTGGGGTTTCTTAACAAAAGTGACTCAGAACCTTGGTACCATTCTGCCCGTACCACCTTTTTATGGCAGTAGGGTGAATTTGCTTTAGTGGCTACAGTATGGATCTTTATTGTATGGAGAGTTTATTTGGGATTTCATACTTCTATTGGAATTTTGAACTTATTTTTTTTAAATGTATAATGGGTTAAGGTATAGTTTAGTACTGCATAACGATAAATGCGGGCCGCATGCGGCCCGCACACTGCCCGAAAAACTAGTTATTTATAATATATAAGGCTCGATTACCACTGACTGACTCACTGACTCACTGACATAAATGTTCTCCTAGAAGGAGCAGAGTAGGGTAAAAATGAAGTATGGCAAAAATGTTCGCCGGGTTTAGGTGAGTATGAGAAAAATCGAAAATCATTAAAAAGACGCCTGCCAAGTAAAGATGAATGACATATCTCAAAAACGGTACAAGATAGGTAGAGGGTGTTTGAACAAATGTCATAGGGAATTGGGAGAGCAGTCGGATGACATCTGTCAAAAATCCAAAATGGTGGATTTCAAGATGGCCGCCATACAAAGTGATCCGAGCCTGCTGAAGCGAGGCCGTTAGGCCGAGCTTCAGTAGAGGCGGAGCAGTTTGTATGGTGGCCGTCTTGAAATCCGACATTTTGGATGTGCCCCACGTGCTCCTATCATTCTTTATACTGCATTTGGAGTGTTTTACCTAATATTTTCGACTGTATTAGGAGTTTTTGTGGGATTTTTGACTAAATTTGGAGTTACTGTCCTACATAAGTGAAGTAGCGAGCCCGAAGGGCGAGCTTCTGGTGAGGCCGAAGGCCGAACTTTCGGTCCGCGAGGCCGAAGGCCGAGCGTATGATGCGTGAGCCCGAAGGGCGAGCGCCTGGCGAGGCCGTAGGCCGAGCCGTATTAGTAACTTGCGAGGCCGAAGGCCGAGCTCCGACTTGAGAGTATTTTCCACATCTCCGACTGGTCTCCATGGCAACTGCCTGCGGTAACCGCAGCAACTACGAGTGGGGTTCCTTAACTAAAGTGACTCAGAACCTTGGTACCATTCTGCCCGTACCACCTTTTTATGGCAGTAGGGTGAATCTGCTTTAGTGGCTACAGTATGGTTCTTTATTGTATTGAGAGTTTATATGGGATTTCATTCTTCTATTGGAGTTTTGAACATACTTTTTTAGAACGTATCATGAGTTTTGATATAGTTTAGTACTGCATAACGATAAATGCGGGCCGCATGCGGCCCGCACACTGCCCGAATAACTAGTTTATATTATATAAAGCTCGATTACCACTGACTGATTGACATAAATGTTCTCCTAGAAGGAGACGAGTAGGAACAACGTGATGTATGGCAAAAATGTTCGGGTGGTTTTGGTGAGTATGAGAAAAATCGAAAATCATAAAAATGACGCCTGCCAAGTGAAGATGGATGACGTATCTCAAAAACGGTAAGAGATAGGTAGGGGGTGTTTGAACAAATGTAATAGGGAATCGGAAGTTTAGTCGAATGACACCTGTCAAAAATCCAAAATGGCGGATTTCAAGATGGCCGCCATACAAAGTGATCCGAGCCTGCTGAAGCGAGGCCGTTAGGCCGAGCTTCAGTAGGGGCGGAGCAGTTTGTATTGTGGCCGTCTTGAAATCCAACATTTTGGATGTGTCTTACGTGCTCCTATCATTCTTTATACTGCATTTGGAGTGTTTTTCCTTAATTTTCGACTATATTAGGAGTTTTTGTGGGATTTTTGACTGAATTTGGAGTTACTGTCCAACATTAGTGTAGTAGCGAGCCCGAAGGGCGAGCTCCTGGTGAGGCCGAAGGCCGAACTTTCGGTCCGCGAGGCCGAAGGCCGAGCGTATGATGCGCGAGCCCAAAGGGCGTGCGCTTGGCGAGGCCGTAGGCCGAGCCGTATTAGTAACTTGCGAGGCCGAAGGCCGAGCTCCGACTTGAGAGTATTTTCCACGTCTCCGACTGGTCTCCATGGCAACTGCCCGCGATAACCAAAGCACCTACGAGTGGGGTTCCTTAACAAATGTGACTCAGAACCTTGGTACCATTCTGCCGGTACCACCTTTTTATGGCAGTAGGGTAAATCTGGTTTGGTGGCTTCAGTTTGTTTCTTTATTGTATTGAGCGTTAATATGGGATTTCATACTTCCATTGGAGTTTTGAAGTATTTTTATTTTAATGTAAAAGGTGTTTTGATATTGTTTCAAATTGCATTACGATAAATGCGGGCCGCATGCGGCCCGCACACTGCACAAAAAACTAGTTTATAATATATAAAGCTCGATTACCACTGACTGATTGACATAAATGTTCTCCTAGAAGGAGACGAGTAGGAGCAACGTGATGTATGGCAAAAATGTTCGGGTGGTTTTGGTGAGTATGAGAAAAATCGAAAATTATTAAAAAGACGCCTGCCAAGTGATGATGGATGACGTATCTCGAAAACGGTAAGAGATAGGTAGGGGGTGTTTGACCAAATGTCATAGGGAATCAAGAGTGCAGTCGAATGACAGCTGTCAAAAATTCAAAATGGCGGATTTCAAGATGGCCGCCATACAAAATGACCCGAGCCTGCTGAAGCGAGGCCTTTAGGCCGAGCTTCAGTAGGGGCGGAGCAGTTTGTATGGCGGCCGTCTTGAAATCCGACATTTTGGATGTGACTCACGTGCTCCTATCATTCTTTATACTGCATTTGGAGTGTTTGACCTTTATTTTCGACTGTATTAGGAGTTTTTGTGGGAGTTTTGACTGAATTTGGAGTTACTGTCCTATATTAGTGTAGTAGCGAGCCCGAAGGGCGAGCTCCTGGTGAGGCCGAAGGCCGAACTTTCGGTCCGCGAGGCCGAAGGCCGAGCGTATGATGCGCGAGCCCGAAGGGCGAGAGCCTGGCGAGGCCGTAGGCCGAGCCGTATTAGTAACTTGCGAGGCCGAAGGCCGAGCTCCGACTTGAGAGTATTTTCCACATCTCCGACTGGTCTCCATGGCAACTGCCCGCGGTAACCGAAGCACCTACGAGTGGGGTTCCTTTACAAAAGTGACTCAGAACCTTGGTTCCATTCTGCCCGTACCACCTTTTTATGGCAGTAGGGTGAATTTGCTTTAGTGGCTACAGTATGGTTCTTTATTGTATGGAGAGTTTATTTGGGATTTCATACTTCTATTGGAGTTTTGAACTTATTTTTTTTAAATGTATAAGGGGTTAAGGTAAAGTTAAGTACTGCACAACGAAAAATGCGGGCCGCATGCGGCCCGCACACTGCCCGAAAAACTAGTTATAATATATAAAGCTCGATTACCATTGACTCACTGACTGACATAAATGTTCTCCTAGAAGGAGACGAGTAGGAGCAACGTGATGTATAGCAAAAATGTTCGGGTGGTTTTGGTGAGTATGAGAAAAATCGAAAATCATTAAAAAGACGCCTGCCAAGTGATGATGGATGACGTATCTCGAAAACGGTAAGAGATAGGTAGGGGGTGTTTGAACAAATGTCATAGGGAATCGGGAGAGCAGTCGGATGACATATGTCAAAAATCCAAAATGGCGGATTTCAAGATGGCCGCCATACAAAGTGATCCGAGCCTGCTGAAGCGAGGCCGTTAGGCCGAGCTTCAGTAGGGGCGGAGCAGTTTGTATGGTGGCCGTCTTGAAATCCGACATTTTGTATGTGTCTAACGTGCTCCTATCATTCTTTATACTGCATTTGGAGTGTTTTACCAATATTTTCGACTGTATTAGGAGTTTTTGTGGGATTTTTGACTGAATTTGGAGTTACTACCCTACATTAGAGTAGTAGCGAGCCCGAAAGGCGAGCTCCTGGTTAGGCCGAAGGCCGAATTTTCGGTCCGCGAGGCCGAAGGCCGAGCGAATGGTGCGCGAGCCCGAAGGGCGAGCGCTATGCGAGGCCGCAGGCCGAGCCGTATTAGTAACTTGCGAGGCCGAAGGCCGAGCTCCGACTCGAGAGTATTTTCCACGTCACCGACTGGTCTCCATGGCAACTGCCCGCGGTAACCGAAGCACCTACGAGTGGGGTTCCATAACAAAAGTGACTCAGAACCTTGGTACCATTCTGCCCGTACCACCTTTTTATGGCAGTAGGGTGAATTTGCTTTAGTGGCTACAGTATGGTTCCTTATTGTATTAAGAGTTTGTATGGGATTTCATACGTCTATTGGAGTTTTGAACATTACTTTTTTTTAATGTATAACGTGCTTTTATGACAGTTCCTACTGACTCAAGATAGATGCGGGCCGCATGCGGCCCGCACACTGCCCGAAATACTAGTTATAATATATAAAGCTCGATTACCATTGACTCACTGACTGACATAAATGTTCTCCTAGAAGGAGACGAGTAGGAGCAACGTGATGTATAGCAAAAATGTTCGGGGGGTTTTGGTGAGTATGAGAAAAATCGAAAATCATTAAAAAGACGCCTGCCAACTGAAGATGGATGACGTATCTCAAAAACGGTAAGAGATAGGTAGGGGGTGTTTGAACAAATGTCATAGGGAATCGGGAAAGCAGTCGAATGACACCTGTCAAAAATCCAAAATGGCGGATTTCAAGATGGCCGCCATACAAATTGATCCGAGCCTGCTGAAGCGAGGCCTTTAGGCCGAGCTTCAGTAGGGGCGGAGCAGTTTGTATGGTGGCCATCTTGAAATCCGACATTTTGGATGTGTCCCACGTGCTCCTATCATTCTTTATACTGCATTTGGAGCGTTTTACCTTTATATTAGACTGTATTAGGAGTTTTTGTGGGATTTTTGACTGAATTTGGAGTAACTGTCCTACATTAGTGCAGTTGCGAGCCCGAAGGGCGAGCTCCTGGTGAGGCCGAAGGCCGAACTTTCGGTCCGCGAGGCCGAAGGCCGAGCGTATGATGCGCGAGCCCGAAGGGCGAGCGCTTGGCGAGGCCGCAGGCCGAGCCGTGTTAGTAACTTGCGAGGCTGAAGGCCGAGCTCCGACTTTAGAATATTTTCTACATCTTCGACTGGTCTCCATGGCAACTGACCGCGGTAACCGAAGCACCTACGAGTGGGGTTCCTTAACAAAAGTGACTCAGAACCTTGGTACCATTCTGCCCGTACCACCTTTTTATGGCAGTAGGGTGAATTTGGTTTGGTGGCTACAGTTTGTTTCTTTATTGTATTGAGAGTTTATATGGGATTTCATACTTCTATTGGAGTTTTGAACACACTTTTTTTTACGTATTAGGTGTCTTGATATAAGTTAAAATTGCACAACGATAAATGCGGGCCGCATGCGGCCCGCACACTGCCCGAAATACTAGTTAATAATATATAAAGCTCGATTACCACTCACTGACTGACTGACTGACTGATTGACATAAATGTTCTCCTAGAAGGAGACGAGTAGGGCTAAAATGATGTATGGCAAAAATGTTCGGGGGGTTTTGGTGAGTATGAGAAAAATCGAAAATCATTAAAAAGACGCCTGCCAAGTGTAGATGGATGACGTATCTCGAAAACGGTAAGAGATAAGTAGGGGGTGTTTGAACAAATGTCATAGGGAATCGGGAGAGCAGTCGAATGACATCTGTCAAAAATCCAAAATGGCGGATTTCAAGATGGCCGCCATACAAAATGCTCCGAGCCTGCTGAAGCGAGGCCTTTAGGCCGAGCTTCAGTAGGGGCGGAGCAGTTTGTATGGTGGCCATCTGGAAATCCGACATTTTGGATGTGACCAAAGTGCTCCTATCATTCTTTATACTGCATTTGGAGTGTTTTACCTTTATTTTCGACTGAATTAGGAGTTTTAGTGGGATTTTTGACTGAATTTGGAGTTACTGTCCTACATAAGTGTAGTAGCGAGCCCGAAGGGCGAGCTCCTGGTGAGGCCGAAGGCCGAACTTTCGGTCCGCGAGGCCGAAGGCCGAGCGTATGAAGCGTGAGCCCGAAGGGCGAGCGCTTGGCGAGGCCGCAGGCCGAGCCGTATTAGTAACTTGCGAGGCCGAAGGCCGAGCTCCGACTTGAGAGTATTTTCCACATCACCGACTGGTCTCCATGGCAACTGCCTGCGGTAACCGAAGCACCTACGAGTGGGGTTCCTTAACAAAAGTGACTCAGAACCTTCGTACCATTCTGCCCGTACCACCTTTTTATGGCAGTAGGGTGAATCTGATTTGGTGGCTACAGTTTGGTTCCTTATTGTATATAGAGTTTATATAGTATTTCATACTTCTATTGGAGTTTTGGATATTACTTTTTTTTAATGTATAACGTGCTTTTATGACAGTTCCTACTGACTCAAGATAGATGCGGGCCGCATGCGGCCCGCACACTGCCCGAAAAACTAGTTATTAATAATATATAAAGCTCGATTACCACTCACTGACTGACTGACTGACTGATTGACATAAATGTTCTCCTAGAAGGAGACGAGTAGGGTAAAAATGAAGTATGGCAAAAATGTTCGGGTGGTTTTGGTGAGTATGAGAAAAATCGAAAATCATTAAAAAGACGCCTGCCAAGTAAGGATGAATGACGTATCTCAAAAACGGTACAAGATAGGTAGGGGGTGTTTGAACAAATGTCATAGGGAATTGGAAGAGCAGTCGAATGACACCTGTCAAAAATCCAAAATGGCGGATTTCAAGATGGCCGCCATACAAAGTGATCCGAGCCTGCTGAAGCGAGGCCTTTAGGCCGAGCTTCAGTAGGGACGGAGCAGTTTGTATGGTGGCCGTCTTGAAATCCGACATTTTGGATGTGTCTTACGTGCTCCTATCATTCTTTATACTGCATTTGGAGTGTTTTACCTTTATTTTCGACTGTATTAGGAGTTTTTGTGGGATTTTTGACTGAATTTGGAGTAACTGTCCTACTTTGCTGTATAGCGAGCCCGAAGGGCGAGCTTCTGGTGAGGCCGAAGGCCGAACTTTCGGCTCGCGAGGCCGAAGGCCGAGCGCATGGTGCGTGAGCCCGAAGGGCGAGCGCTTGGCGAGGCCGGAGGCCGAGCCGTGTTAGTAACTTGCGAGGCCGAAGGCCGAGCTCCGACTTGAGAGTATTTTCCACATCTCCGACTGGTCTCCATGGCAACTGCCCGCGGTAACCGAAGCACCTACGAGTGGGGTTCCTTAACAAAAGTGACTCAGAACCTTGGTACCATTCTGCCCGTACCACCTTTTTATGGCAGTAGGGTGAATCTGCTTTAGTGGCTACAGTATGGTTCTTTATTGTATGGAGAGTTTATTTGGGATTTCATACTTCTATTGGAGTTTTGAACATACTTTTTTTTTTTTTTCTGGTGTTTATTTGATAATTCCTACTGACTCAAGATAGATGCGGGCCGCATGCGGCCCGCACACTGCCCGAAAAACTAGTTATTTATAATATATAAAGCTCGATTACCACTGACTCACTGACTGACTCACTCATTGACATAAATGTTCTCCTAGAAGAAGACGAGTAGGAGCACAGTGATGTAGGGCAAAAATGTTCGGGGGGTTTAGGTGAGTATGAGAAAAATCGAAAATCATTAAAAAGACGCCTGCCAAGTAAAGATGGATGTCATATCTCAAAAACGGTAAGAGATAGGTAAAGGGAGTTTGAACAAATGTCATAGGGAATCGGGAGAGCAGCCGAATGACACCTGTCAAAAATCCAAAATGGCGGATTTCAAGATGGCCGCCATACAAAGTGATCCGAGCCTGCTGAAGCGAGGCCGTTAGGCCGAGCTTCAGTAGGGGCGGAGCAGTTTGTATGGTGGCCGTCTTAAAATCTGACATTTTGGATGTGTCTTACGTGCTCCTATCATTCTTTATACTGCATTTGGAGTGTTTCATCTTTATTTTAGACTGTATTAGGAGTTTTTGTGGGATTTTTTACTGAATTTGGAGTTACTGTCCTACATAAGTGTAGTAGCGAGCCCGAAGGGCGAGCTCCTGGTGAGGCCGAAGGCCGAACTTTCGGCTCGCGAGGCCGAAGGGCGAGCGTATGGTGCGTGAGCCCGAAGGGCGAACGCATGGCGAGGCCGCAGGCCGAGCCGTGTTAGTAACTTGCGAGGCCGTAGGCCGAGCTCCGACTTGAGAGTATTTTCCACGTCACCGACTGGTCTCCATGGCAACTGCCCGCGGTAACCGAAGCACCTACGAGTGGGGTTCCTTAACAAAAGAGACTGAGAACCTTGGTACCATTCTGCCCGTACCACCTTTTTATGGCAGTAGGGTGAATCTGGTTTGGTTGCTACAGTATGGTTCTCTACTCTATTACAAGTTTATATGGGATTTCATACTTCTAATGGAGTTTTGAACACATTTTTTTTTAATGTTTCAGGTGTTTTCATATAGTTTAGTACTGCATAACGATAAATGCGGGCCGCATGCGGCCCGCACACTGCCCGAAAAACTAGTTTATAATATATAAAGCTCGATTACCACTGACTGACTCACTGACTGACTGACTGACATAAATGTTCTCCTAGAAGGAGTAGAGTAGGGTTAAAATGATGTAGGACAAAAATGTTCGGGGGGTTTTGGTGAGTATGAGAAAAATCGAAAATCATTAAAAAGACGCCTGCCAAGTAAAGATGGATGACATATCTCAAAAACGGTAAGAGATAGGTAGGGGGTGTTTGAACAAATGTCATAGGGAATCTGGAGAGCAGTCGAATGACACCTGTCAAAAATCCAAAATGGCGGATTTCAAGATGGCCGCCATACAAATTGATCCGAGCCTGCTGAAGCGAGGCCGTTAGGCCGAGGTTCAGTAGGGGCGGAGCAGTTTGTATGATGGCCTTCTTGAAATCCGCCATTTTGGATTTGTCCCAGGTGCTCCTATCATTCTTTATACTGCATTTGGAGTGTATTACCTTATATTTTCGACTGTATTAGGAGTTTTTGTGGGATTTTTGACTGAATTTGGAGTTACTGTCCTACATAAGTGTAGTAGCGAGCCCGAAGGGCGAGCTCCTGGTGAGGCCGAAGGCCGAACTTTCAGTCCGCGAGGCCGAAGGCCGAGCGTATGACGCGCGAGCCCGAAGGGCGAGCTCTTGGCGAGGCCGCAGGCCGAGCCATGTTGGTAACTTGCGAGGCCGAAGGCCGAGCTCCGACTTGAGAGTTTTTTCCACGTCTCCGACTGGTCTCCATGGCAACTGCCCGCGGTAAGCGAAGCACCTACGAGTGGGGTTCCTTAACAAAAGTGACTCAGAACCTTGGTACCTTTCTGCCCGTACCACCTTTTTATGGCAGTAGGGTGAATCTGTTTTAGTGGCTACAGTATTGTTCTTTATTGTATTGAGTATTAATAATGGATTTCATACTTCTAATGGAGTTTTGAACATACTTTTTTTAATGTATAAGGTGTTTTGATATTGTTCAAACTTGCACAACGATAAATGCGGGCCGCATGCGGCCCGCACACTGCCCGAAAAACTAGTTATTTATAATATATAAAGCTCGATTACCACTGACTCACTGACTCACTGACATAAATGTTCTCCTAGAAGGAGCAGAGTAGGGTAAAAATGAAGTATAGCAAAAATGTTCGGGATGTTTTGGTTAGTATGAGAAAAATCGAAAATCATTAAAAAGACGCCTGCCAAGTGAAGTTGGATGACGTATCTCGAAAACGGTAAGAGATAGGTAGGGGGTGTTTGAACAAATGTCATAGGGAATCGGGAGAGCAGTCGAATGACACCTGTCAAAAATCCAAAATGGCGGATTTCAAGATGGCCGCCATACAAAATGCTCCGAGCCTGCTGAAGCGAGGCCTTTAGGCCGAGCTTCAGTAGGGGCGGAGCAGTTTGTATGGTGGCCGTCTTGAAATCCGTCATTTTGGATGTGCCCCACGTGCTCCTATCATTCTTTATACTGCATTTGGAGTGTTTTACCTTATATTTTCGACTGTATTAGGAGTTTTTGTGGGATTTTTGACTGAATTTGGAGTTAATGTCCTATGATAGCGTATAGCGAGCCCGAAGGGCGAGCTCCGGGTGAGGCCGAAGGCCGAACTTTCGGCTTGCGAGGCCGAAGGCCGAGCGTATGGTGCGTGAGCCCGAAGGGCGAGCGCTTGGCGAGGCCGCAGGCCGAGCCATGTTAGTAACTTGCGAGGCCGGAGGCCGAGCTCCGACTCGAGAGTATTTTCCACGTCATCGACTGGTCTCCATGGCAACTGCCCGCGGTAACCGAAGCACCTACGAGTGGGGTTCCTTAACATAAGTAACTCAGAACCTTGGTACCATTCTGCCCGTACCACCTTTTTATGGCAGTAGGGTGAATTTGGTTTGGTGGGTACAGTACGGTTCTCTAATGTATAAAGTGTTAGTATGGGAAATCGTACATCTTTTGGTGTTTTGAAAATTTTTTTGTTAATGTATAAGGTGTTTTGATATTGTTCAAACTTGCACAACGATAAATGCGGGCCGCATGCGGCCCGCACACTGCCCGAAAAACTAGTATAATATATAAAGCTCGATTACCACTGACTCACTGACATAAATGTTCTCCTAGAAGGAGCAGAGTAGGGTAAAAATGAAGTATGGCAAAAATGTTCGGGTGGTTTTGGTGAGTATGAGAAAAATCGAAAATCATTAAAAAGACGCCTGCCAGGTAAAGATGGATGACGTATCTTGAAAACGGTTTAAGATAGGTAGGGGGTGTTTAAACAAATGTCATAGGGAATCGGGAGAGCAGTCGGATGACATATGTCAAAAATCCAAAATGGCGGATTTCAAGATGGCCGCCATACAAAATGCCGAGCTTCAGTAGGGGCGGAGCAGTTTGTACGGCAGCCATCTTGAAATCTGACATTTTGGATTTGTCCCACTCGCTCCTCTCATTCTTCATACTGCATTTGGGGTGTTTTACCTTCATTTTCGACTGTATTAGGAGATTTTGTGGGATTTTTGACTGAATTTGGAGTTACTGTCCTACAATAGTGTAGTAGCGAGCCCGAAGGGCGAGCTCCTGGTGAGGCCGAAGGCCGAACTTTCGGTCCGCGAGGCCGAAGGCCGAGCGTTTGATGCGTGAGCCCGAAGGGCGAGCGCTTGGCGAGGCCGAAAGCCGAGCCGTATCAGTAACTTGCGAGGCCGAAGGCCGAGCTTCGACTTGAGAGTATTTTCCACGTCTCCAACTGGTCTCCATGGCAACTGCCCGCGGTAACCGAAGCACCTACGAGTGGGGTTCCTTAACAAAAGTGACTCAGAACCTTGGTACCAATCTGCCTGTACCACCTTTTTATGGCAGTAGGGTGAATCTGGTTTGGTGGCTACAGTTTGGTTCCTTATTGTATTAAGAGTTTATACGGGATTTCATACTTCTATTGGAGTTTTGAACTTATTTTTTTTTTAAATGTATATGGGGTTAAGGTAAAGTTTAGTACTGCATAACGATAAATGCGGGCCGCATGCGGCCCGCACACTGCCCGAAATACTAGTTTATAATATATAAAGCTGGATTACCGTACACTGACTGACTGACTGACTGACTGACTGACTGACTGACTGACATCATTGTTCTCCCAGAAGGAGTCGAGTAGGAAGAATGTGATGTATAGGAAAAGTGTAGAGGGGGTTTGTCTGAGTATGGGAAAAATCCGAAAACTCAAAGATGACGTCTGCCAAGTAAAATTGGATGGCGTATCTCTGAAACGGTAAGAGATAGGTAGGGGGTGCTTGACCAAATGTCATAGGGAATCGGGAGAGCAGTCGGATGACATATGTCAAAAATCCAAAATGGCGGATTTCAAAATGGCCGCCATACAAAATCCTTCGATCCCTCACGTAAGTAGCTGGTTCTACCAGAAAGAGTTGAGTACGGTTATAGTAATGTATTACGAAAATGACTAAGGGGTTTAGCTGAGTAGGGGAAAAATTAAAAACCCTAGAAATGACGCCTGCCAAGTAAAGCTGGACTACGTATCTCGAAAACGGTAAGAGATAGGTTGGGGGTGTTTGAACAAATGTCATAGGGAATCGGGAGAGCAGTCGAATGACACCTGTCAAATGTGCTACTCTCATTCTTCATACATTATTTGGAGTATTTAACCTTACAATGTCGACTGTATTAGGAGTGTTTGTGGGAATTTCAACTCAATTAAGAGCAATTGTTCTACTGTCAGTGTAGCGAGCCCGAAGGGCGAGCTTTTGGTGAGGCCGAAGGCCGAACTTTCGGGCCGCGAGGCCGTAGGCCGAGTGGACGGTGCGCGAGCCCGCAGGGCGAGCGCTAGGCGAGGCCACAGGTCGAGCCGTCTTAGTAACTTGCGAGGCCGAAGGCCGAGCTCAGACTTGCACCGATTTGGCTGAAAATCGATATATAGGTTGTTCTCGTCATCCTTATTCCAAATATGAAATTTTTATTTCGATGACGTCTGCCAAGTAAAAAAAGTTACTCCGATTTGGCTGAAACTCGATATTTATGTGGTTCTGGACGTCCTTATTCTAAATCAAAAATTTTTGTTTCGATGACGTCTGCCAAGTAAAAAAAGTTACTCCGATTTGGCTGAAACTCTATATTTAGGTGGTTCTGGGTGTCCTTATTCCAAATCTAAAATTTTTTTTTCGATGACGTCTGCTAAGTTAAAAAAGTTACTCCGATTTGGCAGAAACTCGATATTTAGGTGGTTCTGGGTATCCTTATTCCAAATCAATTTTTTTTTTTCGATGACGTCTGCCAAGTAAAAAAAAGTACTCCGATTTGGCTTAAATTTTATATCTAGGTTGTTCTGGACGTCCTTATCCCAAATATGAATTTTTTTTTCGATGACGTCTGCCAAGTGCAGATAAATCACGTATCTCGAAAACGGTAATAGATAGGTAGGGGGTTTTTGAAAATATGTCATAGGGAATAAGGAGAGCAGTCGAATGACATTTTGGATGTGTCTTACGTGCTCCTATCGTTCTTTATACTGCATTTGGAGTGATTTTCCTTAATTTTCGACTGCATTAGGAGTTTTTATGGGATTTTTGACTGAATTTGGAGTTACTGTCCAACTTTAATGTATAGCGAGCCCGAAGGGCGAGCTCCCGTTGAGGCCGAAGGCCGAACTTTCGGCTCGCGAGGCCGAAGACCGAGCGTAGGGTGCGTGAGCCCGAAGGGCGAGCGCTTGGCGAGGCCGGAGGCCGAGCCGTGTTAGTAACTTGCGAGGCCGAAGGCCGAGCTCCGACTTGAGAGTTTTTTCCACGTCTCCGACTGGTCTCCATGGCAACTGCCCGCGATAACCGAAGCACCTACGATTGGGGTTCCTTAACAAAAGTGACTCAGAACCTTGGTACCATTCTGCCCGTACCACCTTTTTATGGCAGTAGGGTGAATCTGCTTTGGTGGCTACAGTTGTGTTCCTTATTGTATTAAGAGTTTTTATGGGATTTCATACTTCTATTGGAGTTTTGAACACACTTTTTTTTACGTATTAGGTGTTCCTGTGAAATTTTCAAATGACTAAAGATAGATGCGGGCCGCATGCGGCCCGCACACTGCCCGAAAAACTAGTTATAATATATAAAGCTGGATTACCGTACACTGACTGACTCACTGACTGACATAATTGTTCTCCCAGAAGGAGTCGAGTAGGAAGAAAGTAATGTATAGCAAAAATGTTCTGGGGGTTTGTGTGAATATGGGAAAAATCCGAAAACTCAAAGATGACGTCTGCCAAGTAAAATTGGATGGCGTATCTCTGAAACGGTAAGAGATAGGTAGGGGGTGCTTGACCAAATGTCATTGGGAATCGGGAGAGCAGTCGGATGACATTTGTCAAAAATCCAAAATGGCGGATTTTAAAATGGCCGCCATACAAAATCCTTCGATCCCTCAAAAAAGTAGCTGGTTCTACCAGAAAGAGTTGAGTAAGGTTATAATAATGTATTACGAAAATGACTAAGGGGTTTAGCTGAGTAGGGAAAAACTTAAAAACCCTAGAAATGACGCCTGCCAAGTAAAGCTGGACTACGTATCTCGAAAACGGTAAGAGATAGGTTTGGGGTGTTTGAACAAATGTCAAAGGGAATCGGGAGAGCAGTCGAATGACACCTGTCAAATGTGCTACTCTCATTCTTCATACATTATTTGGAGTATTTGACCTTACAATGTCGACTGTATTAGGAGTTTTTGTGGGATTTTCAACTGAATTTGGAGTAATTGTCCTACTGGCCGTGTAGCGAGCCCGAAGGGCGAGCTTCTGGTGAGGCCGAAGGCCGAACTTTTGGGCCGCGAGGCCGTAGGCCAAGTGAACGGTGCGCGAGCCCGTAGGGCAAGCGCTAGGCGAGGCCGCAGGCCGAGCCATGTTAGTAACTTGCGAGGCCGAAGGCCGAGCTCAGACTTGCACCGATTTGGCTGAAAATCGATATATAGGTTGTTCTCGTCATCCTTATTTCAAATATGAATTTTTATTTCGATGACGTCTGCCAAGTAAAAAAAGTTACTCCGATTTGGCTGAAACTCAATATTTATGTGGTTCTGGACGACCTTATTCCAAATCAAAAAAAACTTTTTCGATGACGTCTGCCAAGTAAAAAAAGTTACTCCGATTTGGCTGAAACTCAATATTTAGGTGGTTCTGGGTGTCCTTATTCCAAATCTAAAATTATTTTTTCGATGACGTCTGCCAAGTAAAAAAAGTTACTCTGATTTGGCTGAAACTCGATATCTAGGTTGTTCTAGACGTCCTCATTCCAAATATGAATTTTTTTTTTCGATGACGTCTGCCAAGTGCAGATAAATCATGTATCTCGAAAACGGTAATAGATAGGTAGGGGGTTTTTGAAAAAATGTCATAGGGAATAAGAAGAGCAGTCGAATGACATTTTGGATGTGTCACACGTGCTCCTCTCATTCTTTATACTGCATTTGGAGTGTTTTACCTCAAATTTTGCGACTGTATTAGGAGTTTTTGTAGGTTTTTTGACTGACTTTGGAGTTACTGTTCTACGTTATTGTAGTAGCGAGCCCGAAGGGCGAGCTCCTGGTGAGGCCGAAGGCCGAACTTTCGGCTCGTGAGGCCGAAGGCCGAGCGTATGGTGCGTGAGCCCGAAGGGCGAGCGCTTGGCGAGGCCGCAGGCCGAGCCATGTTAGTAACTTGCGAGGCCGAAGGCCGAGCTCCGACTCGAGAGTATTTTCCACGTCACCGACTGGTCTCCATGGCAACTGCCCGCGGTAACCGAAGCACCTACGAGTGGGGTTCCATAACAAAAGTGACTCGGAACCCTGGTCCCATTCTGCCCGTACCACCTTTTTATGGCAGTAGGGTGAATTTAGTTTGATGGCTACAGTTTGTTTCTTTATTGTATTGAGAGTTTATATGGGATTTCATACTTTTATTGGAGTTTTGAAATATTTTTATTTTTTATTGTATAAGTTGTTAATGTATAGTTTAGTACTGCATAACGATAAATGCGGGCCGCATGCGGCCCGCACACTGCCCGAAATACTAGTTTATAATATATAAAGCTCGATTACCACTGACTGACTCACTGACTGACTGACTGACATAAATGTTCTCCTAGAAGGAGTAGAGTAGGGTTAAAATGATGTATGGCAAAAATGTTTGGGGGGTTTAGGTGAGTATGAGAAAAATCGAAAATCATAAAAATGACGCCTGCCAAGTAAAGATGGATGACATATCTCAAAAACGGTACAAGATAGGTAGGGGGTGTTTTAACAAATGTCATAGGGAATCGGGAGAGCAGTCGAATGACACCTGTCAAAAAACCAAAATGGCGGATTTCAAGATGGCCGCCATACAAATTGATCCGAGCCTGCTGAAGCGAGGCCGTTAGGCCGAGGTTCAGTAGGGGCGGAGCAGTTTGTATGGGGGCCTTCTTGAAATTCGCCATTTTGGATTTGTCCCAGGTGCTCCTATCATTCTTTATACTGCATTTGGAGTGTATTACCTTATATTTTCGACTGTATTAGGAGTTTTTGTGGGATTTTTGACTGAATTTGGAGTTACTTTCCAAGATTAGTGTATAGCGAGCCCGAAGGGCGAGCTTCTGGTGAGGCCGAAGGCCGAACTTTCGGTTCGCGAGGCCGAAGGCCGAGCGTATGGTGCGTGAGCCCGAAGGGCGAGCGCTTGGCGAGGCCGCAGGCTTAGCCGTGTTAGTAACTTGCGAGGCCGAAGGCCGAGCTCCGACTCCAGAGTATTTTCCACATCATCGACTGGTCTCCATGGCAACTGCCCGCGATAACCGAAGCACCTACGAGTAGGGTTCCTTTACAAAAGTGACTCAGAACCTTGGTCCCATTCTGCCCGTACCACTTTTTTATGGCAGTAGGGTTAATTTTTTTAGTGCTACAGTATGGTTCTTTATTTCTTTATTTAAAGTTTATATGGGATTTCATACTTCTATTGGAGTTTTGAACTTATTTTTTTTTATATGTATAAGGGGTTAAGGTTAAGTTTAGTACTGCATAACGATAAATGCGGGCCGCATGCGGCCCGCACACTGCCCGAAAAACTAGTTATTTATAATATATAAAGCTCGATTACCACTGACTGACTGACTGACTCACTGACATAAATGTTCTCCTAGAAGGAGCAGAGTAGGGTAAAAATGAAGTATAGCAAAAATGTTCGGAGGGTTTTGGTGAGTATGAGAAAAATCGAAAATCATTAAAAAGACGCCTGCCAAGTGATGATGGATGACGTATCTCGAAAACGGTAAGAGATAGGTAGGGGGTGTTTGAACAAATGTCATAGGGAATCGGTAGAGCAGTCGAATGACATCTGTCAAAAATCCAAAATGGCGGATTTCAAGATGGCCGCCATACAAAATGCTCCGAGCCTGCTGAAGCGAGGCCTTTAGGCCGAGCTTCAGTAGGGGCGGAGCAGTTTGTATGGTGGCCGTCTTGAAATCCGTTATTTTGGATGTACCCCACGTGCTCCTATCATTCTTTATACTGCATTTGGAGTGTTTTACCTTATATTTTCGACTGTATTAGGAGTTTTTGTGGGATTTTTGACTAAATTTGGAGTTACTGTCCTACATAAGTGAAGTAGCGAGCCCGAAGGGCGAGCTCCTGGTGAGGCCGAAGGCCGAACTTTCGATCCGCGAGGCCGAAGGCCGAGCTTATGATGCGTGAGCCCGAAGGGCGAGCGCCGAGCGAGGCCGCAGGCCGAGCCGTTTTAGTAACTTGCGAGGCCGAAGGCCGAGCTCCAACTTGAGAGTATTTTCCACGTTTCCGACTGGTCTCCATGGCAACTGCCCGCGGTAACCGAAGAACCTACGAGTGGGGTTCCTTTACAAAAGTGACTCAGAACCCTGGTCTCATTTTGCCCGTACCACCTTTTTATGGCAGTAGGGTGAATTTGGTTTGGTGGCTACAGTTTGGTTCTTTATTGTATTGAGAGTTTATATGGGATTTCATACTTTTATTGGAGTTTTGAACACATTTTTTTTAAAGTATTAGGTGTTTCTGTGGAATTTTCAAATGACTAAAGATAGATGCGGGCCGCATGCGGCCCGCACACTGCCCGAAAAACTAGTTATAATATATAAAGCTCGATTACCACTGACTGACATAAATGTTCTCCTAGAAGGAGACGAGTAGGAGCAACGTGATGTATGGCAAAAATGTTCGGGTGGTTTTGGTGAGTATGAGAAAAATCGAAAATCATTAAAAAGACGCCTGCCAAGTGATGATGGATGACGTATCTCGAAAACGGTAAGAGATAGGTAGGGGGTGTTTGAACAAATGTCATAGGGAATCGGGAGAGCAGTTGAATGACACCTGTCAAAAATCCAAAATAGCGGATTTCAAGATGGCCGCCATACAAAGTGATCCGAGCCTGCTGAAGCGAGGCCTTTAGGCCGAGCTTCAGTAGGGGCGGAGCAGTTTGTATGGTGGCCGTCTTGAAATCCGACATTTTGGATGTGACTCACGTGCTCCTATCATTCTTTATACTGCATTTGGAGTGTTTTACCTTATATTTTCGACTGTATTAATGGTTTTTGTGGGATTTTCGACTGAATTTGGAGTTACTGTCCTACATTGGGGTATAGCGAGCCCGAAGGGCGAGTACCTGGTGAGGCCGAAGGCCGAACTTTCGGCCCGCGAGGCCAAAGGCCGAGCGATTGGTGCGCGAGCCCGAAGGGCGAGCGCTTGGCGAGGCCGCAGGCCGAGCCGTATTAGTAACTTGCGAGGCCAAAGGCCGAGCTCCGACTTGAGAGTATTTTCCACGTCTCCAACTGGTCTCCATGGCAACTGCCCGCGGTAACCGAAGCACCTACGAGTGGGGTTCTTTAACAAAAGTGATTAAGAACCTTGGTACCATTCTGCCCGTACCACCTTTTTATGGCAGTAGGGTGAATCTGCTTTAATGGCTACAGTATGGTTCTTTATTGTATTGAGAGTTTATATGGGATTTCATACTTCTATTGGAGTTTTGAAATATTTTTATTTTAATGTAAAAGGTGTTTTGATAAAGTTTAAAATTGCACAACGAGAAATGCGGGCCGCATGCGGCCCGCACACTGCCCGAAATACTAGTTTATAATATATAAAGCTCGATTACCACTCACTCACTGACATAAATGTTCTCCTAGAAGGAGCAGAGTAGGGTAAAAATGAAGTATGGCAAAAATGTTCGGGTGGTTTTGGTGAGTATGAGAAAAATCGAAAATCATTAAAAAGACGCCTGCCAAGTGATGATGGATGACGTATCTCGAAAACGGTAAGAGATAGGTAGGGGGTGTTTGAACAAATGTCATAGGGAATCGGGAGAGCAGTCGAATGACATCTGTCAAAAATCCAAAATGGCGGATTTCAAGATGGCCGCCATACAAAATGCTCCGAGCCTGCTGAAGCGAGGCCTTTAGGCCGAGCTTCAGTAGGGGCGGAGCAGTTTGTATGGTGGCCGTCTTGAAATCCGTTATTTTGGATGTGCCCCACGTGCTCCTATCATTCTTTATACTGCATTTGGAGTGTTTTACCTTATATTTTCGACTGTATGAGGAGTTTTTGTGGGATTTTTGACTAAATTTGGAGTTACTGTCCTACATAAGTGAAGTAGCGAGCCCGAAGGGCGAGCTCCTGGTGAGGCCGAAGGCCGAACTTTCGGTCCGCGAGGCCGAAGGCCGAGCGTATGATACGCGAGCCCGAAGGGCGAGCGCCTGGCGAGGCCGCAGGCCGAGCCGTATTAGTAACTTGCGAGGCCGAAGGCCGAGCTCCGACTTGAGAGTATTTTCCACATCTCCGACTGGTCTCCATGGCAACTGCCTGCGGTAACCGCAGCACCTACGAGTGGGGTTCCTTAACAAAAGTGACTCAGAACCTTGGTACCATTCTGCCCGTACCACCTTTTTATGGCAGTAGGGTGAATCTGCTTTAGTGGCTACAGTATGGTTCTTTATTGTATTGAGAGTTAATATGGGATTTCATAATTCTATTGGAGTTTTGACATATTTTTTTTTAATGTAAAAGGTGTTTTGATATAGTTTAGTACTGCATAACGATAAATGCGGGCCGCATGCGGCCCGCACACTGCCCGAAAAACTAGTTATTACTATAAGAGGTGAGAGTTGGCCCCCAGGGCTTTTGAAGCAAATCTGGGGGACGCGGTTCCGATTCCCACTCGGAATAAAAATTGATGCTGTAATAATGTGTCGTTAATTATATTAGGTCCTTACATATGAAATTGGCGTTTTTCGTACTGGCCACTTTAATCACGAATTTCTCCTCTTTGGTAAGGAATTCCAAATTCAAATTTGTACAGCTATAGACTCATGTATTTGTGCTTCGATGATCGTCATTCATTTGTTTTTTTTCTTCTGTTTTTTTCTGTTTGCGTCACTCATTTTACAAAATGGAAAACCTTAAATATCGCATTATTTACGAGTACGAGTTCCGCCGTGGCATTAGTGCTGCGGAAACAACTCGAAGGGTGAATGATGTGTATGGCGGTCGTGTTGCAAAAGAAAACACAGTTCGTTTTTGGTTCCAACGTTTTCGTTCTGGAAATTTCGACCTGCAGAACAAGCCCCGTGGACGGCCTGAGACTCAAGTTGATAATGAAGAGTTGAAGGCTATTGTGGAAGCGGATCCATCGCAAACCACGTCCGAGTTAGCTGCAGGCTGCGATGTTAGTGATAAAACTGTTTTAATTCACTTGAAGCAAATTGGGAAGATTAAAAAGCTTGAAAGGTGGGTACCTCACGAATTGACTGAAACAAACCGGCAAACGCGCGTCGACTGCTGCGTTACATTACTAAACCGGCACAATAATGAAGGTATTTTAAACCGAATCATTACCTGTGATGAAAAATGGGTTCTTTACGATAATCGGAAGCGCTCAGCGCAATGGTTAGATCCTGGCCAGCCAGCCAAATCCTGCCCCAAGCGAAAATTAACCCCAAAAAAGTTACTTGTAAGCGTTTGGTGGACTAGTGCCGGTATTGTTCATTACAGTTTTTTCAAATCTGGCCAGACTATTACGGCTGATGTCTATTGTCAGGAATTGCAAACCATGATGGAAAAGCTAGCGGCTAAACAACCTAGGCTGGTCAATCGCTCCACGCCACTGCTGCTTCACGACAACGCTAGACCACACACTGCGCTACAGACGGCTACTAAATTAGAAGAGCTTCAATTGGAAAGTCTAAGACATCCTCCGTACTCCCCGGACCTTGCTCCAACAGATTACCATTTTTTTCGAAATTTGGATAACTTCTTGCAAGGGAAAAAATTCAACTCCGATGGGGCAGTCCAAATCGCCTTCAAAGATTTTATTGATTCCCGTCCGACTGGTTTTTTTAGTAAAGGGATCAATGAACTACCTATGAGATGGCAAAAGTGCATAGAAAATAATGGTTCATACTTTGATTAATTAAATATATTATATTAAAAAATATTCGACTTTTTGTTCCTCCCATACAAAACGCCAATTTCATATGTAAGGACCTGAGAGAAAAAACTATACTCACGTGCTGGATTCGAACCCGAAGGGGTAGATGGACGCGATTTTGAATCCCGCCTAAGACTATAATTTTTTCTCGCGTAAATTTGTAAACTAATTTTTAATTTACTAATTAGTTTTAATTTAAAAAATAATGTATATCTAATACACTAAAGAGTTGTTCGAAGTTTGAACTATGAGTGTTTTAACAACTAGGGGAAAAATTCCACGCTGTTCTCAATGATTTTACAAACGGCGACCGCATAGCTTGTGTCAAGAATTAGATGTTTACTGTCGTAATATCTCAAAAGTCGAATGTCATATTAATTTAATTCCCATAGTAAATAATGATATGCTAGCGCCACTTTGACAGATGCCAACCCCTATTGACGTAGGCTGTCCAGAGCTGACACCGCGCCTCGTGCCCGCAGGATGATGAATATTAGTCGATCCAGACGCATTGATTCCTTTATATAACTTTAGGTTAAAAGAGTGTTCACATAATAACGAGCATTGCTGTCCGCTTAATCATTTTAAAAACCTACCTTCTTACTAGGAAGCAACAATTAAGTAGGAAGTTCCTACTAGGTTATGTGATGTCGTATGTTATAAAACCCTCGTCTACCCGAGTCAGACTTATTTTATACTTCATGCAGTTTTAAAAGGCTTTTCACGTAATATTCTTAAGTCGTGCTAACTTCATAATAAAAGCTTTCAAAATATTCATACACACCTGCCGTAAGCAGTCATAACCCAAAGTGGTGTGGAAAGTACGAAGTGCTCGTAAATGCACGCGTTGTTAGAGATAATACTTTTGAATAGAGTTGCACAGTACTTTTAACAATTATCTTATCTATATCTATACTTATAATAAAACTGTAACATACCCAATTCTGTACATGGCAGATATTTTTAAAAAAAATATCTGATAGCACTCTGTAGCTGACACTGATGAACTGTATTTTATTTTATTTTTGTCTGTCTGTCTGTCTTTCTGTCTGTCTGTCTGTATCCCGGCCGCGCATCACTCCAAAACTACTGAATGGAATTCAATGAAACTTAACACGATTTGAATTCATACTACGAAGAAGGTTATTATATACTTTTTATCCAGAAATTCAGCACGGTTCCCTCGGGAAAGGGGATGAAAGTCAAAATGTTACTTGGTTATAATTAATGAATGCGTAGTCCGGTTTCAATTATTCTTTTTTTGTTAGAATAGTGACGATTGAGCTCGGAACCCCATGGGCATCCCGGCATCTGACGGGCAGCCTGGACCCCACGGGCAGCCCAGCACCCCATGGGCAGCTCGGCACCTTACGGACAGTTCGGCATCCTTATTTAGATTTGCCAGCTTACTAAGATAATAATAAGACTCTAAAATTGGAACATTGGTGACGATCACTTTTTTAATCATCTATCTTTTGCCGGATACATTTTGGAGACTGCGCAATGGAAGTGTATTTATTGTGTGAACCGCGAAAGAACTCTCTGAGTTACTTAACTACCGTCTTCTGGAAAATACAACCCGGGAGTTATCAAACCCAAAGTAAAAAGCTCCTTTCTGAGCTATGCTTTACTAGGAGTGCTTCACCGTAGACCACAGCGTTGCTTAATATAATACAAACAGTGCTCAAATGTGAATAATTAGTTTGCAGGTACGGCAATCGCGAACGAAGTCGCAGGAACAGCTAGTTTAAAATAAAATCATGGATTGTAACTATAATATGTTGTATATTTATTACTGAACTACTGAATGACAATTTGGTAAATTGTGCGTTTGTATACTCATACGATTTGATAACCCTTACATTGTGGCTCGAAGAATTCGACACAAATACAATATGACCTCATCGGTGATTTATCAGAGGCCTGTGTTTTAATTATTTTTTAATATGAATTGTTTCTTCAATAGATACCCATGGGGTGCCTGGCTAGAATCTCACCCTCCCATCTCTATCCGTGGGTGTCGTAAGAGGCGACTAAGGGTAACACACCAGAAAGTGCACTTTCTGAGGAACTGATATCCCACACTGCGATCCCCAAGGCCAGGCGTAGAGATTATGTAAGCACCTCTCCCCATAATGGGTTGGGCATTTGACGAGGTATTCTTACTGAGTATTTGGCATTTCCTAAACTTTTGCGAGCATTATTCCTATTTATACCTATTACACTTTCGGTCTTTTTGCGAACAAGTGAATACCTAAGTAGCAATTTTGACTAACCTTGACTTTTTGGATGCATCGATGGTGGTCATTAGCTGACTGCATTCTGGAGATGACACCCGCTTATTTCACTTCTAGACGTACCAGTGCGGGTAGGTTTTTTGAAGATTTGTTTTGGTCACTGTCACCAAAACAACACTTGCAGTATCGCAAGTTACTCGTGCGACCTGAGCAGGTGCTCAACACACTTTGACAAAGTGTGATACGTAGATACCTATCACTGGATTCCAAAAACATAAAGCTTGTATCTATCCTCCCCTTTAAAATTTGGAAATTTCTTCATTTCAATCTCTATATGTCAGCTCGTGACCGCAATCAATGCGAATAGATCAAAACAATGATGGCCGAGCGGTAATAGCTATAGACTACCGTGCCGCAGTACCCTGGTTTGATCCCCACCGCCGGCTTGAGCTTCACCGCAGGGTGGAAGGGCTTTTTGCGATAGCTCGCCTGACTAGCTACCACCCTCAAGTAGAAAATCTGTTGCCAAGCACCTAACGGTATGTTCCACCAGTAGTCCTTGAGAGCCAGTGAAATTACAGGCACATGAGACTCAACAATTATGTCTCAAAGTGCGGGCGCAGTGCTATTCGTAACTTGTGATGAAATGCATCTGTAATAGGCAGAGGTTAGTTCACTTAACATGAGGTGGGCCTCGATCTTGTTCCGTCACAATAACATGAAGCAGTGATGGCTCAGTGGCATTGGCTATGGACTGCCGCGCAGCAGGTCCATGGTTCGAATCCCGCCCAGAGCTTGAGCTTCACCGCATGGTGGAAGGGCATTTTGCGAATGCCCGCCTGGCTAGCGACCACCCTCAAGTAGAAAATCTGTCGCCAAGCACCTAACGGTGTGTTCCGGCAGCAGTCCTTGAGAGCCAGAAAAATTACAGGCTAATGAGACCTAACAACTGGACGTCTCAGTGTGATGGGCACAGTGCAATTCGTTGTTGACGAAATGCGTCTGTTATAGGCAGAGGTTAGTACACTTACCATCAGGTGGGCCTCGGGCTTGTTCCGTCACAATAACATAAAAAAAAAACATGAAAAAAAAAGAATCAAATCAATAATTTATTTGCAGCAAATACAATACTTTCATAATATTTACAATTAGATCTTATTTTTGTATGGACAACTGTATTCTGCCTGCAAGCAGCGTGCTTGCAGCGTCTCTAACAGCCAATAAGTCAATTTAGATATAAATACATTGCACTGCAGAAGTTTTAATTCATTTGGTAATTTGTTATATTTTATGATGCACATGTTGTGAAAAAACAAGAAATGTTGAGGTTAATGGAAAAATGCCAAAATGAGTATTTGCCTGCGGCTACATGTCAGGGTAAGACAGCTGTCAAAACAAATTGACATCGTTATTAATTCTATATATTCTTTACTATCAAAAGAAATGTGAGTAGGTTTGCTTGTAACTACAAAATAATGTATAGTTTAAGAACTATTAAAATAAAAATAAACCTTTAATATAGAACCAGTTATAATTAATATGGCATAAAAAGTCAAAAACTTTTACCTACAAAATATCAGAAGTTTTTCCAATATGTACGCTAATCAATAAAACTAACAGAAGCGAAGCAAAAACAAATTTCAAAAAGCAAAATATTATTTTCATTTCAACAGCGCACCCACAGAATCAACAAAAGTCACTGTAAAGCAAACTTTAAACAATATCGCTGGGAAAGGCGCCTCCGTTTGCGATAACAGTCTGGGCGGGAATTTTCTCAACAGATTTCATAAAGGTATGAAATGCTTTGCCGACCTGGATACGCTATCCACAGTGACGGAGGTATTTTAGTTTGACATTTTATTTTCCTTCAACAAATATTTCTACAGGTTTTCAGCCCACAGCATCGTGCGGATAGGGCTTGTAAGACGATTCTATCTCATTCTTGAAAGTTCTTTTGGTATTGCCAATATCTTTAATGTTTATCTCTTAACAAATATTTTTGCCGGATCTCTTATAAAGCATTGTATGTATCGAAAAGTGTTTTTATACCACTATACTTAACACAACTTTGATTATAAATCTCGTGGTCTTAATTTTAGTTTTGCTCAAGCTGCCACCAATTTTTCAGCAAGGATATTGTCCTGTAGAGATAACTAGTAAGTCAGAGGCAATATTTGATTGAAGGAGGCACGCATGGAATGTTCCTCTTTGGAATGAGGAATGCGTCAGTGTTACAATTGTATTTCTTATGAGGTTTGTTTGCGTACCTAAGCAAACATTATAGGCGTTTAACTAAAAATGTTTTATTTTTGCTTATAAATATATTGAAAATAATTGTATGTTCCTCGTGCCATTATGATCATTCTGACCTCGATTATTTGTTATGTAAATAGGCCAAGCCTAAGGCTGAGGCATAAAGTCGTGTTGACCATCGCCATGCCTTAGTCAATGTGCTAACCTCTATTGAATTTTAAAATATTCGCACTCCTCTCATAATATTTTTTTGCATAGATGTGGGGTCTCTACTAACTAACAACACCACCAAGTTGAAAATTTACTCTCAATGCTCTAACGCTCTATTTGACATCTGTCTTTGAAAGCCGTTCTAGAGTGAGCATGTTTACCATCCAATACCATTATTCTATTCTAATTCTTATTCTATTTGGGGTTGATATGTCCTGGACTGACATCCCGCTTGGGGTGTATTGTGCATTTCCCCGCCAGCTTCTACCCAAGCCATTATAACTGATATCCAATAGGTATAGTAGGTATTGATTTCAATGAATCATGATGTTTTTTATTTGATATATCTAATGTAAAAAAAAAACATGGCCATACTTAAATTTGTAATTTTGTAACATGGTCATACATTTTTGAAGCGCTCATAGCGAATATTCCTTAGCCGTTCTAAGCCGATCGGATAAGTTAAGCAACGTCCGCCACGGTCAGGTGACCGCTAGTGACATTACTACTGAGCACATCCGTGCTTCGGAGGGCATGATAAGCTGACGGTTTCTGTTTTTGTCTTAGGATGGCATTTTGCGAATGCTACCACCTCAAAAAAATCTGTCGCCAAACTCCTAACGGTGTGTTCCGGCAGCTCTTATTAAAAAACCGTTATTTTAGGTAAGCCTGAACCACATCTTCGACCACATCATCACTTACCATCAGGTGAGATAGCAGTCAAAAGCTGTTATAGCCTATCAGCTTTAAATAAAATATAAACAGTTTTGTCACTGTCAATAAATTCTATAAAGCTTGTGAATATGTGCCTAGAATTCATACCATGACGATATTTGGTAAAGAAATAACGTGAATAGAGCACTCTACAAGAACTTCCAGTCGTGGTATTCAAGGAATACGAGTGGAAGTATCCTTGGCATTTCAAATTTGTTTTTAGGCATCTTTGACCTTTCCATTTGAATATTTTTAATGATAAAAGAAACAGCCTTTCAATAGGAAAATATTCTTTAATAATATTATCAGTAGGTATTTTTAAGACCCCGGTGTGTTGTGGGGATAGAATTGCGCCTTCTTTATCTTCCTGTTGGAGTTATCAGAGGTGACGAAGAAAGCGTAGTGTACTTCTAAAGAAGTACACTACGCTAAAGAAATCTTTAACTGCTCTTCTCAAGATGCCGGCCTAGCGCGAGACTAATGGCAAATCCCTTTTAAAAGAGACATTTGTTTAACGGTGGACGTCTTCCAGATGTTGATGATTCGGTATTATCAATAATTATCCGTTTTGTGCGGTGCCGAGCTAGAATTGAACCCCTCTCCACTCCATATCATTTTGTGGGAGTCATAAAAGGTGTAAAAGGGAAAAATACCAGGACATCCGCAGCAGCAGCTTCTGAAGAACTACCATCTTATACTGCTCTCCTCAAAACTCGGTCACCGGAACATAATCGTTCGAGCCGAAACTTCGTGCTCCAATTGTATTACTTTAACCGTCACAGGGGACGGTGCGGGTCATTACCAGACTACTAGGCTTCTTCTGATTGAAAAAAGTGCTTTTTCGAACACTTAACTCTCGCTATGATGTCGCTACCCTAAATATATATAATACTTCTAAATAAATTTACAAGCAATGACGCGAAAACATTTTGTGATTTAATAATTTGTACATGTAAGTAATGTATAATATTTATTTGTTTAACTATCTCTAACGGCCCGCCCCGGTTTCGCACGGGTATTTATCAAAAATTATAAATTTAAACACATAAAAAGTAGTTATTGTGACATAACTGTAATAGCTAGACGTCTGTTATTGCAGACTTTTTTGTAGATATTGATGTCTTCTATAAAATTGTTGTACATCACTTTGCTCTATCGTCAATCATTTGCGCAGCGTACGCGATATAACGATTTTGTTGGTATTTTTTGCACGCGTTGTATTACATTATCGAAGCTTTCATATGGATCTCGAACTTTTTTTTCAATATTTTATAACCTATGTTCATCACGGATAATGTTGAATTCTAACGCAGTTCTTTGTTTATCGGTTCATTACTTTTTAAGATTAGTCGTTACATTAAAAAATACAAATATTTCCTCTGAATAATATAATTATAGATATAGATTGACTTCGTAATATATGAAATAAAGTTAATAAGAATATATTACTCTGTTAATAAGAATATATACTCCATACATATTTTATTTATCATATGATAATATTTATTTACATTAAAAGGTCCCAATTTAGTACCTACTTATTTCAAATCCGAATATTAACCAACGCAGTCGTGTTTCAACAAAACATTTTATTATAACAGGGTTAAAATCAAAACTCGTGGTTAGGGTTGAACAATACTCGATTTAGCGTGAAATGAGGGTAGTCCGTTACAAATCGCTCAGTGACGGTGATGTATACATGGACGTAGTGACGCGACGTCAATCTGTCATAATATCTCTTGTCGAAACGCCATTGAGGTACAGACAGCCGCAATTAATTTAGACTACAACATTTATAATCTTGATTTCATTGAAAAATTCACATTGAAAACTAAGAGCTTTATTGTTCTAATTGAGACATAATTGTACATTAAAATGAAACCTATCAAATAACTATTACCTTATGGATTTTGGACCATAAGTATGTGAGTTTAGAGTGTTTAAATCGGCAGTTACCTGAAATTATTTCATTTATTTCAGTGATTGAAATGGGTTCCGTTTCATTTTTCAACCTTATTTTATTTTTTCTCAAGAAATTTCTAGTTCAGCAAGATAAATATAGAGTTTATGATGAAAGCCATCATTTACCAAGAAAGAAGCTTTACGGAAGAGGGTGCAAAACATATGTTTTTTGGGTATAGTAGGCAAAGTTCAAAGGGAAAATGGTTTATAAATGAATGAGATTCCGCTGTTTGTCTGTCTGTTCGACATTATGTTATAGCCCCTAGTTCACAAACGGAATATCGTAAAATACTTACAAATTTTAGGTAGGACTATTTGACTAGAAATAAAATTAAAATATATTAACCAATAAACGAACCAAAAAAAAACTCCGTATGGGGAGTCCCTTCATCTAGAACTCCTTAAGTATATTATTTTAAAATGTGGGAAATTTTCTCTATCCTACCCACGTCGTGCGAGAGAACATCTGTTCATCTGTACATCTGTTCAACATTTTAAAAAGAAAGCATAATAATAATTTTACAAAATGTTAGACTTTTAAAGCATCTTAAGTAAGGGAGGCATTGTGTGATGCTGTTTCCACAGTACAAGATATATTCTTGCCTTCGGCAAACTCATCAATCCAAAGTTTTATCTTTCATGGGAGTCATTTTCTTGGCCCCATTCCGTAATGACATTTTTTTCATTTAAATATAATTTAGCTGCATGCTTAATTTTTAAATTTCTCCCAATTAATACTTCTCACTGGATTGACAATTAATTGAAAATTCCTAAAATTTGCCTTTTCTTTTTTTTCGGGGTGTTCTGAACCGGAATCCACCTAGCTCTCATCTACCGTAATGGTAATTTTTGTGTGTGGTTTTGCGATGGTAGTATTTCTTGCTTAAGGTTTCAAACTGTGTTGTCATTGGTAGTTTTTTCACTTTCGAAGTTGCATAATTGCTTTTGAGAAACATACACAAAGCCTACATTCCATGATTTCAAAAAAATCTCAATAGCAATTATGCAACTTCCAAAGTGAAAAACTACCATGACAACTATATTTGACAAATCAAGCAAGTAATATTTTTTTTATCAATACGAACCAGTGTAGCGCTTGTAGCGTTGCTTACAAGTTAAGCAACGTACGCTGCGGTCATTACTTGGATATGTGACCACAAGTAGCATATACATACTTCTAAGCGCTTCTGTGCTTTGGAGACACATTACGCCATCGATCTTGGTTGTTGTCTAAGGATGGCAGATGTTATAACATGATGGCAGGGTACTTTGCAAATGCCCGCCTGCCTAACTACCACCCTTAAGTCTATCACCTGACGGTATATTGCGGCAGCTGTCCTTGAGAGTCAGTAATTCTAGATCTGTCTGGATAGCAACTTGGACCACATTATCAACTACCATCAGGTGAGAAAGTGGTCAAAGACTAGCCTATCAGGTATAAATAGAGGTAAGTAATGAGCACTGCTCGCAATGAACGTCAAATTTAATAAGTTCAAGTTCTGGCGATTGTTTTTGAATTCGAATGAATAATGAGAGTATGAAAATAAGGGTAGTATATGTGGGAGCAAATTATCTAATGAGGCGATAACGTGATGAAAAAGGATGACTTCGTCGAATAGGAGCTAGATACCCATGAACCATCTACCACCTTCCAATTGAGGTAATAGTCAAAAGATAACTGTTCAGCCATAATTAAATCTTTACTTGTCTATAAACATCAACTATGGATTCTCTATATATGAACTCCACTTTCATACGTCTTCAAGAACAAAAACATTCCAACTAAAATGTTTAGACGCAGTGTTTACATTGGCAATGCTTGAGAATGAGTTGACTGAAAGTTTCCTAGGACGAAGTAATTCCAAACTAACGCTTGTAAGGTAAACTTGGGCAATAAATTAATTGAAACTTGATAACAACTAGCGCTAACTTACAAGTATTTGTTTTCTAAGCTGTGAAGAAATTACGTAATTAAAATTATCGCCATATTGAAAATTGGTTGAAAGTTCTTGGTTGGTTTAAATTTATATAATTGAATTGAGGCTCTTGAAATTTTAGATGGGTTTTAAGCAATGAGAGTCTACCTTTAGGATAAAAGTAGTAGAGCATTTTGCCTTATTTCTTCGACCACATTATCTGATATCAACTTTAAAGTCTCAAAGAAATAAACAAATGTGTGCTCTACGTAAATACCAATAGAAGATAGATCTTATTTGTATTCAAATAGACAACCACATGTCGTTCGGATAACTCAAACCGTATTAGATATCTTGGAGTAGTCGTAGAGTTTCATTACGAAATAATGCAGTTAGGTACACGTCTACTATTGAATGGTATGGAAGCCATTTAAGAACCTTTCTTCCCCACTGGTCTTCGTGTCATCAAGCGCTGTGACCTGCTCATTGTCACTTCAACTTAATATTTGTAAGAGCTATCAGTTGTTTAATGGAATTATGACAAAAAAGCTCCAGACCACCTGCTGCGGTGAACAGATTCATTTCGTCACAAAGGATGAATTGACCCCAAGGCACAGTTATTAAGTCTCATGTGCTTATAATTTTACTGGGTCTCAAGGATTCCTGCCGGAATACACAATAGATGCTTGGTGACAAATTTTCTACTTGTGGTACTGGTTGGTAGCTATCTGGGCAAGCATTCGCAAAATTCCCTTCTACCATGAGGTGAAGCTCAATCTGGCGGTGGGGAGCAAACCATAGACCTGCGGAACGGCAGACCATGGAAGTTACCGCTCTACTATTATTTGCTTTTGCATTTTGATGATATTTGCTCTCGGACAAATTGCCAGCTTTAGGTTGTATCACAAAGCGTGTTTTATAAGGTTCCGTACCCAAAGGGTAAGAACGGGACCCTATTACTGAGACTTCGTTGTCCGTCCGTCCGTCCGTCTGTCACCAGGCTGTATCTCAAGAACGGTGATAGCTAGAAAGTTGAAATTTTCACAGATGATGTATTTCTATTGCCGCTATAACAACAAATACTAAAAATAAAATAAATAATTAAGGGGGCTCCCAAACAATAAAAGAGGTTTCGCCGTACCTACCAAACTCAATCGGACACTGCGAAAAGTGTCTATAACTTGCAAGATTAGGTTACAGATAAGGTACGGAGCCCTTCGTGCACGAGTGCCACTCGCACTTGGCCGGTTTTCTATTGTTTCACTTTTATCGTGCGCCGCGGTCATTCAGAAACCCGAAAACTTCCACGGACACTGCGCACGACAGTCAACACCTACAGGTCTACTAGAGTTTCTTTTGAATAGCGCTTTCGGAAACCACAAAACGAATTGTATAACTTAAACAGCTAACATCAATCTGTTCCACGAGCTATATACTCCACTGACAGAACTATCGTGGCAATGAACCATTGTTTGATATTTGTTCCTTTTGTTTCTACTACCGCAAGTGGGATGAATTAACAACTAAAAAATTAGAATTAGAATTTACCAATAACTAAAATTGTTGAGCTGTGGAGAGGTTTGCACATCGGCAACGAACTTTACTAGACAAATTCTTGGAGTTCGGGGAGAGGGGCGAGCCTAGCATTAGGATTCGCGGAGTGGCCCTTTTCATGGACAGCAACACTGAACGCCTCGGTATCAGCTACTGCATCGCAAATGCGAAAAACCGTGTTACAATCTCACCCGGACTGGCCGCATTGCTCAACGGGACCACTACAAAAACCACCATTAAACGTAGGAGATATAACGAGTTGCCCGAGACGACTCTGGGAGGCTGCCAATGTCGATTAGTGCGATTGCGAAACAAAACGATAGCACTAATCGACTGGGGCAGAAAAACTCCTTTTGCGATGGCGGATACAGTGCTCTCGAAGTTTGGAGAGTTCGAAGAAGGTGCTAGCATAATACCACGCAAAATTAGCGTAGACGCCATGGTAATCGGATACAAAAAAGGAGAGATCGCAGATCACATAGGATGCATAAAAGCTTCTAAATATCATGAAGTCATAGCATATGAGGATAGAGGACAAGACCTTAGCACTGACACCACGGGAATCCTCCAGCCGTATTCGACTACGCAAACCGGGTCTGAGCGCCTTCAACAAAAACTCGATGCCAGAAATCCCAAGGCTAGGCAAGGGGCCAATCCGAAAGAGAAAGCTTACCGAACAAAGAGCACAAACATCTTCATGAACTTTGTCAGTGCTGCGGTCCATGGAAAACGGGACAAAATCTCAAAAACGGTGGAAAGACAGGCAGCCGCGGTTGAAGACTTCTGTAGACCACGCCAAAAATCCGTTCAGCCTCAAACACACCGCAATAGAGCCGACAAGGGGCAGGTCAGCCCAACCAGCTACATTCCGACGACAAAGCCCATAGACTTCGCGATCAACGCATTCCTCGAGTTTCTAGCGATTGAAAAAGCATCGCGAGATGTAAACCTGGCTACTTGCAAAAACATCATGCAAGCATATTGCTGGGAAAGCGAGGGTTTGTTGCACGTGAGGCTTGCGGAGGCGAAGGCGGCCATATATGATAACGACACATCCCGAGTCATCAAGGGATCAATGTCAGGTCGATATATGACCGCGTTCAGCTCCACTGGTGGGTTTGTCAAATTGAAAGAAAGCGAAACGCAGCGGACTGGCCGATACATATTTTATACACCACCAAACGATCCCATTGTCGTAACAGCCTGGTGCACAAAAATAATGCTGCAAGAGAAAATCCTCGAAATGGCTAAAACCATATCGGGGACACATGATCCAGCAGCAGCACGTGAGCTATGGACGATGCCAGGCATCACATGGATAAATGGGGTTCCAGGATGTGGGAAGACAACTTGGATAGTTGACAACTTCGATGCTGATAAGGACACCATAGTCACCACCACAACCGAAGCAGCCAAAGATCTGCGAGACAAGGTAGCGCAACGCATAGGCGACGGAGTAAAATCCAAGTTGCGTACCTTGGCCTTTGTATTAGCCAATGGGTTCATGGAGCGTAGAGAAAAGCGTCTTTTAATAGACGAAGCTCACATGAACCACTTCGGGGCCATCATAATGGCTGCACGGTTGCTGGAGGCTGAGGATGTCGTCATCATCGGAGATGTCAACCAACTGCCTTATATTGACAGAGAGAAGCTCTTCGATATAAGGTACAGTAGTCCAAAAACGTTGATTCCAATCAGCCAACAACTGTTTTGCACCCACAGAAACGCCATGGATGTGGCATACGCCCTAAGCGAGGTGTACTCGGGCATTTACTTATCGCGATCCCAAGTTCATTCCCTGAAGCTAGAACGTTACACAGGTGCAAATATACCAACTGACCTCCAGAACACCCTTTATCTAGTGCTGACACAGGAGGAAAAAGCCTCACTCGTTAGCAAAGGATATGGGTCTGGTTCAGGGTCCTGCACCTTAACCGTACACGAAGCGCTGGGTTTGACTTATGAGTCGGTAATCGTCGTACAGATGAGGGAAAGAGTCACCAAGCTCCGAGACAGCGTTTCTCATGCGGTAGTAGCAGTGTCACGCCATATAAAATGCTGCGTTTACTATACCGACGACAGCTCGGACGCCATTGGAGGATTCGTCAGGCGGGCAACGGAGGCTAACTATAAAACCATAGTCGACTACAACCTGAAAATGGCTATACAAAACAGAAACGAAGAGGCTCTAACTAAAACAACAAGGGCATCGCCGAAATCTGTGGCCGGCTCTTCAACGACAAACTAAACCAGTAAATGCACAGTGTAATACACTAACCAACTAGATATAAGGAGAAAAAAATAATTATGTTTATATATATATATATATAAGTATGGACTCACTTTAGCTATAAGATATTTTAACTAACACTAGGCTAACTTCCCATCAGGAAGAATATTGATAAGTTTAGAGAATGAACTCATAGTTTTCAAATTATTAAATGTAACAAAAAAACAAATTAAAATCAAATAAGAGTACGGACCACGAGTCTATAGTGTGTAGCATATAATAATAATAATAAAAAAATAAAAAAAATATCATTTAATTGTCTATATCCTTTATTTCTAAATATTATTTTAAGCACTATCGCGTGCTGAGCGAAATTCACATTCATAAATTGTTGGAGCACAAAATTTGAGTCCCGCTTGGGACAAGAATTTCTTGCTCCAATTATTCGTAAATGTGTTCTATAATCAACTTGTTTACAATGATGTGACCCAAACCTTAAGTTCTGTATGAAACTGACATTATAGAGAGAGGTAAAATTATGAACCACTCGCAGGTTTGGGCAAAGGTGTTTGTAATGCTATGATTAATTAATATCATAGTTCGTTAATCAAGCGACAGGAAGACGTAAGCATTACGTTATCCCGGTAATTTATCACCGACACGACCCGTCGTGTTCCTTGGCTTGTAACAAAACATCCGAACCAAATTAACCCCTACATTAATTTGCGTTGAAACTAGGAGTTTATAGATATAATTCCGGATATGTCGGAAATAGGAAAACAACGCTTGTATAAACGGAATTTAATATTACATATCAATTACAATGGATCCTGAGTTTTTAAAAGACATTTAAAGCGTAGTTCACTTGGTCCTTATTTTTGTTCTGGCCCGCTTGGATAAAACTTTTTGTGTGGCCTGAAAGTATTTTTCATTCAAAACGGCCATGAAGTGAAACATGAAATATAACTGAAAAATGTACTTTATCTGGGCAATCTTGTAATTAGATTCGCCTGCTTTTTTGATCTCGTATGTCGTACTATGCAATCTGAAAACGACTGTCCGAAAATACTATATGGTTTGAAGTTGCCACCTTATTTTTTTTATGTTATTGTGACGGATCAAGCACGAGGCCCACCTGATGTTAAGCGGACTAACCTCTGCCTATAACAAATGCATTTCGTCACAAGTCACAAATTGCACTGTACCCTTGAGACATAGTTGTTAAGTCTCATGTGCCTGTAATTTCACTGGTTCTCAAGGACTGCTGCCGTCACTAGATATATTTTTATATTTTTTAAGTGTTTTATTAAAATATTAATTTGATGTTTTCGTAAAATATTTTGAAAATATTTGTTGTTATTATATATGGATTTCCGCAAAGTAACGCCTGAATCTATTCATTAAAAAAAAATTTGCAAACCCATTTTATTTGAGTTCTAATATCTTCTAAAAGGACCAATGATTTTTTTTATTGAATGTAGTTTATTGGGAATGTTAAAACAAAAGATAGCACAAAGGCAAAAATGAGGTTACAGGCAGAGTTGATATAATGTGTAATTATGTTAGGTAGTTTACTCTAGTCAGTACTACTACACATTGTAGATTGAATTAGGCGCAATTTATATTAATCTATATACAACAAATAATGATGATGATTGTCTGTAATAATAGTAGATTATGATACAAGTGAGCTAAGTTGCTCATTATACACGAGGCTGTGTGTTGCAGCCCGAGCCGTAGGCGAGGGCGTAAATCAGCCAAGTGTATAATGAGCAAGTTGCTCACGAGTTTCATACGCACTTTTTCAACACCCTTGCGAGGAAATAAAATACATATTGCACAAATGCGATACAAACAACATACGAAAATTATGGAAAATATTTTTTTTTTTTGCGCGTGGCAAATGTATGATGGTGAATTACATATTATGTAATTCACCATCATATCTCTCTTTGATGTTACAAATCTGTATTACCCGGTTAAATTGAAAATGCTCTGTTTACTCGCATATAATTTTGCAGTTCGGTACTAACTTAACTTTATAGGGATAAATTACCCGATTAAATTGAAAATGCTCTCTTTACTCGCATATAATTTTGCAGTTAGGTACTAACTTAACTTTGTAGGGATAAATTACCCGATTAAATTGAAAATGCTCTGTTTACTCGCATATAATTTGCAGTTAGGTACTAAATTAACTTTGTAAAGATAATTCTATTACGCACTTGTGTATAATATTATTATGCACAAGGGTTATTGTTCGGTTCATGCCCCTAAGAACGATATAATAAAGCACACTATACAAGCAAGGGTGTTAAAAATAATATGTTGTGACATTTCAAACAATATATCTCTGTTTAAACTTAGTGTCTAATCCGATAGAAAATTTTCGATCAAGGTATGCATTAAACTTAAGTTGTTATTCGCAACTATGCCTTGAAAATTGAACCGTGTTTTAGTATAAATAAAGCTCAGTATAGCTTGTCATTGTTACATGGATGGCGTTTCTCACAATGCTTCCATCAGTATAGAAGCACTGGCAGGTAGCCAGCTTGACATCCACGGTAGGTGTCGAGCTAGAGACACCAATGTAAATGTCGTGGGTGAAAAATTTAAAGCCCGATGGCTTTGTGTTGAAAGATCGACGACAGTCGCGACAGGCAGGCTAGTGGGAAATGTAAATGAAATCTTTTAGATACAATATGTTGTTGGTCGAAAAATCCCTAGCCTATGTTCACGGAACGAGTGGATCGATTTTAGTGCAAGTATAAAAACTCTGTTCATTGCCAATCATTTTAGGGAAGTAGCTTATGGACAAGGTTTTTTTTATGCCTTATATGTTAATTTTGACCACTATCTCACCTGATGATGTGCTCGAAGATGTTGTTCAGGCTAACCTAGACTTACTGGCTCTCAAGGACAGCTGCCGGAACACACCGTTAAGTGCTTGGCGACAGATTTTCTATTTGAGGGTGGTAGCCAGGCGGGCATTCGCAAAACGCCCTGCCAGCATGCTATAACGACTGCCATCCTAAGACAACAACCGGGTCTGACGGCTTAACGTGCCCTCCTAAGCACGCGGCGGACGTTGCTTAACTTTGCCGATCGGTAAAAACGGCTAAGCAAACTTTGCTACGAGCGCTTCATCATGCACACGTATACACAAAAAACCGGCAACGCTCTGCACGTCCAGTACCTACAATAATGTTTTCAGGATCCTGATGCGGTTGCCACGTTTCTGCAGCGCTTCTACCATGTTCATGGAAGCGCGAACTGGCGCGTTTGGAGCCATAATGAGCAAAAAGGTAGCATTACTGCTGTGTGAGAGTGAGAGTGCGTGCCAGCAGCAATAGTACCTTTTCCGTCATCGCAAAATAAGTACGACTGCCCAATCCTGCGACACCATATTGCGGTCCTTACAAAATAAACATATATATAGTTATTCTTCTATAACTAGAACACTATTGCTGCCACTTTTTAACTTGAAATGATTTTTTAAAATAATAATTTCCTACTGTATCAGTCGGATTGTCCACTGATGAACACAGCCTCCCCCATTATGAGGGGGTTCGCCATAATCCACACGTTTGGCCGGCGTCTTGGAGATCGCATTGAAAGACATCAGTTACTCAGAAAGTGCCTAGTCGCCTCTATGACACCCACGGGTAGAGACGCGGAATTAAATTCTAGCTCGGCACCCCACGGGCAATAATTTAATATGATATTAATATTAATGTAATAATCTAATCTTTAGATATAAATTAACTAGTAATAAAACATGGACTAATGTTGTCTGAAATAAAAATCTTTAATTTATTAGGTTTTATTTTTCATTATGGATCTATTTGTTGTTTAAAATATGCAACACTTTTTATATCACATTAATATTACTAACTTCGGTAAGATTATTTCAGTATTCGTGTAAGCCCTAAAACTGTTCTCTCACAAGGGTTAAATTGGTTATGTTAAATTAAGCTTCTGAATTCCTTAGGGCATAGATTAGCACATATTATTCCAACTTATCTCAAATTACTAAGAGTGAGGAGCGCGAGATAATCGAATTACACGCGGGATAAGCCGCAATTGAAAACCATCTTCTACACCTATATTATCAAAAGGTATTTGTAATTTGAAATTTTGTAAATTACACGAGGGAATTTCCAAAATCACTAAATGGATTTCATAAAACCTTTATTTTTTAGAAAGTTGCATTATGCTCGAGTATCGAAGGCTGTGGTATTTTGATCGCAGATGAGTTTCTGTGCGAGAAGAAATAGTAAGTCAACTTACTTTAGTTGAAAATAAATGTTGAATATTTTTTTTATATGTTTTGAGATAAGTACATATCTTATTACATGGGTATATAGTACTTTGGTTAATGTATAGAAAACACTGTAATAATTCATATTCAACTTTTATGAGCAAACTGCAATAACGGTTTTTATGTCAAAAAGTAAGGATTTTTTCGTTGGTTATTTTAAGGGGATTTTTTCGGATTCACTGAAAACACCATCATTGTCATTATGCCAATTTGATTAAGATATAATGTCCCATTAACACAGCGTTGTTTGCTTCAAAATTTAGGCAATAATGTAGAATTGAGCTGCATGGGCCGCTCACACCACGATCTGGTTCACACGGCTGACTGAATAATGTACAAAATTACTCATAGCCAACAATGCAAACAAAAAAACCTCGTTTGCTTCGAGGGTAAACATATAGCCGGCTCACCCGGTGGTAAAAGATCACTTTTGCCCACATGCCTCCGCATCTCCGTGAGTCTTCACTAACTAGCCAGGCGGGCATTCGCGGAATTTCCTACCAGCAACGTATAACGACTGCCATCTTAAGATTAAAACCGACAAACGACATCTTATCGTGCCCTCCGAAGCACGAAAGCGCTCAATAGTAATGCCACTAGCATCTACGTATTTCAAGTCATGACTGCAGCGGGCTTAGCGTAAGGATTGTTGATATGTTAAGCAAGTTACGTTAAGAGCATTTCAAAAAGAATTATCAAAGAAATTTTCAATAACCATTTAACTATAAAATTACACACCAATATCATCTGAAAAGTCTGTCTGTGTAACGACTTCACGATAGAGATTGGTAACATTAAACAATAATCTTACGCAATCAATCATTTTTATATAAAGATATTTCGTTTTATAATTAGTCGGGTGTCTGGGCTACAGTTTCTGTACTTGAAGGTGAAAAGCATATTTAGCTATGCGATTATAACACCACTCAAAACTCAAATTATAATATAAACCTATAGTTTATCTTATATCCCCGTAGTAGCAACCCGTTTGGTTAGCTGTAACAGCTATAAGTCAATCTGCTATCCATCGGTTGGCCGGGAGCCAGGGATCTGCGCACGTCACTATGATTCATTGGATTTCAGATCGAAATTTCAAATGGTGGAAAAAAGTAGAGTGTACTTGGTTTTATCGTATAGCTGGAGAGTCCAGAACAAAAAAATTGTTAAATTTTAAAAGATAAGTAACCTTTTTTATTATATAAACTAACGTGGTTTTCACTCATTTTAGTAAATAATACGGGATAACTCACGTGAATTAGTCAGATAGCTCCGACTATAGTTTCAACCACATTAGGTAGTCTTTTTCAAGGAGAGCTCGGGACGCTCGCGTTGACGTCTCGCTTAGTACTGCGGGCGGCAGCTCGTAGCGCGCGTGATGATGACGTCATATATCGTTTAATTTAACCTATGAAGGTTAAACTATAGTCGGAGCTATCTGACTTATTCACGTGAGTTATCCCGTATTATTTACTAAAAAAAGATAAGAAACCTGTGTATGTATTTTTTTGTCATGAACAACACAAGATACTTTTTCAAAATCGCACTCGTACCCCAAGATATCTATTTACCAAGATTAAATATACCAAGATACAAGGCTTAGCCTTAGTATAGTCTATTACAAAAAAGAAAATATAGTCTATTGTTTTTTTTTAAAAAGAAAAACTAACATATCTGAAATTTCGTTGTATTATGTTCCATATCCTTTCTTTAACTAACAGTTACTCAAAACACAGACATATAATTTGGCTTTAAAGTTGCGATCAAAACCAACAATATTTTTTTTACGGCGTTATTGTTATATCAATAAATAAGTAATGGTTTTAACGGTTAAACAAAACAAATATAACGTTTTTGCGCTAAATATATTCAAATTTCAGCCCTTCTTAGTCATGATTCAAAATCTATTGAGCTGCTTGTAGATTATCAGCTCTTTACTAGTTGTTGAAGGGATGTGTGCCACTTTCGCAGGTTAGTTCGATTTAAATTTTACATATTTGAGCAGTTTGGTGTAGAAACGTTGGGTCCGTGGGACCGTATTTTCCAAAACTTGTCAGAGCGCTTGGTCGATGCGACGCGTGAAAAAAATACTGGCACCTATTTGGCTCAACGAATAAGCAATTCAACTGGGTAATGCTACCACCATACTAGGCACGCTGCGAAATGGTAGTGGGCTGGAGCATCTGGATTGCCTCTGAGTTTGCAAAGACTTATAGGTTGTCTTAATAATAATAATAATAATAAATTCATTTATTTCGGGCAACTAGACCCATATAAGGCATACATTAAAAATTAATAATAATAAATGTCAAAAAATACGAAATAAAATAAAATCAAAATTTTAAAATTACAATTAAATACATTCAATTACATCAATCTACACAGAAAAATTATAAAAAATAAAATAGAAAAATTAACACGAATACAAAATATTAATAGCGCCTGACAAACGGCATTGGCTGAACATGTCTGCTGCAGCAATGCAGCATGTAGGGGCAGTCCAGCCTGTCAGCAATCATCGCCAGGACTGTGTTAGAGCTGGCCCGTACTCTGCGCACCAAGGAGATGCTCCGCTTGCGCATAGTCGTGTGAAAGCAGGCGGTACGTGCCTCCGCGAACATACCTGAGGCGCTACAGAACCGAGGCAGCCCCACCACAATCCTAAACGCGTTATTGTAAAGAACACGGAGGTCGCTGTAGCACTTCTTTGTGTAACGAGCCCACAGGCTGCAGGTGTACAGCGATGCACAGAAGGCTCTAAATAGTGTGATTTTTACTTCCTTGGAACACCTAGCAAACCTTCGGGCTATCATGTTGGCTCGTATTGATAGCGACCTCCGCTCTCTCTCAACATCCTCATTATCATTTAGGTCAGACGTAAGAATATGTCCCAAATATTTATATTTATACACCCTCTCCAGAGGTATTCCGTTCAGTCTTACAGGCGGAACATTTTGGGGACTTACTGTACTAGCTCCAAATACCATGAACATGCTTTTTGCCACATTATACCGCAAACCGTGATCACGAGCGTAGTGTTCACATACACCTTACAACCTCCTAAGACCACATACCGAGGCACTCAGCAACACCATATCGTCCGCATAACTGAGATTATTCACAAATACTCCATCAATATGACAGCCAACATGGCGATTGCTGAGCGCGACGATCAGTTCATTAATGTACAAGTTGAATAACGTAGGAGATGACAAACCATCCTGCCTGACACCACATTCAAGTACATATTGCTCTGACATCACCCCTGCCCAACTCACATAATTCTTTTGATGCCCATACCAGAAACAAAATATGCTGGTAATCTCATGCGGTAAGTTAATCTGGTCTAGCTTGCTCCATAAGACATCATACTGAACTAAATCAAAAGCTTTGGAGAGGTCCAGGAAGCATGCGTATACCGGCGTATTTCTCTTTGTATAGTAGTTGACGGTGTGCTTAAGGCACAGAATCGCGCTCTCCGTTGATAGCTGCGGACGAAACCCAAACTGGTTGTCGTGGAGAGTTACGTACTTGTTCAGCTGTGCATTAAGCAGACCATCAAAAACTTTAGCTGCTGTGGTAGCGAGAGAGATAGGCCTGTAGTTATTGCTATCGGCTAAGTCACCCGTCTTATTCTTAACTACCGGCACTACCACGGTTTTCATTAATTCGTCCGGCAAATATCTGTGGCTCACACACAGGGAGTAAAACATTGCTAATACTCGCGATATGTGAGGTCCAGCATGCAGAAAGTGCTCAATACTGAGTCCATCGTGACCCGGAGATTTTCCTCGAGTCATGTGCCTTATGATATTAGCAACCTCTTTAGCACTAAATCTCGTTCCGGCAACATGACCGCTCGTGTCAGCATTGAGCACCTCACTGGCTGAAACACGCGCCGATTTAACAGCAAATTGCTCTTTAAATTTTAATTTTTAATGCTTTTATTGTAGTAGCTGTAGTATTGTATATAACTCGTAGTTTGGTGCATGAAGCAAGTTAAAAAATAAAACGTGGTATATCCACGTTTTATTTTTTAGCCTGTCACTTAAGCTGAACATGTTTTTTCCTCACCAATTTAAAGTAGAACTGACGTGTTTATGCTCATTGAAATAGTCTCAACAACTAGTTGTAGATTCTGTTCGGGATTAGTTTATATAGAAATTTTATTATGAAAAGTCAAAAAAATAATAATAACATATAAGTTGTTTAGGGAAATCTGTAGTTTTTAATTTAAGTGTTTATTATTATTTGTTTAGCCATAAAAAACATATTTTCTGAATATTTGATCTATTCACCTATAAGAATCCAAAAGATCTGACCCGTTAAAAGTAGAACGAATGAAGAACGTTGTTTTAAAACTTATGTCCAGTTTTTCTTGAAACCTAAAGAGTCTCTTTCCTTAAAGAGTTTTACTTTATAAGGAGTACCTACTCTTAAATTTCCAATTCAAAGTGACCCAACACGTTTTTCACCGTGTATAAAAACTTGGTAACAGTTTCAATAAAAGCACAATTTCTGAGCAGAGATTCTATTAAACTCTTTTACTGTACCTACTGGAAGGTTTGCCTATTGTTTCCATCGACCGCCGACCACAAAGCTTTGGCAAACGTGTACGGATTACTTTAGTGGTTTGCTTGTATGTTTATTGGACAAAGTGGTTTTCATATGGGCAGTAGGTAATGTACTTAGCTAGTTCAGTTTGAATGCTGTCGTGTGTATTGAACATTGTGAAATGATATATACATGCATTTTGAATCAACTATAACGAAAAGATGTATTTGTATATTTGAATAATTGCAATATCACTTGTTACGCGAAGACAAATTAGAGTTATAAGTCATATAAAATATTATAATCCATGTTAGCTTAGCTGTCAAAGCATACCCCGGTTATAAGGGTGGATGGCGCGGGTTCGAATCCCGCACATGACTACAATTTTTCCTCTCTTTGTAATTGTATTCGTATTGTTATAATTTTTAGAGTGTTCCGTAACCCAAAGGCAAAATGAAACTTTATGAATTTATTTATCTTTTCTTTGGTCCGTAAGCCCCAAAAAACGGAATACGACACAAACAAAGAATTTTGGTATATTTTGCGTAGAATCGTAGAACGCTGATCCAAAGAACACTGTCAAACTCAAAAAGATAAGACGAAACGAGCTGTATCTCCCTGTTTAAGTTTAAGCTGTTATAGTTCCACCAAGTTAAGCAGTTGAACGCTGATTACTGGCATAGTATGTACAAGTGAACATCAGAGCACTGTATCTGAATTTGCATTATATTCCCTTGAAATAGTTTAACGCTGTCTTCAAATAGCTGTATTTGGGAACAAAGTGTGGTCCAACTCACAAGAACACCTTCATGTATGGAGGAAACATTTATTTATTTATTAATTCTGTTTGACTAAGGGAAGCTTAAGTTTTTTTTAGGTTACCTCTCGGCGTATTATACTTATATGGTAAGGTTACTATCGAAACATAGATAAACTCTTGCTTAATATATAATTATAATTTTAATTATAATTTTGACGCATGATCAAAATGCTGGCACCTATTTGGCTCAAATAATAAGCATTGCAATTCAACGGGGCAATGCTGCCAACATGCTGGGCACGCTGCCAACTGGTAGTGGGCTAGATCATTTGGACTGCCTATGAGTCTGCAATGACTTAAAGGGATCTAAACGCGTTTATTGTAGTAGCTGTAGTGTTGTATATAGCTCGTAGTATTTGTTAATAAAAGCATACCGCCGGTAAAAAAAAAATAAGTTAGTATTTTAAACACAGAAAGATTAAATTTATTGGTATGGTTTTTCAAGTACTTCCGAAGGACTACACATTGGTATGTAATCATCACCCGTATTACAATATTTAAGGTCTAAATTTCCAGCCTCCGGATTTCAAGATTCTTCTCTTTATCACCACAAAAATATTTGAGCATTAGCATAGGTCTAGCACCCACGTGGTGAAGATATGCTTTTTTTTAACGGCGGTATGCTTATATTAACAAAATACTACGAACTATATACAACAAAACTGCTCCTATACAATAAAAGATTTTAGACAACCTATAAGTCATAGCAGACTCACAGACAGTCCAAATGCTCCAGCCCACTGTGCTTCGTTCATAGTTCCAATCCCAGATGCATCTGTCATAGTCCTCACTTAAGGTGTGGTCGTGAAAACCTTGTGTATCGTCGCTTACAGCGTGAGCTTAAAATTTCGCAGCCTCGATTAGAATACTAAACTTTCCGCACTTGTATCATAAAGCACTATCCGAAATTGAAGTCCATATTGCTTGAAATCCAACCACAATAATTTTCAATCGCTTTTGTTTATGTTTAACACCACACACGAATCCCAAGTGCATACATTTGTATTACCACTGCAGTTCAGCTATCTCAGCGCTCGGGTATCAACAGAGCTGGATTAATTAATACATTATTACATTGTGTTTCAGTTAACATTGATAACAGATTTAACAGCTTTGGAAATCAGGTAGGCTGTTGGAGGCCGATGTAAGTTGAATTCAGATGCATAATTTAACAGACGTTACAAATTTGTACACTGAAAAAAATCCTGGTCAATAAAGTTAAAATCTAGCTTGATTAAAAAAATAATTATCATTTCGTACAAAAAAGTATTTGGAAGAATAAATTGTCTATTGTTTGTATAATAAAGCTAACATTATTAAACACCATAATAAAGTAACAATTTTCAATAGTAACAAAATACTTTATTGAATTTTAAAACATTGTAACTCCAATCATTCCCTTCTTTTATTGAATAAAGAGACTTGATTAAAGGTTCTGTTTAAAATGACACTTAACTGCTTACATTAAGTCGTTTAACCAATACGTACATGGAAAATGTATATATGTAAAGAATAAGTATTAATTGTTATCATTTATCTTTAATTCAAATAATAAAATAGTTATTAGATTCCATGAATGCCGTTATTTACAATAATTAACAGCATATTACATTTGGAAAAGGTCTTTGTAATAATAACAAAGCACTTGTATGGATGAATAAAAATATGCGATTGGATCAATTAAGTAAAATTGTAACCGTCATTACTGTCAATTGTCATTTTCGGGTAGTGGGGATGAAACTTCCCCGTAGTGTTGCCAGTTTATCACACTTTACAGTATTTGAAATGTAATTAGAATGGTTTTTTGTTTGTGTTTTTTACAATTTTAAATCAATAAGTATTTGTGTTCTCCTTTCTTTTAATATTAAATGTGAAATTTCTAAACATGATTCCAAGTCACCCCGTGACCACGATCACTGCAAAGTGTTTGAAACGTCGGTACCAAAAATAATGATAAATATACGCGATTTAAACCGTTTAAAGTTGTTTAATTACTATGATTCCATGCATTATCATACGCTAAGCAAATATCAAAATATACTCGTACAATTTTTTTAGAGTCAGGGAATTAAATCTCTTTTTTTCAATTAAACGGACCGTAAGAAATGCTGTTTTTTTTTACAAACTAATATTTTAAAAGCACTTCTTTTGGTCTTGGGTTCTTCAGTTGACTCGATGATAATATCGTCCTCTATGGGGGTTAAAAATAATGATGCAGCACACAAAATTTGCATTAATCATATTTATGGCCAAGGAAGGTTAAGATGCAAGGTGCTCATAACCGAGAGACAGGTACGATTCCCTTTTGCATGATGAACGACCATTACCATTTGGCTTGGGGAAGTCAAAAATGTTTGAAAATATTTTTTTATGTTGGATCAATTTTGTTTTACATTTTATTTTACAACAAGCAATGAGGTTAAATTAAACAGGCATTCTATTACCATTGTTGGTACCAACCCGAGTTTAAATATTATGAGTATAGAATAAATGGCAAGAAATATAGGAAAATTTTATCAACGTACTTCAAAAACGTAATTTTGTTGAAATTGTTTTTAATCTATACTTTTGAATTAAACCGATAAAAGATATCTAATATTATATTTTATTTGTATTATCAGCTAAATAATGAAAAAAAAAGCTTAGAATGGAAACATTTAAAACACGAGCACGATTCGAACTCATGAGCAATCAGTCTGTTGGTTCTCAGATTGGTAATACATGTCGGCCATAAGTCTGAATCCTACTTGTGGATCTATTTTTCTTACATTGTTTTTTATTATCTAAGACAATTAAATATTTAGCCATATAATTAAGTTGACCTATTATTATTGAAATATCGTTTACGAAATTTCTTTCAAAATAATCATTTACTATTTTAATCATGTTAAATTTTTTATACTCACATTTACCATTTGCGTACAGCACAATGGCAACATTCAGAGCCTCGCGAATCATTAAACGACAACAAGTTGAGACTTGTTTATCTGCTGATAGTTGGCGCTGCTTTGAGTAGCTATTTTACTGAATTTAGTTGAATTAATATTTTTGTGATTTAATTTGTTCTGTGGTAAAAGTCGACAATATAAATTCATATATTAAGCAGTGAATACTCCAGTGTGAATAATGGATGTTGTGAATACGCGACGTAAAGTGTAACAATGGTTGCTTCTTGTCAAGCGTGACTTCGTTAGCTGAGTTCATATTTGAAAGTAAGTACTTACATACCCTATTAACTAAACATGTGTTGGAAAGTGTGGCAGTTGTATATTGCATGTTCCAGGGAAAGTACTAATGAACCTGTAGCTAAATTTTTGATTGAAGTTGAATAATTTCCTTATAATTTGATGTATATATCCTGATAAAAACTCAACACGTTAATAACCCCTGTTGGCGACCAACAGTTATTTTTTACCGACTAAATGGAAAAACGGAGTCCTAATATTGAGATTTCACTGTTTGTCTGTCCGTCAGAGTATGTCATGAGTTTCTAGCTCCTAATGTCTTATTGTATCTGATCTAGCCAAACAGTGGTGTTACCTATGATATATATGTATATAAGATAATTGTTGGCCATCGGATCTCAGAAATTGTGCAGTGTACAAAAATGATTTAGTGCCACTTGCAGACACTGGTAAAAAGTTGGAGAATATAAACTTTCTTTTCTATTTTAGGTCTTTCCAGTTCAAATGAAATTGAGAACAAAATAGCGGAATAAATTCGGCAGAACAAACACGGTGTTATGGCAGTCTATTAGAACATCAAGTTTATGTACTTCATCAGAAGACCCAAAATAGACAGTATAATCATTGAAGATAACGTAAGTACTTTTTATTCATAAATTACACATAAGTACCTACACTTTGTCGCACCTGTAGGCGGAAATTTTAAAAAAATCCATTTAAACCAATAATCTTTTACTACTAACGCCAAAAAATTTAAATACGCAAAAGGACCTCTTTAGATCATCTAATCCATCATAATATAATCATTTTTAAAGTTACAAATCGCAGCGTATTTAATGGTTATAAGTGTTTATACTTTAATGAAACCATACCACCCATGGTAAATGTATACTTTTATATACAAATATTGATTAAAAATATTCTACGGATAATGACATATTTTTTTTGTTTTAGCTTTTATTTATGCGATGGTAAAATTATCTGTTATTATTGTTTGTTGCAGAATCCACAGCCCAACGCTGACACCCGCACCAACTAGGTAGTACAGTTAAGGTTGATTTTTCCTGGTTGATGCTTAAGTTAATTTTATCAGCTTACACTAAATCTTACGCGTGTGACTCCCGCTCATTAAAATATTTGTTACATATGCATATTGTTCGTAATTGATCTCCCTTATAAATAAATATATTGTAACATTTTATTACCTCTGTTTTATTTCTGTATGCTCTATTGTTTATTCCGAGTTATAAAATATATATATTGTTCTGTATTTCATACACCTCATATCATATCTCTTATCTCATTCATATCTGTATCAGCCAGTTCGTCATATTAGTGGAGGAATATGGTGTAATTCCCACAGGAAAATATGGGACTAAGGGAGTGCAGTTCTAACCCATTTCAAACACGTTCTTTGTCAAATATTATAATAATACTTTTTCATTTTAAACAGGCCCGTTTAACAGCTGAAAAATAGTCACTTATAAATACATTAATTGACTTCTAAGTCATAAACCATTAACTTTTTTAATGCAAAAACGTACTTGTTATAATGGAATAATGATCTTTATTTCAATATTCAAACATTATCATTAAATTAAATACTCACATTTTCATATTCAATATATAAATGTTCGAATGCAATTACAAACATTATTAATTATATTAAGTTAGTTGTATGAATGATTCAAGCACTTAGTTAAAAACATAATTTACTTTATAAACTCAATCACGTAACTTTTTATATACAAAAAAGTACATTTTCTGTAAAATAATCGGGTTTATTACATTATTCGTGCAATTTCATAGAAAATAATATGCGGTTTTTTAAATTTATTAAACATTTGTTCAACGCAATAAAAACACATAATATAATCAATCAAGTAAGTTATACAAATTAATTATGTGCTTAATTAGCGGAATATTATGACTTGTATTACTTTAACAAGTGACATTATTATAACTCGCAAAGTACTTTATTAACCTTACTAAGCTCTTTATAATATGGTTAAAGCAACAGTTTATGGAGACAATAAGAAGCCTTGATATAGATTATAAATACTTGTTTGGTGTATAAAGGCGCGCTTGTTTTATTTTTTAATAAAACCATCGTTATTCATAGAATCATGTTACTTTATATGCTCGTATATTAACAAGTTGCTTGACAATCTTTAACAAAATTTTGATAACTGCCATCAAGTTTTTTTCTCAGTGTACCTTTGAAATTATGATATAATAAGAGTTGTTGTTGTATTGGCATACAAAATGAACTGAAACATAATAAAATTAACTTCGGATTTTTAATAATCCCAAAATGTCTGATGATTGGTATTTTCTCGTAGTCACAATTTAAAGCACTTGCAGCGTAGCTCACTTAGCCGTTAAACTACATTAAGCAACGTCCGCTGCGATCGAGTTAGATGGGTGGCCGTTAGTGGTATTACAACTAAGCATGGACGTGCTTCGAAGGACACGTTAAGCCGTTGGTCTCAATTGTTGGTCTCAATAATATTCTTCAGCTTGAAATGGTTCTTCGAATCACCCTTCTCCTAATGATATACTTCCATTAAGCCACGGTTAACAAATTGTCGCTTTCACGAAAAAAATATTCGTCGAACGAAACCACTCCTTAACGACGTTTTACTTTGCGCAAGTATCCTTCTCCTTATTACATCAGAGGGACTTTTAAGGTAAGACCCGTACAAGTTAAATTAGCAGAATCAAGTCTGGGATGATACGGCCATGTCATGAGAAGACCGGAAGACTACATGACTAGAAAAGTCTCAAACTATGAAAAAGGACCGAAAAAGCGCGGGAGCATAGTAGAAAAAGTGGGGAAGTAAGACATCTCCGGCCCAATCCGCGATATAATTACCTACCATACTTGCCTGTATCAGGGTTGTCACTTTTAGCAAAATTTTAATTCAGTGCCTAGAGCTATTTTTTCACTTGTGTTGTCTGGGTTCGGGGTTAGTGAGGTTGGTTTTGCCTAAACGATCACGAAACCTTCACGATGAAAGAAAGAGAAACATCCGATACCTATGTGGTGACAAAAAAAAATAAGTAGCTATCTCACTCTTCATCAAGTTAAAATGATAGATATGCTAGATTTAGTTACCTTTTCTGTTCAGTAGGTAATCTCTACAGAGACAACTCTGGAATCGATGAATTAATTAGACAGCCGTACACACAGAAATAAGTTCTCCTGCGATTATCAAAACGTTTTCATTTATTTAGCGGTGCCGAAAAGCCGTGACGCGCGAACATGATTCGGTGTTAGCCCCGGCTGGCGCAATAAGAAACGGGTCGAAATTGTGTTTGAGTGTGTGTGCGGTGACGCAAAAATACTATGGCGCACACACACAAGCCGCGCGCGGTGCGTTTGTATGAAGATAACGTACTTCCCCACTCTTTATACTATGGCGGGAGGCCCCAACTTACATGGAAGTCTGTAGGATATGAAATAATTAATATCGACCCAGTGACGACCCAGGAAAAACAAAACTGAAGACGGAGGATTGACAATTTTTCATGAAATTAGTATGGAGATAGACAAGGCGCTGGACTAACATATGCGATACTTTTCATCATCACCATCATCTATCACCATCCGGGTTTAACTGCGGGCCGCAGCTAGTCGTAAATATATAAGTATGAGTCTAAAAATAATACCTACAAATAATGATAATTATGTAATAATTGGCGATGTTTGAGACAGTTGTTGATTAAGCTAGATCCCAGACCACAATCCCCTGTCACAATAGTGGTATAGTGATAAATAATAGCTAACAAAAAATAATTACTGCAATAAGTCTACGTCAGCCAAGACTAACGAGGATACATTATGATTGATGTAATGAACATTGGGGACAGAATAAAGGTAAGGCTAATGCTTTTTTTCTTTGGTCATGAATGATAGTCGAGGAAAATATTTCCCATTAGTCTTAGAGGTGGGAAATGCGCTTATTTGTGATTTTACTTTCAAAGTTCTTGGATTAGATAAGTAATTATAAAATTGATTTTTATAGTTTCCCTATTATACATTCATTCGAATTAAGGTTTAATTCAGTGACTCCTTAAAGCCTGGTCTTTCTATCATTACTTAAAAAAATCAGACAATAAATCAAATGAAATATTAAAACAAAATTTAAAACAAATAAATTTTAAACAACCAACATTCGTTCTTTTAATATACTTATTTTTGAATAGTAACTATCTGATGATTTAAAAACTGGGCTCAAATGAAACACTCTAAATAGGTACTTTATTTACACACAGAACATTCCCAGTTTGAACTGAAAGGTAATGAGGTATTTAACCTGAAGTCAGGTGAAGCACTCATGGAAATCAATAGACTCTAAGTAAACACTCTGACGTTAAGAGTTCACGGAGCGCTTTCCATACAAACATAGTTTACTCATATTTTGAATACCAAGTTTTTCGAAGCGCTCGTAGCGAAGTTTACTTAGCTATTCTCAACCGATCAGCAAAGTTAAGCAACATCGCGCGTGGTCATGAGTTGGATGGGTGACCGCTAGTGACATTACTACTGAGCGCTTCCGTGCTTTGGAGGGCACGTTAAGCCGTCGGTCCCGGTTGTTGTCTTAGGATGGCAGTCGTTATAGCATGGTGGTAGGGCATTTTGCGAATGCCCGCCTGGCTAGCTACCACTCTCAAGTAGAAAATCTGTCGCCAAGCACCTAACGGTGTGTTCCGGCAGCTGTCCTTGAGAGCCAGTATTTCTAGGTTAGCCTGAACAACATCTTTCATCACATCATCACATCACTTACCATCAAGTGAGATAGTGGTTAAAGGCTAACCTATCAGGCATAATAAAAAAAAATAAGTGTTCAAACTCGGTGAAATTTTGTATGTATATTGCTAAGCCTAATATCTATGCTTCTGGTTTGCTTTTTTTCCCCTTAATATCTAAATAACAATTCCCATACAAATCGATGCTTCGATTTATTTTTGAAAATACTTTACGTAAATCTGGCAAACCAGAAGCATATAAACATGAAAATTTTTCGAGTTTGAAAACTTAGCTATTAACAAATGACTTAATTTTTTTTTTATGTTATTGTGATGGAACAAGCTCGAGGCCCATCTGATGTTCAGTGGACTAACTCTGCCTATAACAGTTGCAATTCATCACAAGTCACGAATTGCACTGCGCCCGTCACATTGAGACATAGTTTTTAAGTCTCATTGTGCCTGTAATTTCACTGGCTCTCAAGGACTACTGCCGGAATACACCTTTAGGTGCTTGGTGACAGACTTTCTACTTGAGGGTGGTAGTTAGCCAGGCGGGCAATCGCAAAATGCCCTTCCACCATGCGGTGAAGCTCAAGCCGGCGGTGGGGATCGAACCAGGGTACTCCAGCACGGCAGTCCATAGCTATTACCGCACGGCCATCATTGCTTCGAAATTAAAAAAAAACTACGTTTGTATGGAAAGCGCCACGAGCTTTCTAGCCTTAAAATATTAAATACTTTTAAATAAAGGCACAAAACGGTTATCATCTCCATTTACTTATTTTATGGTACTGACTCGATGTCGGTATAAGTTTTCTTTAACAAACAAAAGGGACAAGAACATAGTGTAGTATGGCTTTTGTTTCATAACCGGCCGCCTTACTGATGCCATCCTTCATTGGATGTGGCCCTCTTGATCGTGGTATTTGATGAGGGCGTTACATAGCAAAGATGTCTGTTTTGCGCCGTTTTTGATTGTCAAAGCTAGTACTGGCTTGCTGATCATTGCTGCACGCTAGTAGATTGCTAAGTCGGGCTTAACAGCTCAAATACCTATCTATAATTTTATATGTGGCACAACTAGGCATCCGCGTGGACGATATCGTTATTTATGAATGAAATTCTATTGTTCTCGTTATCTCGGATGCCACAGAGAATAATTTAACTTAAATGTTTTACTGTATTAAAAAATTTATATGAGTTTGTTCCTAAATTTGGAATTATTAAGAAGACTATATCAGTGTGGCCGAACAGCGTGTTTTTACTGAGCCAAAGGCCAAACTTACGGCGCACTAAGCTACAAGCCGAGTTATATTTGTAACTAGCGAGGCCAAATGCCAAACTCCAACTTGGGAGTATTTTGACATCTCCAACTGGTTTCCATAGCACTGTACTGTATCAGCCAGATTATACACTGCCGAACACAGTCATAATGCCCACACTTGGCAGGCGGCTCGGGGATCGCAGTGTAAGATGGCAGTTCTTTATAAGGCGCTACTGCCCACCTTCCAGTATTTTTCCCCTAGTCCTTTTACGACGCTGATGTGGGGAGGTGCAATACTAACCCGGCACCCCACGGGGTCGATTTAGGTTTCCAAAATAATTGCTCATAATATCCGAAGCACATACGAATCCTCAACAAAGTGACCAAAACCTTGGTACTAATTTGACCGTACTCTTTTATTGGCAGAAGGGTAAATCTAATTTGGTGGCTACAGAACGTTCCATAATGTACAGAGGAGGTCATGTTTCTATTGGAGTTATGAACATACTTTGTTAACTTTATAAGGTTATTTGATAAATTTTGCATCTGCACTACAATAAATGCTTGCGCTACACTGCCCGAAATACTAGTCTTAGTATTTATATACTTGACTAGTTTAAAATTAGTATAACATCTTAGAACTATTTCTAAGGTGTTACACTAATTTCAAACTTTAATTAGTAATCAATTTATGTAGTTTAGTTTTGTACTAATAGCAGGTATACGGCACTATATATTTTTATTTTATTTATAGCTGATAGGCTAGTCTTTGACCACTATCTCACCTGATGGTTAGTGATGATGTGGTTGAAGATGTTCTTCAGGATAACCTAGAATTCTGGCTCTTAATTTCGTCACCGCCGCCACTTCAACAGTCATCCGTGTGTAACGTTAACGTAAAGCGAGGAGCATGGGTAATGGACAGTGGTCACATAGGACGCTCGCAGTTGAATTCGACCTTGAATACCAACAATAGTACTCCAAAGACATCTGAACTTGGCCAACAAAATATATCCCAAGATGGAGATATTTTAAATATGGTGAGGGTAGACGAGAGTTTAAATTTAAAGCGAACCTTGCATGAGTCATGTCTTGCACACAAAGCGGCGGCGGGCGATGACCTGTTAAAAAATCAGTATATACCGCCGTCTATATGCAATCATCAACGGGCACTGACGGTGACGTCATCTGTGAGTCACAGCGTCGAGACGATTCCAGGCCCTCACAGCCATACGACATTGGCTAAAACCCCTAAACTGATTAGTGAGGATGGCTGGCAAAAGGTTTCTAGACGTAGAAAATCTAATTATCGTTATCATGGTACTGCAGGTACATGCAGGGACAATGATGGAAAGTTTAAGGCCGCTGAGACACGAGTCCCGATATTTATTACAAAAGTGCATAAAGATACGATGGAAAAAGATATTAAAGATTACATATATCAAAAAACACAAGAAATTATTATGCCGGAAAAACTATGTTTTAATAAAGATAAGGGCCATAATGCCTTTAAATTTTTTGTTTCGGAGAGTAAAGTGTCAATGTTTTTAGATAACAAGTTATGGCCTCAAGGTATTATATTCCGACGCTTCATTAACTTTACGCGAAGCAAAATGAATGGTGAGAACACCGTATTCGGCCTGAAAACAGTTAATAATGGATAATATACTTGATTTTGTTTCTTTCAATATTCAAACATTATCATTAAATTAAATACTCACATTTTCATATTCAATATATAAATGTTCGAATGCAATTACAAACATTATTAATTATATTAAGTTAGTTGTATGAATGATTCAAGCACTTAGTTAAAAACATAATTTACTTTATAAACTCAATCACGTAACTTTTTATATACAAAAAAGTACATTTTCTGTAAAATAATCGGGTTTATTACATTATTCGTGCAATTTCATAGAATATAATATGCGGTTTTTTAAATTTATTAAACATTTGTTCAACGCAATAAAAACACATAATATAATCAATCAAGTAAGTTATACAAATTAATTATGTGCTTAATTAGCGGAATATTATGACTTGTATTACTTTAACAAGTGACATTATTATAACTCGCAAAGTACTTTATTAACCTTACTAAGCTCTTTATAATATGGTTAAAGCAACAGTTTATGGAGACAATAAGAAGCCTTGATATAGATTATAAATACTTGTTTGGTGTATAAAGGCGCGCTTGTTTTATTTTTTAATAAAACCATCGTTATTCATAGAATCATGTTACTTTATATGCTCGTATATTAACAAGTTGCTTGACAATCTTTAACAAAATTTTGATAACTGCCATCAAGTTTTTTTCTCAGTGTACCTTTGAAATTATGATATAATAAGAGTTGTTGTTGTATTGGCATACAAAATGAACTGAAACATAATAAAATTAACTTCGGATTTTTAATAATCCCAAAATGTCTGATGATTGGTATTTTCTCGTAGTCACAATTTAAAGCACTTGCAGCGTAGCTCACTTAGCCGTTAAACTACATTAAGCAAAGTCCGCTGCGATCGAGTTAGATGGGTGGCCGTTAGTGGTATTACAACTAAGCATGGACGTGCTTCGAAGGACACGTTAAGCCGTTGGTCTCAATTGTTGGTCTCAATAATATTCTTCAGCTTGAAATGGTTCTTCGAATCACCCTTCTCCTAATGATATACTTCCATTAAGCCACGGTTAACAAATTGTCGCTTTCACGAAAAAAATATTCGTCGAACGAAACCACTCCTTAACGACGTTTTACTTTGCGCAAGTATCCTTCTCCTTATTACATCAGAGGGACTTTTAAGGTAAGACCCGTACAAGTTAAATTAGCAGAATCAAGTCTGGGATGATACGGCCATGTCATGAGAAGACCGGAAGACTACATGACTAGAAAAGTCTCAAACTATGAAAAAGGACCGAAAAAGCGCGGGAGCATAGTAGAAAAAGTGGGGAAGTAAGACATCTCCGGCCCAATCCGCGATATAATTACCTACCATACTTGCCTGTATCAGGGTTGTCACTTTTAGCAAAATTTTAATTCAGTGCCTAGAGCTATTTTTTCACTTGTGTTGTCTGGGTTCGGGGTTAGTGAGGTCGGTTTTGCCTAAACGATCACGAAACCTTCACGATGAAAGAAAGAGAAACATCCGATACCTATGTGGTGACAAAAAAAAATAAGTAGCTATCTCACTCTTCATCAAGTTAAAATGATAGATATGCTAGATTTAGTTACCTTTTCTATTCAGTAGGTAATCTCTACAGAGACAACTCTGGAATCGATGAATTAATTAGACAGCCGTACACACAGAAATAAGTTCTCCTGCGATTATCAAAACGTTTTCATTTATTTAGCGGTGCCGAAAAGCCGTGACGCGCGAACATGATTCGGTGTTAGCCCCGGCTGGCGCAATAAGAAACGGGTCGAAATTGTGTTTGAGTGTGTGTGCGGTGACGCAAAAATACTATGGCGCACACACACAAGCCGCGCGCGGTGCGTTTGTATGAAGATAACGTACTTCCCCACTCTTTATACTATGGCGGGAGGCCCCAACTTACATGGAAGTCTGTAGGATATGAAATAATTAATATCGACCCAGTGACGACCCAGGAAAAACAAAACTGAAGACGGAGGATTGACAATTTTTCATGAAATTAGTATGGAGATAGACAAGGCGCTGGACTAACATATGCGATACTTTTCATCATCACCATCATCTATCACCATCCGGGTTTAACTGCGGGCCGCAGCTAGTCGTAAATATATAAGTATGAGTCTAAAAATAATACCTACAAATAATGATAATTATGTAATAATTGGCGATGTTTGAGACAGTTGTTGATTAAGCTAGATCCCAGACCACAATCCCCTGTCACAATAGTGGTATAGTGATAAATAATAGCTAACAAAAAATAATTACTGCAATAAGTCTACGTCAGCCAAGACTAACGAGGATACATTATGATTGATGTAATGAACATTGGGGACAGAATAAAGGTAAGGCTAATGCTTTTTTTCTTTGGTCATGAATGATAGTCGAGGAAAATATTTCCCATTAGTCTTAGAGGTGGGAAATGCGCTTATTTGTGATTTTACTTTCAAAGTTCTTGGATTAGATAAGTAATTATAAAATTGATTTTTATAGTTTCCCTATTATACATTCATTCGAATTAAGGTTTAATTCAGTGACTCCTTAAAGCCTGGTCTTTCTATCATTACTTAAAAAAATCAGACAATAAATCAAATGAAATATTAAAACAAAATTTAAAACAAATAAATTTTAAACAACCAACATTCGTTCTTTTAATATACTTATTTTTGAATAGTAACTATCTGATGATTTAAAAACTGGGCTCAAATGAAACACTCTAAATAGGTACTTTATTTACACACAGAACATTCCCAGTTTGAACTGAAAGGTAATGAGGTATTTAACCTGAAGTCAGGTGAAGCACTCATGGAAATCAATAGACTCTAAGTAAACACTCTGACGTTAAGAGTTCACGGAGCGCTTTCCATACAAACATAGTTTACTCATATTTTGAATACCAAGTTTTTCGAAGCGCTCGTAGCGAAGTTTACTTAGCTATTCTCAACCGATCAGCAAAGTTAAGCAACATCGCGCGTGGTCATGAGTTGGATGGGTGACCGCTAGTGACATTACTACTGAGCGCTTCCGTGCTTTGGAGGGCACGTTAAGCCGTCGGTCCCGGTTGTTGTCTTAGGATGGCAGTCGTTATAGCATGGTGGTAGGGCATTTTGCGAATGCCCGCCTGGCTAGCTACCACTCTCAAGTAGAAAATCTGTCGCCAAGCACCTAACGGTGTGTTCCGGCAGCTGTCCTTGAGAGCCAGTATTTCTAGGTTAGCCTGAACAACATCTTTCATCACATCATCACATCACTTACCATCAAGTGAGATAGTGGTTAAAGGCTAACCTATCAGGCATAATAAAAAAAAATAAGTGTTCAAACTCGGTGAAATTTTGTATGTATATTGCTAAGCCTAATATCTATGCTTCTGGTTTGCTTTTTTTCCCCTTAATATCTAAATAACAATTCCCATACAAATCGATGCTTCGATTTATTTTTGAAAATACTTTACGTAAATCTGGCAAACCAGAAGCATATAAACATGAAAATTTTTCGAGTTTGAAAACTTAGCTATTAACAAATGACTTAATTTTTTTTTTATGTTATTGTGATGGAACAAGCTCGAGGCCCATCTGATGTTCAGTGGACTAACTCTGCCTATAACAGTTGCAATTCATCACAAGTCACGAATTGCACTGCGCCCGTCACATTGAGACATAGTTTTTAAGTCTCATTGTGCCTGTAATTTCACTGGCTCTCAAGGACTACTGCCGGAATACACCTTTAGGTGCTTGGTGACAGACTTTCTACTTGAGGGTGGTAGTTAGCCAGGCGGGCAATCGCAAAATGCCCTTCCACCATGCGGTGAAGCTCAAGCCGGCGGTGGGGATCGAACCAGGGTACTCCAGCACGGCAGTCCATAGCTATTACCGCACGGCCATCATTGCTTCGAAATTAAAAAAAAACTACGTTTGTATGGAAAGCGCCACGAGCTTTCTAGCCTTAAAATATTAAATACTTTTAAATAAAGGCACAAAACGGTTATCATCTCCATTTACTTATTTTATGGTACTGACTCGATGTCGGTATAAGTTTTCTTTAACAAACAAAAGGGACAAGAACATAGTGTAGTATGGCTTTTGTTTCATAACCGGCCGCCTTACTGATGCCATCCTTCATTGGATGTGGCCCTCTTGATCGTGGTATTTGATGAGGGCGTTACATAGCAAAGATGTCTGTTTTGCGCCGTTTTTGATTGTCAAAGCTAGTACTGGCTTGCTGATCATTGCTGCACGCTAGTAGATTGCTAAGTCGGGCTTAACAGCTCAAATACCTATCTATAATTTTATATGTGGCACAACTAGGCATCCGCGTGGACGATATCGTTATTTATGAATGAAATTCTATTGTTCTCGTTATCTCGGATGCCACAGAGAATAATTTAACTTAAATGTTTTACTGTATTAAAAAATTTATATGAGTTTGTTCCTAAATTTGGAATTATTAAGAAGACTATATCAGTGTGGCCGAACAGCGTGTTTTTACTGAGCCAAAGGCCAAACTTACGGCGCACTAAGCTACAAGCCGAGTTATATTTGTAACTAGCGAGGCCAAATGCCAAACTCCAACTTGGGAGTATTTTGACATCTCCAACTGGTTTCCATAGCACTGTACTGTATCAGCCAGATTATACACTGCCGAACACAGTCATAATGCCCACACTTGGCAGGCGGCTCGGGGATCGCAGTGTAAGATGGCAGTTCTTTATAAGGCGCTACTGCCCACCTTCCAGTATTTTTCCCCTAGTCCTTTTACGACGCTGATGTGGGGAGGTGCAATACTAACCCGGCACCCCACGGGGTCGATTTAGGTTTCCAAAATAATTGCTCATAATATCCGAAGCACATACGAATCCTCAACAAAGTGACCAAAACCTTGGTACTAATTTGACCGTACTCTTTTATTGGCAGAAGGGTAAATCTAATTTGGTGGCTACAGAACGTTCCATAATGTACAGAGGAGGTCATGTTTCTATTGGAGTTATGAACATACTTTGTTAACTTTATAAGGTTATTTGATAAATTTTGCATCTGCACTACAATAAATGCTTGCGCTACACTGCCCGAAATACTAGTCTTAGTATTTATATACTTGACTAGTTTAAAATTAGTATAACATCTTAGAACTATTTCTAAGGTGTTACACTAATTTCAAACTTTAATTAGTAATCAATTTATGTAGTTTAGTTTTGTACTAATAGCAGGTATACGGCACTATATATTTTTATTTTATTTATAGCTGATAGGCTAGTCTTTGACCACTATCTCACCTGATGGTTAGTGATGATGTGGTTGAAGATGTTCTTCAGGATAACCTAGAATTCTGGCTCTTAATTTCGTCACCGCCGCCACTTCAACAGTCATCCGTGTGTAACGTTAACGTAAAGCGAGGAGCATGGGTAATGGACAGTGGTCACATAGGACGCTCGCAGTTGAATTCGACCTTGAATACCAACAATAGTACTCCAAAGACATCTGAACTTGGCCAACAAAATATATCCCAAGATGGAGATATTTTAAATATGGTGAGGGTAGACGAGAGTTTAAATTTAAAGCGAACCTTGCATGAGTCATGTCTTGCACACAAAGCGGCGGCGGGCGATGACCTGTTAAAAAATCAGTATATACCGCCGTCTATATGCAATCATCAACGGGCACTGACGGTGACGTCATCTGTGAGTCACAGCGTCGAGACGATTCCAGGCCCTCACAGCCATACGACATTGGCTAAAACCCCTAAACTGATTAGTGAGGATGGCTGGCAAAAGGTTTCTAGACGTAGAAAATCTAATTATCGTTATCATGGTACTGCAGGTACATGCAGGGACAATGATGGAAAGTTTAAGGCCGCTGAGACACGAGTCCCGATATTTATTACAAAAGTGCATAAAGATACGATGGAAAAAGATATTAAAGATTACATATATCAAAAAACACAAGAAATTATTATGCCGGAAAAACTATGTTTTAATAAAGATAAGGGCCATAATGCCTTTAAATTTTTTGTTTCGGAGAGTAAAGTGTCAATGTTTTTAGATAACAAGTTATGGCCTCAAGGTATTATATTCCGACGCTTCATTAACTTTACGCGAAGCAAAATGAATGGTGAGAACACCGTATTCGGCCTGAAAACAGTTAATAATGGATAATATACTTGATTTTGTTTCTTTCAATATTCAAACATTATCATTAAATTAAATACTCACATTTTCATATTCAATATATAAATGTTCGAATGCAATTACAAACATTATTAATTATATTAAGTTAGTTGTATGAATGATTCAAGCACTTAGTTAAAAACATAATTTACTTTATAAACTCAATCACGTAACTTTTTATATACAAAAAAGTACATTTTCTGTAAAATAATCGGGTTTATTACATTATTCGTGCAATTTCATAGAATATAATATGCGGTTTTTTAAATTTATTAAACATTTGTTCAACGCAATAAAAACACATAATATAATCAATCAAGTAAGTTATACAAATTAATTATGTGCTTAATTAGCGGAATATTATGACTTGTATTACTTTAACAAGTGACATTATTATAACTCGCAAAGTACTTTATTAACCTTACTAAGCTCTTTATAATATGGTTAAAGCAACAGTTTATGGAGACAATAAGAAGCCTTGATATAGATTATAAATACTTGTTTGGTGTATAAAGGCGCGCTTGTTTTATTTTTTAATAAAACCATCGTTATTCATAGAATCATGTTACTTTATATGCTCGTATATTAACAAGTTGCTTGACAATCTTTAACAAAATTTTGATAACTGCCATCAAGTTTTTTTCTCAGTGTACCTTTGAAATTATGATATAATAAGAGTTGTTGTTGTATTGGCATACAAAATGAACTGAAACATAATAAAATTAACTTCGGATTTTTAATAATCCCAAAATGTCTGATGATTGGTATTTTCTCGTAGTCACAATTTAAAGCACTTGCAGCGTAGCTCACTTAGCCGTTAAACTACATTAAGCAAAGTCCGCTGCGATCGAGTTAGATGGGTGGCCGTTAGTGGTATTACAACTAAGCATGGACGTGCTTCGAAGGACACGTTAAGCCGTTGGTCTCAATTGTTGGTCTCAATAATATTCTTCAGCTTGAAATGGTTCTTCGAATCACCCTTCTCCTAATGATATACTTCCATTAAGCCACGGTTAACAAATTGTCGCTTTCACGAAAAAAATATTCGTCGAACGAAACCACTCCTTAACGACGTTTTACTTTGCGCAAGTATCCTTCTCCTTATTACATCAGAGGGACTTTTAAGGTAAGACCCGTACAAGTTAAATTAGCAGAATCAAGTCTGGGATGATACGGCCATGTCATGAGAAGACCGGAAGACTACATGACTAGAAAAGTCTCAAACTATGAAAAAGGACCGAAAAAGCGCGGGAGCATAGTAGAAAAAGTGGGGAAGTAAGACATCTCCGGCCCAATCCGCGATATAATTACCTACCATACTTGCCTGTATCAGGGTTGTCACTTTTAGCAAAATTTTAATTCAGTGCCTAGAGCTATTTTTTCACTTGTGTTGTCTGGGTTCGGGGTTAGTGAGGTCGGTTTTGCCTAAACGATCACGAAACCTTCACGATGAAAGAAAGAGAAACATCCGATACCTATGTGGTGACAGCCGTACACACAGAAATAAGTTCTCCTGCGATTATCAAAACGTTTTCATTTATTTAGCGGTGCCGAAAAGCCGTGACGCGCGAACATGATTCGGTGTTAGCCCCGGCTGGCGCAATAAGAAACGGGTCGAAATTGTGTTTGAGTGTGTGTGCGGTGACGCAAAAATACTATGGCGCACACACACAAGCCGCGCGCGGTGCGTTTGTATGAAGATAACGTACTTCCCCACTCTTTATACTATGGCGGAAGGCCCCAACTTACATGGAAGTCTGTAGGATATGAAATAATTAATATCGACCCAGTGACGACCCAGGAAAAACAAAACTGAAGACGGAGGATTGACAATTTTTCATGAAATTAGTATGGAGATAGACAAGGCGCTGGACTAACATATGCGATACTTTTCATCATCACCATCATCTATCACCATCCGGGTTTAACTGCGGGCCGCAGCTAGTCGTAAATATATAAGTATGAGTCTAAAAATAATACCTACAAATAATGATAATTATGTAATAATTGGCGATGTTTGAGACAGTTGTTGATTAAGCTAGATCCCAGACCACAATCCCCTGTCACAATAGTGGTATAGTGATAAATAATAGCTAACAAAAAATAATTACTGCAATAAGTCTACGTCAGCCAAGACTAACGAGGATACATTATGATTGATGTAATGAACATTGGGGACAGAATAAAGGTAAGGCTAATGCTTTTTTTCTTTGGTCATGAATGATAGTCGAGGAAAATATTTCCCATTAGTCTTAGAGGTGGGAAATGCGCTTATTTGTGATTTTACTTTCAAAGTTCTTGGATTAGATAAGTAATTATAAAATTGATTTTTATAGTTTCCCTATTATACATTCATTCGAATTAAGGTTTAATTCAGTGACTCCTTAAAGCCTGGTCTTTCTATCATTACTTAAAAAAATCAGACAATAAATCAAATGAAATATTAAAACAAAATTTAAAACAAATAAATTTTAAACAACCAACATTCGTTCTTTTAATATACTTATTTTTGAATAGTAACTATCTGATGATTTAAAAACTGGGCTCAAATGAAACACTCTAAATAGGTACTTTATTTACACACAGAACATTCCCAGTTTGAACTGAAAGGTAATGAGGTATTTAACCTGAAGTCAGGTGAAGCACTCATGGAAATCAATAGACTCTAAGTAAACACTCTGACGTTAAGAGTTCACGGAGCGCTTTCCATACAAACATAGTTTACTCATATTTTGAATACCAAGTTTTTCGAAGCGCTCGTAGCGAAGTTTACTTAGCTATTCTCAACCGATCAGCAAAGTTAAGCAACATCGCGCGTGGTCATGAGTTGGATGGGTGACCGCTAGTGACATTACTACTGAGCGCTTCCGTGCTTTGGAGGGCACGTTAAGCCGTCGGTCCCGGTTGTTGTCTTAGGATGGCAGTCGTTATAGCATGGTGGTAGGGCATTTTGCGAATGCCCGCCTGGCTAGCTACCACTCTCAAGTAGAAAATCTGTCGCCAAGCACCTAACGGTGTGTTCCGGCAGCTGTCCTTGAGAGCCAGTATTTCTAGGTTAGCCTGAACAACATCTTTCATCACATCATCACATCACTTACCATCAAGTGAGATAGTGGTTAAAGGCTAACCTATCAGGCATAATAAAAAAAAATAAGTGTTCAAACTCGGTGAAATTTTGTATGTATATTGCTAAGCCTAATATCTATGCTTCTGGTTTGCTTTTTTTCCCCTTAATATCTAAATAACAATTCCCATACAAATCGATGCTTCGATTTATTTTTGAAAATACTTTACGTAAATCTGGCAAACCAGAAGCATATAAACATGAAAATTTTTCGAGTTTGAAAACTTAGCTATTAACAAATGACTTAATTTTTTTTTTATGTTATTGTGATGGAACAAGCTCGAGGCCCATCTGATGTTCAGTGGACTAACTCTGCCTATAACAGTTGCAATTCATCACAAGTCACGAATTGCACTGCGCCCGTCACATTGAGACATAGTTTTTAAGTCTCATTGTGCCTGTAATTTCACTGGCTCTCAAGGACTACTGCCGGAATACACCTTTAGGTGCTTGGTGACAGACTTTCTACTTGAGGGTGGTAGTTAGCCAGGCGGGCAATCGCAAAATGCCCTTCCACCATGCGGTGAAGCTCAAGCCGGCGGTGGGGATCGAACCAGGGTACTCCAGCACGGCAGTCCATAGCTATTACCGCACGGCCATCATTGCTTCGAAATTAAAAAAAAACTACGTTTGTATGGAAAGCGCCACGAGCTTTCTAGCCTTAAAATATTAAATACTTTTAAATAAAGGCACAAAACGGTTATCATCTCCATTTACTTATTTTATGGTACTGACTCGATGTCGGTATAAGTTTTCTTTAACAAACAAAAGGGACAAGAACATAGTGTAGTATGGCTTTTGTTTCATAACCGGCCGCCTTACTGATGCCATCCTTCATTGGATGTGGCCCTCTTGATCGTGGTATTTGATGAGGGCGTTACATAGCAAAGATGTCTGTTTTGCGCCGTTTTTGATTGTCAAAGCTAGTACTGGCTTGCTGATCATTGCTGCACGCTAGTAGATTGCTAAGTCGGGCTTAACAGCTCAAATACCTATCTATAATTTTATATGTGGCACAACTAGGCATCCGCGTGGACGATATCGTTATTTATGAATGAAATTCTATTGTTCTCGTTATCTCGGATGCCACAGAGAATAATTTAACTTAAATGTTTTACTGTATTAAAAAATTTATATGAGTTTGTTCCTAAATTTGGAATTATTAAGAAGACTATATCAGTGTGGCCGAACAGCGTGTTTTTACTGAGCCAAAGGCCAAACTTACGGCGCACTAAGCTACAAGCCGAGTTATATTTGTAACTAGCGAGGCCAAATGCCAAACTCCAACTTGGGAGTATTTTGACATCTCCAACTGGTTTCCATAGCACTGTACTGTATCAGCCAGATTATACACTGCCGAACACAGTCATAATGCCCACACTTGGCAGGCGGCTCGGGGATCGCAGTGTAAGATGGCAGTTCTTTATAAGGCGCTACTGCCCACCTTCCAGTATTTTTCCCCTAGTCCTTTTACGACGCTGATGTGGGGAGGTGCAATACTAACCCGGCACCCCACGGGGTCGATTTAGGTTTCCAAAATAATTGCTCATAATATCCGAAGCACATACGAATCCTCAACAAAGTGACCAAAACCTTGGTACTAATTTGACCGTACTCTTTTATTGGCAGAAGGGTAAATCTAATTTGGTGGCTACAGAACGTTCCATAATGTACAGAGGAGGTCATGTTTCTATTGGAGTTATGAACATACTTTGTTAACTTTATAAGGTTATTTGATAAATTTTGCATCTGCACTACAATAAATGCTTGCGCTACACTGCCCGAAATACTAGTCTTAGTATTTATATACTTGACTAGTTTAAAATTAGTATAACATCTTAGAACTATTTCTAAGGTGTTACACTAATTTCAAACTTTAATTAGTAATCAATTTATGTAGTTTAGTTTTGTACTAATAGCAGGTATACGGCACTATATATTTTTATTTTATTTATAGCTGATAGGCTAGTCTTTGACCACTATCTCACCTGATGGTTAGTGATGATGTGGTTGAAGATGTTCTTCAGGATAACCTAGAATTCTGGCTCTTAATTTCGTCACCGCCGCCACTTCAACAGTCATCCGTGTGTAACGTTAACGTAAAGCGAGGAGCATGGGTAATGGACAGTGGTCACATAGGACGCTCGCAGTTGAATTCGACCTTGAATACCAACAATAGTACTCCAAAGACATCTGAACTTGGCCAACAAAATATATCCCAAGATGGAGATATTTTAAATATGGTGAGGGTAGACGAGAGTTTAAATTTAAAGCGAACCTTGCATGAGTCATGTCTTGCACACAAAGCGGCGGCGGGCGATGACCTGTTAAAAAATCAGTATATACCGCCGTCTATATGCAATCATCAACGGGCACTGACGGTGACGTCATCTGTGAGTCACAGCGTCGAGACGATTCCAGGCCCTCACAGCCATACGACATTGGCTAAAACCCCTAAACTGATTAGTGAGGATGGCTGGCAAAAGGTTTCTAGACGTAGAAAATCTAATTATCGTTATCATGGTACTGCAGGTACATGCAGGGACAATGATGGAAAGTTTAAGGCCGCTGAGACACGAGTCCCGATATTTATTACAAAAGTGCATAAAGATACGATGGAAAAAGATATTAAAGATTACATATATCAAAAAACACAAGAAATTATTATGCCGGAAAAACTATGTTTTAATAAAGATAAGGGCCATAATGCCTTTAAATTTTTTGTTTCGGAGAGTAAAGTGTCAATGTTTTTAGATAACAAGTTATGGCCTCAAGGTATTATATTCCGACGCTTCATTAACTTTACGCGAAGCAAAATGAATGGTGAGAACACCGTATTCGGCCTGAAAACAGTTAATAATGGATAATATACTTGATTTTGTTTCTTTCAACTGTAAGAATGTCAAACGCTCCGTAGATAATATAAAGGAATTGTGTCTGACATCAGATTTAATAGCCTTACAAGAAACTTGGTTATTGCCTGATGATATTAATTTTCTGAGCGGTATTGATAAGGAGTACGGATATACCGGGACTTCAGCGGTAGATACGACAGCAGGTATGCTGAAAGGCCGTCCTCATGGGGGAGTGGCACTGCTATGGAAGAAAAGTGTTTTTCAAAACGTGTCGGTCGTTAAGTGCGATAATGCGCGAGTGTGTGCTATAAAGGTGAAAATTGAGCAGAGAACCTTCTTAGTATTCAGTATTTACATGCCTACCGATAAACCAGTGAATTTAACGGAATACACGGATTGTCTTGGGTTGGTAAGCGCTATAATAAATAATGAAGATGTTGAATCTGTCTATATGCTAGGAGATTTTAACGCTAACCCTAGTGCGCCATTTTATGATGAACTAAACTGTTTTTGTTCGGAAGTAAACTGGGTATGCGCGGACGTTGAGATGTTAGGTTTAACGTCTGATACGAGTACTTTCATAAGTGAAGCAAATGGATGTAGAAGCTGGCTAGACCACTGTGTCGTCACAAAGTCTGCCATGCCGACTATTGTTAACGTATATGTAAAGTATGACGTCATGTGGTCCGATCACTTTCCTCTCATAATTCGGGTTAAGTTAGATAATATTGCACCTAAGACATTAAATTACTGTAGCCAATTTTGTAATAAAGTGAAATGGGGGGATAGAAGAGTTGAGCAGATTGATTTGTATACTAATTTATGTAATGAAAAATTGAGATTGTTGGATTTTCCTAGTGAGTTTTGCTCTTGTAGTGACTGTAGTTGTAGTAACCAGGACCACATGCGTATTCTCGACAAAATGTATGAACAAATAGTAAATATTTTAAGTCAATCGGCTTCTGTTAGTCATTCGACTTATCGTAATAGAACCAAAAAACCAGTTGCTGGTTGGAATAAATACGTAAGCGAAGCTCACAGGGACGCTAGGCGTAAGTTTGCGATATGGGTACTGTATAGTAAGCCAAGGTCAGGTCATGCTTGGAGTGAGATGCAAGAAAGTCGCAGAATTTTCAAATCGCGTTTAAAATGGTGTCAGAATAATAGCGAACGCCTAAAAATGGACATTCTGGCATCACACCACTCCAAGCATGATTTCCGTAGTTTTTGGAAGTCTACCGATAAATTAAACAGTAAACCGAGTGTACCTGTGAGCGTTAATGGCATAAATGAGCAAAAAGGTATAGCAGACTTATTTAGGAATCAATTTACTGTTAAGTCACCGTTAGGACCATCACAGTCAGAGAATGTGTGTAAAAGTCAGGGCAGTGAGTTAAGCGCAAGGTTTAAGGCATCAGAAGTGAGAACTGTGATAAAAGCGATGTCGCGTGGCAAGTCACCTGGCCATGATAATCTCAGTATTGAGCATCTCAAGTATGCGGGGAAGCATCTTCCTCGAGTTTTAGCGATGTTCTTTAACCTTTGTGTGGCTCATTCTTACTTACCTACTGAAATGATGCGGACTGTTGTTATACCAATTATTAAGTGTAAAACCGGTGACATAAGTGACAAGAACAATTATAGACCAATATCGTTGGCTACAATTTTAGCTAAGGTACTTGACAGTTTGCTTAACATTCAGCTTGACCAGTACATAAAAACCCACGATAACCAGTTTGGTTTCAAGGCAGGACTATCCACAGAAACCGCAATTTTATGTCTAAAGCAAACTGTCAAGTACTATACTAATAGACAGACACCCATTTACGCCTGTTTTCTTGATTTGTCGAGGGCCTTTGACCTGGTTTCTTATGATATCCTGTGGCAGAAACTAAACAGTATCTCAGTGCCATGTGAACTAGTTGAGATCTTCAAATATTGGTATAAAAACCAGGTCAACGTCGTTCGATGGTCGAGCGCGTATTCGGATCCGTACAGGTTGGAGTGTGGAGTGAGACAAGGTGGGTTGACCTCGCCAAAGCTCTTCAACCTGTACGTGAACGCACTGATTGAGGAGCTCAGTAGCACTCATGTGGGATGTCACATCGACGGAGTGTGTCTCAATAACATTAGTTACGCAGACGATATGGTGCTGCTGAGTGCCTCGGTCTGTGGGCTGTCGAAGTTATTAGGCATCTGTGAAAGATATGTACTGAGTCACGGTTTGGTCTATAATATAAGAAAATCCGAATGCATGGTCTTTCGGGTGGGAGGGAAGTATCTAGATAGAATACCACCTATCAAATTATACGGCACACCGCTTGAAAAAGTTGAACAAGTAAAATATCTTGGTCACTTGATAACCTCTGACCTGAAAGACAATGCGGATATAGAGAGAGAACGTAGGGCGCTGTCTGTAAGAGCTAACATGATTGCCCGCAGGTTTGCTCGTTGTTCGAATGAGGTTAAAATCACTCTTTTCAGAGCTTTTTGTACCTCTTTCTACACGAGCAGCCTGTGGCTAAACTATTCTCAGAAGCAGTACAGCGCCCTACGCGTTCAATATAATAATGCTTTCAGGGTTTTGTTACGGCTGCCACGGTTCTGTAGCGCATCAGGGATGTTTGCCGAATCGCGTGTGGATTGTTTCTATGCAACCATGCGGAAACGGTGCACATCACTGGTGCGCAGGATCCGGGCCAGCCCTAATAGTATCCTGAAGGTATTTGGTGAAAGGTTTGATTGCCAGTACTTGAACCAGTGCTCTAGGATTCACTTATTGACTATAAATAATACATAATTGACTTTGAACTATATTGACATTGAATTGATATTTTTTTTTTTATACATTTTTATTTTATTTTATCTTTAATTATTATTTTTATTGACATTTTATTAATGTACCTACATATTTTGAATTTAATTTAATGTATTCGGACTTACAATTTGACATATTATTATTTCAACAATTAGTATCAATGCAATGTCTAATGCTGGTTTATTTATTGACAATCTTATGTGCCTTCTATTATATCTTCTTATATAAATTATTAAAAATATTGTTGATCTGAATTGTGAATATTGTATGATCTGAGTTGGTCGAAATAAAGAATTATTATTATTATTATTATTATTATTATTATAAGGAAAGCTGCCGGAACACACCGTTCGGTGCTTGGTGACAGATTTTCTATTTCAGGGTGGTAGCTACCCAGGCGGGCATTCGTAAAATTACCTACCATGCACCATGCTGTAACGACTACCATCCTAAGACAACAACCAAGACTGAAGTGTCCTCCAAAGCACGTGTAGGCTCAGTAGTATGCCACTAGCGCTCACCCATCCAAGTCATCCGTGGTGGACGTTGCTTTACTAAGCTGATCGGTTAAGAACGGTTAATCATACTCCGCTACGGGCGCTTCCTGATCTGGTATATAACAATAACTAATTTATACTCTAAAAGAAAGTAGGTACTTGATCACGAAAACGTAATGACCTCAACCTGAAACCCATTAATAGGAGTCGATGGGCACGCATGTGTTCCATTAACGGCAAACACTCGACTGTGAGGGTTCATTCTTCTAGAATCATTCGGGTTAATTGAACTCGAGCCTGTTCCAGATACTATTTAGGTCTCCAGAATATATTTTTCTTGGTTTATTATCACAAAGCTTTTATAAATGTAGGGGCATTGAACTTTCATTACTTTCTTTAATAAAATATTTTTATTGTAATAATATTAAAGAATTGGACCATTTCTTTACGTTTCTTTTATTATTTCTGACAAAACGTCAAAGTTAGTCAGAAATAACAAAAAGTTTATATTGTTTTAGCAAGCGTTGGTTGAAAAGTAAAAAAATCGGTGTATTTGAGTGAATGGTGTATTTTTCTTATTAATATGCTGGGAACTTTATATTTGTAGTATATTGGACATCTTGTAGCTAAATTAAGTATTCATTCCACATGATCATGGAATTCCTGGGATTAAAAAATCTTGAAAGTAATTAAACAATATCTAACGCACATAATTTATATCATTATCAAGAGTCATTACTTCCACCGTTGACAATTTTCTCCCTCGCTAACGGCTTTTGCCATTATTACTACGGTTGGCAGGCGTCTTAGTGCTCGCAGTATAAAATAGTTGTTCTTCAGAATGCGATGCTGCCGAACTTCTGATTTCTCCCTTTGTCGCCTCTTAATACCCCCGCCGGAAGATATGAAGGGGTGCAATTTTAACTTCACAATGGGAATCCATGCTGCCATCATAAAAAACTCAGAACCATTCTTATATTCTTTTAAGTGTGCCTGAGATTCTCCAATCCTAATATATTCCTTTTTCTTCTTGGATATTGCCTCTGTAGCAATCAAGTGTTTCACATAAAATCTATGCCTGCTGCATATACGCCCTCGTAACATCCATTTTTTCAGCAACTATTTAAAACTATTAAGCATTTTAATAAACAAATAACAAAACCAGCTCCTAACAATGAAAAGTATGAAATAACTTGTCGGTTCCATGCTGATTCAAATCACTTCGAGCTCCCGTTTTCATGGTCCCACTACAAAAAGTTATTTCATACTTTTCAGTGCGACCTGTTTATAAAAAAAATACCTTTAGCTTTTTGTTTTACTGCTATAAACTGTATCAAATTATTATAAATCATAAACGTTTATATTTTAATATTAACAAACAAGGGTTTTGCACACAACTAACAAGTCCTAATGAAGGCTTCCGATAGAAACTAAAACACTGTCGATCTTGATAAAGCCTAATATCATATATAAGTTGTATACGCTCCAGCATCAGTACATGTCATCATTATATAGTGCTTACTTTATCGATTTTCACTCACACCTACATCCCAAAGTACAAAATACTGTCACATCCAAGGATAAAAACTTTAAAAATTACCATGTCATCGAGGTACAGGCATATTAGCAAATACGTTTTCAGTTGTATGAATATAATTTAAAAAGCACATCAACTGATGTTGATGAAATTAATTTTCTACTCCTGTAGTATGACCTACCAAACAAATAACAATCACCAAAATGATACATATCATAATCAGAAATTATGACTGGCGGAAGAAGAATGCATGATTGGTGGTGTACAAACATACAAAAGAAGAACATAGTATCGTATTTAAAACCTCCTCCAATTTTGAAGTCAGTTGCCGGAAAAGTTCATTTTTATCACCACTTACCACTTTAGTTAGACAATTAGGCTTCTGATCTTAAATGGACAGTAAGACCCAAAAATAATTTAGACGATAGCCGAAAAATAAAAGTTATCCCTGACAATATACGGACACATACACTGCTCCTACCATAACATTTTTCACATAAAGCTCTTTGTAAATTCCGTAAAGCCAACCTACATGCAAATAAGACAGTTTTCTACCCGTACGAAATTGCAAAGTTGTGAGGACTGAATTTCATAAATTATGCAAATCTCAATGTGTCCGGAGCAGAGGTAGAGGTCCGGGACAGTACTGTTTATTTGGGTCTGAGTGCTTAGGTCTTATTGTTAACCTTCTTTTAATGGAAAATACCTTGAACTTTATATGTACAGGTATAAATACTATTTTGGTGTGTCTTATTGTGTGTGTGAAACCACAGTGATGGAGGTATTAGCTGTTACTGCAGCGTCGAAATGTGTATTTTAGAGTAAATTAAAATGGCTTAAGTATGGTTCAGGCTTCAAAGAGTCTTATTTTATGTAATATTTATATGACATACTACTTAGCTAAGATCCCTTGGTCCCTTCTCCCGCAGAAAGGTTTGAAAGAGTGCAATTATATCCTACCAATCCGCAGGGAGTATTAACACCAGGTGAGCCGCCTGCTCGTTTGCCCTCCTATCCAATAAAAAAAACATACCTCGTTAAATTTACCCATGATTCTAATTGTATAATTTTGTATATTTCTAAGCAAATATACACAATGAAACTAAATATTTTTATTTTAATCCCGCCTATCATTCAAATTATAATAATTTCCTGTGATTTTATAAATCTGATCATAACTTTCTAATCTGTTTTAATAGTAATATTTCAATTTAGTGACCTTGAAATACATGGGGGGAAAAAGTTAGAGACATGGCTAGCCAATAAATCTGAAGCAAAAACTATTTATAATTACACACATCAAAATTGCCTAGGGATCATGTATATTTTGAAGTATAAAAATATTTTCACACTGGTTTTTTTAATTTAATTCCTATGTTTTATGTTAACAACGAATCCCTATATTCTGTATAAATAGAGAAAAAAAATGTTTTTTACAATTTTAAGAAATGTAACCTAAGTTACCATTATTGTTCCCCATCCATATGAGTGAATTTCTTGATAGAATTTTAAACGTTCTTGACGTCCAGAGCTCCTCCAAACTCGAGTACGTCTTGTATCAGGCTAGATACCGAAACGAGACTCGTCAGAAAAGCACACGAATAAAATCCTCTATTGCCACAATACTCAAAAACGTACTTCAGCCCTAGGCACTTTTGATATGTGTATGTCTTTGTTCTGGGTTATGTAATAGTGTGTTGATCTTTGTGTTGTTGAAGAAGACAGTATATATTGTACCTACCCCACACGAGAGGGATAAGGGCAGAAAAAATAATTGTGCGAGCTAAAATCCAATTAAAATATTCTAACAAAGAGCTATTATGTATTTTGTTCGTTTATTTTTCCCGACACGGCTTTCAGTAAATTAGAATTCGAAATAATTGAGGGATTTTACTAAAGTCTAGCTTTTATTAAAAACTTAGGTATTCTAGTTTCGTGTAATGAAAAGAAAAGTCCTTATTAGAATTTCCCTTGAATCTTACTTTTTTTAGATGTTCCTAAGTCTGGCTGCCAAGTTGGCTAATAGTTAGTTTTACCTCTTTTTTATGCCTAATATAGGTTAGCCTTTGACTATTATCTCACCAGATGGTAAATGGTGATGTGGTCGAAGATGTTGTTCAGGCTAACCTAGAATTACTGGCTCTCAAGCACAACTACAATATCTGTCGCCAAGCACCTAACGGTGTGTTTCGACACCGTTAGGTTTTTGGCGACAGATTTTCTACTTGTGGGTGTTAGCTAGCCAGGCGGGCCTTCGCTACTGGCTCTCGAGGACAGCTGCCGGAACACACCGTTAGGTGCTTGGCGCCATATTTTCTACTTTAACGGTAGCGAGCCAGGCGGGAATTCGCAAAGTGCCCTACCAAAATGTTTAATCGACTGCCATCGTAAGACAACAACCGCGACCGATGGCTTAACGTGCCCTCCGAAGCACGGAAGCGCTCAGTAGTAATGTCACTAGCGTTCACCCATCCTAGTCATGACCGCGGCGGACGTTACTTAACGTAGTTTACGGTTAAAAACGGCTAAGCAAACTTCGCTACGAGCGCTTCGAAACTGATCATTAGCGATTAATAGAAATTTAGGTTCTCTATTTATCCCTTTAGGTACGGAACCATAGAAACGTTACTTTTCCCCAAACACTTCTTAGCTATCAAAACAATATCTCACCTATCAAACCTCCATCCTGTAACACGATGAACTTGACGGCGTGGGCGTAAAACATTTGTTACGATATAATATAAAACATATAAAAAACTTACTGCCATATTGTACCGGAAAAGTTTATGAGTACATCACGTATACCGGAGTTTTATTCCGGATAAATTATGTATGCGCAACTCAATTACTTTGTAGGTGAAAGAGTTTATGTATTTAGAGTGGGATCCGGCTTATTTTTATTCCGGCCACTCGGTGAATTCAGAGTTACAAAGTTTGTGAGGTTTGATTATGTTTGCACATCTGGTGAACAAGTTGAAAGAAAAAGCTGCCAAAAGGAAACTTAAATAGTATCAGTTTTAAATAAAAAATCGGTAGATAATATAAAATTTAAAAAAAGAGTAACGAAAATTTGTTTTTTTTTTATTCCTGAGAGATTAGCCTTTGACCACTATATCACCTGATGGTAAGTGCTGATGTGGTCGAAGATGTTGTTCAGGCTAACCTAGAAGTACTGGCTCACAAGGACAGCTGCCGGAACACACCGTTAGGTGCTTGGCGACAGATTTTCTACTTGAGGGTGGTAGCTAGCCAGGCGGGCATTCGCAAAATGCCCTACCACCATGCTATAACGACTGCCTTCCTAAGACAACAACCGGGACCGACGGCTTAACGTGCCCTCCGAAGCACGTGCATGCTCAGTAGTAATGTCCCTAGCGGTCACCCATCCAACTCATGGCCGCGCGCGACGTTGCTTAACTTTTCTGATCGGTTGAGAACAGCTAAGTAAACTTCGCTACGAGCGCTTCTAAAGGTTAAGATGGAAACTAACGTTTGAGTAGTATTAATATATGTTCTATGGTTTGAGGCAGGATATTTTTTTTTAATAGTATTTCACGCATTGAATTTCAACTAGGGTTTGTAATCGTTCATCAAAATCATGGTATTAGTGAATTTAAAATAATATTGCTCGTATTGATCAGTAATTGGTGAACAATGCACATGGTTAAAATTGTCAATGAACTGTGTACAGGTTAAATAAACTATTATACTAATAACTTAAAGCGCTCGTAGCGAAGTTAACATAGCTGTTCTCAACCGATCAGCAAAGTTAAGTAACGTCGCGCGCGGTCATGAGTTGGATGGGTGACCGCTAGTGACATTACTACTGAGCGTTTCCGTGCTTCGGAGGGCACGTTAAGACGTCGGTACCGGTTGTCTTAGGATGGCAGTCGTTATAGCATGGTGTTAGGGCATTTTGCGAATGCCCGCATGGCTAGCTACCACCTTCAAGTAGAAAATCTGTCGCCAAGCACCTAACGGTGTGTTCCGGCAGCTGTCCATGAGAGCCAGTACTTCTAGGTTGGCCTGAACCATATCTTCGACCACATCATCACTTACCATCAGGCGAGATAGTGGTCAAAGGCTAACCTACCAGGTTTAAAAAAAATACGTGGAAGTTACCAGCAATTTGAAGGGTTACATAAATTAACGAAACTATTGTAACTATTTAAATGTCAAAAGACTTCAAAGTTTTGCTTTCTTGTTATGAAATGTACTTTGTAATCTACTTGTAGTGATTTAATTATAACGTTGATAAAATATTTGTACAAATTTGAATGTACTAATAAATTATAAAGTTTAATTTCTTTGAAAAAACTCTGCAAATTAACATTTTAAAGATTGTTTTTTTTTTTATTGTATTGTGAAAGAACAATCGCGAGGCCCACCTGATGTTAAGCGATATCCTCTGCCTATAACAGATGCATTTCATCACAAGTGACGAACTGCACTGCGCTCATCACCTTGAGACATACCTGTTAAGTCTCATTTTGCCTGTTATTTCACTGACTTTCAAAGACTGCTGCCGGAACACACCGTTAGGTGCCTGGAGACAGATTTTCTACTTGAGGGTGGTCGCTAGCCAGGCGGGCATTCGCAAAATGCCCTTCCACCATGCGGTGAAGCTCAAACTCTGGGCGGGATTCGAACCATGGACCTGCTGCGTGGCAGTCCATAGCCAATGCCACTGAGCCATCAATGCTTCACTAAATGTTATTTTTACAATAACGCTTGTTCGGCGGATTACATTACTTTTATTATTCTGATTCTGATGAATAAACCTTTAAATCACAATACACGTTAACTTGGCACTATCCAATTATATGTTCCGTTAAAAATGAATTAATACCTACCATATTAAACTAAAAAACTACCAAATTTTAAATCGCAAATTTACTGTACAATAAAGAAATCATTTCTTCTATTTATGATTTATCTAATTTGTTGGCATATTTATGTCAACTGCTATTTAAAAAAAAATAGCATAAACAAATTGGATTGGCTAACTTTTTCGTACCGTCACAAAATATTATATAAAACTGTATTTTGTTCATAAGGTTCCTTATTTCTAGCGGGAGTCTCATCCGGACTTGTCCGGTTTTTAATATTTGTTGTGATACCACAAGCTTTGGACTGTACCCACAACAAAGATGACGCTTGTACGCGTTACCGTATTTATGACGGAGCAAAAACAAATAACTAATAAAAAGCATGTTTCTTGCATGGGGACTTTTTATTATTAACTTAGCGTTATGATTTTTTGCTATGCAATCTACCATACCAACATGATATATTTTGTTAAAAGTTCAACCTAAAATGGTTTCTCATGTAAAAGACAGTATTTATATACAGTACAGCAGACGGACAGCGGAGGCTTAGTAATAGTAGCCCCTTTTCTAGTACAGAACCCTTCAACGAATAAAAAAATGTAATAACTGGATATAGAATCTGTAGAAAAATAAACGTCTGTGACTTAAATGATCCGGCATAATCACGTTGTAGCACATACCTACGACGTAACCTTTCTGTAATAAAAAAGGTCAAATAATTTTTCTCAGTTAATAATAAAAGAGAAAACCTTCAACTGTATTTAACAATAAAAGTTAGAAAATTAATGGGATATAATGGAGTTTTTATAACCATACGGCGTGCGTAATTAATGATTCGCGAATTGTATTAAGGCTCGTGTAATAAAGCACGAGGCCCACCTTATAATAAGAGATTACCTCTGCCAATAACAGAAGCATTACGTCACGTGACAAGTGAGGAACTGCACTGCGGCCGTCACTCTACATACAGTTGTTCAGTCAGTTGTTAAGAATGTAATTATTGGCTCTCAAAGACTGCTGCCTGCTGCTAGGTGCTTAGCAACAGATTTCCTACTTGAGGGTGGAAGCTACCCAGGTGAGCATTCGCAAAATGCTTTTACCATAGCTATTACCGCTCGGCTATCAATGCTTCAATACTCTACATTAACAGCCATAACGTCCATATCTTTGAACAAAATGTCTAATCTTGGGGATCGCAGAATTAGTATAAAATGGCAGTTCTTCTGAAGACGCTTCATTGCTCGTCGACTCTTACTACTTCCTCAACAGATGCCAAATTATCTTTATTACAATAAAACAGCAGTGTATAAGTAAAAGAATTCTCAAAACACATACATAATATTAATTTGTATAGTTGTTAGGTTCGAATTTGACCAATATCTCGTTCGTTGGTAAGGTACCTATTCGTAAAAGGCCAATAAGACAAGTACTTTAAATTAGCAGCATGCCACTACTGACGAAGAATTCAGTATGAGGTTCCTAGACATTAGACACATAGCTATGCATAATGTTGTCAGGTCATAGTTCTCTTTACCAAGAGTCCATCTTGGTGGGTACCATTGCAGCAGCAGATATTCTGCTTTGAATCAGTAGTGTAACTTCTGTATTTATGCGAGAAGGGTGAAGGGCAATGTTAGTAAAATTACTGAGTGAACGAGATATTAACACCAACGTATTGAAGTGAGGAATACATTGCAGTGACAAGTAGAACGAAAAAGGTAAAACTGCAACTGTAATGGATAGTTTTTCGCGATTATTACACATAGTAATTAAACAACTTTAAAACGTTTAAAGTAGTTTAATTACCATGTGTAATGGACAGGTTTAACGCTTACCGACAGGTGTCAGATCCGTCTCATCACTTCATAAAAAAGACTGTTAACTATAGTAATGCTCTTATATAACTATTGGAGGCCTGTGTACTACCACCAAGACCATCTATATCGAAGGCAAAGCATACTACAATTATATTGTTTTTTCTAAGAAAGCAACATCTTCTCTAAAAGCCACTTTGTACATTACTCATTATAGTGGCATAAAAGTAAAAATATGATTCTAGGGCTACCTAATAATCAGCACTGACGTTCTGCGCGTGCGGTATGCACCGATCGTCAGCCAACACTCAGCTGTTGGGATTCAATTATCCACTGATCAACCTATAGCACTTTCGCTCAAGCCTTCTTTTGCACCACAATTAACACTCTTGTAGGAACCATGTGCGTCCTTCTCCTGACGAACGCAATTTTGACACGCTCGACCAAAGTTCCACGTCAGTATTGTGTATGCAGACGCAATCATCACAATGCTATCCCGCCGCGGGCTTGAGCTTCACCGCATGATGGAAGGGCATTTTGCGAATGCCCGCTTGGCTAGCAACCATACCCTCAAGTAGAAATTTGTAATGCAAAAGCGAGCCGTTCCAGCTATACTTATGCGGGGTTCAGGATGATGTCTCCAGCGTAGAGTTATTTCGGAAGCTTCAAATATTACCGTTGCCTTGTGAGTTCTTGAGGTAGCCATATTCACACACACTCACCTTGATACATACGATTGCAGGGGTGTCAACAAAACGATCGCTCTGGGGAGCAATATAAAGAAAGATCAACTGGTGACGTCATCGCACCTGCTCGTCAAGTCAAAGCGGTCAGTTTATATCCTGGGAGCCGCGGTGTACAACCGCATTCCCGAACTCTTACGAAATTCACTGCGTGCTTTAAAAGTACATAAGCTTAGAATGAAAAAAGCTTATTTGAAAATATACTTTATGACAAGGAAGTTTATTTTTTACGAGATTATCAATTTTAATTTCTAATCTAAAACACGAATATGTAATTTGACTGGTTTTTTATATTTAATTATTTTATTGAATCTATGCTGAACGCAATAATGGTCTTCAAGCACCTAACAGTGTGTTCCGGCAGCTGTCGTTGAAAGCCATTAATTCTAGGTTCAGCCTGTAAACACCTTGGACCATATCATCACTTATCATAAGGTGAGATTGTGATCAAAGGCTTACCTATCAGCAAAAAAACCGACATCGGTACTGACCGTCAAGATGAAACTAAATACGATCTAATATGTAACCTAGTATAAATAACAGGGATATATCAAAGCAAATAATCTAAATGAGAAAGATTAAAGACCAACATTTAAAACGAAAAGCTCTCTAGCTATGTGATTCTTAAAATACACTTTATCTCTCCTGCTGTGATGCCAGAGGTAACGTTGGCTGGAATCCAAATGGCAGGTATACTATTCACTGGCCTTATCAAATTTCCGTGAAAATCTTTAACGAAAATTATTTATAAGAGAAATTTACTATTTCTTTCTTGATGCTGAATTACTTTACGCAGTATTTCGAATTCAGTTATTTAAATTTATTGGTGATTAATATTGGTAGTCATTTATTTCTTGGCTTAAAAAATTTTAGCCTTTTATTTCTTGGCTTAAAAACTTTTTAAGACTGATCCACATTCTCGATTGTGTAGTAGGAGGTGACTAGAGTTTAAAATACCGTATCAATAGCATGCTGTTACTCATTCCAACTCTAGTAGGGTAATGCTGCACATTACGTACAATTTTTTTAATGACTAGCTGTACCTGCGACTTCGTTTACAATTGCCGTACCTGCAGACTATTATACACATTCGAGCACTGTTTATCTCATATTAAGCAACGCTGTGGTCTGCGGTGAAGCACTCTTAGTAAAGCATAGCTCAGAAAGTAGCTTTTTACTTTGGGTTTGAAAACTCGCGGGTTGCATTTTCCAGAAGACAGTATAGTTAAGTAACTCACAGAGTTCCTACGCGGTTCGCACAGTAAATGTTGAAGCAAAGTACTTTGTGCGTTTCTTCTGACTTTCGATTTTAAAACGGCGGTTTTGTTTGGCGGTAGAACGAAAATATGTTAGAATGTGCACTTCCATTGCGCATTCTCCGAAATATATCCGGCAAAAGATAGATGGTTAAAAAAACTGATTGTGGTGAATGTTCAAGTTTTTGCTAAGTTGTTGTTTAATTTGTTTAAGCTTGCAAAACTAAAAAAGGGTGCCGGGCTGCCCGTGGGGTGCAGGGGTGCCCGAGGGGTTCTGGGGTGCCCGTAGGTGCCTGGGTGTCCGTGGGGTGCCGGGCAGCCCATGGGGTGCCCGGTTGTCCGTGGGGTGCCGAGTAGCTCGTGGGATGCCGGGCTGTCTATATATGTATAGTTTTGGCATCAGTATCAGCTACAGAGTGCACCCAAAAAATATTTTCAAAATATCTGCTATGTGCTGAATTGGACCTGTAACAGTTTTATTATATGCCGACATCACGTGCTGTTCGCAGAGCCTAGTCACCTCACAGTGGCACGTGCTAATTCTCCACTGCCACGTATCCTAGCCGCGTTCAACGCTATCCTGGATCAAAATCCTAATTGTGACTTCTTTGTAGATGGATGGATGGAATTGTTGACTGTATTTTTAAGTTATTGTGAACGTTCTGAGTATGTAGCGTCTACTATTGCAAATTAACCGTGTATAAATTATATAATTTTAATACCAAATGATAATTGACAAATGTTGTATTATGTTTATTTACTATTGTAATTTATAATCTGTTGACTGAATGACTATTAATGTATATTTTGTGACCATGTATGTTTGATTATGATTAATTATTGTAAATGGTATGTCCGTTATAATTAATAAATAAAATAAATAAATAATAAATATAAGTATAGATATTGTAACTGAACAAGCACCTGATGTTAAGCGGTAACCTCTGCCTATAACAGATGCATTTCGTCACAAGTCACAAACGAACTGCACTGCACCCGTACCCTGAGTCATACAGTTGTTGAGTCTCATAATATGACTTGCTCTCAAGGACTGCTGCTGGAACACTCTTCAGCTCTTTTGGTCTGAATTGATACTCGAGTAGACAGCCACACAAGAACTCGCAATTAGGCGAGTATTCGCATAATGCCTTTTTATTATCTTTTATTTATTAACTTAAGGCCTGAAGTAAAAGAAACTTTTTAAAGTGATGGCTCAGTGGCATGGTTCGAATCCCTCCGCGGGCTTGAGCTCCACCGCATGGTGGAAGGGCATTTTGCTAATGCCCGCCTGGCTAGCGACCACCCTCAAGTAGAAAATCTGTCGCCAAGCACCTAAAGGTGTGATCCGGCAGCCGTCCTTAAGAGTCAATGAAATTTTAGGCATATGAGACTTACCAGCTATATCTCAAATGACGGGGGCCGTATGTCTCAAATGACGCCACGAATTGCACATGATGAAATGCATCTGTTATATGCAGAGGTTAGTCCGTTTAACATCAGATGGGCCTCGAGCTTGTTCCGCACAATAATATAAAAAAAACTGTCCCTTAACTTACAGTGTTTTGACAGCTGTAATAGAGATCCAGATCTAATAATAACAAATATTTATAAAATATTTTAATAAAATACTTATAAAATATAAAATATATATCAAGTGAAAATTCCGCCTAGTTTTCCTGTTAAGCCGACCAAGTAACGAACAATACGATCTGGATGTTATTCTTGCATTGTTGTTGACTAAAACACAACTTTCGAACTCAAAAGTAAAAACAAATTTATATGTAGTTTAATTGGTTACGTATCCACATTTACATACATGCTTTTAAATAAAAGCCCACCTATTTGTTTACTAGTACTGAAAATGACTAGCAACGAGCAACAACATTGTATTTGTTGTACAAACATAAACTTCGCAGGCTGTATGCGTAATCCAAAACAAAACCGCGACAACACTAAACATTATCAGACAGTATGGGCTCTTATAGCTTTATTTATTATACCTTAGAAATAAATTATTACACTCAGTTTCAATTAAAATATGCCTTTTTTATGCATAATAGGTTAGCCTTTGACCACTATCTCAACTGATGGTAAGTGATGATGTGGTCGAAGATTTTGTTCTAGGCTAAGCTAGAAGTACTGGCTTTCAAGGACAGCTGCCGGAACACACCGTTAGGTGCTTGGCGACAGATTTTCTACTTGAGGGTGATAGCTAGCCAGGCGGGCATTCGCAAATTGCCCTACCACCATGCTATAACGACTGCCATCCTAAGACAACAACCGGGACCAACGGCTTAACCTGCCCTCCGAAGCACGGAAGCGCTCAGTAGTAATGTCACTAGCGGTCACCTATCCAACTCCTGACCGCGCGCGACGTTGCTTAACTTTGCTGATCGGTTGAAAACAGCTAAGTAAACTTCGCTACGAGCGCTTCAACTGCCTACGGCTACAGGAGCATGCTTTAAATAACGAGGGACACCTAATGTTTGTTCGTGTTGCCGTTGGCAGCCTATAGCGTCTATTCACCATACACTATTAGTTAGCGACGACCTTTTCATTTCACCAAATTTCCTCTTAAAATCAAAAATTTTAATGTCAAAAACAACATCATGTTCCCACTGTTGGAATTCGGTGGAGTCCCAGTGCATCTTTGCAGATAGGCTAGCAGTAGCAGCCTTTTTCTATTTCTGATAGGTAAGCCTTTGACGACAATCTCACCTTATGATAAGTAATGATATGTTTGAAGGAGTTAACAGGCTGAACCTAGAATTACTGGAACTCAAGGACAGTTGCCGGACCACACCGTTAGGTTCTTGGTGACAGATTTCCTACTTGAAGGTGGTAACTAGCCAGACGGGCATTCGCAAAATGCCCTTCCACTATGCGGTGAAGCTCAAGCACGCGGCGGGATACAAACCATAGATTTGCTGCGCGGCAGTTCATAGCCAAGGCCACTGAGTCATCATTTTATACTTTTGTCGAGCCTACTTAAATCTGTGGATGTTCTTAAAATTTTAATTACTAATCTCTTATAAAGCATATGAGATGCAATGCTACAAACAATACTATTTTTTGCTATTAGCTTCAAACTTGTTAATATTGACGCATCCCTATAATTTTGTCTATGTTTATTTTTGCAATGACGCAAGAAGTAAAATTTATATCAACGTGTAGGATTCGATCCATATTGTGGCGCACATGACTGTAATTTTGTACAATAGTCCGTGGAGCTTGCGTAATACGTAAATGGAGTGAAATTTAAAGTTCCATCGTGTGTTGAGCCTGTACTACATACAATTGATTCCATTTAGACTACAACTATCGGTACTTATCTACATGAAGGGGAGAGAGTCCATAGAAACCTGCTATATAACTATATCACATTATTCATCTGTCTACCACACCATTGTCTCACACCACATACAATGTAAAATAGTAGAAACTAATAAAAATTATGGATCTATTGAATTATGGAAAGATTTGTTACTGTCCTTACAGTTTAAAACTAAGGTATATGTATACACTACATCCACCGATAACAATGTTTATTTTGAACACAGGAACAAAAACAATCGTTCTGTGTTCCGAACAAAATACACAAAAACTATGCATACGCGTAATGTTGCTTTTGTATAATTTATCGTTAGAGCTAGTGTTTCTCGTGATAACATTGAGTTTTATATTGTTTATTGCTCTCAAAGAACATAGTTTTCACTAACAGCCGATTAAGGGCTACTATATAATCCAGGGTAGCCCAAACTTTTTTTTACTTTGACGCCCTTGGGATTTTGCCATTTTCTTGCGAAGCCCTGGCCAAATAGTACTAATCAGTTCTCCCATCTGTACAAACTGGCCTGCCAGTTTCATCGTTAACTGGTTTGTCCGTGGGGTGCCGAGTAGCTCGTGGGATGCCGGGCTGTCTATATATGTATAGTTTTGGCATCAGTATCAGCTACAGAGTGCACCCAAAAAATATTTTCAAAATATCTGCTATGTGCTGAATTGGACCTGTAACAGTTTTATTATATGCCGACATCACGTGCTGTTCGCAGAGCCTAGTCACCTCACAGTGGCACGTGCTAATTCTCCACTGCCACGTATCCTAGCCGCGTTCAACGCTATCCTGGATCAAAATCCTAATTGTGACTTCTTTGTAGATGGATGGATGGAATTGTTGACTGTATTTTTAAGTTATTGTGAACGTTCTGAGTATGTAGCGTCTACTATTGCAAATTAACCGTGTATAAATTATATAATTTTAATACCAAATGATAATTGACAAATGTTGTATTATGTTTATTTACTATTGTAATTTATAATCTGTTGACTGAATGACTATTAATGTATATTTTGTGACCATGTATGTTTGATTATGATTAATTATTGTAAATGGTATGTCCGTTATAATTAATAAATAAAATAAATAAATAATAAATATAAGTATAGATATTGTAACTGAACAAGCACCTGATGTTAAGCGGTAACCTCTGCCTATAACAGATGCATTTCGTCACAAGTCACAAACGAACTGCACTGCACCCGTACCCTGAGTCATACAGTTGTTGAGTCTCATAATATGACTTGCTCTCAAGGACTGCTGCTGGAACACTCTTCAGCTCTTTTGGTCTGAATTGATACTCGAGTAGACAGCCACACAAGAACTCGCAATTAGGCGAGTATTCGCATAATGCCTTTTTATTATCTTTTATTTATTAACTTAAGGCCTGAAGTAAAAGAAACTTTTTAAAGTGATGGCTCAGTGGCATGGTTCGAATCCCTCCGCGGGCTTGAGCTCCACCGCATGGTGGAAGGGCATTTTGCTAATGCCCGCCTGGCTAGCGACCACCCTCAAGTAGAAAATCTGTCGCCAAGCACCTAAAGGTGTGATCCGGCAGCCGTCCTTAAGAGTCAATGAAATTTTAGGCATATGAGACTTACCAGCTATATCTCAAATGACGGGGGCCGTATGTCTCAAATGACGCCACGAATTGCACATGATGAAATGCATCTGTTATATGCAGAGGTTAGTCCGTTTAACATCAGATGGGCCTCGAGCTTGTTCCGCACAATAATATAAAAAAAACTGTCCCTTAACTTACAGTGTTTTGACAGCTGTAATAGAGATCCAGATCTAATAATAACAAATATTTATAAAATATTTTAATAAAATACTTATAAAATATAAAATATATATCAAGTGAAAATTCCGCCTAGTTTTCCTGTTAAGCCGACCAAGTAACGAACAATACGATCTGGATGTTATTCTTGCATTGTTGTTGACTAAAACACAACTTTCGAACTCAAAAGTAAAAACAAATTTATATGTAGTTTAATTGGTTACGTATCCACATTTACATACATGCTTTTAAATAAAAGCCCACCTATTTGTTTACTAGTACTGAAAATGACTAGCAACGAGCAACAACATTGTATTTGTTGTACAAACATAAACTTCGCAGGCTGTATGCGTAATCCAAAACAAAACCGCGACAACACTAAACATTATCAGACAGTATGGGCTCTTATAGCTTTATTTATTATACCTTAGAAATAAATTATTACACTCAGTTTCAATTAAAATATGCCTTTTTTATGCATAATAGGTTAGCCTTTGACCACTATCTCAACTGATGGTAAGTGATGATGTGGTCGAAGATTTTGTTCTAGGCTAAGCTAGAAGTACTGGCTTTCAAGGACAGCTGCCGGAACACACCGTTAGGTGCTTGGCGACAGATTTTCTACTTGAGGGTGATAGCTAGCCAGGCGGGCATTCGCAAATTGCCCTACCACCATGCTATAACGACTGCCATCCTAAGACAACAACCGGGACCAACGGCTTAACCTGCCCTCCGAAGCACGGAAGCGCTCAGTAGTAATGTCACTAGCGGTCACCTATCCAACTCCTGACCGCGCGCGACGTTGCTTAACTTTGCTGATCGGTTGAAAACAGCTAAGTAAACTTCGCTACGAGCGCTTCAACTGCCTACGGCTACAGGAGCATGCTTTAAATAACGAGGGACACCTAATGTTTGTTCGTGTTGCCGTTGGCAGCCTATAGCGTCTATTCACCATACACTATTAGTTAGCGACGACCTTTTCATTTCACCAAATTTCCTCTTAAAATCAAAAATTTTAATGTCAAAAACAACATCATGTTCCCACTGTTGGAATTCGGTGGAGTCCCAGTGCATCTTTGCAGATAGGCTAGCAGTAGCAGCCTTTTTCTATTTCTGATAGGTAAGCCTTTGACGACAATCTCACCTTATGATAAGTAATGATATGTTTGAAGGAGTTAACAGGCTGAACCTAGAATTACTGGAACTCAAGGACAGTTGCCGGACCACACCGTTAGGTTCTTGGTGACAGATTTCCTACTTGAAGGTGGTAACTAGCCAGACGGGCATTCGCAAAATGCCCTTCCACTATGCGGTGAAGCTCAAGCACGCGGCGGGATACAAACCATAGATTTGCTGCGCGGCAGTTCATAGCCAAGGCCACTGAGTCATCATTTTATACTTTTGTCGAGCCTACTTAAATCTGTGGATGTTCTTAAAATTTTAATTACTAATCTCTTATAAAGCATATGAGATGCAATGCTACAAACAATACTATTTTTTGCTATTAGCTTCAAACTTGTTAATATTGACGCATCCCTATAATTTTGTCTATGTTTATTTTTGCAATGACGCAAGAAGTAAAATTTATATCAACGTGTAGGATTCGATCCATATTTTGGCGCACATGACTGTAATTTTGTACAATAGTCCGTGGAGCTTGCGTAATACGTAAATGGAGTGAAATTTAAAGTTCCATCGTGTGTTGAGCCTGTACTACATACAATTGATTCCATTTAGACTACAACTATCGGTACTTATCTACATGAAGGGGAGAGAGTCCATAGAAACCTACTATATAACTATATCACATTATTCATCTGTCTACCACACCATTGTCTCACACCACATACAATGTAAAATAGTAGAAACTAATAAAAATTATGGATCTATTGAATTATGGAAAGATTTGTTACTGTCCTTACAGTTTAAAACTAAGGTATATGTATACACTACATCCACCGATAACAATGTTTATTTCGAACACAGGAACAAAAACAATCGTTCTGTGTTCCGAACAAAATACACAAAAACTATGCATACGCGTAATGTTGCTTTTGTATAATTTATCGTTAGAGCTAGTGTTTCTCGTGATAACATTGAGTTTTATATTGTTTATTGCTCTCAAAGAACATAGTTTTCACTAACAGCCGATTAAGGGCTACTATATAATCCAGGGTAGCCCAAACTTTTTTTTACTTTGACGCCCTTGGGATTTTGCCATTTTCTTGCGAAGCCCTGGCCAAATAGTACTAATCAGTTCTCCCATCTGTACAAACTGGCCTGCCAGTTTCATCGTTAACTGGTTTGGAAACCAGCAGGCTGACTGGCTGATGGTAAGCGCACTAAAGCGTTAATAGTGAAGTCTGATTGTGTGTCCTCAGCCATACTATGAAAAAATTATTTCTCTACGATAACGGAAAGTATTTAAAATCTTGAAATGAAACCTGAAACCAGTTCAAATTACATTTTGACGCCAAAATATTACGTAATTTAATAAAAATCTCGTAACTTCTTTTACACTAATTGACCTAGGAAGCTGTTATATTGCATATATATTATATATAGGCAAGAAGTTAGTTATGGTTTATATAAATTTAAAGGATGAGGGTAAAAGTTGTCTTTTTTAGTTATTACCGCTTTACCTGTATCGACTGCACGCCGGTTGCTGGAATTTAGGTAAGGTTTATTAATCTTGTAAATATATGATTATGGTTCAAGCGTTATTATAGTAAGTAGTCACCTATTGTTACATTCAGTTAAAATTGTATATCTCAACAAATTTTGGTTTTCAAACCCTTTTTCCATTAAGATTTTATAAAGTTCTGTTTTACTGGAGTATTTTCGTAAAGCATATATGGTCAGGATTGTAAAGGTACAAGGTTAGGTGTGCTACTAGAGGTTGCATTAAGAATACAAAGTTGAAAAAAAAAACATTTTATTATGTTGTGTTTACTCGAGACAAATAGATGCAAATATTTTAAACGTATATAATTGTAATTCTGGATACCTATGTAGATAAAAATGTTAAGGTAATGAAAAACAATTAAGTACTTAAGGCAAGCTCTCAGAATTTACAAGTTGAAGTGGCAATGGGCGGGTCACATTGCTCCACGAACTGATAACCAATGGGGATGAAAGGTTCTCGAGTGTTTACTACATTACACCAGAAGAAGTAAAGTTGGTAGGCCCCCCACTAGTTGGACTGACGACATCGTAAAAGTCGCGGGTAGCCCATGGTTACAAGCGGCTAATAGCCGTTCTTTATGTTGCTCTATGCGCTTTGTTCAACAGTTGAAGTATTTTGGCTAATGATGACTAAAGGTAAACATAACGGCACGTCAAGGGCTTGATAATTTGGAAAATACCATGGGCAGCTGCAGCCTACCCTTCCTCTTTTGAAGGACGCACTTTAAGATTTAGGGAGTTCTAGCCTAATAACAAGTTATCAGAAAATCTCAAAGTAAACTTTCTTCTTCCCCGGTCGAATGTGTTGATGGTAAGGTCGTACGGAAAGCGCTTCTAACCCATTCATATTGCTCCCAATTTGATCGGGAAAATATTTATCAAAATGTTCGCTTAAAGACGACAGGTACTGTGTCAATATTATTTTTAATAGGACATTGAGTATTTCTACCGAGTTTTCTAGAAAAATTAGCAGACACAGACTGCCAACCTTAAGTAGGTTGACTTACCACTTTCCTATAACGCTACCCCAGGGCGTCACGATGCATAGTTAGGGATGCCCTGATATATTCTATTGTTAAGCGATGATGAGGTGTAGGATGTTAAACAGATTTGACTAAGATGGACATTGGATTTCAAAGTCAGATGACGCAACTCATCTACAAATTTTTGGGAGTGATAATTAGCTAAAGCAATCGCAAAATGTCTTAGTATCTATTTAGATCTTTCATTGTTGTAATTATTATAACGTATTTTCATTTAACAAACAAGTTTCACTCCCGCTTTGGCTAACTTACTAACAAATCACAGGTAAACTTTGAATGAAACAATTAGGACAGAGAATGTAACCCTCTCTACACCTTGGTTTCTATAGAGAATGTACAAAGGTCGTGGTTAGGTCGACCCTGGTAGTTTAACCTTATACTTGTTTGGTGCAAGATGAAAGAGACAGCGATCAATTACTTTAATTTTAATAAGATTATGAAATTAATAGTTAAATTCCATATCGATACCCGGAAGATGTCCACCTTTATACTAACGGCTCCCTATTAGGGGGGATGGATGTACCGCAGTGTAATATGGGACTTTCAGAAGAATTCTAGAAAGTTGCTTCGCGATTTTATCCCTTCCTCGCCTAGTACGACTCCTACTGGGTGATATGGGGGGTGAAGTTTTGCCCTGCAACGGTTTACAAATTTTAACTATTTACTACACTAACCACTTCTGTCATGTGACAAAAAGATACAGGTAAACGTGGAAGCGTACATGGTTAATACTATACTCACAAAAAAAGAATTTTGATTCCACTTCAATTATATACTTTCATTCAAAGCATAAAATAGCCTACCAGCGTCTCCATTTTCCAATAAAATTGATATTTTTTTTATTTCTAGTGCAAGAAGAATGAAAGTCATGTCGCAGTTGACTTTAAACACTAGTGTCGACTTTCCACGAGGCAAGAATGCGGGCAAGACTGGCATATTCATCAGTAGTCTCTTAAATCAAAGAAATCATTGTCCAACAATTTATCTAAGGCATAGAATAATATTTACTAGTATATCCTGTCTAAATGAATAGCAATACACCATTCACAAAGCCTCAGAGACGTATATATTTTAGAAGGTTTTAGATTCCTAATGTATTAAAAAAATATAAACGATAATCTTTAAATAATAAAAAAAAAATTGTGGATAAAAATTATATTCAGCAATATACACATATTATCCTATAATATACATAATAACGGGGAATGCTCCCAAGAGCTGTTTGATTTTATACCGGCATCGCGATTCTATGATCGTTCCTCGCTTCACCGGTTAAAAGCTCATCCACACATAATCGAGTCCTGAAAGTCTCCCACAGCTCGATTTATGCGCTCCTTCTTACCGCATACTTGCAAAATGTAGAATGATCTTCTATCTAGCGTTTTTCCGCAGGGCTACAGTATGGAGTCCTTCAAAAAAGGTGTTCCTTCAGTCTAAGTGTCTTACAGGGTCGGCAACGCATTGGTAACGCCCCTGGTGTTGCAAATGTACATAGGCGACGGTAACCGCTTACCATCTGGTGGGTCGTCTGCTTGTTTGTAAATCAATTACATAAAAAAAAATATGGTAAAATATAAGCTTATACTCGTATTATGGGTTTTTTTTTATATATGAAGATTGAAGACCAATTTTTTTTCTCTGACCCATTATTTTATGTTTCAATATTGCACCGATTTTCGCCGAGAGTTTCAGCAGTTTTCTTTTTTATCTTATAAACAAATAATAATAACAAAAAATATGATGTACCTTGAAATACACTAAACTACTCGACTCTTTTATCTTCTCTATTCTATTCTTGATATCACGACTTCACACACAATCACACCTGAACTGAAATCATGATAATTAATATAGACATATATCGTAATCATTCGTCTGTCACACGATCTAAGTTCTATACACCTGCTTTTGCAGGTGTTTCTCCTTGCTCGTGTCCAGCGCATTACAACTCAATAAGTTATCCAGGAAGGTACTACCCGGAGGGTGTCGAATGATATAAAGGTCACGTTTAGAAACGCTAGCATGTGAATATTTATTACTAGAATACCAATTCCTTTTGTTACCTTTGATTAGTAATGTTTTATGAGAGGACTGATTTAAAATAAAAATCGCTTTTTCCTCTACCTTAAACCCAAATATTATATAAGTTGATTTATCAAATTGTCACTAGTTATTTAGGAGTTAATATCAGAGTTCTATTTTGTGTTGAGACAAGCCCTAATGAATTATTTGTAAGGCTTTGGTCAAAAAGATTTTAGAATCTAGACATTTATAAGATTTTGATACAAATTTCAAAGAATTGTTTTAATTCTCATTATTTTATACCTGACTTTTGGATTAAAGTTAGAGAGTTTTTCTTTTTTTTTTAATGCTTGATAGGTTAGCCTTTGACCACTATCTCACCTGAAGGTAAGTGATGATGTGGTCGAAGATGTTGTTCAGGCTAATCTAGAAGTACTGGCTCTCAAGGACAGCTGCCGGAACACACCGTTAGGTGCTTGGCGACAGATTTTCTACTTGAGGGTGGTAGATAGCCAGGCGGGCATTCGCAAAATGCCCTACCACCATGCTATAACGACTGCTATCCTAAGACGACAACCGGGACCGACGGCTTAACGTGCCCTCCGAAGCACGGAAACGCTCAGTAGTAATGTCACTAGCGGTCACCCATCCAACTCATGACCGCGTGCGACGTTGCTTAACTTTGCTGATCGGTTAAGAACAGCTAAGTAAACTTCGCTACGAGCGCTTCAACAGTTATTTACTATATTATGTAATAATCGCGAGAACCTAAGACAACATAAGAGAGGGAAGTTTATGCATTCTGATGTTCCGAAACCGAAGACAAGTTTATATAGGAGTCTCAACGATGTACGAGTATGTATGTGACATTAATTCAACACTGCCCAATTAACACAGAAACTTTGTACAGTTAACAGTATAAGACCCATTCATGGAGTAGCTAAATGTATTATAAAGTAAAATGACTCCTGTTTCCCAGAGGGGTAGGCAAAGACTTTTGATTTCGATTTTGTAAGTCCATGATATATATCTTTCTCATCAGGTGCGTCTCGTGCTACTTCTGTGACAATCACATTAAAAATAAAATACAATAAATGTATGATAAATTGCTTTGGACATAGAGAAAAAGAGGATGGACGAAAATATATTTACAAGGCAGGTATATAAGGCGAGTGCGAGTAGTAACATCTTGTCAATCAACTGAAAAGGTTTTAATCTAATTTGATCTCATAAATGCAAAAATTCTACCATCTCGTGCGAGATTTCTTAAAAATATCGTCAGCAGTATAGGCTCTTCTCAGCAAGTCGCATAACGATCATACAAGACGTAGTTTGTTTTTAACTTTTAGTGAAAAAAGATTTTAATTCATGTCATGTTTAACAGTTGTGATGCTCAGTTAATTCAACAACGTTTTGAATATTCAGCACCTCTGAGTCGCGTAATGGTGTTAACGTGCAGTGTTCAGTCTAGGATTTTAATTCACTTTCTGTCGTTTTAATTTTAAACATTCCGCTAAAACTTACATGCAACTGGTTTGAAATTTTTGAAAAGAAAATGTAAAGGTTTTATATGCTTGGATTATTTCAATGAAAAGAGTGAAATGCAATTAAATCTCTCAGATTCTCGTACAGTAAGGATTCAATACCAAATGGGACCAACAAATAATTCACCAGTTAGTAGCAGTAGTCCCCGTGAGGTTCCGGGTTAGAATTGTACCTCCCCATAATATCCCGTGGGTGTCTTAAGAGGTGACTAAGGGAAAAATAATGGAAGGTGGACAGCAGCGCCTTCTAAAGAACTGCCATCTGAAGACGCCTGCCAAGCGTGGGGATTATGGCAAATACACTCTGTATAGGGGAGGCTTAGTTAAGCAGTGGACGACCCGGCTAAAACAGTAGTAGCAGTAGAACACTATGTGAACGCGTTCGTCTGGAGAAGTATTGGTACCATATTTGGTCCTACCGCCAAGCAATAATGTTCGCATTACTGTGTTCCAGTTCGAAGGGAAGGGTGCCGGTGAAATTACAGGCACATGATGTTTAACAACTTGTGGGTGATGGGCGCAATGCATTACGTCGCTTATGACGAAACATATTTGTTAGGCAGGGGTTATCGTATAACACCATATGAACCTTTATTTCACCCTAAATTAACTAAAATAATTTATTTAAATATTTTAAATAATCATTATATTTAAAATATTTAAATAATTGTCACTTTATAGGTTTTTGAGGTGCTAATTACGTAAATTTCTGAAAACCCCAGACATATATTTTGAAATAAATAGTATGGTTGACACTTTGAGATTTTTCGGGATGTATCACGAAAATGATATCAGTTTTAAAATTGACAATGGCGAGCATACTTTTTTTTAAATATACTGACTGCATAATTTTATATAAGCTAGTTTATTTAACAAATATACTTACTTCTACCCATAATACATTATTAGAAACAAAACACAAAACACTATATATTAAATTTGTACGTTGATCACATCACTAAAAGTGATTACTCTAAGCGTTGTGGCTAGCATTTTGTGGCGTCGGCTATTCCGTAAACATCACTAGCGTTTAACCACATTATATAACATATACATATAAGGTGATAACACTATTTTGTTGATTTTGTTTTTTACACTGTACTCTCGGTGATTCAAGTTTCAACCAAATAGGTTTTGCCATTTCAGAGTAAGGCATAAAAAGTATACACACTCACACCTTCATACCCTCACGCATTTAACAATCTTCGCATTTATATATTTGTGTGATAACCGACAAAAGTATTTCCAGTAGTACCTATTCTAGAGTTCGAATAGTGCCCATTTGATGGCAAAAGGCTAGCCCTCTATTTCATGGGACATGGATTATCATGGGACAATAACATATCTGACAAAACGTGACTGCTTGGACGACTCTTGCCTTCATGAATTTTATATTTGCGAATACGCCTATATATGCGTCTTGATATGCTTTTGATGTGTATAGAGAAGTTTATTTTGGATTGAATGAATTGGACATGTGGAGAAAAGAGGCTCACTTAAAAGGTAAACAGGGGAAAAGTGAACGGAAGTGTTAGAAGAAAAAGACCTAGGTGAACGTTCTGAAATCAGGTTGAAGAGGTTTCGACAAAGGGCCAGTACCGTCAACCGACGCTTATGTATGAAAGGATTGATGAGTGTAGATATAGCGAAAGAGGTATGTAAGGATTGTAGCAAGTGGATCTGTGTTCTTCGCCTACCTATACCTACACGGGAAAGATGCGTGATTTTATGTAAATCGAAAACTTGATTTAAGTAACTCCACAAAATCTCCGAAGAAACAAAGTGGTTTGATTGACAATCCCGAACCGGAAGTTGTAATCAAGGTAAGCCTTACTCTAAGTGGACCAAAGACATCGTGAGAATCGCTGATAGATACAAAGCCTATGGATATAAACGGGTAACAGCCCTTCCGTTCATTGCGCCGTTCAAAAGGGGTGGCTTTACATAATATAGTAAATTATTTCCTATTGATGAAAACTTTTTGAATACCCTTCTTTTCATTTCGCTCAACCAATAGTTAAATCTTTTGATACATATATTATACTAAGACTAGCTTTCCGGTCGCGGCTGTGCCCGCGCTTGTCGGTTATCGCGCAAAACCATTAACTTCTGCGCATGCGCTTTTCTTATTAATTTTTGCGCAGTTGGATGAAAAGTATGTCCTTCCCCGAGTTTCAAACTATTTTTATACCAAATTTCATCCAAATCCATGTACTTTTTAAGTTTATTCTTTGCATACAAAATACATATCTTTCTTCTTTATAATATTAGTGGTGAGTGAGGCCAATATCGGTGCAGTGTTTGACTTATTGTCCAGGCCAACTTCTCGTGAGGCTGGTATGATTTATGAATTAGTGGCTCCTTGCCTTAATTCATAAATCAAACTAACGTATTAATATATCGTCACTAATTGTAGTATTGTAATTTATGTATATTTATAACTTATAAGGCTATCATGGGACTGACATAAACTAAATGTTTAAAAGTCCCTAAATATAATAAGAATAAAAAAAAAAAAAAAAAAAAAAATATTAGTGTTGATGTAGATTGTGTTTTTTATTTTAACAAAGGTATATTAGTAATTGTAATAGTTCCTAATAGTTGAGAAAGCATAATGAGAAATAATATGAGAAGTTACTAACATTTTGCATGGTGGTAGGGCATTTTGCCCGCCTGACTAACTACCACCCTCAAGTAGAAAAGCTGTCGCCAAGCACCTAACGGTGTGTTCCGGCAGCTGTACTTGAGAGCCAGTACTTCTAGGTTAGGCTGAACAACATCTTCGACCACATCATCACTTACCATCAGGTGAGATAGTGGTCAAAGGCTAACCTATCAAGCATAAAAAAAAAAAAAAATTGTGACAGGAAAGTATTTTGGACACAATATTTTTTTTATTCTATCGTCATAGAACAACACAAGGCCCAGCTGGTCTTAAGAGGTTGTATCTGCCGATAACAGATGTAGTTTGTCACTCAGTTCGCGAACTGAATTGCGCCCTGCAACATAACGGTGTTAACTCTTACACATCGGTATCTTATTCATAACTTTTTGAAGCGCTCGTAGCGAAGTTTACTTAGCTGTTCTCAACCGATCAGCAAAGTTAAGCAACGTCGCCCGCGGTCAGGAGTTGGATGGGTGACCGCTAGTGACATTACTACTGAGCATTTCCGTGCTTCAGAGGGCACGTTAAGCTGTCGGTCCCGGTTGTCGTCTTAGGATGGCAGTCGTTATAGCATGGTGGTAGGGCATTTTGCGAAAATATTTTATAAGTTTCAGTGTCATACGTTGCATAATGTTTGTTTTTTTAACTATTTCAGAAATTTATTGTGACTGTACTCTACTGTAACAGCTGGATTGTCTACTGCTGACCACAGCCTCCCCCATTATGAGGGTTTTTGCCATAATCCCCACGTATGGCAGGCGTCTTGGGGATCGCAGTGTGAGATACTATAGTTCCGTGGAAAGCGCTGCTGCCCACCTCTGGTGTGTTACCCTTAGTCGCCTCTTATGACACCCATAGGTATATTGGGGGGTGACATTCAAGCCCGGCACCCCACGGGCTGCGTTTGTGGCAGTCACCCAAAATACTGTTAATTATCGGCAAGAGTTGCATTGCAGCAATTAAAGTATTATAAAATTTGTTAGGTATAAGTCATATTTGCATAAAGTTTTATAGCTAGTTGAATTTATTTCAAAACTGGTCAATCGAAGTTCATGACAATTATATGGGACTAAGTTGCATGTATATTTTCTACCCAACAAAAAAATAATCAAGATTGAATGATCTTTTAAAAAGTTATGCATGGTACATTAACATAACATGATAATATTGCATGCGTTGACTTTAGTCGGTTAAATTAATAATGATTATAAAATCACGTGTGAGGAATTGGAATATGGAATGCCATATTCGTGGAAAAAAAACATTCATTTGTAAGGACTTTTTGCAGCAACTACTTGCATTCCAAACCAGCTAAAATATAACTGCACACTAATGTTTTCCAGTTTGTGGTTTATAAATATAACGAATATTTCACATCATCCTATGTTCACGCCGGACCTATTATAACGCGTAAATGCGTAAATTATTTACGTTTTATAATGTGGCTGGCTAATTATGATATGACTGGAATGTTGTTAAATATTAGGCACAGCAATGCTTTTTATCGTGTTCTAATTAACTGAAAGGTAATAAGTATTACTAATAACAAGAACATTCTTCAGGGGGCGTTTGGTCACAAAATAGAAGACAAAAATACGATAAATTTAAACCTATGTTGACCTCTGTGTTGTGAAAGAGAAAAACATGTGCTAATCTCACATGCGTGGGATAAAGGTAAGTATATCTTGATGGACTACTGATTGGTCTGTACTGTACTCTACTGTATCAGTCGGATCGTCCACTGCTGAACACAGCTATTATCCCCACGCTTGGCCATCCGGTATTTTACCCTTAGTCACCTCTTACGACACCCACGGGATGAGATGGGGGATGACATTCTATGTACCCCATGGGCACTAACTGCTCACTTACACAAAATTCGATGTTACTCATAAATTCAAGCTCCTTAAATTAATAATGTTGTCGTTTTCACGATTATTACACATAGTAATTAAACAACTTGGTCACGGGGTGACGGGGTCACCACGATCACTGCAAAGTGTTTGAAACGTCGGGACAAAAATAATGATAAATATACGCGATTTAAACCGTTTAAAGTTGTTTAATTACTATCCTTAAATAAATGCTTCATTTTCCCTCAAATTTGGCATAATTTGTTGTTTATGCTCTAAGCTTTATAAAGTTTAAAAGCTTTGAAGTAACGAAATGGTGTTAACAGAAACACCCAAGGGTGTTAGCAACTCACACTATTTTCACACTCGAAATTTTATAAAGGGTTTAATTTGAGACTGGTATCAAAATATTAAACTAAGAGTTTTCTTCATCTTCGTATTTTTACAGCCCCAACATCCTGAATGTGTTATTATACTGCACGCGCAGAGCAATATTTATTATAAGAATAGAAATAACAATAGAAATAGACGATATCGTCCACTGCGGATGCTAAGAGGTCACGCGGTATGCTCTGCCTATAACAGATGCATTTCATCACAAGTCACGGACTGAAATGCGCCCATCACTCTGAGACATACAGTTGCTAAGTGTATGTCTGTAGCTAGCGTGGCGTGCATTTGCAAAACTCCTTTCCACCATGCGTTGAAGCTCAAGCTAGCGGCAGGGATAGAGCCATGGACCTCTGGCACCGAGCTCCATTGTATAAAACTCAGCTTTTATTGCCTTAAAACTTTATTGAAGCAGTGATAGCTCAGTGGCATTGGCTATGGACCGCCGCGCAGCAGGACCATGGTTCGAATCCCGTCGCGGGCTTGAGCTTCACCGCATTGTGGAAGAGAATTTAGCGAATGCCCTCCTGGCCAGCGACCACCCTCAAGTAAAAAATCTATCACCAAGCACCTAGCGGTGTGTTCCGGCAGCTGTTCTTGAGAGCTAGTGAATCTACAGGCACATGAGACTTAACAACTATGTATAAAAGTGACGGACGCAGTGCAATTCGTGAATTGAGATTAAATGCATCAGTTATAGGCAGAGGTTAGTCCGCTTAACATCAGGTGGGCCTCGAGATTGCTCCGTCACAAATAAAATAAAAAAAAACTTGCACAGGTATATTTTTTCCACGTCACCTCTTTTATCCAACAGGAAGACAGAAAATCGTCCATACATGTTTTTTTTTTTTTTTTTTTTTATGCCTGATAGGTTAGCCTTTGACCACTATCTCACCTAATGGTAAGTGATGATGTGGTCGAAGATGTTGTTCAGGCTAGCCTAGAAGTACTGGCTCTCAAGGACAGCTGCCGGAACACACCGTTAGGTGCTTGGCGACAGATTTTCTACTTGAGGGTGGTAGCTAGCCAGACGGGCATTCGCAAAATGCCCTACCACCATGCTATAACGACTGCCATCCTAAGACAACAACCGGGACCGACGGCTTAACGTGCCCTCCGAAGCACGGAAGCGCTCAGTAGTAATGTCACTAGCAGTCACCCATCCAACTCATGACCACGGGCGACGTTGCTTAACTTTGCTGATCGGTTGAGAACAGTCAAGTAAACTTCGCTACGAGCGCTTCAAAATCATTATATTCGTCGGGTATATCCGGAAAGCAAATGGTTACTAACAGATAACTAGCATTAAAATATAGAAGGTAATTTGCTCATAAATTTTGTTTCTTCAATTATTAAAAGCCTACAGCTCTCCCAGTTTTCGCATTATATTCAAAGCTTTGAAGTAACGAAACTATGTTTTCAGAAACACCTACAGGTATAAACCACCCACACTTTCACATTGATCGACATTTTGTTTTAGAAAGGGTTTATTTGAGATAGGTACAACAAAGTTTCTCAACACCTACGTGTTTTCTTAGTAGAACCTCCACACTACATTAATGTGTAGTCATCTCTTTTTATTTATTCAACGAAGCCAAAATCTCAGCAACTATTTGTGTCCTTGGCATTTAAGTATCTACTTTTGTATATAAATGGTGTTTGATTTGATCTTTATTTATTATTTTGGGATTAAATAGATATAAGTTTATAGGGCACTTTTTTAAACATTTTAACCTATTGTTTTTTTATTAGTATCGCAAACATAAATAACTAAGAGGCAATTTTTTTTCCCTATAAGGATTCCATACCAGGGCAAATCGGATTATATTATAGACAAAAGTTTATAGGGCCGTAATTTAAACATTTTATCCTATTGTTTTCTTATTATTATCATAAAGATAAATAACTATGAGGCATATTTTTTCCCTATAAGGATTCCATACCAGTGCAAACCGGATTTGCCATAATTTCTTGGCAGGCTTCACTGAGATCGCAGTGTAATATGGCAGAAGAAGGTGCAGAAGCAGCTTCTGATAAACTGCAACAGCAAAAAAAAATTAACCTTATATATATATATATATAGTTAAAAAACCTATCCTTTTTTCTTTATGTAATTGTGACGGAACAAGCTCCTGATATTAAGCGGACTAAACTCTGCCTATAACAGATGTATTTCTTCACAAGCCACGAATTGCACTGCGTCCGTAACTTTGAGACATATTTGTTAAGTTTCATGTGCCAGAACACACCTTTAGGTGCTTGGCGACAGATTTTCTACTTGATAGCTAGCTAGCTTACTAGTCCGAGTACACATGTACTCGGACTACTAGTATTAAAATAATATAACATGTGCACATGCACATGTTATATTATTTTAATACGTTTAATTTTAAGATACTATTGTTTTTTTTAATGTTATAATTTATTTGATGTTGTTGTGTGCAGTTATGTCTGGAATAAATACATTTTCATTTCATTTAGCTTGGTGAAACAAAATGCCCTTCGACCATGCGGTGAAACTCAAGCCGGGATTCGCACCAGGGACCTGTGGCATGGCATTCCATATATTACCGCTCGGCCATTATTGCTTCAATTATTCTAGTATTATATCATACTCCTCCTACGACTACCACAGGAGGATACGGGTATAATTGTTAGCACACGAGGGATGCAATAATAAGCTCTTGCTTATTTCATTTTATTGTACATAACACACTAGCTCCACACGAAAAACTGTTCGTCATTAACAAAAAATCACCTCACTACTAATATTTCAGCAAGTTGTAAGAAATTCCATTAACATCGCGACACGGCATCATCCATCATCCAAGCCAGGAAACGACTAGTCATTCAATTTCAACTGAACTTTCTTGCTCTTCATAATAGGATGGTTTGAAATTTTAAAATGATATATATACCTTAAGACCGTTGTTTATGTAGTATTTTTATGATAACATGATTTAAGGTTTTGTAGGTTTTAGGTACAATGATACTTTGATATTATTATTTTTAATACATTTATTTTGAAGCGCTCGTAGCGATATTTACTTAGCTGTTCTCAACCGATCAGCAAAGTTAAGCAACGTTGCGCACGGTCATGAGTTGGATGGGTGACCGCTAGTGACATTACTACTGAGCGTTTTCGTGCTTCGGAGGGCACGTTAAGCTGTCGGTCCCGGTTGTTGTCTTAGGATGGCAGTCGTTATAGCACGGTGGCAGGGCATTTTGCGAATGCCCGTCTGGCTAGCTACCACCCTCAAGTAGAAAATCTGTCGCCAAGCACTTAACGGTGTGTTACGGCAGCTGTCCTTGAGAGCCAGTACTTCTAGGTTAGCCTGAACAACATCTTCGACCACATCATCACTTACCATCCGGTGAGATAGTGGTCAAAGGCTAAAATATAAGGCATAAAAGGCAAAAAAAAAACATACCGTTTCAGTGTAAAAAATGCGATGTGAGACGTCAGCTCGAATGTCTCGGGTTCTCCTTGAAAAATACCACCGGAAGTGATTCAAACTATAGTCGGATTTATTAGACTTATTCACGTAAGTGAACCCGTATGATGGGTGAAAAAAAATTGTTTGGATTTTAGTATATATAATTTTAATATATTAGGTCCTTACATATGAAATTGGCGTTTTTCGTACTGGCCACTTTAATCACGAAGTTCTCCTCTTTGGTAAGGAATTCCAAATTCAAATTTGTACAGCTATAGACTCATGTATTTGTGCTTCGATGATCGTCATTCATTTGTTTTTTTTCTTCTGTTTTTTTCTGTTTGCGTCACTCATTTTACAAAATGGAAAACCTTAAATATCGCATTATTTACGAGTACGAATTCCGCCGTGGCACTAGTGCTGCGGAAAAAACTCGAAGGGTGAATGATGTGTATGGCGGTCGTGTTGCAAAAGAAAACACAGTTCGTTTTTGGTTCCAACGTTTTCGTTCTGGAAATTTCGACCTGCAGAACAAGCCCCGTGGACGGCCTGAGACTCAAGTTGATAATGAAGAGTTGAAGGCTATTGTGGAAGCGGATCCATCGCAAACCACGTCCGAGTTAGCTGCAGGCTGCGATGTTAGTGATAAAACTGTTTTAATTCACTTGAAGCAAATTGGGAAGATTAAAAAGCTTGAAAGGTGGGTACCTCACGAATTGACTGAAACAAACCGGCAAACGCGCGTCGACTGCTGCGTTACATTACTAAACCGGCACAATAATGAAGGTATTTTAAACCGAATCATTACCTGTGATGAAAAATGGGTTCTTTACGATAATCGGAAGCGCTCAGCGCAATGGTTAGATCCTGGCCAGCCAGCCAAATCCTGCCCCAAGCTAAAATTAACCCCAAAAAAGTTACTTGTAAGCGTTTGGTGGACTAGTGCCGGTATTGTTCATTACAGTTTTTTCAAATCTGGCCAGACTATTACGGCTGATGTCTATTGTCAGGAATTGCAAACCATGATGGAAAAGCTAGCGGCTAAACAACCTAGGCTGGTCAATCGCTCCACGCCACTGCTGCTTCACGACAACGCTAGACCACACACTGCGCTACAGACGGCTACTAAATTAGAAGAGCTTCAATTGGAAAGTCTAAGACATCCTCCGTACTCCCCGGACCTTGCTCCAACAGATTACCATTTTTTTCGAAATTTGGATAACTTCTTGCAAGGGAAAATTTCAACTCCGATGGGGCAGTCCAAATCGCCTTCAAAGATTTTATTGATTCCCGTCCGACTGGTTTTTTTAGTAAAGGGATCAATGAACTACCTATGAGATGGCAAAAGTGCATAGAAAATAATGGTTAATTAAATATATTATATTAAAAAATATTCGACTTTTTGTTCCTCACATACAAAACGCCAATTTCATATGTAAGGACCTAATATATATTATTACAAAACTACAACGGGAGGAAAACATAATATGTTTTCCTCCCGTTGTAGTTTTGTAATATTATGACTATGTGCGGGATTCGAACCCATCGCCATCTACCCCTCACTTCATTCTTTACCATCGTATAGGGATGAAGCACACCCAGGAAATAGGGGCGCGGTTACAAATCCAGCAATTTTTCCTCTCCTTGTAATTTTGTAATGTATTCCGCGGAGCACACGTGATTTCATATATATTAAAAATACATATTTCAAGTCACCAGAAATGTGTAAAGCCAAGGAGCAGTAAACAATGCCGACCCTCAGTATAACTGAACAATTATGTAAAATAATTTATCAAACGTTTTTATTTTATAAATCTAAAGAAAATGTTTGTAATTATTTCGCATATTATAACGATTTGTAATGCAATTGTAGCTATGTTCTTATCAATTTATTAAAAAAAAAAGCTTAACAAATTATTTTAAAATTTATTAAGGATTCTGAAAATATCATAGCATCTTTATCATTTATATACATTATTTTGAACAACATTTAATATTTATAAAATATTATGAGCAAAGTAATATTTATGAACGATCTATGAGAGGAGGTCTGTACCAGATGACCACAAATAGTGCACAAGCCGAGTGAGCAAAGCGGACGAGTCGCGCCAGTGGTCAGTAAAGCGACATGAAACAATTTTAATTTAGAGATTTCGTGCTAAGTGTTAAAGTGCTATCACTTAGCAGGTAATAGTGCTTGTTATCATATTTAGAAATATAGAAGGGTAGCGACATAATTTCGAGAGTAGGTATATAAAAAAGCACTTCTTTCCATCAGACCAAGTCTAGTAGTCTGGTAGTTGAAGACCGCGCATCGTGACTATGACAGTTGAAGTTATACCATTGGATCACAAAGTTTCGACTCGAAAGAGTATGTTCCGGTGACCCAGTGGTTTAGGTACCTAGCTTGAAATCCGAGGAAACGAGTTCAATTCACGCCCGAAACAAAAAATTGTACTCTTATAATTTGTAAATGCAATTTAAATTTAATTCAAGTATGTACATACACATCAGATTTGCAACTGAGCGTAATGAAATTTCTCCCACGTTCTTCTTAACCTGTAGTTGATGCCTACCAACATCCATTTCATCAGTTCCTGTCAAGTTCAGACATTATATACAACTATCACCTAGGAGTATAATGATGGACTATATTAATTACCGACAACATTTTTGGGGCAGTGATGGCTCAGTGGCTTTGGCCATGGACTGCCGCGCAGCAGGTCCTTGGTTAGAATCCCGCCGCGGGCTTGAGCTTCACTGCATGGTGGAAGGGCTTTTTGCGAATGCCCTCCTGGCTAGCGACCACACTCAAGTAGAAAATCTGTCGCCAAGCACCGCTTAATATCAGGTGGGCCTCGAGCTTGTACCGTCATAATAACATTTAAAAAAATTATATTATTACATTAGCAAAAAAAAATTAATATATATATATAATAATACCCTTCTATCAATTATATGGGAGACCATAAGTGAACTGCGTGGTAAGTTAATTAACCTTGAGGTCCTTGTTTTAATCCCAGGGAAGGGAGTAAAGCATTTAGTTATTCTTACAGATTAATTTCACGGGCTGTAAATGGCACATGGGCTCGCTCCTATTACATGGGACCAAAATATTCCTAGCAAAAAGTTAAATATATGGTTATACTAATATCTACCTTCCCCACCAGGCATTAAAGGTTGCATTATAATGACTATAATAGTATTATTAAAATTAGGTAAAACCTCATTTCTTTTATAACATCAAAATTTTTATTGGTGCGATTTTTCTTTTTTTTCCAACTTGAAAACACGGGTATTATGATAAATACCTAAACGTGGAGCGCATTCCAGAGTAATTGGACATAAATAATTTATCTGTTCATTTATCGTCTTCTCTTGGATAAATTGATTCGCGTTGTATTAATTTAGGTATGCAGCGCGTGGAGTAACTCATAAAATGTAGCGGAAATAATCATCGAATTGATTTCCATTTTGGTTTTTGCATTACAATGTTAGGAGTAGCATTTTGATATCTACTATCAGTGTAGTATCATAAACTTTTATTTCTGGTAGTTTATCGATAAAAGGAAAATCAAAATAATGTGTATATCCATAAATGTACTTAAGATACTCGTCTGTTTACAGTTCATTCAAGAAACAAGAAGCAAGTAATTCATAACACTATCGTTACCTTAGTATTTTTTTTACTCTTATGTTATATGATAAAATTCACGATTTACTTATGTCCCTATAAGCCATGTTTTTTTAAATTTTATTGTTTAAAGGTTTCCTTTGATCACAATCTTACCTGATGCGAAGTGATGATGTGGTCGAAGATGTTAACAGGCTTAACCTAGAATTACTGACTCTCAAGAACAGCTGCCGTTAGGTTTGGCGACAGATTTTCTACTTGAGGGTGGTCGCTAGCCAGGCGGGCATTCGCAAAATGCCCTTTCACCATGCGGTGAAGCTCAAGCCTGTGGCGGGATTTGATCCATGGACCTACAGCGCGGCAGTCCATAGCCAATACCACTGAGCTATCACTGCTTCAGAATAAACTAAAATTAGCGATAAAAAAACTATATAACTTCCAACCAAGTCAAAACTTTGAGTAGATGAAGCGCGTGGAATACTACTATAATAAATATGGACCGAGATTGAAACAAATATTTATTTTGTAAATGACCATATCAACCTGAAATAAACTTTATCTTTTGGTGGGCAATGAGAATACATTAAAAATAAACGATTTACTAAATGTATTTCATTGTACTCCTATAGCAGCCTTGCATACAAAAAAAACTATAGAGATAAATGAATAAATTTGACACATTTTGAGCTAACCTAGGATTACTCGCAAGTACAGCTGCTGCAAACATACCTATAAGCTAGCAAATAGCTACCTAGGTACATTCGACAAGTATGAAATTGAAAAACGTCGTAAATCTCATAAACGTCGGTATTTTTTAAACATAATATCAACCTCAAAAAAATATCTAAATCTCAATTTAGTTTACCGACTTTGATGGTTTTTTTATATTAGAAAGCTAGTGCTTGTCATGTGGTCCCATTTAATTTGAGAGAGATCTGCAGAGTAGCATTTGAGCTATCTCTAATAATGCGTATTGGATTGGCTTCGACTACATTGATTCTCATTTTTACTTGTCAATGTAAATGCATGACCCTTGGGGTGCCGGGATAGAATGTCACCCCCCAATTCTACAGTGGGTGTCGTATGAGGCTACTAAAGGTAAAATAACGGAAGGTGGGCAGCAGCGCTTTATAAGGAAACGATATGAATAAATATAAAAAAAAAAACTGTGATCCTAAGACGCCTGCCAAGCGTGGGGCGTAAGCATGTGGTTAGCCATAATGGCAAACTCCCTTAAAACGATGGTTGGTTTACTAACTTCTGTGCATTTTTGGGTTGAAAATATTTTCGGTTTAAAGTCGGTTCTTTTTTGTTTATTGTAGTATTGTTATTTCGAAGCAGTGATGGCTCAGTGGCATTGGCTATGGAATGCCGCGCAGCAGGTCCATGGTTCGAATCCCGCCGCGAGCTTGAGCTTCGCCGCATGGTGGAAGGGCATGTTGCGAATGCCCGCCTGGCTAGCGACCACCCTCAAGTAGAAAATCTGTCGCCAAGCACCTAATGGTGAGTTCCGGCAGCTGTTATTGAGAGCCAGTACTTCTAGGTTAGCCTGAACAACATCTTCAATCACATCATCACTTACCATCAGGTGAGATAATGGTCAAAGGCTAACCTAGACATAAAAAAGGTCGGCCTCGAGCTTGTTCCGTCACAATAACATTAAAATATATATATATATATACATATAAAGATTCCATACAAAAATGTCCCGCTGATGCTTGATCCTTATACCACAAGTTGAGGTAAGTTTATAAGGTGGGGTGTTGTTATAAATCGACCGAGGCATGTTTAGGAGTGTTCTTCTCGCTACAATAGGTAGTGAAGAAAATGAAGGTACAGTAAACTGCATATAGTAGTGATTGTCATTAGAATATCGGTAGGTTTGATGATACTAGATTACCCACAGTGTAGTTTCTATGCAATCAAAATATGGTACTAAGATATAATATTATAAATTACATAGAGTAGAAACTGCCACGTCGTGTGCCGGGTTGTACCTCCCTAAAGGTATCTTTTAAGAGGCAACAATGGAAAAGTACCAGGCTGAGAGCCTTCTGAAAAACTGCGATCTTATACTGCGGTCCTCAAGACGCGTGCCAAGCATAGTAGGTAATGGCAAACATCCCCAAAAAAGTGGAGGTTTTTGTTCAACGGTGGATAGCATGGTGGTAGGACATTATGCAAATGCCCACCCGGCTAGCTACCACTCTCAAGCAGAAAATCTGTTGCCATCACCTAATTATGTGTCCGGCAGCTATATTTTAGAGCCAGTAATTCTAGGTTAGCCTGAATAACACCTTCGACCACACATCAAGTGAGGGCGAAGGCTAGCCAGCCATAAATAAATAAATATTATGCATACCTACCTATACCCAAGTACCGCTGGAAGGACCAGGTTGAGGAGGACCTGCGAAAACTGCAAATAATCCAGTGGCAAGGAAAAACACAAGACCGCAAGGAATGGCGTGAATGTATCACATTTGATATGCCTGATAAGTGAGCCTTTAACAACTATCTCACCTGATGGTAAGTGATGATGTGGTCGAAGATGTTGTTCAGGCTAACCTAGAAGTACTGGCTCTCAAGGACAGCTGCCGGAACACACCGGTAGGTGCTTGGCGACAGATTTTCTACTTGAGGGTAGCTAGCCAGGCGGGCATTCGCAAAATGCCCTTTTTTATTTTTAATAGTGGACGAATAGATGTGTTGTTTGAGTAAAACATGAATATTATTCGTAATAGTTTAAAAAACGTACTTTGTTACGTTGTGTTATAGATACAAAATTGGAAACACATCAGATAAAATATAATATAAAAACATGAATACAAAAGTTATATAATAAATAGATCATCAGGGGTTACTATATTATACTGAAATGCATATTTAATAAAAAAAAAAGTTAATGATAAGCGCCACGTATGTCCGCCGATAGCTGACGTGGCTTTTATGACGTCATTTTGGCTTTCATGTGCTTAGCAAATTTTCTGGTAGTTAACCAGGCAGGCATTCGCAATCAATATTTCTGTGCTGTCTGATGACTGCCATTCTAAGATTACAACTGACGGCTCCGACGGAAGCGCTCAGTAGTAATGCCATTGGCGATCACACATTCAAATCATGACCGCAGTGGACATTGCTTAATTTAATTGATTGATTAAAAACCACTCAGCAAGTTCCATTACGAGTACTTCAAAACAGACAAATAGATAACGTAACATATTCATTTGTAATGTGATAGAACTACACACAAAAATAGCCAAAAAATATTCCGCGTTGCGTTGTTAGAGACAAATTCTTATACCGACCCCGCAATAGTGGGATAAGAGGATGATACATTCATGTCTTACGTACATGAACTTAACAAACGGAGCAAAGGCAAAATCTTCTAAGTGCATTCAAATTACTTCCAGAGCAGCAAGCAAAGGCTTAGACATATTTGCCCAGTGTACCAGCCAAAGTGAAATGGTTTAGTGGTCGTCATGTGTTTGACAGTATAATTATGATATTCAGTACCTAAAGTTCCCACACAATAAATTTCGCATAGTAAAAAGGAAGGGTGGCAGGAAATGGATGAAAGTATGAATAAATTATGCCCTTGCAATAAAGATACTGAAAAAGTTGATATTTTATGACGTTTATTCAACGAATATGGGGTGGAAAAAATGCAGCGATGGTGAAATAATGTTGGTGGAAAAATTTAAAAAAAGCGGATCCCTGGCTTTTGCCCCAGAATTTTTTTGCTGTCATGGTTATTAAAATAATACATTATTTTAATTTTTACTAAGTACAACTTTAAACAAAGATAAATATTATTGTAATTGCACCTGTATTATACAGTTATCCACACTCCTATATCAATGGAAAAGGAAGCGTAACTACGTCATATTACTAATTTGGTAATTTTATTCTGAATACATTTTTACGTAGTAAATCTAATTTAAACGCCTAAACATATGATTAAATACGTATATTATAGTATTTTTGAAGCGCCCGTAGCGAAGTTTGCTTGGCCGTTCTGAACCGATCAGCAAATTTAAGCAACGTCCGCCGCGGTGATAACTTTTTTTATGTTTTTGTACCGGAACAAGTCTGAGGCCCACCTGATGTTAAGTGGAGTTCCCTCTGCCTATAACAGATGCATTTCGTCAACGATGAATTGCACTGCGCCCGTCACACTGAGACGTACAGTTGTTAGGTCTCATGTGCCTGTAATTTTTACTGGCTCTCAAGGACTGCAGCCGAAACACACTGTTAGGTGCTGGGCGACAGATTTTCTACTTGAGGGTGGCCGCTAGCCAGGCGGGCATTCTCAAAATGCCCTTCCACCATGCGGTGGAAGTTAGTACTGAGCGCTGCTGTGCTTCAAAGGGCATATTAAGCCGTCGCGTCGGTCCCGGTTGTTGTCTTAGTATGGCAGTCGTTATAGCAAGGTGGTAGGGCATTTTGCGAATGCCCACCTGGCTAGCTACCACTCTCAAGTATAAAATCTGTCACGTAATCGTGAATATTTTACCGTACAAAAAATTTGCAGCTCTGAAGTTTTCAGTTATTTAACTTATATTGCTTAGCATTTAAATATTCAAATAAACTAATACACTTAGACAAATGACCTAGTCTAAGGACCTGTTTCAGAATGTTCGAGTAAGTTCCGGTTATACTACCCGGAACATATTTAATAAATAAAATCTTTGCGTTTCACAGTCATCAATTTAGCCTATCCATCGGTTAAAGCTTGAAACGCGCTGCATGTTAACTGTCATTTTTATCATTCGGTTATTTTATGTTCTCGGTAATATAACCGGAACTTACTAGAACATTCTGAAACAAAAATTTTGTACTTCAATATTTTTTTAAATATGTTAAATATTCTGAAACAGGCCCTTAATGTATTAAAGGAAAAGAAAATATAGCAGTATACAATACTGACATGTTTTCTACGCATTACTTTCGTGTCCCTTCTCTAATACTGAAAACCGTTTCGTTTGAAAACAAGCTACTGCTATACACATGTGATTCTCTTTGCAAAGGCTAGACAGCCACTGTATTTGATAAAGCAATTTTGTGCAAGTGACTGCACTGAGTAAGGTAGCACGTTTAAAGATGAGCGTAGGTGCATGTTGAAATAAGAACATATGAACTAAGCGTCACTAGGGACTATGTATACCAAGTTTTAAATCAAGTTATCTTGTATGATAAAATTATGATCTAAATGCTGGCACCTATTTGGGTCAAAGAATAAGCATTGCAATTCAACGGGGCAATACTGCCAGCATGCTGGGCACGCTGCCAACTGGTAGTGGGCTGGCATTGGACACAGGCGTGCGCCTGCAATGACTTATAGGTTGTCTAAATGCTTTTATTCTAGTGGTAGTAATCTTATATATTTTTGATACGTTTTGTAATACATATTGTTATCTGTATTCTCTCTTCAAGCAGTAGTGGTAAAAATATTGAATAAGACAAATTTTCCAAATATAACAGTTAAATTTGAATTTTGTGGACATGTCAATGCATGTAATTTATTTCCAAAAATACCATACTTGTGTTTTTTATTATATTTTTTTCTTTATACTCGATGCATCCATCTTTTTTATAGCTTATGACCTCTATCGCACCTGATGGTGAGTGATGATGTGGTCGAATATGTTGTTTAGGCTAACTTAGAATAACTAGCTGTCAGCTGCTGACAGCTGCAGGAACATACCGTTAGGTGCTTGGCGACAGATTTTCTACTTGAGGGTGTTAACTAGCTAGCCGGGCATTCGCAAAATGACCTACCACCATTCTATAACGGCTGCCATTCCAAGATAACAACTGGGACCATCGGTCATGAGTTGAATGGTTGACCGAGGGCACGTTAAGCTATAGAGCTTAACGTGCCCTCGGTCAACCATTCAACTCATGACCGCGGCGGACGTTGCTTATCTTAGCTGATCGGTTAAGAACGGATAACCAAATTAACCTACAAGCGCTTCTAAATATTTTTAAAGCAAAATTATATCAAATCAAATTGTTTATTTGCAAGACTACAAGTAAATAGGATCTTAAAAATATTATCATATATATACACACAGTTGTACTCTGTCTGCAAGCAGACGTGCAAATATTTCATGCATAATTTTATGTATACATTTATATTCTTTTAAATCTTTTAACTCCTTAATACTATACAAGCACCTAACGGTGTGTTCCGGCAGCTGTCCTTGAGAGCCAGTACTTCTAGGTTAGCCGGAACAACATCTTCGACCACATCATCACTTACCATCAGGTGAGATAGTGGTCAAAGGCTAACCTATCAGGCATAGGAAGCTCTGCTAGTTTGACGTTCGGTGCGAACAGTGAGTGATAAAGTGGTTGATTGATTCTTTTGTTTTGTCTAAATTATAGGTAGTTATGTTCATGTTGTTCTCATTCTAATAATTGTTATTGTCCAGTAGATTAAGATTAAATTGTATTTTTTAATTGATTTTGCACTTCTGTCCTAAAAATATGTTATAACAAACTAGTTAATATTTGCATGCCTTATATAGGTGAGAATGTACCTGGGACTTACCTTTTAACCATGTTACAACTTTATAACCTGCATTCTGACAAATAAATGAATTTGAATTTGAATTCTTGCACAATGTATCTATATGTGTTTTCCAGTTTAGATGTTTGTCAAGGGTCAGTCCTAAAAAATATGATTGTCAACATTGTCAATGAATTGATTATTATAAGTAATGTCAAGTTGTAAAGGATTAGAATTATAAGTTTGAAATTCAATTAATTTTGTTTTGCTGATATTGGTATTCAAATGATTAGTTTTCATCCAATGGATCACGTCAGAGAGGGCTTTATTTACAAATTCTTCTGCTTGACTTTTGTGCGAACATTTTATAACTACTGTAGTGTCATCCACAATAAGAAAATATGTATGGGGAGTAGCGTTAGGCAGGTCATTTATATATATTAGAAATAATAATGGCCCCAATATACTGCCGTGTATTGTTAACCAACAGCCCAGATTTCGCCTTCTCTCTTGTACTTTTATCATGTTCGTTGATGACAATCTTTAAAACTTCTGTATATTGTTTTCTATTTGATGAATAACTTGCTATCCATTTATTAGCAAGACCTCGTATGCCATAAAAAATATTCATAAAAAAATAATTTCTGCTAAAGCAAAGAGTGATTGAGAAAGTCAAAGGCTTTTGTCATATCTAGGAAAACCGACAGTATCGGGTTACCCTCATTTTTATTTTCTGTTATGAACCTTACTAAGTTAAAACATGCTAGTGTAGTTGAGCTTCCCTTACGGAAACCAAACTGTTCCTCATATAAAATGTTAAATTTTTCAAAGAAACTATTTAATCTGACAAGCATTGCCTTTTCTAGTACTTTAGAACAAATTGGGACTAAAGTTATAAGGCGATGATCTATCACCCTTTTTAAACAAAGGTTTAACAATTGTCATATTTAATTGCTCTTGAAATACACCTTCTGCAAATGACAGGTTAATAATATGTGCAAGCGGCGCAACATATACAAAATGCACAACTTTTTAGTGATTTGGTTGTTACATCATCAAATCCACTAGTTCCACTGTTATTAAGGCTCTTAATAAGGTTGTATATTACACTGACATTTACAGGCGTAAAAAATGGTGTTATTGTTTTTATCATTAATACTCAATTTTATATATTCATTATTTTTATTTGATGTCGATTTTATAAAATATTTATTGAATATATTAAAAATATCAGTAGAATTTGTATATGTCTTATTATTAAATTTAATCAATTCTATATCGTTAGCGCTAAATTATTGGAAGTGCATGATGAAATAGCATTCCATATCGCTTTACCTTTATTTTTACCACTTTTAAAGCGCCTAGCATTAACAATACGTTGAGCTTTCATTACAATTCTTCTGAAAGCTTTGTTGTATGCACTATATTTCCTATAATTTTCCATTTTATTCATATTAATTTTACTGTTCGTCATAAATAATTTACGCTTTGTCCTGCTTGATTTTTTTATACCCTTAGTAATCCATTTTAATTTGACCGATTTATTGTTAATTTTAACTGCAATTTCAGGGAAGCACAAATTGTAAAACAGGCAAAATATTTCGTAGAAATATTCAAAAGCTGCTTGTAGTGAGTTAGATCCGTAAACTTCCTCAAATGAAAGAGAAGATATACTGTCTCTAAATTTGCGGATATTATCTGTGCTGTGGTCTCGTCTCTGTTCAAACCATGTGCTAAATGCTCTCTGTTTTTTAGCTTTTATAGTTAGTGTTTGCGCTGTTTCTTGGTCTGAAAGTCCCAATAAATGAACATTTGCTATTACATTTTTAACATTACTCGCAAACTGGTCTAGACATAAGTTCTTCATTATAGTTATCATTAGTGCAATTAGACTTTATTTATATAATTACGATAATGCAATCCAACACTGTTACCACAATAACATTCAAAATTAAAACTAAGAACTACTAGCAGGGTTAGAACTAACGATTCATTCCTTAGGCTAGGATACAATATTCCATTTTCATATTCCATTAGTCATAGTTAGAATGTGTAATTTTATTCTTAATACCGTCTAAAGGAGAATGAGCGATATATTTTGTATCGGTCATTGTAAAAGTGAACTATCTCCATATAATGAATGTTGTTTATTTATTAATGTAAAGGAAAATATACATGAGTATTAATGATCTCTCTTCTAAGAAAAATCTTTCAAATCAAAATTAGGCGGAATTGTCACTAGATTATTTTCTTCTTGTAATGGGATTTTATAAGGCAGTAGTAGTAAAAATATCAGCATGTTTCATTTGCTTAACAACAAAACAAGGTTCTTAGAGTTTAGCTGTTTTTATAATATCAAACCATTGATTTGGGCTATTCATTTGACCATGGCAGCGACTAGCATTCTTTATTATTCATACTCCCCATAATTGGGAAGATAAGAATGTAAAAATACCAACAACATGTGGTCTATGTTGTTAATACTCAAAATCAAAAATAGTCATGTACAAGTTTCAAAAGGGTCAGGACTGTCTTAGTATACCGGTTTGTTTTTATTGCCCGTATCTGTACCTATTTTATTTTTTAGGGATTAGGTATGTATCAAAACCTCAAAAGGAAGGACAACATTAAAACAATTGTAAATGACAAAAAAATTACGCAAGCAATAAATTTATTACAGTTACCAAATTATATATAAGTTTTTTTCAGAACAAGGTCTATATTCAGACCCAGAATCAACAAAATCTTGGGTATCCATTAAAATTAACTAAATGTAATAAAATCACATAAACTGGTGTTTTTTAATTATTTAAATCTACAACACGTCACCACGTGCTAATATTGGTCACAATTAAAGTTCGGACTTACTTCATCATAATAGTGACTTGTGACTTAACTTCACTTTTATAATGAAAATTTAGCAGTTTGTGGTTCAAAAGTAAACTAGTTATGTTATCTATGGGTTGACGGTGCATTTATTGGAGGTGCTTCACTTTTACATTGAAGGTGAAGAAATGTGATAGCATCATACAAGAAAATAACTACTTCAAAATTATGTAGTTGCACCATTATTACAATGAACAACACAACAACATTTATTATTGTTAATGTAAATGATGAACAAATCCAATTTTGTAATTATTAGGCCTGTTATTACGATTATTTAGGTACAATACAATTTTTAAATTGTATTTCTGGCATTAACACCTAATTATCAAATAACTTACGCATTTACAATAAAAGTATTTATTTCCTTTCGTTATCTTATTGTAAATGCAGTTGCCATAAACAGGGAAATACTACTTATAATTTATTAAATCATAAAAAAGCCCTTGAATAAGCAATTTCCAGCATCCACGCTCCAGTATTTTCCTTAAACGAGTACATTATAATGGCACTCTACTTTCGCAATTAATTATGCAAAGTGTGTTATTTGTAATGAGCTGGAGACCCATATTTTAATTACGCAAGTAATAAACATTCTACCTAGAGTAATATGTGTGTATATTTATATAATATTGAGAAGGTAGATCAACTTTATTATAATCATACAAATGTCACAATACAGCAAACACATTCTAAATTTTATATTTGAAATTTTCGGTAACTAATAATAAATTAAGTTTTTACACATTTAAATATTTGCATTATATACATACACATGCTTAATTACTAATATTAAGCATTGAAATTCAACGGGGCAATGCTGCCAGCATGCTGGGCACGCTGCCAACTGGTAGTGGGCTGTAGTAGCTGTAGTGTTGTATATAGTTCATAGTATTTTAGTATAAAAAAAACTGACTGCATATTGATTTATGTTCATATTAAAATTTAATTATTGTTTGAAAGATTAATACCGTGATTATGTTATGTTATAGACTAATAATGTTTAACGCGTGCACTATAATGAATGATCCCTTCTTGCAGTTTGTGATTGTTTGATATAATAATGAATAGATTGGATGCCAATATAACTACTTACTATGTTTGAATTATGTAGCATACGTTCATGAAGCGGGGGTGCTGGCACCGGCAGGCAAAAACATAAGGATCGAATCAGCCATCAAAAATAAAACAAGAAATAAATCTGAGTCGCGAAAACCAGAAAAATTAAAAATCCTCCAAGGTATATTAAAACTGAGTAAAATGTATACCATGTTGGTGCATAGATAGATAGAAATGAAACACTACAGTACTAGTTTTGTGAACGTTTTGATAAGGGTTTTTGTCTCGAGATATGCTACTGCTTATTTTAAAACGAGCAGTGCGTGGAGTTTACCTACCATACGTTTTAATTAGGTTCGATGTTAATTAAGGCAGGCAAAGCGTTAAATTATAATGCGTTTGTTGTTTAAGTAATTGTTCAGGGAGATTAAATTATTTTATTTATGTCGTACACAGGAGAGAAGAAATGTTTAGTACTGTTGCTTATTTTAAAAGGAAGATAAATTGGCGAAATATATTTTAAATTTCCCGACTTAGGAATATAAGGACTAAATCTATATATTTTGTATTAATATTATTATTGAAATAACGCATGCTCCGCAAATTATGTTATTTTATTGCATATAATATCCCGTTGGACGGCGTATTACGGTAAATATGTGCTTTTTGAGCATCACGCCGCCATTCGATTCAATGCGAGGGTGGTGTTGCTGTTCATTATGTGCACTACAGGGCTACATACGGTCGAATTGTCCATACGAGCAAGTTTTAAGTATACTACCTATATATAAAACCGAAACTTATACTTTTTAAACGACCGCCAAAAAAGGAGAGTTATGTTTTTAGTGTCCATGTACGTATGTATGTATGTGAGTTCCTTTATTCCACCATAACTTCTAAATGGTGCAACCGATCTCTATGTAAGATATATCGTTAGATTTGCATTGAGAGCGCAAGTGATACTAGGTAAATAAAAATGAATAAAAAAGTAACTGACGGATTTGAGACGCCATATTGTAAGATAATAAAGTTTTTTTACTTTCAAACCTATCTAGTGGGCTATTAAAATGAAAGGCTTTAAAACACGATGCCATAATTATTATATAACTAGCAGTTTTATGTTTAATGGAACTATAAAACATTAGACGAAAATAAATAAATTGCTGTCGGGTTTTTATACTTTCTTAATTAATTTATACTAGTAACAATCATGACCTTGTGTTTCTTTTCTTTAGCGAAATATTCATTATCCTTATTCTGTAAGGGTTGCTATATGACATGTAATGACGTCGCGTTCGGGTTGTATTGTGTATTTCCTCCTGCACGAGCTTCATTGTTCTTGTTTTGTTCATAGGGGTTTCCTATTATATAAGACATGTTGTAACGACCCCACATGAATGGGTTATTGGAAGAGGACAAACGTTTCTACTTTCCTTGAAGTTTAAAAAAGATTGTGTGTGAATTCCGCCACGGGCTTGAGCTTCACCAATTGGCTAGCGACGACCCTCATGTAGAAAATCTGTCACCAAGCACCTAACGGTGTGTTCCGGCAGTAGTTCTTGAGAGCCAGTGAAATTACAGGCACATGAGACTTAACAACTATGTATCAAGGTGACGGGCGTAGTGCAATTCGTGACTTGTGACGAAATGCATCTGTTATAGGCAGAGGTTAGTCCGCTTAACATAAGGTGGGCTTCAAGCTTGTTCCGTCACAATAACATAAAAAAAACAGTATTATTGTTAGGCACTATCGCATGATTAGCGATCACATGTAATAATAATTAGATCACAAAACGTTACCTTAGCACGAGGTCTTTAAGTTGTCGACATAAATCTCGTTCTATTGGAGACTGTGTCAAATGAAGATTAAAATATTTTGAGCCCCATCTCAAGGCTTCACAAAAGCTTCTTTGTCAAGTTTCATAAAAATCATTTCAATGCTTTGAGCGTTGTAGAACAGGGTCCAAGCGAAGTAGAAGTTTTATTAAAACGTACTTTGTTTTTCAAAGGATATATATATGCTAAAAACATTCCAAAATTACAACGAGAGGAATATTTAAAGTCAAGTGCTACGAACCCGCACCATGCACCTCTATAGCTGGGGTATGCTCTGACCGCTAACATGATATATGGCTATAACTCTAATTTGTCCTCTTGTTCGTGGCTATTGTATGCGGATAGAGCGGATCTTTAAATATTGATCTATATAATATAACGTAATCAGCTGAGCATGCATAATTTTAAAAATAAAATCAAAAAAATCCTTTGTGAAATTAATCTAAAGCTTACATTCGTGTAGGTTGACTAAAGATTGGGCACGTAGAACGTATTTTTAAAGATATTATTAAAAACAATTGGAATTGAATTCCAACACTGAAAAATATATTGTAACTTGTTAAAATCAGTACCATGATGCTTCAAATTACTCTTGTGCTTACATTTTCATGTTCCGAGGTCTACAAATTATTTCATACTTTTCAGTGAAAAAGCAGGTTCTAGATTTTTCTATTTTCAGATAATCATACCGCGTTACATCAATTGGTATTTGCAATTATTGAAACATCAAGAGTATTGGCATATTTTTTTTTGTAACTTGAGTGTACACTTGCAACTACAGAATGGAAGATAATGAATTTAAGATCTATCTTTTGACCACTATCTCACATGTGTGGTCGAAGATGTTGTTCAGGCTAACTTAGAATTACTGGCTCTCAAGGACAGCTGCCGGAACACAACGTTAGGTGTTTTGCGACAAATTTTGTGCTTGAAGGTAGCTGGCTAGGTGGGTATTCCCAAAATACCCTACCACTATGCTATTTCGATTATACTATTATAAGACAACAACTGGGACTGACAGCTTAACGTGCTATTCGAAGCACGGAAGTGCTCAGTTGTAATGTCACTGGGTGACCGATCCGTACAAGTCATCATCGCGGCGTACGTACCTTAACTTAACTGATCGGTTAAGAACAGCTACGCAAAGTATGTTACGAGTACTATACGAGAATAATGTCGACTTGTATATTTCACTGGGAGATTGTACCCAACCAAAAATATTCATTAAAATTACGTGAACTAGTTTATTAATAAACGTAGCATACAAAGAAACACTTACACTCGAAACCATCTCCATTTTTAGACGTACGTTAAAACCTAAAGTAAAATATATTTTGTCATGAAAAAAAAAATATCAAACCAATAAAAATTAACAAATTACAACGAAAAAGAATTAACATTTTTTTTTAAACTCCTCAAAAGTGACTAAGCGTGACTTCATCAGTTTTTTCCGGCCTGACCTTTGCGGCTGACAAGGGTGACGCGGGTCTGCTGTTAAAAAAAGAAAAAGGTTCTGCGGTCGTACCAAAAACATATGTGCTGGTAGGTACTATCAGATATTCTGTGATGTGGGTGAAAGCTTGTGCGACAAGCTGCAGATCATGGTGACTTTAACACATCAAGAGACTGGACTACTAGACAACAGGGTAGTAAAAAAAATAAAAATGCTAAAAAGTTTATAAAAGTTTTTGAAAATGTTTCAATTATTAATAAATTGTTTTCTTATATTTACTAGCTACTTTAACATTATGTTTGGTTATTAATTGGCCCCGTGGGATGCCGGCATAGAATTGCATCTCTCCATATCATTCCGTGGGTGTCGTAAAAGGCGACTAAGGGAAAAACACTGAAAGCAGCACCTTCTAAAGAACTGCCAATTTACACAAATATCCCCGAGCCACCTGCCAAGTGTGGGGATTATGGCAAATACCTCCTTAATAGGGGAGGCTGTGTTCAGCAGTGCACGATCCGACTGATTTTGATAAAGTTGGTATATATTTTCTGAACAGTACTGTACGATGTAAGCATTGTACATTGCGCGTGGTCAGCGGTTTACGCATTCATGCCACATTTAGTAAACCGCGGCACCAGTGCACAATCGGACACCGTACCATCCGCGTGTATTCACCAACCATACCATTAACCATATAAGCTAAGTTTGGGATATTAAAGTACCATTTATTCCCTCACTCTGCGTATCATTTTCATATGTACGGAAAACACCGTACAAGTACAGTACTATTCATTGAATTCAATAGTTATTTATCTGTTATTTCTCTATTAGTTATTTGGCAATATATTTCACGTTTATATGTTCATCCAGGTTTCAAGTATATCAGATGTTCAGTATCAGGGCAAGTGCGCAGCGGCATCTGCTAGATCAGCAGTATCCACTGAACTAGCGTGTTCCTTTCTATAATGTTTATTGTAATAATATTTGTTTATTAATACTGTTTATTTGGTAATATATACCGTGCGGTTCACGACCCTCAGTAATGAGGAGAACGAAGCAAGGAAGAGGACCGTGCGGTTACTGTACTGCTTCAGCCGAATTATCCACTGCTGAACTTAGCCTTCTCAACTTAGGCAAGCACGGTGCTCTTGAGGTGCCGGGTAAGAATATCTCCCCCTTATTTTTACCTGTGGGTGTCGTAAAAAGCGACTAAAGGTAAAATACCGGAAGGTGGATAGTAGCGCCTTGTGAGGAACTGACAACTTAAACTGCAATCCCCATGACGCCACAATCCCCATGCCAAGCATGGTGATTGTGGCAAACCCCCCCATAATGGGAGAGGCTGTGTTCAACAGTGGACAATTCGGCTGATACAGTACAGAAATATTTCTCGCTCGTGCGCTCGTAGAGTCAAGACCTCCTGAGGATGCTTCGTGTAGAAGCGAAACGCGTCGAAAATTCTTCCGGTTTGGCTGCGTTGCGTTTGTGACGTCACGTCGGCTTAACAGGAAAATTAGGCGGAATTGTCACTAGATATATTTTTGAATTTTTAAGTGTTTTATTAAAATACTAATTTGATGTTTTCATAAAATATTTTAAAAATATTTGTTATTACAGTAATATTTATAAATGAGGCTAACTAATTGGGAAATACATTTCTAAAATTTTACTGTATATTGCTGTATTAAACATTTCAGTAACTCAATTATAATGACTAAATTAAACATGAATAAGTTCTGTAAAATTGACTGATATGGTTATATTTCTACATTTTCACTTTGATCTCTGGTAGGAATCGGCACTTGCAGCCAGTAGTTGCAGTCAGCAGCATCGCTCGGAATACGGCTAGAGTGCTCTTGGCCCTGTCCACAGAAACGAAGTTTTGACTTTGACATATCATTTTAAATATCAAGTTTTCAAACTCGGTGAAACTTTGCATACATGTCTTTAAGCCCAATATTTATGCTGTTGGTTTTGCAGAATTCCGTAAAATTGATAATTTGCAAAATTAATTCAAAAAATCATTTTGTATGGGAATTGTTATTTTGACATTTAGGGATAAAATAAGTTATAAATCGAAAAACTTCAAATATTGTTTTGTTTGCAATAACGCCTGCTGTTAACTAATTAACGTTGAATAAGAACAAATAAAATTACAAGTTTACTAGAGAAAAAAATAGTCATGTGCGGGATTCGAACTCGCGTCTATCCTCCCCTATAGCCATATGGGTATGCTCTGACCAACTGAGCTAACATGACATTATGACTCGTAACTCTAACTTTTGCTCTTGTTCTTCAACCATCGTATGGGGATGGAGCGGCACCTACTTTGTACTACAAACAAAAACAATTTTGCAATTAGTTTTAAACTTGTAAATGATGACGTAACCTTACAATTTTAATATTGTTATGTTTGCAATAACGCCTGCTTTAATACTACATTACAAATTTACGAGAGAAAAAAATATATTCATATGTGGGAAACTATATGCTCTATGGGGTATGCTCTGACCGTCATGTTAGCTCAGTCGGTCAGAGCATACCCCGAGTATAGGAGTAGGACGCAGGTTCAAATCCCGCACATGACTACATTTGTTTTAATCGTATATTTGTAATTTTGTTACAGAGGCATAGATTCTAGGCTCAGCAATATGTATACAAAAAATCTCTGAGTTTGAACACTTAGTATTTCAAATATGACGAAACTACGTTAAATGGAAAGCTCTCAATGCACTGTACTATTAAGAAGTTCCTTTAACATAAAAAAATAACTAATACACGAATAATAAAATCAACAAAGTATGTAACAAACACTAAATTGCCTACATCGGTCTACAAAAATATATTTCAATACTCATTTCCATACCCATGTATTAATAACCACACACAAATTCCAAGCCAAAAGTAATGAAATCCAAGTCACCTTTAAGTCCCGTTATTAACGTAACACATTAAATATAAGAACTCCAAGAAATCCCTGACATGAGAGAGCTTAGCGTTAATCTGAAGACTCTTAAAGATCGCATTATAGCTCCCTTTGACAGAGTACTTCTTAATCTTTCTACGTATGAAGATATTATACAATTGAGGACGCGATTCTGGTCTAATTGCCTTTTTGATCTTAGTACGGCCGTTCCAGATTAAAAGATAAAAGTTTTTTAACATAAAAGTAGAACCGAATTTAACACTGAAAGGTATGAAATAACTTGTTGAAGTCATTACCATGATTGTTGAAATGTGCGCACGGTACTGATTTCGACAAGTTATTTCACACTTTTGAGTGTTAAAATCGGTTCTATTTTTAGGTAAAAAAATACTTTCACCCTTTTTAGTGACCCTTGCTACTTACTGGACCGATTGTAATTCACTGTCAACGAATATATCATCATCAGGGTTTAATAGGCTGTATCTTTGGAACGGTTAAACGTAGCTGAGAGTTTAATCCCATTCGGCTTAGCTGCCTGATATATCTTTATTGACATTTTGTTGCTATATTAGGTCTTCATATTATTATATATTTATGGTTCATTACTCAAGCAATATTTTTTTATTTATAGGTATTTACGAAAATTCCATTGTAATATTGGAGAATTTTGGGATTTATCCGCTTAATATCAGTTAGAGACTATTCACTTAAGAGAAAGGCAACGAGGCAAGGCTCAAAAAGGCATAGCTTGCCTTACTGTATCAGGTGGATTGTCCACTGCTGAACACAGCCTACCCCACTATGGGAGGGTTTGCCATAATCCCCACGCTTGGCAGGCGTCTTGGGGGTTGCAGTGTGAGATATCATTCCCTAAGAAAGCGCTGCTGCCCACCCTCTGTAGTGTTACCCTTAGTCGCCTCTTACAACACCCACATTCTAGCCCGGCACCCCACGTGCAGCCTGGCTCCCTACAGGCAGCCGGAACCCCATGGGCAGCCCAGCACAACACGGGCAGCCCAGCACCCTACGGGCAGGCCGGCACCCTTATTTAGTTCTGCAAGCTTGCTAAGATAAAACTCTAAAATCTGGAACATTCACCACAATACATTTTTTAACGTATCTTTTGCCGGATACATTTCGAAGACTGCGCCATGGAAATGCACAATCTCATATTTATTTTCGTTCTACTTTTATTGCTATCTAGGCAATTTGTTTATGCCCATAAACTATGTAATGCTTATCAATAAAATAAATTATGTGTAGATAATGAGTTTTATATGAAATTTTCTGGAATACAAAATAGATCGACTCTTTGTTACCTTTTTGTACTCAATTCTAGCAACATCAGGAGGAATTACCTTCTATTCTATTCAGACATTTTATTATTTTCTGAAAACATTTCTCATAATTGAAAAGCTCTTTCACTTGTTAAATACCTATCTCAAACAAATCAAAGCTTCGTAAAGTCTTCAAAGAGAAATAATTACCTCTGAGGAGATTTCTTTTGCTCGCAAGTGTACCAAATGAAGTGAAGCACTTTGCGAAATACATAATCGTCTTGACGTAACATTACTCGTATGTGATGTGACCGTGCGTTCTGCAGATGAAATGGTATTCATTTACTTATACAACAATTTTTATTTCATACGAAATAACGAGGTATTGTTTATTTCTAATCTACTTAATAGTATGAGTAATGTTACAATAAAAGGTACTGTGTCGGCCAGATTGTCCACTAATGAACGCTATCCCCTCCATTAAAATGCTTTGAACATAATTTCCACGCTGTATTCTGAAATCAACTTAATATACAAGAATATAGAGAAACCTTACAAAATTACAAATATACGATAGGAAAAATTTAAGTCATGTGCGGGATTCGAAATTTTGTAATGTAATCCGCATAGCAGGCGTTATTGCAATCATAACAATATAAAAAAAATATAAGGTTGTGTCATCATTTACAAGTATAAAACCAATTGCAAAATTGGTCTTGTTTGTAGTACAACGTAAGTGGTACTATAGATGTCGCTCCATCCCAATACGATGGTTAATGAACTATAGGAAAAAATCGAGTTATGACGTCATGTCATGTTAGCTCAATTGGTTAGAGCATGCCCCGGCTAAAGGGGCGGATGGACGCGGGTTCGAATCCCGCACATGACTTAAATTTTTCCTATCGTATATTTGTAATTTTGTAATGTAATCCGCATAGCAGGCGTTATTGCAATCATAACAATATAAAAAAAAAATAGAGAAACCTTTTTTTTTCATTCATGATTGAGTTTTTGACCACTATCTCACCTGATGGTAAGTGGTAAGTGATGATGTGGTCGAAGATGTTGTTCAGGCTAAACTAAAAGTACTGGCTCTCAAGGACAGCTGCCGGAACACACCGTTAGGTGCTTGGCGACAGATTTTCTACTTGAGGGTGGTAGCTAGCCAGGCGGGTATTAGCAAAATACCCTACCACCAAGCTATAACGACTGCCATCCTAAGACAACAATCGAGACCGACGGCTTAACGTGCCCTCCGAAGCACGGAAGTGCTCAGTAGTAATGTCACTAGCGGTCACCCATCCAACTCATGACCGCGGGCGACGTTGCTTAACTTTGCTGATCGGTTGAGAACGGCTAATAACTAAACTTCGCTACGAGCGCTTCAAATTTTTTTTCTAACTAGTTGTACAACAATACAGCTAACAACGAAATCACTTAGGCAACCTAAAAGTCAATGCAGGCCTACAGGCCCACTACCAGTTGTCAGCGTGCCCAGCCCACAGCATTTCCCCGTTGGATTGCAATACAACATTAACGAATAGGTTAAGCCAAATAAGTGCTAGAATTTTTATCATGCATTTATTGATTGAGATTGGGTTTATTTTAAGTCACAACTAGGTATACTCACTTTAAAAAAGTAATATCAGACACGTCGTGATCAAAAAGGGCAAGAAGCTTTCCAGTGTTTACTTCAAAGAAAATACTTGAGAAAATGCACCCTTCAAAAATACCCCAAGGTACTTGAGCAATCGTTCTCGAGAAGTTTCAAATGAAAAAGATTCCATTGTGTGCTGTTTACTCAATGAATAATCTTGGCTTTGTAATAAGACGGTGGAACAGTGAGGGGCTTTCTGTACTTTATGTTGTAGAGAAGAAAGTTTTGCGTCTGGGTAAACAAACCAACGTTGATGAAATTTGCAATACCACTTCGTATTTGAACTCTCTATCACTGTGACTTTCTTTAATAAACCATTCGGAACCATTCATTAATAAATCATATGAAAGGAAAGTTAAAAAAGACATTCAAGCTATGTTATGTACGAAACATTGAAATCTATATACTTAGGCTGTATTGTGTACGAAATTATAAAAAACAATTAAGACTGTATTATGTACGAAGTATTAAAAGCGATTCAAAAAAACTAAAACTCCAATAAATGTTGTCTTAGGTTTTCGCGATTATTACACATAGTAATTAAACAACTTTAAACGGTTTAAATCGCGTACATTTATCATTATTTTTGTCCCGAGCGACGTTACAAACACTTTGCAGTGATCGTGGTCACGGGGTGGCTAATTGGTTTTATTTGTCACATGAGTTATTAAGAAAATTATTTGGTCTACCGTCCGATTTATGATAAATATAAAAAATTTCGGACGGTAGACTAAATAATTTTCTTAATAACTCATGTGACAAATAAAACCAATTAGTCACCCCGTGACCACGATCACTGCAAAGTGTTTGAAACGTCGGGACAAAAATAATGATAAATATACGCGATTTAAACCGTTTAAAGTTTTATAATTACAACTCCAATAAAGTTTTTCTGAAAATACTAGGACTGGGTTGTATTTCCAAATGTTATTTATTAATCGTTTTACGTGGAACTCATCGGTTTCGGACTTTCTTTAATAAACCATTTTTTTTTGTGATGGTACAAGCCCGAGGCCCACCTGATTTCAGTGGACTAACCTCTGCCTATAACAGATGCATTACGTCAACGACGAATTGCACTGTGCCCGTCACATTGAGACGTACAGTTGTTAGGTTCCATGTGCCTGTAGTTTTTCTGGCTCTCAAGGACTGCTGCCGGAACACACTGTTAGGTGCTTGGCGATAGATTTTCTACTTGAGGGTGGTCGCTAGCCAGGTGGGCATTCGCAAAATGCCCTTCCACTATGCGGTGAAGCCCAAGCCCGTGGCGGGATTCGAACCATGGACCTGTTGCACAACAGTCCACAGCCAATGCCACTGAGCCATCACTGTTTCAAAAATTAAATGTAGGAACAAAGATTCACATTCAAATGCAATTATTTAACTCTATTTTTTTATTTTTAACTGATAGGCAAGCCGTTGAACACTACTTCACCTGATGGTAAGTGGTGATATGGTCGAAGATGTTGTTCAAGCTTGCCAAGAATGACTGGCTCTCAAGAATAGTTGCCGGAACACATCCTTAGGTGCTTGGCGACATTTTTTCTAATTGAGGATGGTAGCTAGTCAGGCAGAGCATCTGCAAACGCCCTACCACCATGGAAAATTTAAAGAATTCTCGCACAGAATGTTGATAGATAAGAGTTTTGAATGACAATGATGTTGATTAGGTTGAGTTGATTTGAGGGTATCTTGAGTTGATTGGACATTGTATGAAAGTACCCAAATTTGTAAACTATTACTGTGTTTGCACTCAAAAACAGGTCAGTTTTAACTCTTCAGCACGAAATGGACATTATCAATGTTAAAAAAACGCGTATCATAAACTATTTTTGCTGCAAGCATAAGGAAAAGTACCAAGAAATAGTACGATATATATATATATTTTTTAATGTTGTCGTTATTGTGTGTTGCAGTATCTGTCCTTAAGAATTAATTCAAGGTAAGTAAGAACAATATATTTGACAAGCTATATGCAATATATAATAATGACATTAATTAACATTTTGCTATAAAAACTTTTTTGATAAAAAATAGATATTTCAAAAACTTCACAATAGCGGGATATTGTATAAAACCCTGCTGTTGCGGAGAAATTAAATAGTTCCCCAACACATTGTAGTTTACTGCATTTCGGCTGGGATTTTATGAGTTTTGTTTTGACGTGGCTATTCAGATTTCGCGTTTTCCGTTGTAATTTCAAATTTAATACGAATGATGTTGATAAAAAACTGATGAGTTCGAAATAAAAGATATTTTGAAATGTTTCAAAATACTTCATTGTAGTCTTTTTATTTTTAAATTGTTTTTTGTGTATTGATCATAGAATAATTACTATGTGTAATAATCTCGAAAACTTGAGACAACATTGCGATAAAATTAAGTCAAGATATAGAATTATGAGTGGTCGTTTTTAATAATGTTATCTTTCATCGTCTCATTTAATCACATAAAAATATGTATTTGCCATAATTTTTGTTGCAACCGACTTTTTAGTACAGAAAATGATCTTAATATCATAATGCTTTGCATAGTCAAAAATTGCTTAACATATATATGAGTATTATGTTGTGTTTAGGGAGATGACGTCACACGTATGATTCGCAAAGCATAACGGCACGTCATCAAATTTTTACACTAACGAGTGTAGCGTTTTGTCAGTTTGGAATCATATTTTTATTTTTTACCCCTTGTATTGGTTTTTAGTACAACTATATTTATTAACACTGAGCTAGGTACGCTTCAAATGTTAACGCCAATGATTGCAGTAAACTCAGAATGATGTTTTTATAAATCAGAGTAACAGACCAAAAAGCTTATTTTTTTAACTGGTTGTATGCCTTTATAAACAAATTACTGCGAACCATAAACAATATTGTAGATACTACAGTGAAATCATTTAGACAACCCACAAGCCAATGCTCACTCACGATCAATCGAAGGTGTCACCTACCTACCTACTCAGGGTAGATGGGAGCATAAAAGAAAGAAGAGAGAGATTAGAATATAAGTATAATGAATAGAAAGGGTCGTGGATTTCAGACAGGTATGGCAAATTTGGCAAGCTTCCTTGTTAAGGACTTAGCTCCGGTCCGCTAGTATTTGAGTCGATGCTCAGCAGCAGGTCTGCCGTGCAGGGCTCGACTCCACACCGCCGCGCCGGTAGAAATTCCCAGCAGTCGCTGAAGAGAAAGATGGCCGCGGTCGGTGCTGGTGGTCAGAGGACGGCCGGAGTTCAGAGGTCGTGTACACAGCCGTGTACTGGAAGTCGTATACTGCTAGAAGTCGTGTACTTCTGTAATTCAGCCTCGTACTGGAACCCTGGAAAACACATGGGCTCCGGTCATGATGGTCCAGTAATGATTCTGAGCTGGTGGGTCCACTGTCCCTCTGCTGCTGAGCATTTAGGGACTCGCAGAGGGGCTTTAGGGATGTGGCCCGCCAGCAAACAAGAGATGCCATAAGGGCCAAAGAGGTAGATGCTGCTGGTGAAGAATTCGCATCCGCTAAGGCTTCCGCTACCGAGCATAAAGGGACTAGCTAGGCCCTTCGCGGATGCGAACCACCAGCCGCTCAGAATGCCAGAAGGGCCAAATAGGTGTGTTGCTGGTAAAGATGCGCACAATCCACGAGGTCCGTTCACTACCGAGCAATAAGGAACTAGCCTAGGTACCTCGTGAATTGCGAGCTACCAGCAACACCCTTTAAAGTTTGCCAGAAGGGCGTAAAAAGAAACACAAGTAGAATGTTGAGAAGCAACAGAAAACACAGAAAAACACATAAATTAAACAAGAGAGAGCAAGTAAGACACATAATAAAATATACAGAAAATTACGATGAGAGTACATACTGAGGTTGAAAATTAGGTTAGAATTTTGGGTGGTCAAGTACATATTCGCTACAAACTCACTTACCCAGATTTGGGGCTTGTCAGAAGATTATTAAATCGCAAATTTGTAATTTAGAACTGGAAGATTAACGCTGAGATTTCCAATTGAGTTTAAGTGGTGCGCGTTGTGTGGCTGGTATCAAAGTGACGCTAAAAATATCTCAGGAAGGCCATCCGAGGTTTGCCGGAAGTCTCTTGTCCGTTCCATGACCTTATTTGGTAATGCACTCATGCCTCATAGCCGTTAGAGCCGTCAATCCAATCACTACACTGCATTTTAAACAATTTTGAAAGACAAACGTTCGTATATCGGAAGCTCAAAAATATATCGTGGTATTTTTTTCTGACAGCCTCGATTGACAGTTGTTTAACTGTCACGATATGAGTCGAATTGACGAGTAATTACTATCAAATGTTTTATATTTTTGGAACCATATTTTCATTATTATACAGTCCAAATAATGTTTAGTATTTATTTTAATCTTTAAATAATTATTTAGAATGCTGATGTATTCTAAAAAGTTATAAGTACTACGGCGACATCTTTCATCACGTGTAGAAAGTTTCTTCTATCATAGGCTATCTGAGATTTTTGATTGTTATATGCGACCTCTATCGGTGAGTCGCTGAACTACCTCAGCGCGCAGCAAAGGTAGTTAAGTTTATAGATTTAAAGAGCGCTTTCAACTTCAGATGGAATTTAGATAGTCGTTTGTGCGTTTGACTACAGATGGCGCTTATTTAAATTAATTTTGTGAAATTTTTAGTTATAATAACCGATTTTTTTAGATCGGTTACAAAGGAATACTTTGACTTGTGACCATTATCACATTAAACGCCACCGTTGAACAAAAGCCTTCTCCGCTGAGGAGGATTTGCCATAATCCCTACACTTGGCAGGCGTCCTGGGAACGCAGAACCAGTTGACAGTTCTTCAGAGGGCACATTTGCCTACCTTCTAGTATATTCTATTATATTGATATATGGGACACACCACAGAGTGGGTACATGACTCGGCACCCAACTTTGTCTTGCACTGAATAGTATAGTCTATAGCAAGGCTGGCCAAAGCCAGGCCCGCGGGCCACGGAGTGGCCCGCCAAGACATTTGAATTTGCCCGCCAAAACGTCTTCCATCTACGATCGATAATACCCGAGCGCGCATCGTTCAACGACGTTTGGGCACGATCGAGTATTGTCGCGCATCGATGTCATTTTATGTATTAATGAACATAGTTTTTTGCCCGGCGCCGCCACAGTCTATCAAATTTTGCCCTCCAGGAAAATCTATTGGCCAGCCTTGGTCTATAGTATAGTATTCATATTTATGTAAACTGTAGACAAAAACCAGTTGATTAAAGCGTATAATACAGCCGTTTCCAGTAAACCATAATAAAAAATGATAAAATATTTATTTTCATCAACCCTAACCAGGCCCTCGAACGTTGCCCTCAAAAGGAGTTAATATTCCACATTCGCCTCATTTACATGTGCGCGGTCCCATCAAGTGACACTTACTGGAACAAAGTTGCGTAATAACTAGGATGACTAAGGTTCTAGGTTTTAAGGATATAATAAAGATTATAATGTTTCACGATTTAGGATAGGGAACTATTTAAAAAATAAACGTTAATTTTTTTTCCAAAAAACAAAGCCCACATCCAACACTGAAAGTATGAAATAACTTCATACCTTTCAGTGTTAGAAGTCAGTTCATTTCTTTTCGAAAAAATAATACATTTTAGTAATAAAGCCTTCTTACAAGATCATTCACTTGCCTAAATTAGTGTCCATCGTCGACAACAGAAAATACTATTTCATTCATTTTTCAGTTTAGGACTATAACTTCTAAACGACTCAACCGATTTTGATGAACTTAGTATGGGAGTCCCTATTTTTTTATATAGCGTTTAATTCCATACGCTATTCAAATAAAACAATAATTTTGAGAATCGATCCACAAACGTGGTTGAAATCCGTGAACATACATAAAAACCCCAAAAAATCATACAGGTGAACATAGTACCTCCTCATTTTTGGTAGTCGAGTAAAAATGTTTAAATATTTCTTTGCATCGACCCTATTTAAAAAGGCCCTCGAACGTTGCCTTCAAAAGGAGTTAATTTCCACATTCGCCTCATTTACATGTGTCGCGGTCAAATCAAGTGACTCGCTGGGACAAAGTTCCATATTAACTAGGGTGGGTAAGGTTCCAGGTATTTTCTTTTCTGTTCAAAGACTGCATCATTTTACGATTCAGGTGACCCGTGGGGTGCCCGGCTAGAATGTCACCTACCTACCACTACCTAGTGTCGTAAGAGGCGACTAGAGGTAAAATACCGGAAGGTGGGCAGCAGTACCTTCTGAGGTATCTTAAACTGCGATCTCCAAGACGCCTGCCAAGCGTGGGGATTACGATAAACCCCCCTAACTGGGAGAGGCTGTGTTCAGCATTGGACAATCCGGAAGATACAGTAATAGGTATCCAATTAAAATGTTAAAAATATTACAAAATCACAAATATACGATAGGAAAAATTTAAGTCATGTGCGGGACTTAAAAAAATCACAAATATACGATAGGAAAAATTTGAGTGAGTCATGTGCGGGACTTAAATTTTTCCTATCTTATATTTGTGATTTTGTAATGTAATCCGCATAGCAGGCGTTATTGCAAACCTAACAACATTAATATGTTAAAAATATTCACAAAATATGTGTTAGTGTCAGATTGCATATTCAGTAATAATAAAAATGTTCCTTTACACGAAACGGAAAGTATTTTTTTCGTTTTCCTCTGTGTTGTAAACGGAAATACATACAAGTTTCAAATTTAGTACGCGATTAGAGACCAATATCTAACGTACAATCAAACGCCCAAGTGCGGGTCGAACCTTTGCCTAGGATCTCGGACTGTGTTTAAAACATACGATTGTATGGTACATACTGAGTTGGTACAGAAGTACGGAACCCTGAGTGTGTGAGTGTTGTTCGCACTTAGCCGGTTTTTTTATCTTCGAAAGGTTCAGCAAAGTCGTCTTAACTCCATGCACGGTTCATTTAATATCATTTTTTGCTATCGACCGTGCATAACTCTAGACACCCGACTGACCTTAGGACCTAAATTAGGACCCTGAGTGAAATCTGCGTTATCTTCACTCTATTGACGAGGCAGTTTTTTTTTTAATTTACTTTACTTATATATATATCTTATACAATGTTTTACTAAAAAGCATTACAAACGCGCAATAAAGAGCTTTGTAATTATATGGCAGATAGAAACAGAGATAGTATACATACATATTTGAAGCAGTGGTGAGTGCTCAGTGGCATTGGCTATGGACTGCCGCGCAGCAGGTCCATGGTTCGAATCCTGCCCAGAGCTTGAGCTTCACCGCATGGTGGAAGGGCATTTTGCAAATGCCCGCCTGGCTAGCGACCACCCTCAAGTAGAAAATCTGTCGCCAAGCATCTAACGGTGTGTTCCGGCAGCAGTCCTTCAGAGCCAGTGAAATAACAGGCTAAATGAGACTTAACAGGTATGTCTCGAGGTAATGGGCGCAGTGCAGTTCGTCACTTGTGATGAAATGCATCTGTTATAGGCAGAGGATACCGCTGAACATCAGGTGGGCCTCGCGTTTGTTCCTTCACAATAACATTAAAAATAAAAATAAAAATACAATTAATCTATTCTGTGTTAAAGGTAAGGCAGGTAGCTTTAAATATAACTGATGATATGGTCGAAGGTGTTAACTTGGCTTAACCTAGAATTACTGGCTCTCAAGGTCAGCTGCCGGAACACACCGTTAGGTGCTTGGTGAATGATTTATAACTTGAGCGTGGTCGCTAGCCAGGCAAGCATTCGCAAAATGCCCTACCACCATGCGTTGAAGCTCAAGCTCGCGGCGGGATTCGAACCATGACCTGCTGCGCGGCAGTCCATAGCCAATGTCACTGAGCCATCACTGCTTCAGGTTGAACACACAAACACAATTCAGCAGTGTTTTAAATGTCAATGTTTGTCAATGCTTACCGATAATATATGGTTGCCGAGGGGTCACAAAACATCACGACACAATACTCGATCGCGACCGTTATTCATTTAACCAAAAGTTTTAGGAAACTCTGCCATAATCACTCCCGAAACCCATAAAATCCCTTTTGTCACAGTTACAATTCAAAAGTTATCCTGTTACGTCCGGTCCTGCGGTTCTGACAGAAGAGTTCTCGCGATGACGTTTTCGCTTTGAATCTGAACACGGAACTGACCGAATGAGGTTTTAATTACGTCTCGACCACTTGTTAAGAAAACTTGTTAGTGTTACTTACTTTGAATCTGTGAAGTTTATTTTGCTATTTATAATGCATAGATAGCAAAATAATCACACTAAATATTTCAAAAATACTTTAAGTAAATACCGGGAGCTAATCATATTACTTTCCTAAACTTATCAGAGCGCTTGGTCGTTGGGACGCGTGATCTAAATGCTGGTGCCTATTTGGTTAAACGAATTAGCATTGCAATTCAACGTGGCAATGCTGCCAGCATCCTGGGCATACTATCAACTGGACCAGTGGGCTGGAGCGATTTGACTGCCTGTGAGTCAGCAACGACTTACAAGATGTCTAAATTCTTTTATTGTAGTAGCTGTGGTATTGTATATAGTTCGTAGTATTTTGTTAAAAAAGGCATACCGGCGGAAAATAAAATTCTTGTAGATAAACATTTAAAATATTCAATATTATATTGTAGAGATGTGAGAAAACGATTTTACGTTTACAGCTTGAGAATAAGAAATAATCTCAGAAAACTTCGTCTCAGGATGTAGTTTTGAAGAAACTATAACAATTTTATTTTGTTGTCAACAAAACAGCCTGTAATTTATTCATACAACGTTTGTGATTGATCTCTTTGGTATTTGAAACTTCCTCAAAATATCCAAATTCAAAAATCAAAGCATTTTTGTCCCTCAGGGAGTACACCGAGGGGAGAAAACGGTTGAGTTTCTCGAGTTTTCTTTAAAGTCAAAGTCAAAGTCAAAATCATTTATTCAATTTAGGCGTCTACGACGCTCTTATGAAGGTCAATTACAAATTTTAGTATTGAAATATTCTACATTGTACTGCCACGTTCAGCAAATAAATTGTATAGAGCCACTGCGAGAAGAACGGGCAAGAAACTCGGGGCCATTCTTTTAAACATCTTTTAACAATGTGTTACATACATACTATATAATAGAGTTATTACAATATTTGTTTAAATTATGTAGGTGACAGGCAATAGCTTGGCGGAGGCGGAATTGTCCAGGCATTTTTGTCGTTTATGTAATCAGAAACTGTGTAGTAGGATTTTTTAATCAATATGTTTTTCACATGCAACTTGAATTTCCCTTCTGTGAGCGTTGTAATATGTTTGGGAACTTTATTATAAAACCGCACACAATTACCTAAGAAGGACCTTTTATTTGTCTTTGCTAATCTAAAACCTGGCACCACTATTTTATCTTTATTCCTAGTATTGTAATCGTGATTGTCACTGTTTAATTTAAATTTACTCAAATTTTTACGAACATACATAATATTTTCAAATATATACAGACTTGGTAAAGTTAAAATATCAATTTCTTTAAAAAGATCCCTCACAGATTCCCTAGGACCCATTTTATATATGGCTCGAATTTAACCCTTTTGTTGCGCGTCGAGGTAAGGCATACTCTCGAACAGAAATATAACTTTCTCTCGAGTGTTACATAGTGCTTTATACTACACCCACGAAGAAAAAAAAATCATTATAAGTTTACTCGTATTTTTCTCGAGACTTCTCAAAAAGTAAGTTCTTTATTACTTCTTGAGCTGTATTTTTTATGTTTGGTGGAGTCATCATTATAAAATCGTCACTTTCATTATCAAATGACATGTTGGACAATTATTTAGAATAATTAAAAGCGAACTGTTCAATCTATATAGCTACAAAAATAAACAATACAAAATAAATAGCCGCGCTTTTTTTTCGTAGTTCACGAAAAGGTTGCCATTCTGCTTTTATTGACTATCGGGAACAAAAAAACAACATCTATTATCTAATAATTTGATATAAACCTTTTTTAAGTTGGAAATTAAAAAACAAAAGAACTCTAGGTTGATATGGATTTTCATACAACATTCATGCACTGCTATGGAGGGCAGGAATGAAATTCCATGTAATTTTTCCCACCACACATTTGTAAGGCAGAAATGACGAACTTTATTATAACCCGCTATTGAACAAGCAATGAGACACTTTCTGTATCTGATATAAAAATATATTTAGGTCTTGACTCTTCGGGCGCACGATCTAGAAATACGATCATTCTCGATCGGACGCTCGAAAAGTCGATACTTCCGTGAGGAAACAAAATGCGTTGAAAATTCTTCCGAAAGAGCTTCATGGAGTTTATGACATCATGCACGTCAGCTAAACATAAAAATCAGGCGAAATTGTCAATTGATATATTTTTATATTTCGAAATGTATTTTATACATATGTATTTTATATTGTAAATAAAAATTAAATATTTCATAAAATACTTTTCACAGATTTGTTCTTAATATTTTTTGTATTTCCGCAAGGTAACGCAAATTTAAAAATGAAAATAATACGAATAGGCTCCGTAGAGATGGAATTCACTAATCTTATAAACAGGAATCTGGAGCTGCTGTAGCTTAGCTAGATTTGTGAGATTCCCAAAACTTTTCTTCTTTTATAAGTATAATTTGGAAAGAAACATAATCCCTCAAGCGTCCTTTATTGTATACAAAGTGATCCTGTGTTTCGGGATATTTTTAAATAAAGCTTCTAGTCGTTTTACTAGTACCATAATAACGGCAAACACAATAGCCATCGACATCCAGTATATACGTAAAACCGAAATGCACCAGGTTGATTTTTTTTACAAAATTTGTTAAAGATTTTCCGTAGCTAGAAAGATAAAGTATAACAAGGGTATAATACGAGTAGTTAGAGATTAATAATAACAAATAACTTTTTTTTTTTTTTAAATCCATGAATGTATTTGAATTAATATATTTGAAAAACATGTCACACCTGAAGATGCTTTGTGTAGAAGCGAGAGGCATCGCCAATTCTTGCGGTTTGACTACTTGGCGTTTAGGACGTCACGTCAGCTTAACAAGAAAATTGACATTTTATATATTTTTAAGTGTTTTTCCAAAATATTAATGAATTTTTTTCTTAAAATATCTAAAATTTCAGGCGTTACTTTATAAAAATCCATTTATAATAATAACAAATACCTACTGTATTTGTTATTATTATAAATGGATTTTTATAAAGTAACGCCTGAAATTTTTCATTAATTAGAGTTTAGTCAATCATAGTGCAATAGTATCGTTTGTTCTCGACATGAAGCAAGAAGCAGTGATGGCTCAGTGGCATTGGCTATGGACTGCCGCGCAGCAGGTCCATGATTCGAATCCCGCCGCGGGCTTGAGCTTCACCGCATGGTGGAAGGGCATTTTGCGAATGCCCGCCTGGCTGGCGACTTTCAAGTAGAAAATCTGTCCCCATGCACCGTACGGTGTGTTCCGGCGGCAGTTCTTGAGAGCCTGTGAAATTACTTGATGATAATGAATTGTTGTCTCAAGGTGACGGGCGCAGTGCAATTCGTGGCTTATGACGAAATGCATATGTTATAGGCAGAGGTTAGTCCGCTTAGTCATGTAAGCCTCGAGCTTGTTCCGTCACAATAACATAAAAATCAAAAACCGGCTAAATGCGAGTGGGACTCGCGCACGAATGGTTCCGTACCATTATCTGTAACCTAATCGTGCAAGTTACAGACACTTTTCGCAGTGGCCGATCGAGCTGGGTGTGTACGGCGAAAACCTCTTTTATTGTATGGGAGCCCCGTTCATTATTTATTCTATTTTAAATAATTATATTTATAGAGAACAAAAAACTAAATATTCTTTGAATAGTTGAAGCGTCTACCTGTCACCGTTATTAGTATCGCGCAAGAAACGGTTAAAAAATCAAGTTTGTTGTATGGGAGCCCCCTTTAAATATTTATTATATTTTATTTTTAGTATTTGTTGTTATAGCGGCAATAGAAATACATCATCTGTGAAAATTTCAACTGTCTAGCTATCACCGTTCTTGAGATACAGCCTGGTGACAGACGGACGGACGGACGGACAGCGAAGTCTCAGTAATAGGGTCCCATTTTTACTCTTTGGGTACGGAACCCTAAGAAAACAAGACCTCTGATACACTTTGAACATAAAAGTTATATAGTTACTTGTAGAGTAGTGATCCTGACTAGAGCTCCGGAGTTGTGGTTTCCGGTGTGAACTCGAACACGGGGTTCTCTGACCGGATGTTTTAATTAAACCTCGACCGCTTGTTGAAAACTTGACAGTTTGACAAGTTTGTTCGATAGACACCCCTTTTAAAAAAAAGGTTACAAATAATTTTAATTGCCTTTGAACGCAATTTTTGAAGCAATCATAGCTGTGTTCGCTCTGGAATGCCGTGCCGAAGGTCCATGATCCCACTGCCCACGCCGGCTTAAGGTTCACTGGCGGAAGGGCATTATGCAAATACCTGCCTGATTAGCTACCACCCTCAAACAGAAAAAACAGTCACCAAGCAGGTGCTTGTTTGCAACAGTGTTTCTAAATATGATTACAAGCAATATCGAGTGCTAAGTAAAAATGATATTCACAAATCATTAGAGTTAAATTTTTATTTATTTGTTCTGGATGGGAATCAAACCTACCTCCCCCGGTTTCATGCCGGGTGCCTAAACCACTCAGCATACCTAACAGTTTGCCCTGACAACAATCGTTCGTCACTTGCAATAAAATGCTTTTGGTATAGGCAGATGTTATAGCTTAACAAGAGCTGGTCCTCATGCGTACCCCGGCACAATATGAAAATGTAATCTCAGCTGATGATAATTGATGAAAGATTCGAAGATTTTCTTCAGAGTAAGCTATAATTTTATTACTGGCATTAAAAAAACAGCTGCCAGCTGTTTGGTGCTTAGCGACAGATTTTCTTTTTGTTCATAATGTCAACAAGTTCTTTAATATATCAACGTAGTCCTTAGTTTTTTAATTCACAATTTACGTTCATTCATAGAACAATGAATATTGAAAGAAAATACATTTGTCAAAAAGAATAAAATTGCATTGTTTCACAGACGTAACACTTAAACTTAACAAAGCCCGTTTCAACACGTTTTCTATTAGGAACAAAGTTACTCAGACAGTGACAAAAGAGTTTTACAAACTCCGCTTCCGTCCCGAATCCTAAATGGGACGGGTCTGACTATCTCGTGATTTTAATTACACCCACTAATGGTATGCTGAAGTTGTTCTAAGATTGAAAACGTAAAGCCTAAGTTTTACTTAGTATATCTAACTAGTCTGGCCATAAATACTGTAACATACAAACTTTCATCTTTTTAATTATTTTGAAATTGGAACATGTCTATTATTTAAATAACTTATAGTACCACCAACTTAACTGTGCAGTTCTCGAGGGCGCTACTGGTCAAGGAAATCAACTACAAACTGTCACAATTTGAAGGAATGTTGTAGATCTTTTTCCTGCCACCTGAACAGATAAGTTGGTGGGACTGTACTTCGATTTTGCGCCATTTCACATGTTTTTGGTGTTCATAATCAAATTACAATATGGAATTGGGTGTTAAAGAAAATAGGAATGCAGTGATGGCCTTGCATAAAGTGGGTATGAAGCCATCGTTTATATTCCAGACACTTCAAAGGCTTGGTATCAGCCGTATGTTCGTATATCGTACTATCAACTGATACAACAACAATTCTTCTGTCGAATACCATAAAAAAAATCGGGGCAGCCTAGAACTACAGAGGCTGGTAATGCTGGTAAAGCCAGAGTTCGTCGAAATCCCATTTTTTTTGTTTATGTTATTGTGACGGTACACGCTCTCGGCCCATCTGATGCTAAGCGGATTAACCTATGCCTATAAAAAATGTATTTCTACACAAGGCACGAATTGCACTGCGCCCGTCACCTTGAGACATAGTTATTAAGTCTCATGTGCCTGTGATTTAACTGGCTCTCAAGGACTGCTGTCGTAACACACCGTTAGGTGCTTGGTGACAGATTATTATGCTTCCTAATAGGTATTCGACAAATTTTGGCTTAAAAAATCTTATCGCGAGGAAGTAAGATTCCCACTAGGAGTCTGTCGCGTATTATTAAACAAGACCTGAAGCTCGGTGCTTATCGTCGATAGACAGGACATGCCTTAAATCAATATTTACAATTAAAGAGATTGGATCCATCTAAGCGCCTTCTGTCACGATACGCATGTGAAGGGCAAAGAAATATCCTCTTTACCGATAAAAAAAATCACGATTGAAGAGCACTATAATAAGCAAAGTATACCCTCACAGTTCTAAAGAAGCTGCTCCTGCGTCAGTGATGGTTTGGTGGGGCGTTTCATTTATTTATTTAGTTATTATTTATTTATTTACATCAAAAACTCACAGTCTATGACCAAAACGTTTTTGAGCTAGAGTTATGTTATGAATAAAAACATAAGTCAGGTATGTGTTGTATTTTCCAACAACAATTTTCCAATATTATATTAGATTTAGAGTAGAATAAATCGATATCTGGCTGACGGCTTAATAGCTCATTGAGTAGTTTGAGTGCGTGATGTGTGGGCACGTGTTGCGAAGTGTATGTCCGCGGGGCGACTAGCAGGGCGCCGTGCCCACGCGCATCTATGCGCGAACACGTGCGCGAGGGCACACGCATAAAGAGTCCACATTGAGACAACGGTAGGGTTATCTATTCCATTATTTAAGAGCTGGTAGTAATAAAAAACTAGTGCATACTTTCGCCGCTAACAAATAAGGAGGGATATGACTAACTGGGATAGTACCCATAGATTTCCCTATAAATAAACCTTGCAAATTTCCTTTGAAGACGTTCAAGCAACAACGTATACTTCTTTTCGTGTGGGTCCCAAATCAACGCTTTAAATTCAAGTTTAACGGACTAAAGCATAATAGAGAGACACTATAGTACTCTTATCATTGAACCTAGGCGATTGTCTCATCACAAATCCTAATGATTTATATGCTCGCTTACACAACTCCGTAATGTGGGTATTAAATGTGAGTTGCGTATCAAGCGTAAGTCCCAGGTCTCGCATCTCCGTGACGCGCTCCAGCGGGGATTGACACATTCTGTAATTATAAACGTGGGGTGAGCGTGATCTAGCGAAAGTTATTATTTTACATTTTGAAATATTAAGTTCTAATCTGTTCTACTCACTCCACTCAACAACACTATCAATATCGCGCTGCAACGCTTCACAGTCGGCGAGCCTATACTTTATTTGCTGAAGGTGGCAGTACAATGTACAATATTTCAATATTAAAATTTGTAATTGACCTTCATAAGAGCGTCGTAGACGCCTAAACTAAACAAATGATTTTGACTTTGACTTTTTAACTTTTACTTTGATAGAGCTACTTCGAGAAGAACGGGCAAGAAACTCGGGACCATTCTTTGTATATGACTTTATTCTTTTACAATTGGTAAGTTATTAGACAAAATTTTTGTTATTAGATAGATGCATTATGAATAAAATTTATCTACTACAATGATCCCTAAATATAAACCTGTGGATGTCGTAAGAGGTGACTAAAGGTAAAATCCCGGAAGCTTGGCAGCAGCGCCTTTTGAGGGACTGATATCTTAAACTGCGATCCTCAAGACGCCTGCCAAGCATGGGGATTATGGCAAAACCCCTCTCTCCCCTTAATGAGGGGAGGCTGTGCTCAGCAGTGGACAATCCGGCTAATACTACAATGAAACGTCGAGTAAGGCAACATGATGAACTTGTAAAGGGTTATTTTTATAAACTAGTTATTCCTAACCTATGACAAGATATGAACTTATTAAAGACATTTTGTAATGTTTAAAACTGTTTATTATAATGTCATTTCATTCCATACATTTAATTACTTCCAGCTTTGCTATCTCTCCACTGTGGTGATTAGTATTCTTCCTGCATTTTTCTCTCAGAACATAAAGTTGAAATAATAATACCTTAGCTTCCTTCCCTTTGTTTATTTTACACACAGGAATAGCAAAGATGTATTGTTTCCGTAGCACAACCATTGAATTAGTAACATGAAAATTTAAGGAAAACCTAATAAAATTATACACAAGAGATAATTTTTGGAAATGCTACCAAATGATACGATTGTCGAGGGTTAATCTAAATAATAAATCAATAATATAAGTATATTTCCAAATATCTATTTTATATCGATATATATTTTAATAAAACACTTAAAAAATATAAAAATATATCTAGTGACAATTCCGCTTAAATTTCCTGCTAAGCCGACGTGACGTCACAAACGCCACGCAGCCAAACCGGAAGAATTTTCGACGCGTTTCGCTTCTACACGAAGCATCCTCAGGAGGTCTTGACTCGAGGAGCGTCGAAAATTCTTCCGGTTTGGCTGCGTGGCGTTTGTGACGTCACGTCGGCTTAGCAGGAAAATTAAGCGGAATTGTCACTAGATGTATTTTTATATATTTCCAAATATTTTAAATTTAATGAGATTGTTTTCACTCGAATTTTTATCATTCATATTTTTTTATTCACTATCTCCGACACCCGCAGCGTGTGTTCATATCTCATACATTTATTTGAAACGACTTAAGTACGAGGACCACCTGATGTTCTCAATACTCAATCATTTATTGCAATCATTAGTACATACAAATGCGGGTTACATGACTTATATAAACAAACCAAAATTAGGTGGAATGGTACATGATGACCCTAATAGGGTATAGCAATGTGTAGCGGAAGGGAACGATCACGAAAGAAGCACGTCAAATAAAAAAAACATGGCAAAATATAAAAGATTTCATTTGTAAGTAAATAAATAATAATATAAATTAAAACATCTGAATACACACAAGAAAAGAGACCTATTCTAAGTACTGAATCTACCGTTGCCGCATTATATGATAATAAAAGTTTTATCATAGTCAAAATGTATATTTTGACCTTCAAATCATACTAATCCATTATGACAAAGATATGTAAGTGCCCAATCGAAACTTTTTCCATAAAACCTTAACATACCCAAAAAATTCAGGCGCAGCCAAATAAATCATTTTCAAAAGGTATCAAAGGCGATAAAATTAACAAAACTATCAATCTCTTCGTCATTCAATAAAGCCGTTGTCGGTGGGTGTCGTCGTGTGAAAAATGCGCGAATCCGTTTAGCCCCTAGAGGAGCAATCAATCAATGGGAGAAATTGCGATCGTTCAGAAATTTTGCAAGAGGTTTTAGTTGAGAGATGTTAGCGGATCAACTTTTGATAGGATTCTGTTTGATGTTCTATCCAAAGAGTTTTGGCAATCGAAATCACAAACTTTGCATAACAACCAGCCAGAAATATAGCTCAATTTTTTTTTTGATCGGCAAATGTCGTAATTATGTTAAAGTAGCAATGGTAGATGATCTTTAAATAAACTAAAATATTTGAAATTAAAATGCCCAAATTTTATACGTAACTAAATAATTACTTCATCATCAGCAGCAGCCAATAATTGACATGATCCTCACGCTTGGCAGGCGTCTTGAGTATCGCATTGTAACGTGACATTTCTTCAGAAGGAACTGATGCATGCCTCCTTGTATTTTTCCGACGCTTTTTACGACTGTACAGGAAGATATAGAGTGTAAATCTGGCTTGGAACCTCATTGGGCATTACTTGAAGGGGAGATTCAGATCAGTGAGGATCTTCAGTGAGGAGCACGTTATGAAAATTAAAACATATTATGAATTAATAAAGTTTAATCTCACTGCGTACTGCACGTGGCGGCTACGACCGACTACGAATGTCAAAAATGTGCGAAAATTAGATACTTTATACGATTCTATATATACATATATACGAACTTTGAATATAATTCTTTGTATATTTTCAACACGGATTCGCCAAGGTATAAAGGATCACATTCATTATCGTTGGGGAGAGGTTCCAAAATTTTATTTTTAAACAGCTGCACTACAGATTTTTTATCTATTAATCAAACAGTTAAAAAAAACACCACGGATGTGCTGCCAAAACGTTGATACATAACATATATTTCTATAAAACCAATTTTAAAAATAAGTCTGAAGAGAATTTACCTTAAAACTGACCAATATCAGAGAATTAACTTACAATCACTAAAGCAAACAATATTATTTTTTTCATTTTGTGAAAGTTCTTTTTTACTTAGGTGAAAATTTTCTGAGGCCTTCCAATTTACGCTTAAAGCAGTTGAGTCGATATACGAGTAATCAATGTTTTTAAGGTCATATACTTAATTTATATAAAAATATAACATCTACCATAGACACTACGGCGCATTAGTGCACAGAAAAATGCGAGCTGTATAAAATTTGTCTTTTATATAACGGTAGCATTATAATACTAATAATATTGCATGGTGGTACGGCATTTTGCGAATGCCCGCCTGGCTAGCTACCACTCTCAAGTAGAAAATCTGTCGCCTAGCACCTAACGGTGTGTTCCGGCAGCTGTCCTTGAGAGCCAGTACTTCTAGGTTAGCCTGAACAACATCTTCGACCACATCATCACTTACCATCAGGTGAGATAGTGGTCAAAGGCTAACCTATCAGGCATAAAAAAAAAGTGTTTATTTCAGATAACTAAGATCCATACAATGTTAGTAAACTTATGCTTTGTGTTAGTTACGTTATAAATATAAGAAATACTAATAAATGATGAAATTGTCTTCAGCCCCAGGTAGTAGGTATAAATATCTACTCCACCAGTACACTAACGCATTTGGAGAATATAATTATATTTTGAGAATGTTTATTTTTAATAGTTTCACAGTTTCGTATTATCGATGTTCGAAGTATTAAATTAACTTACCCATACGCCTATAACTTAGTCCAAATGGCTATCAGGAACCATCAAACAGACATTTCCACCCAATAGTCGGCTATTAGTTCGACAAATATATTTTCCTGTTAATTTGTAGAAACGGTGGTCATAATAATATATATTAGCTTATCACTTAAGGATAATAATATGTATATAAATATTGCTTTCTCTTAGTCTGCTAATATTTTCAACTACGATATCTACTGATAAGACAGTATTCAAATTATCAGCAATATAATAATAAAATAAATTGCAGCACTAAGTTTTTTTATTTTAAAAATTCAATTTCTGATCTGGGTACGTCTCGTATAAACATAATTAACAATATATACTTTGCTCTGCAATTCTAACTTCATCTTTCTTATATCCATAATCTTTTGCATATCAATATTTTTTCCTTTATGATGTTGTGATGAATCACGCACGAGGCCTATTTGATGTTAAGCGGAAACCACTACCTATTACAGATGCATTTCGTCACAAGTGCTGAACTGCACTGCACCCATCAGACATACCTCAGACTAACGTACAGTTGTTAAGTCTCATTGTAAAATTATAGGGAACGGTGCGTGGTCATCAACCAGACTACTAGACATTATCTGATGGAAATAAGTGCTTTTTCAAATACTTTCGCAATGGTTTCGCTCCCCTTATATATTTCTTAATATGATTACAAGCATTGTCATGTGCTGAACGAAAATAACATATCCAAATTATTCGACCACAAAATTATTTGATCCGAACTAGAATCTAACAAAACCGTCGGGAACAAAAAAAAATAACTGTAGTCCAATAATTTGTAAATGTGATTAAACATTATATTCATTGTTAAAGGGAATATTAGAAATGAAGATAATACCTAGAACACAACTCAATTTATGCGTTATGGCGGGGTATTCTATTTTCGAAAATGAGACTGAAGTCGTTGGTGGTCATATTGAAATGTTACATACTTGACAGAGGTCAATTTTTAATATACAAATAAATATTTGGTAACCCAAGAGCATTTCATGAAATAATCTTCAGTAATTCAAAATAAATATCCTTTTATTATTTTCTGTTGACCCAATTTTCCTAAGCATGTCCCTAAGCCATCTATTTATGAAGTTTTCATCAATATTTCTACATGGTTTATGAAAAGGCCTCATTAATTTATAATTAAATGTTTCCACAGACGTTTGGCGCCTTTCAAATAAAGTTTGCTCAAGTTGTTAAGCTCAACACGCTTACGGACTTACGCTTGTCGGGAAGATTTGCTTTTCCGCATGTTATAAATTTAAGTACATTTGTTCCAAAATTTCGTTACATTACCATTACTGTAAAAAGGAACCTTAAATTCATACGGCAATCTCAATTTACGCTTGCATATATGTAAAAAAAAACATATAATAATTCATTTATTTGAGGCAGTATGGGCCCAGTAGCACTAAAAAAAAAAACGATTTTAGCCCTCTCGCAGGAAGAATATATAAGGAAAATTTATACAATATGATTATTTTAATTTATAATCCATTACCAAATGACATGAAATTATTAGATAGCAAAAGATTTAAAATGGAAGGATTATTTAGGTTAAAAGATAATCATTGTTACGTAAATTTATCTAATTATCCTTGAAGATATTCCTACCTTCGAGGCGGTATCAAACAAATTTCATCAAAATCTGTTTAGTAGTTTATGAGTTATAGTCAATTAACTGAAAAATTAAATCGCTTACCTGGATGATTGAATGGCATTTCGCTGTTATCGACGATGAACACTATTTAAAGCGAGTGAATGATCTTGTAAGAAGTTTTAATCTCTAAAAAAAGAGATCTAAATATTATCCAAAAATATGGAACCGACTTCCAGCACCCAAAAGTATGAAATAACTTGTGGAAGTTGTACCATGCTAACGTGAGTTCAGTGTTTGAATAAGCATTGACATGTTATTTCATACTTACAATGTAAGAAGTTGGTTCCATTTTATTTGAAATTATTTTTCTGATCTCATGTTTGTTACAAATTTTCTGCCGCATATGAAAATGAGCAATACATTCTGATCAGGTATAAAATAAATAGAAGTCACATAAACCTTTAGTGACATAAACCTTTACCACTTTAATGTAATAGAATCGAATTGAGGAAATTTAATTAAATCCCATTTTATGTCAAAGCTAATAAACGAAATTACCACTGATACCACAAAGGTTTAAGGTACACCAGATTGATAAACGTGGTTTTATCAGAACCGCAGTCAATTTTAATTGCTGCCTGGTCATTATTAACCAAATATTACCATTATGTCAGATCCAATTACATTTTCACTTTTGTGCCATAGGTGCTCATAATAAACGTACCTAGATATATATTTGTGATGAATTATGTACGAAGGCTACAATATTCAGAATATATGCTTTGTTGAATGAAAATTTTTTGAAGCAGTGATGGCTCAGTGGCATTGGCTATGGACTGCCACGCAGCAGGTCCATGGTTCGAATCCCGCCCAGAGCTTGAGCTTCACCGCATGGTGGAAGGGCATTTTGCGAATGCCCGCCTGGCTAGCGACCACCCTCAAGTAGAAAATCTGTCGCCAAGCACTTAACGGTGTGTTCCGGCAGCAGTCCTTGAGAGCCAGTGAAATTACAGGCACAATGAGACTGAACATGTATGTCTCAAGGTGATGGGCGCAGTGCAGTTCTTGTGATGCAATGCATCTGTTATGGGCAGAGGATACCGCTTAACATCAGGTGGGCCTCGTGCTCGTTCCGTCACAATAACATTAAAAAAATGTATGAATACCTTTCTGTCGGACTATGCGAAGTAATTTTGATTAACTACAAAAAAAAATACGATTTGAAGTGAGGTATTTTATTCTTCACTACGTAGATCTATGCATTTCTTTATTCCTTTCCCAACGTATCAGAACGTCATAGAGATACGACACATCATTTGCAAAACCACCCCTTCTAAAAACGCGGTTCTTTTTCCCATTCGTTCCTGTCATATTTTTTCAAGGAATCCAATTCGTCAGGTCGCTTTTACAGTGAGACGTTCCTTAAATTGAAAGATACGTCATAAGAAACTGAAGTTTTTTTCATATTTGACACACAATATATTTGTCTTATTAAAAGATCACAAACTAAATGATATACAATGCTACTACAATGTAAATATAAAGGCAACATACAGGCCATTGCAGGCCCACACAGTGCGTAGAGTATCCAGCATGATGCTAGACTTGTAGAGCACCCTTGTGTTTTTATATATTTATTTATTAACTTTATCAACAAACCACTACAAACTACATACTACAACGAAAGCATTTAGGCAACCTAAAGGCCATTTAAGGCCCACTTGCAGTCCAAATACTACAACCACGGATAGGTTTGCGTTCCATCAGACTATAGACTCATAGCTTAGACCATATTCATCTATAAAATTAAAAAAAGAAATTCAAAGCGGACATCATTTATTCTAGGGTAGTGTCTACAGTGCACTTACTTATAAAAACATTTGAAATCACAAATATACGATAGGACACATTTAAGTCATTTGCGGAATTAGAACCCGCGTCCATCCACTCCTTGAGCCGGGGTATGCTCTAAACAATTGAGCTAACATGACATGACGTCATAACTCAAATCTTTCCTATCGTTCTTTAACCATCGTGTTGGGAGGTATGGCGTGGATGGACGCGGGTTCGAATCCCGCACATGACTTAAATTTTTCCTATCGTATATTTGTGATTTTGTAATGTAATCTCCATAGCAGGCGTTATTGCAAACCTAACAATATAGGAAAATACATTTGAACTATTAAAATACTCTATTACTCTTTTGCCGTATACAGCAAACTTTGAAAACTGGGCATATAGTATGCATACCGAATGTACCAAAAATATGTTTTCATAGTTTGTGATCCTTCTAGCGTCCCACCCTCGCCAGTTTTTATTATTTGTATTTAGAATCATAACCATACAAAGTATAACGCTGCTTTAAAAAAAAACATGTTTCTATTTTCTTTCTAGTACGGAACTCTAAAAACAAACAATTAATTATGACTGGTTCAACAACTCTGCGCTTATTTATACATTATTTCATGATCCCGAAACAAATATGAATTCATATGTTGCAAGTATGTGTTTAGGGGTAACAAGTCTCCAGGGTCGTGTAACGTTACATGCTTCGAGTCCCATATCTTTCTGTTCATGTCATCAACGGACCCGCAAAATATATTCAATTTGTCATAAACGTAAACGCTTGGAAACAATGCTACTTATTAAGATGAAATATAGTCTTTTTTTGCGTATTCTGGATGCGAAAATTTGAGAAGATAAAATATTTTTTGATAGATGTTAGGTTACGGCTGAGGCATCCGATTTTTTTATATTTTGTAAAAGAGGTCGTAGATACAAGGGAAATGTCATAAAATGTTATTAAATAATTTTGGAAGAATCTGACCTGAAATGAACATGAACTTAATTTAGACATTTTCCTTTCAAAACGATGACCACTATGAAGTTCGTATTTCATAATGAAATTCACTTTTATTACCATTCGAAGCAGAAAAAATAAGGCCCCTGAGTTATTCTTTAAAACATGTATGTAAACAAGTTTATAACTTTAAAAATAATCTCTGCAGAATTTGTACTAAACTGTTGGAAATGATTTATAATACTTGATTAAACACATTGTGCAATTATATTAATGGAAATATAAAAACGAAAGGTCAATATGGATGTGTATAAAATAATCACAATGAATCACTAAACCTCATAAGTCCAGAGATGAACGGTGTTGAACGACCTGTTCACGTTTGACAAAATTTCGTAGGATACGGCCATGAGCTCTGACTGTGTACAGGCATTAAGGAAATTAATCAAGGAGCAGCTCTTTTTGTTTTTTTTATTAATGCCTTGTGGTTTAGCCTTTGACCACTATCTCACCTGATGGTAAGTGATGATGTGGTCGAAGATGTTGTTCAGGCTAACCTAGAAGTACTGGCTCTCAAGGACAGCTGCCGGAACACACCGTTAGGTGCTTGGCGACAGATTTTCTACTTGAGGGTGGTAGCTAGCCAGGCGGGCATTCGCATAATACCCTACCACCATGCTATAACTACTGCCATCCTAAGACGACAACCGGGACCGACGGCTTAACGTGCCCTCCGAAGCATGGAAGCGCTCAGTACTAATGTCACTAGCGGTCACCCATCCAACTCATGACCGCGGGCGACGTTGCTTAACTTTGCTGATCGGTTGAGAACAGCTAAGTAAACTTCGCTATGAGCACTTCAAAAGCAGCTACAATATCTCATTCGATATCCTATCCAAAAAAGAAATAATAGTCCGGTCAATTTAGACATCCGAGGATACAAACATTTGCAGCCAGCTGAAAATTGATAATTATTCATGATACCATTATAAATGAAATCTTCGAATTCCTCATCTATCCGACACATGGAAAAAAATACTCGGGGTCAAAGGTCACAAAAATAGGATACCGCGATTTCTTGCAATACGGTAGTTAATCATAAAATTAGCCAAGACAAAAATTTTACATCAAACAATTATCTATAAAAAATGACTAAACACTTTTTTTTCTGAGAGCCACCGTTCTTTAGATATAACGATTCAAAAAGTTGAAATATTAGTTAATTAAGGTTAAGTTAACCTTATAAGACTCGAGTGCACGTAGCACGCTCCATACAAAATAAATTTCGCGATATGTTAAATACCAGGAGTTCTAACTAGGTGAAATTTTTCAAGCATATTCCTGAGCCTTATATCTATGCATCTTGTGTGCCTGTTTTTCGATTTATCATATATATTTTATCTCCAAATGTGGAAACTTAAATTCCCATTCTAGAACAAAGTGCCAAAAAAATTTAAATACATAGTTTTATGGAAAAATTTCAACCCAGAAGGATGTTTAAAATAACAGAAAACGACGTTGAACTGGTAATGGTCTGGAGCATTTGAACTGCCTGTAAGTCTTCAAAGGCTTGTCGGTTATAAATTTTTGTATTAATTTATTAATAAAGGATATTAAAGAAAAGTATCTGATTAACCTAACCAATTTGATTTCAATTCTCCTAGTAGATATATTATATATAAAGGAGAGTAACCGCCTCAGATACATATAAATGGTGGGATTATTTGTCTTTGGCGTGCTCAAATTGCTCTCTTCACTCAGGATTTAAAATGTCGTCCATGACGTAAGACTACTGATTCATCCCCTCAATACAAGATCTCCAAATAAACATTGCTTCGAAACAACGTTATTAATGTTAAGTAGGCAGCAAATTGTCAGAACCATAATATATTTAACAAATTATTGGAGTACAAAAGTTTATGCCCAAGGCGGGAATCGAACCCGCGTCCTCCGATATCGAGTCGGATGCCTAAACCCCTCTCGGCCACCTGGACACGGCATTGGTAGCCGAAATTTCATACTCCAATCGTACTTTAACCGTCATAGGGGACGGAACGCTTGTTTGTACTCCAATAATTTGTTAAATATATTTTCGCTTAGCACGCGATAGTGCTTGTAATAATATTTAGAAATGCAGATCCATAATAGTTGGCATGTGGGGTGAGACAGTGGGAATTAAGCTCTTTCTCTTTTTTTTAAACTTGTACATTAATTAACTAATCGAGGCACTCAGCGAGTATCAAATTGGTTGTTAAATAGATAGATGAACATCTTTTTTAAAAATATAAAAAGCTATGCGGGTTATATGGTACTTTTATGCATTGTGGCATCCATTCCTCAGCATGGTGCCATCCATGAGACAGGAGTATGCCATCCTTAGTTGCACTGCCACCTATACCACACCGCTATCTACGGCTGCTTCAACATGGGCATAACGAAAACTCCGAAGAAGTGGTGGGCCCCACCTTTGGATTCTTTCAGTTTCAGTGGTGGCTTAGCCACAATTACTAAAGCCCCCACTACATACGTACACTACATATACATGCTTATCCCAATAGATTTAAGGAATATGATAAAGTTTTTTCCGAGTTCCAAAATAGCAATAGAATATTATTATATACGATGAAGTAAAGTCAATGCAAATTTGAATCATTTATAAAATAGTCGGTAAGTACATTAGAGCTTTCAATTCAAGTTAGTACAATAAAAGTTTTATTAGATATTTTTTGTATGATTGGTACCAACAACCACTGCTGGTTTCGAAGCATGCATGGTCGACTATTGTGACAAAATACAGTGTGGTTTATATCAGCAAAATATCCACATAAGCCGTCAACTCGGCGTCGGAACTACATTGGGTAATTTAGTGGCACATTTTACGTAATCGTGTACCATCAGGAAGAAAAGTGGTACACAGATACAGTTAAGCGGAAATGGTCGAATAAAACAAAATGTACGCGGCAGTTAATGGTAATTGGTGTGCTTAGAGTGTGGATATACAGGCTAGAACAAGCCGATATAATGTTTTCTTTCGTAACCTTCATATAAAGTTATGATCATATAGACAAAACAGCTATTTGAAACGAATAGTAGGATGGAAATATCTTCTAGAAATATGAAGTAATATTACGCACAATAGCAAGTAAAATTTTTATGTAGGTACATATTTTGAAATAAACAAAGCCATTCAGTATGTACTTAGAAGAAAAATCTTTATTTATAGGTTTTGGCAGCGTAACAGCCTTCGTATATTTTCACTAGCTGTAAAATGTATTTCAGTGTTATTTTATTCATATACACAAAATATTTCTCATCTAAAATGTTTCATTTAATATACTAATATTTAGAAATAAATATCAGAATTAAATCTATATCCGGGGTAACTTTCTTCACATTATATATTAGGGACACTTATATTTACCTTTTTCATCTAGTGAACATCCTCAAAATTAAAATAGTGTTATACATACATGATTTCTAATATCGTTTTTAATTATAGCGTATGCAATCATTATTTTACCCATATAACGTGTTTTTTTTATATATGAATATAGAAAACAAGCACAAAAAATATAATTAGACAGCTAAATTAAGTTCTTGCTGGTATTATTTGTATCTTACATACAAAACTTACGCATAATGAAGAAAAGTGCGATGCACAAAACGGTACACGTCACATTCGTTAATTTGTCAGAGTCTGACTTAACGCACGTGACACGTTAATGGGTGTGCAAGTTAACGCATGTAACATGAACTAGCTGTTGGTGTCGTTCCAGCTTTCCAGGGCAATATCGTGCGCAACGGTGCGAAAGCACGCTGGAGGAAATCGGATGAGGGTATTGAGGGTGGTGTTCCACGGGAACGTTGCCCAAGCTATCCCCAGCCCGACGCGATTGGTACTATTTATCCTGCATAGCTTTTCTTTGTCCTAACGGCGACAAATCCACAAAACATGGCTCAAAAGGCTTTTGGCCACTATTTTTATCAGACTTACAAATGAGAGGATCTCAAGTCGACTATATGTTTAGTTTTTTGTATTTGTGTTACGATTTTACGCTGCTCCTTATGAACTGATTATGTTATTTATTTTTTATTATGTAGAGTATACATTCAAGTTTTCTGATTTCAATTTCATCAGAAACGGTGGATTAGTTTTTAAGTTGTAGTCAATAAACTAAAAAAATTATATGTAACCTAGATGATTTACTGGTCAAATTGTCGATGGTCAACTGTATATAAAGTAAGTATATGATCTTGTAAGAAGTAAACACCACTTATCTTATTTTAAAACCGTAACCTACTTTTATATGTAAAATATCAAATAACTTGTGAAAGTTTTACCACGATAAAGTGAGGCCAATGTTTTGTGTTTTCGTGTAGTAACTAATGAAAATTATTAGCCGTTACGAATATGGGAACGTGCTTGAGTGTATACCGATTTAAAATAAACAAAAACATATACTTTTTGGTTTAACTCCAACCTTCACACAAAATTCCAGTAATGAAGCCACCATTTTACTAAAACAAGACTTAAAGTGGACTGTTTCTTACTGTCAAGAATTCTTATAACTCCAACTTGACTTTGAGTACATTATTATCAATGTACGAACAAATAAAATAAGGCTCATATTATAGTACACTGCCTCTTCTAATCTAGGTGTAGGTTTACATTACAAGTGAAACCACCCTGTGCATGCGGAGAAAAGGTATTAATGACTAAAACAATAATACATTAATTCACAGAGAACCTTGCATGCGTGATTCAGCTTTTACATCGCTCATTTACTAGCGCATCTAGCGGCGATAGAAAGAACTACATCTAATCAATCGGATCGAAGATTAGTTCTACATTGCTGAATAGATGGCGTTATAGGTATTATACAGTCAATTCAATTAATATTCACACGAGTTCAAATTGAATCTATATGCGAGAATTATTGAAATGATATCAGTAAATTTTAATCATGCTATATTTTTCTTTTGATAATTTTGTACTCACCATTACGCATTTATTTTCAGTACTAGTTCTACTAGTTTTATAAATTATCACAAAACCAGCAAGTGATTTACAATAGCGATAAATTCCGCCTGTTAACTTATCTAGCTTTAGACAAATAGATTTCCATTTGTTGTCTGACAACACCCAGAGTACATTTATTGGAGTTGTGATATTAGACTTACAGATGGAGTGCTTGTATTAATAATATTTCGATAATGATTCCGTTTTACCAGTCTAAATTAACACCAGCAATAACTTCAGTCAGCTGTCATAAAATATTAATAAACTAGTTTTTAAAATAATTATATATTACGTAACATGTTACTTGGAAATCATTATTCCTTACGCTATGAAAATTAAAACATTTTAGAAATCATATACTTAGTATGAATTTTATTTTTCCGATATTCACTATATGAAAAGTTAAAAATAAGTGTTCATCTCTATTTCATAAAATGTACATAAGCGAAATAGTTTCAATTTTAATATTTATTTCTATACATCAGTATTATGTTATGAAGATTAATATTTTTTTGTAATATTTATTTTGTGCTTAGAATAATATAAGACTGAACAGACAAACATGGCAGTAAACTATAAAAAGGCTGTTATGCTGCCAAACACTAGAAATAATGTTTGTTTTACTACAATCTATTGAACGGCTTTGTTTATTTCGTAATATGTACCTATTTCTATTCTTGAATTATCTCGAGTACGTAACCGTGTTACTAGAAGTAATTTCCCATAATCTGTTTGATCTATTATGATCATAACTTTGTAAGAAGGTATTTTTTTTTTTGTACATTATATATGTTTGCGTTTGACTCCATCTCACCTGATGGTAAGCGACGACGAAGTCGAAGATGAATCACGCTTGCCCAGAAGAAACCTATTTACTCATTTTTTGAAAACACCAGGATTATACGCACCTGGAAAGACTGACGATGGGAGAGAGTTCCACTGCTTCGCTGTTCGCATGATAAAAGAGCTCTGAAATCGCTTTGAACGAACATGCGGCAAATTGACAGTGAAGGCATGAAAGCTCACGCCGCGTCTGGTAGTCTTATAGTGAAATGGAGAAGACGGTATGAGATCATGTAGCTCTTGAGCACATTCACCGTTACTAAAGAAAACATTACATCAGCTTGTTCTATCCTAATAATTTCTTGTTCTTTGCCGCGTTCCCTTCGGCTCAGATGTGTAAGGACTCCCCTACGCCCTGGGCGCTGGCATCGCTCGTTAAACACAAAGGCTTATATGGATTTTAATGTGTCAGTACGTCCACGCTCCTTAGTATTCACTTTTTCAAAGCTTTCTAGCTCTCACTCGCGGGCCCATTTCCAACTAAATCATTTCTTAGTATATTATATAAGGGAGCTATATAAACTTCCTTAAATATTTTACTCAGGTAATTGACGAATTTAGCATATAAGTTTATAGTTCCTAAGAACGATCTTAATTCCGTAATAATACGAAGTCTAGTAATGCTGAAAAAATCCTTCAATCTCCATTTTATTCCCTTGCTGTAAAATCTACAATTTTCAGTTGTTTACTACGCATTATTAGTTCATAAATCCAATTAAAAGTGAATAAGTACCATAAAATAAAGAGAAAAATACTAAAATCTGCGATTGTTCTTTTGTGTGCCCTCGAATATATGAACGTGATCAATATCCAATAGAGTCCATTTTCTTGATTTACTCGGCCACTTTCTGTTCAAAAACATCGTTATATCGGTTATTGCAAACGTTGTACCTACGGCTAAGAAAATGAAGGTCATTTGTTATCTATCAGCTTCGTTGGTCAAGTAACATTGAGCATGGGAATCTTTAGGATTTGGGTTCAATTCCCAGTTAGACTCTATGTAAGGATTATTCTGAAAAAATGTATTCAGTTCACTTCCCTTAAAAAAAAACAATTATTTACCACCCTATTAACGTTGGACGGTTTTTTTACAGGTTAGTATTTGACCTGTATCTCACCTGATGGTAAGTGGTTATGTGGTCAAATATGGTCAACAGATTTAACCTGAATGCAGATTCACTTTTAAGTACAGCGGCTGGAGACACCGTAAGGCTATAAAGCACGTAGCGCTTTTCATACTAACGTAATTTCATCATATTTTTAATACCAAGATTTGAAAATCTGTGAAATTTTGCGTATATATCCTGTGACCTAAACTCTTTGCTTCTAGTTTGCCAATTTCCGAATTATTATTTATTTTATCCCCAAATGAGAATATAAGAATGACATACAAAACGATTTATTCGAATTTTATTGAAATTACTTAAATTTACGTAACACTAGCAAACCGGAAGCATTGATTGGCTCAAGAACATGCATGCCAAATTTCTTTGTAGAGTGTTTAAACACTACATGTGTATAGAAAGCGCTTCGAATGGTATCAGCGATACTGAGAACAATAGAATTTCATTCATAACTAGGCCTAAGTGGGTGGTAATGTGTAGATGAAAACTTAGGTCGAAAACTAGCTTATCAACAAAACAAAAACCTTAAGTAATTAACATCCCCATTTCTATTAAGATTTTCTGTATACCAAGGTACTCATGTATTGAATATATATTAAAAATACCAAGCGCCTTAAAATTCTTATTTAATTAATTGAGCTGAACGTTTTAGGATTTGGATACAACCCTTTTTCAAGGCATTTGCTTTCCATATGGAACCAACCTTACCAAAATTAATCACGCAAATAACAGCCTTTTGGGCCCAGATATCGGTTTATTCTTGGAACCTGACAATGGACTCGTAAAGAAAAAATGGCATTTCTTATTAATAATGTATTAAGAATATTAAACAAATCTTTATAATATACAAATCTATACTAATAATATTATCAAGAGGAACGGTTTGTATTTTTGTATTATTATATTTTTGTATGAAAAGAATAAACTTGAAAACTACTGGACCGATTTGAAAACTTCTTTCACCATTAGAATCCTACACTATCTCTGATGAACATAGGCTACAGAATATTTTCAAAAACTTAGAGATCCGTATGAAAACTTCTTAAATGCAACCCAAAGTGTGAAAAATGACAAAAATCGTTATATCGTGTACGCTGCGGATATTGTTGACAATAGAGCAAAGTAATGTACTACTCTTTTATAGAAGACATCAATATCTATTAAAAAGTCCAGCGTTCCGTATATGTTTTACAATACTGTTACAATTGCTACTTTTAATCTGTTATAATAATTTTTGTTAAATATACGAGCAAAGCCGGGGTTTTATACTTCACGACACGAGTATCTGAACAAATAAACAATATCAGTGCTTCTATTAGCATTCAGTAATCGCATTAACATATGAGAAAGCTCAAGTGGAAGTGGGCTGGATACGTAGCACGAAGTCAGCTGAAAGATTTGCTGCAATTTGGAGATAGCTTTTGGCTACAATTTGGGCAGGCCCAAGTGGCAAGAGAGCTAGAAGCCGTCCTAAGGAACGCTGGGTTGACGAAATTAAAAAATATGCTGGTGACGACTGGATACAGAAAGCAAAGTCAAGAAAAACCTGGAAACTGTTAGAGGAGGCCTATACCCACTAGGGGCCTTAACTATATAATTTAATTGTGTATAATTTATCACTATATATAACTTAAAAACTTAATTAAATTTAAAACCCTGTAAGTTAAGGAAAAAAAAAGAGGATTTATTATTATTATTATTAATCGCATTAAATCAATTGTAATACCAGATTTTTTTACATATTTCTGTGGCTGTCGTAAGGAGGACAAAAGAAAATGACAGCAGAAAATAACTGGGCAGTAGTACCTTCTGAACAACTGGCATCCAACACTGCGATTCCTGAGGCACCACCCAAGCGCGGGGATTATGGAAACCACCTATTACCTTATTGGCTCTTGATCAACAGTGTTAGTACTATGGCAGTCAAAGTGATTGGTATCACAAATTTTTAAAAATTGCCTTTGAGTCTGCAATGACTTGTAGGTGGTCTAAATGCTTACATTGTGGTAGTTGTATATAGTTCGTAGTATATATCAATAAAGAAATTATTTGAGATATTTTCATAGATAATTTATATACGTTTATTTGTATATTTATTAAAGGTCAATATTTTGTTATGAACAATATTGCAATGGCTAGTTTATAATCGGTAACTGAATGTAACCATACAGTGTTTTTTTAAGTTACATTAATTTGAGTATTGACTCTTACCTAAGCTGTGGGACACTATATTGGGTTGCAGCCGCACCACTGCCGTCACATCAGCACTAGGTATCTAAGAGTTAGTAGACCCCTGGTAAGTGCCTACAAGATAGTCCCCAGTTAGACTAAGTTAGTCCCCGTGGTGTGCCGGGTTAGAATTGCACCTCCCCACATCATCCCGTGGGTGTCGTAAGAGGCGACTAAGGGAAAAATACTGGAAGCTGGGCAGCAGCGCCTTCTAAAAAACTGCCATCCTACACTGCGATCCCCAAGCCGCCGGCCAAGCGTGGGGATTATGGCAAATACCCCTTTTATAGGTGGAGACAGTGTTCAGCAGTGGACGATCCGGCTGATACAGACTACTAGTAGCTGTAGATAATGTTCAGTATTTGTTTGACAAATAATTATGGACAATAGTTAACAATAGAAGTTGAGTATTTCCTCCTTAATCAAGCAAGTTAAGTCGAGCCATGGATTTTTTTTATTGATGCCTCAGAAGTATTATTAATCATTCACAGCAATGGTAATACGCCGCACACATCTTCCACGTTTCATGTTCTCCCCTGGCCACAGAATCTGAAGAGGTACATCCTAACATACCGCTTGAGCGTGTGTTTGAAACAGGCCACCCATTGTGTTTGCGTAGCTAAGCATGTACTTAATTTGTACTTGAATGGCGCAGCGAATGTTTGCGCCGCGTCTCGATATTGTTTTCCAAGCCAACGCGAGAATATTAGGAGTAGAACTTAGCAGTGTGCAATTACATTCTGTCACTGAATTGAAGAAATATTGTTGATTAGATAATATTATTACACCTCCGTGGAGTGCCGGGATAGAATGTCACCCCCCATTTCTTCTCTTGCGTGTTGACTAAGTGAAAAATACCAAAAGGTGGGCAGCAGCACCTTCTGAGGAACTGCTATCCTGCGAAACTGCGATCCCCAGGACGCCTGCCAAGCGTGGGGAAAACGGCCTAAAGACCAACCCTCCCATAATGGCTGTGTTCAGCAGTGGATAATCCGGCTGATTCAGTATATTATAATGACCAATGACGTGGGGACTGGATTAGAATTACATCACTGCATATCTTCATGTGGTAGAAGGCAACGACAGGAAATATATCAGAGGTTGGGCAGCGTCTAATGAAGAACAGCCAACTCAACCCTCTTCTCCAAGACGTTTTCCAAGCGTAAATATAAGCGAAAACCGAGCACCTTCAAATGAACAACAAACAAAATCGGAAATGTGCGAGTTGGACTCGGACATCAAGGGTTCCGTATCAACATATTGTACGAAAAAATCATAATATTTTCATTAATTCAAGATCGTTTGGGGCCAGTCCAGCATTTCACCAAATTTTATTATTTGATATTGTAAGTTAGATATTCGACTATAATAGTTCTTAATGTGACGTATGTTTGAATTTTTTAGGGTGCCGTGCTAGAAAATGGAACCTTATTACCAAGCCTCGGCTGTCCGTCCGTACGTCCGACCTTTAAAGAGCTGCTTTGGAAACTTAATAGGTAGGTGATTGAAATTTTCACAGTTCACACAAACATTTTCTTGGTGGTAGGGTATTTTGCGAATGCCTACCTAGCTAGCTACCACCTTAGAAAATCTGTCGCCAAGCACCTAACAGTGTCCCAGAGGCTAGGTAATAGGGTTCCATTTCCCCTAAAAAATTAAATTTACTTTTTTTTTATCTAAAACGCTATACCAGACTACAAGTACCTTCGGTAAGTACTTCGATGATTCAGATTAGTTGCACCGTATGCCCTTATCTAAGATCTAAGGTCCTAAGTTTAATCAAAAACCATTCAACTGTTTAGGAAGCATTTGGAATCAAACACAAACACACTTTCTCTTACATATATAATATCAACAATATCAACTCATTTACATTAAAACTCCTTTGTCTCTCCGGAACACACCATTAGGTACGACAGATTTTGTACTTGAGGGTGGTCGCTAGCCAGGCGGGCAAAATGCCCTTTCACCATGCGGTGAAGCTTGAGTGAGTGCTTGAGCACGCGGCGGGATTCGAACCATGAACCTGCTACGCGGTAGTCCATAGCCAATGCCACTGAGCCATCACTGCATCAAAACACGTACTGCATATCTACGATATTTTTTCTAGTAACGACATCTAACCATTTTACATAGCAAGTCCCTAAAACATTTTCTCTACTCCCATCCTCACGAATTGCTCCTCTATATCAAAAGAAGTCAATAAAACGTTGACCATAATAATAACGTAAATGGAGCATCCTAAAAAATTGCTTTTAATATCAAAAGGAGCTCAAACCTTCGGAAGTACTTTTTCACCCTAAACCCAACAGGGATGTTATGAATTGAAAAGCTCTTTTATGTTACAAAAAGTGGATAACCGTGCCAAAAACAAAACCGGTTTTGTGTAAAACGAGTTAAATGTAAGATAAAAATTAGGTTTTGCTTTTAAATGTGAGGCAAACATTTGAAATACTTTTCTTTTTTGAGTATTCTTTAATAGAAAATAATTCACTCAAGTAACGTACAATATATTATGTATCTTTTATTACAACTACCATGTAAATACAACACTACAACTACAAAAAAGTATTAAAGCAACCTGAAAGCCATTGCAGGCCTACAGGCAGTCCTAATTTCCAAATTCAGCCAATCTAAGTTAACCTGAACAAATTATTCGATCGCATCATCACTAACCGTCAAGTGAATAGTCAAACGCTAATCTAACAGCAATTAATAATAAACGTGTGAGGATGGCTATAGACAAAGTTCAAAAGGTTTTTTTACTACACCAGTTCGTAGGTATCTAATTTGAAAATGGCGACGCGCTTCGAGCAGCAAAATGAAGTGGCAAATAGTCCGAGCTGCTTTTGACGCGTCAATTATCCTTGATGGATGACGCGGTGCAGCCGTGGACGTATTCAAGATTTTTTTGGGCTAAATACGCCTTTTTTCTTTTCTATGGTGGTATTTGTGCATATTTACAATGTGTTTAATGCATTAATTTAAAATTTAAGCTATTTTTTTTATTTTTTTTGTACTGTTGATAGGTAAGCCTTTGACCACAATCTTAACTGATGATAGGTGATATGTGGTCGAAGATGTTAACAGGCTCAACCTATAATTACTCGCTCTCAAGCCCAGCTGCCGGAACACACCGTTAGGTGCTTGGCGACAGATTTTCTACTTGAGCGTGGTCGCTAGCCAGGCGGGCATTCGCAAAATACCTACCCTTCCACCATGCGGTAAAGCTCAAGCCCGCGGCGTGACTCGATCCATGGACCTGCTGCACGGCAGTCCGTAGCCAATGCCACTGAGTCATCACTGCTTTGAAATATGCTTACAAAATTGAAACCGCGAACGGGGTACTTTTAAAGAACCTTTGGCCATCCGTCTCTGAGGCTCGGTCATATGATCTGCCAAACTAAGCTACCAAGGTTTTCAGTAAGTCACTCGTGGTGCAAATTCTTAATTTATAAGCCTATATTCGCTTAGCTATTTTATCAAACGTAGCATTACCATAGAACATATAATAATACTACTGCAAAACTAAGTGTTTTCTTTCTTTTACGGGCTCATAAATTGGTCCTGGTTGTTGTCTCAGGATGGCAGACGTTATAACATGTTGGTAGGGCATTTTACCAGCTACCATCCTCAAGTAGAAAATCTATCACCAAGAACCTTATGGTGTGTTCCGGCAGCTAATCTTGAGAGGTAATTCTAGATTAGCCTGAATATCATCTTCGATCACATCATCACTTACCATCCAGGTAAGATAGTGGTTAAAGGCTAGCCTGTCAGCTATAAATAAAAAAGTTATTAATAAGTGTGTAAACACTTCTGATATAGGCGTCAAAGGCACTGTAGCCAGTAAAATTATGGACCAATGAGATATAAAAACAACTAACGTCTCTAAAGTATAGAGAAACGTAGAACTATGAGATAGTCAAGGCACCATCAGGCGGGCGCTTGTCAGGCGCATCACTTCATAGTACAAAAAAAATCCTTTGCTACGATCACTAGTTCCATTACTGATGCTAAATAAGATCAAAGGTAAAGTTTAGTTGAATATCTCATTCTAGGAAAAAGGGTAGCTTTTCGATCGGTCGGAACACCTGCCACTGGCGTGAGGTGACTCAACTAGGTATTTTGCAAAGTAAATCTTGTTATTATTTCCCCGGTGTTCGTCACACTCAAATAGAAAAAAATTAAGCTACTTCTCGGCCTTTTATATTTTTTCAAGAAAATAGGTCAGTAGGTAGTTGTAAGTAATGCTACAATATGTGTTTTCTAATACCACAAAAACGATACAATAACATATTTCAATATATATCGTAGAAAGATTCAGCTTCGGTTTTCCGAGAAAACTATTGGATCCACTTTGGGCATCTTCATCTTGCTAGTTTACTGCTAAGCATTTGCCTTCGGTGTTTTATGACAACAATTATAGGTGAAAGACAACATTATGTTGTAAGTATAATCTAAATGACATCAATAGGATTTTTTTTAATGATATTTAATAGTTGTTAAAATGTATACGACGACATTTCATCCAAGCTATTGTCTTGAGAAAAATAATAATGAATTAAAATCAGACAAATGCTCATGAGCATTTGTCTGATTTTAATTTTATTCCTACTATCCTTAGTCCGTCCACTATGCAGTTCATAGCGAAACTAATTGAATACTGCTGATTATGACTGAATGTGACAGATCGAAGCGGATTTCGTACATGAAACTATTTTCCTGCTCCATTATCGTTAGTAACTGTCAATTATATTGATATGTTTGAAACGTGTTTCAGAAACATTTTGATAATGCAAACTAGGGGCACATAAATCATTAGCAAATGGCACTAAAATGCGTTAACTAGTGTATGTAATCGTTAGGCCTTTATTTAAAAAGACCATAAATACTGGATGACTGACGGTTCAATTAATCAACTATGAATTGGTTTTAGTACTTATAAATAAAGTATTATTTAAGGTTATTGGTAAAATGCTAACAACCTCTTAGGGTTGACTTCTGCTAGTCCTAACAAACATTTTGGGATGTTTTTTTTCCCTACTCCGAGCCAAGAGCGCCCACGCCACGGCAAGTGCACGCGGTCCAGTGTTGCGCCACGGCAACACTGGACTGCGCTGTGATCCCTTTGAATAGAGTTATGTAATATTTACATCGAGCAAAGCAATAAAAAAATTGAAATAATACATTACAGGCACAAGAGACTTTTGACATCAGGTGGTCCTCGTGCTTATTCAGTCAAAACATATAAAAAAACACAAAACAAAATTTAAAAAAATATAATTTTTTTTTTCAATACTAAAATAACTCGTCTCAAAATATTTCTCAGGACTAGCAGAAGTCAACCCTCAGAGGTTGTTAGCATTTTACCAATATTAATCGTTTTACTGTTCGTACTATTAGCACATTATGTATTAAATATTTCTTTAGCTCAATATGTGTTCTGCGTCAATAGCAGCTGTAGTTTAGTACAAACCATACCTACGTGTAAAATGCGCATCAATAATATCTTCATAGTATATTATTGAGGCGCATTTTACACGGGTGATCCTTGTGAGTGAATAGGTCTGTGATAATCATATATACCTGTCATATGAACTTTAAACGTACACGTATGGCAAGACTCAGGATCGTATTGGCCCCATGTGATGTTATATCATAATAACAAATACTTTTTAAAATATTTTAAGAAAACATCAAATTAATATTTTGATAAAACACTTAAAAAATATAAAAATATATCTAGTGACAATTCCGCTTAATTTTCCTGCTAAGCCGACGCGACGTCACAAACGCCACACAGCCAAACCGGAAGAATTTTCGACGCGTTTCGCTTCTACACGAAGCATCCTCAGGAGGTCTTGACTCTTAGAGCGCACGATAAATGAGTGAGGCTTAGCAGGAAAATTAAGCGGAATTGTCACTAGATATATTTTTATATTTTTTAAGTGTTTTATTAAAATATTAATTTGATGTTTTCTTAAAATATTTTAAAAAGTATTTGTTATTATTAAAAATGGATTTCCGCAAAGTAACGCCTGAATCTATTCATGATGTTATATCGTAAATGCATTACGGACAGACTGGCTCTCTGTAACGAAACACTGTCTACTAACGTATATACTAACCGTTTTAGACTTTCGTACCGCAAGGGCAAAGCAAAGCCCTAATAATAAGACTCCGCTGTCTATATATCCGTCCGATTGTCTTTGGTCTTTAGTTTGTAAAGGAACGTTTACAATTCGTACCTACATCATTAGTATTCATCTTATCCGAGTTATCTGTAGACACCAGCTTAATTGAAAATTAAACTGGAACTTATAAGTTCATTAGAAAACACCACGCAAATAGCACGGACGGCATAAACTGCTTCAATGCAAATTTTAAGCGCTTATATGTAGTGACTACACGCTAATGAGAACTGCTAGCGCTTACGCGAAGCGTGGCCACGCTTGTGTGAATTTCAAGCAATGCAGCGCTTAGGAAAGCGCTGCATCTGACTAAAGCTGATTAACCATATTCCACTGAGAATGTGAAACTTCTGAAATTTGACCCTCGAATTTGTGAGTGTCTAAAATGTAGATACTTAGAGAAAATAAATATTATTTGTTAAGTTTAGTTGAATAAAATCAGTGATCTGTCTCTCTCTGGCAGTTCGAGCATAGACCACTTGAACAGTCTTGACGTATGAATGCATTAAAGTTAGCAAGATGTTGTAAAAAGTCTTGTGTTAAAAACGTAAGGTAATAAAAAAAATCAACTGCTCATTAAGGTGGTATCAAATGTTTGTAATACAGCTATTTATATTACGTACTTGTTTATTTTATAAGTAATTTGCAACACCAACACTGTTAAAAAAAAAAATAACTCTCTCCATCCAAAGATTGACTGGAAGAAATAGCTTTAAGCGATAAGACCGCCCTTAGTGCTTAACTATTATTATTGTTTTTTTTTAACTTCCTGTTTTTGGTGTCAATAAAGAGTTATTATATCGTTTCGTTATATAAATATTTCCAAAGTTAATTATGTTATTTCTATGACACTGTATATACATTAATTCTATTAAAAATAATAATTCAAAATATTTAATTATTGTATGTATTTAAAACCGGCCAACTGCGAGTTGGACTGAGGGTTCTGTACTGCCAAAGAGTGTACCATAAATCGTTTTTTTAACACAGTTTGAGATCCATAGCGTGTATTCGGTCCGCACTTTGCCGGTTTTTATTATATACTAGCTGTACCCGCGACTTCGTACGCGATTGCCGTACCCGCAAACTAATTATTCACATTTGAGCACTGTTTATCTCATATTAAGCAACGTTGTGGTCTGTGGTGAAGCACTCTTAGTAAAGCATAGCTCAGAAAGGAGCTTTCTACTTTGGGTTTAATAACCCCCAGCTTGTTTTTCCGACCGAAGACAGTAGTTAAGTAACTCAGAGAGTTCCTTCGCGGTTCGCACAATAAATGTTGAAGCAAAGTAGGTACTTTGTGCGTTTCTTTGGAATTTCGATTATAAAACGATAGCTTTTTGCCGAGGTTCTCCTTGTTTGGCGGTAGAACAAAAATATATTAGATTGTACACTTCCATTGCGCAGTCTCCAAAATGTATCCGGCAAAAGATAGATAGTTAAAAAAATAGATTGTGGCGAATGTTCAAGATTTTAGAGTTTTATTAGCAAGCTGGCAAATCTAAATAAGGATGCCGAGATGCCCGTGGGGTGCCGAGCTGCCCATGGGGCGCTGGGCTGCCCGTGGGGTGCCGGGATGCCCATGGAGTGCGGGGCTGCCCGTGGGGTTCCAAGCTCGCTCATCACTATTCTAACAAAAAATGAATAGTTGAAATTGGATTACGCGTTCATAAAGTACAATTAAGTAACATTTTGACTTTCATCCCCTTTCCCGAGGGAACCGTGCTAAATTTCGGAATAAAAAGTATACAATAACGTTCTTCGTTGTATGAACTCAAATCGTGTTAAGTTTCATTGAATTTCATTCAGTAGCCCAAGGGGTGCTGGGCTGCCCTTGGGGTGCCGGGCTGCCCATGGGGTTTCGGGCTCACTCATCACTATTCTAACAAAAAAGAATAATTAAAATCGGACTACGCGTTCATAAATTACAACTAAGTAACATTTGACTTTCATCCCCTTTCCTGAGGAAACCGTGCTGAATTTCGGGATAAAAAGTATACAATAACCTTCTTCGTAGTATGTACTCAAATCGTGTTAAGTTTCATTGAATTCCATTCAGTTGCCCATGGGGTGCTGGGCTGCCCGTGGGGTGCCGGGCTGCCCATGGGGTTCCGGGCTCACTCATCACTATTCTAATAAAAAAGAATAATTGAAATCGGACTACGCGTTCATTAATTACAACTAAGTAACATTTTAACTTTCATCCCCGTTCCCAAGGGAACCGTGCTGAATTTCGGGATAAAAAGTATACAATAACCTTCTCCGTAGTATGTACTTAAATCGTGTTAAGTTTCATTGAATTCCAATCAGTAGCCCATGGGGTGCTGGGCTGCCCGTGGGGTGCCAGGCTGCCCATGGGGTTCCGGGCTCACTCATCACTATTCTTACAAAAAAGAATAATTGAAATCGGACTACACGTTCATTAATTACAACTCGGTAACATTTTAACTTTCATCCCTTTTCCCGATGGAACCGTGCTGAATTTCGGGATAAAAAGTATATAACAACCTTCTTCGTAGTATGTACTCAAATCGTGTTGAGTTTCATTGAATTCCATTCAGTAGCCCATGGAGTGCTGGGCTGCCCGTGGGGTGCCAGGCTGCCCATGGGGTTCCGAGCTCACTCATCACTATTCTAACAAAAAAGAATAATTGAAATCGGACTACGCGTTAATAAATTACAACTAAGTGTACATTTTGACTTTCATCCCCTTTCCCAAGAGAACCGTGCTGAATTTCGGGATAAAAAGTATACAATAACCTTCTTTGTAGTATGAACTCAAATCGTGTTAAATTTCACTGAATTCCATTCAGTAGCCCGTGGGGTGCCGGGGTGCCCTTGGGGTGCCGGGTGGCCCGTGGGGTGCTGAGCTGCCGGTTGGGTTCCGAGCTCACTCGCCACTATTCTAACAAAAAAAGAATAATTGAAATCGGACTACGCGTTCATAAATTATAAATAACTAACATTTTGACTTTCATCCCCTTTCCCGAGGGAACCGTGCTGAATTTCGGGATAAACAGTACACAATTACATTCTTCGTAGTATGAACTCAAATCGTGTTAAGTTACATTGAATTCCATTCAGTAGCCCATGGGGTGCTAGGATGCCCATGGGGTACCGGGCTGCCCGTAGGCTTCCGAGTTCACTTGTCACTATTCTAACAAATAAAAGAATAATTGAAATCGGACTACGCGTTCATAAATTATAAATAAGTAACATTTTGACTTTCATCCCCTTTCCCGAGGGAACCGTGCTGAATTTCGGGATAAACAGTACACAATTACATTCTTCGTAGTATGAACTCAAATCGTGTTAAGTTACATTGAATTCCATTCAGTAGCCCATGGGGTGCTAGGATGCCCATGGGGTACCGGGCTGCCCGTAGGCTTCCGAGTTCACTTGTCACTATTCTAACAAAAAAAGAATAATTGAAATCGGACTACGCGTTCATAAATTATAAATAAGTAACATTTTGACTTTCATCCCCTTTCCCGAGGGAACCGTGCTGAATTTCGGGATAAACAGTAAACAGTAACCTTCTTCGTGGTATGAACTCAAATCGTGTTAAGTTTCATTGAATTCCATTCAGTAGCCCATGGGGTGCTGGGCTGCCCGTGGGGTGCCGGGCTGCCCATGGGGTTCCGAGCTCACTCATCACTATTCTAACAAAAAAGAATCTTTGAAATCGGACTACGCGTTAGTAAATTACAACTAAGTGTACATTTCGACTTTCATCCCCCTTCCCGAGGGAACCGTGCTGAATTTCGGGATAAAAAGTATACAATAACCTTCTTCGTAGTATGAACTCAAATCGTGTTAAGTTTCATTGAATTCCATTCAGTAGTTTTGGAGTGATGCGCGGTCGGGATACAGACAGACAGACAGACAGACAGACAGACAGACAGACAAAAATTAAAAAAAATACAGTTTTGGCATCAGTATCAGCTACAGAGTGCACTCAATTTTTTTTTTGCAAATTATCTTCAATGTACAGAATTGGACCTGTTACAGTTTTATTATAAGTATAGATTGTGGTACTTTTCACATTGAACTAAAAATAATCAAGTCAAGATTGACGCTTGTGTATATTAACGGTACCGATTTTACGATAGAGCAAAAAATAAAAACGTTAATGAATAGATTCAGGCGTTACTTTGCGGAAATGCATATTTAATAATAACAAATATTATTAAAATATTTAAGGAAAATTTTAAAGATTTTTTATTAAAATATCAATTTGATGTTTTCTTAAAATATTTTAACAATATTTGTTATTAATAAAAACGTTAATTAATACCATGTTTTATTACAAAATCACAAATATACGATAGCAAAAAAAAATAATTCTTATCGTATATTTGTGATTTTGTAAATTATTCGCATAGCAAGCGTTATTGCAAACCTAACAATATTAAAATTAATAACATGTTCCTCGTATGTTGTATGTATTTGTCTGTATTTTAGAACTATGAAACAAAATGCGCCATTTTAGGTCCATTGAAATTCCGGCCATCCAAATAATGCTGTTTGCTGTTTCTGTTTCACCAGAACAGTATACTTATATGAAAACAGTAGGGGCATTTCTTATTAAGTTTCCTTCCATGGCGGTAGGCGTTTTTGTTACTTGTGTACGTCCGTCTGGCTAACTACCACTATGGTACGAAATATTGTGTTCCGGAAGTGTTTGATTGCCAATTTCCATTCTAAATTGAGCTTGTGTACCATTTTCGACTAGGTGTATCATCTATCATTCGATGAGATTGTTGTCTAAATATGCCAGTCTGTCAGATATAAAAAGTTCATCATCGTTCGTATTTCGTATATATTGAAGCAGTGATGGCTCAGTGGCATTGGCTATGGACTGCCGCGCAGCAGTCCATGGTTCGAATCCCGCCGTGGGCTTGAGCTTCACCGCATGGTGGAAGAGCATTTTGTGAATTCCCGCCTGGCTAGCGATCACCCTCAAGTAGAAAATCTGTCGCCAAGCACCTAACGGTGTGTTCCCGCAGCAGTCCATAAGAGCCAGTGAAATTATTGAGACATGATTATAACTATGTATCAAGTAGGACGCAGTGCAATCCGTGACTTGTGACGAAATGCATCTGCTATAGGCAGAGGTTAGTCCGCTTAACATCAGGTGGGCCTCGAGCTTGTTCAGTCACAATAACGTAAAAAAAATCACACCTTCCACATTTAGCAAATGCTCGTCTTAGTAGCTGCCATCCTCATGTACTATTTCTTTTTAGCTACTAGTATCTTTAATCTAGCTACCATTCTAGGCTAAGCCTGTTCAACATTATCATCACCCACATTGTCACTTTCCGACAGGTGAAACAGTGGTCAAAATTTTGAAAGTAAAATCCTTCGCAGTTGCTGATCAAAACTAATAAACAGATTTAGAAGTGCTCGTAGCGTATATTCTTAGCCAATTAACTATATGCGGTTATGACTTCGATTGGTAACCGCTTGGTGTATTACTACTGAGCGCTTCTGCGCTTCGGAGGCACGTTAAGCCGTCGTCGGTCCTGGCTGTTGTCATAGGATTGCAGTCGATATAGTAAGGTGTTAGGGCTTTTCAATACTCAATATTACATTGTTTTCTGAAGTGTATTCAAAGATTGTCAAAATAAGTAAAAAAATCATTAGAAACCCTGTTAGCCACACAATTAAGAGAAAGGGGGATCAATTATTCTAATTGGTCCAAATATTTCTTCGATATACGAAAGTAAAGCATCATATTCCATCACTTTTTGTGAATGCCTGCTTAATTAGCCACCCTTAAGTGGAATATCTGTTTTACAAACTATTGGAGCACAAATTTTTAGGCCGGTGCGAAGTCGGAGGACTCGGGTTCGATTCGAGGTCCAATAATTTATAAAATATGATTTGCGCTTAACACGCGATAGTGCTTGTAATCATATTTAGAAATATAGAATATATTTCTCCAAGCACACACGTAACAGTGTTTACCGGCAGCTTTACTACAAAGCCAGTAATTTTAAGTGAGCCTGCATAACATTACTTACTATCTACTCAGACAGTGGTCAAAGGCCCTATAGGGCCTTTGACATTTATAGCTGATATGTCAGCTATAAATGAAAATATATATCAAACTTGGTTACTGTCAGTATCTATATTAAATTATTGAGTTGTATTCTGGTTACCGGATACCACTGAATGCATCAACTACAAACATTAGTACTTAAACTGGGTACATAATTTCGATTGAAATAAATCAAATAACTCCCATTATTGATTATGATTTGTAAGGTAAATTTAATGCGTGCAAATAAGGTTACAAAAAACGGAACCATAAGGTGTGTAGGCCCAACTCATACTCGGTAGCAAAATAACTAATTTACGATAAAAATTATAATCATGTGCGGGATTTGAACCCGCGTCCATCCAATCATATAGCCGGGGTATGCTCTAACCGCTTGTTAACATGACAATGACTCAAAACTCATCACTTTAATGTCTGTCTGTCAAGTCTATTTTTCTCAGGAAGGCGTGGAGGGATCAAGCTGAAATTCATATCAAATACTCAGGTCTACTGTCCCTTGGAGCTGTGATAAAATAAAACTTCTAAGCCAACTCGATCAAAAGATACAGCCGTTTTTATACCGCAAATTTTCGACGCTCGCAAGGGAATCAAAACTTATAGGGTACTTCACGTGAACTCAGAATCTTGAAATTTAATTAAAAGAAACGTCTTATATCACAGATAAAGGAATAACTGCGAAGTGCACAAGTTTTAAATTGTTATGGATTTCATTAAGTAATAAAAATACCATAACTTTTACTTATATACCGACAGGTTTGTACGGAACCCTCGAGCGCGAGTCCCACTCGCACTTGGCCGGTTTTTGTCTGCTAAACGCGACGCAGAAGTATTTTTGATGCGTTTTGCTTATATACGAAGCATCAACAGCAGATTTTGACTCTTCAAGCGCACAACCGATCTCGATCGAGCAATTGGGACTAAGTGGCGTTCATAAACGTTACGTCATATTTGAAAAAAAAAATATATTCTTCTCTAAAATGCATGTTTACCTAAAATAAATTATATACTTTTTATATTTAGGTATTGTTTGTATGCCATTTTCGAGCAGGTGGTGTAAAACAAGGTAGATTTATTAAATTATTTTGATTTAAAATGTTCTGTCATATTGACAGAATTGCAAATGCACCCTAAAAATGTTACAAAATTTATTTGTTTTGACGTATCATTATATTATCATAAAGTACTTTACATTTTAATATTATCATATTTGAATAACATCCCATGCAAATATCACCATTGGAATCATTCAAATTTATACAAAAACGAGAGACACAAAATTACCATTACGTTTCCAGCCGATGATTTAATTACATGGCGTAAACACAGTTTGAGTTTATACAATTTACGTAAATTGTGTTTACACTTTACAGAAAACGTTCGGAGACTCCCTGGCTCGTTTATGCAAAATACATAAACTGATATATTTAACTTGGGTGAAATGTATTCAAATAGCTGATTTTATACGTGTTTTTTCTAGAGATATATATACATACTGGACCGTGGAATGCCGGGCTATCCGTTAGGATGTCACCGCCCATTTCTTGGCGTGGTTGACGTGAGAGGCAACTAACGTAAAATACCAGGAAGTAGAAAGCAGTGCCTTCTGAGAAACTGACCATTTCTACTGCGATCCCCAAGAGGTATCTCATGATCTCCACGGAGATTAGGGCAAATCCCCCAATGGTGGTAGGATAATGGCAATTCCGTGCTTTGGAGCACGTGAAGCCGTCGGTTACGGTTGTCGTCTTAGGATGGTAATCGTTATATCATGGTTGTAGGGCATTTTGCGAATGCCGGCCTGGCTAGCTACCACTCTCAAGTAGAAAATCTGTTGCCAAGCATCTAACGGTGTGTTCCGGCTTGGGAGCCAGTAATTCTAGGTTAGCCTGAACAACATCTTCGCCACATTATCACTTATCATCAGGTGAGATAATGGTTAACCTATCAAGCATAAAAAAACCCAATGGGGATTAGTCACTATCCCCCATTTCCCAAGATTTTGTTCAACGGTGGACATTCCTGTTGATGTGTTGATGACGATATAATGTGAAGGGTTCCGTATCAAAAGAGCAAAATGGAACCCTGTTAATGAGAATCTACTGTCACTGTCCAAAAGTTCTTATGTCACGGGGTTCTTACATGTAAACGGCACTAGTAAAACACCTGAATGATATTAAAATTCGGATAGGAATATTACTATTAAACTAAAAATTCAAAAAATACAGCGGAAGGCAGATAAAACAAATTGCACTCTTGCATTTGTCATCAATCATCATGGAGTGTTATAGTTTAGAGATTTATATGATGTTCTTTAGAAAAAAGTAAGATGCCAAAAAACTTGTCAAATTTGAATCATTTTTATTACGGAGTCTATTTCAAATACCCATACCGATATTCAAGAAGAAAAGAGAAACAAATAGTACATCTCGAAAACCGGTTTGTCAGTATTATACTCTCTAGAAATTTAGTTACTCTCAAGTAATCAAGATTAACTGACAAAGCCCTCATCAACGTAATAGTACATTGTACATCGAGGGGAGAAAACGATCTATTTCTGTTCGAGAGTTTGTTTAAGCCCGACGCGTAGCGGAGGGCTTAAGGATGCATTTGCCGGCGGCCCGAACTTATCAGCGGGCGAGGCAACAAAGCATGCTATTTCACCTATACCTTTGTGGGAAAGGGTAAGACTCCGTGATGAGTAGTACGAAGATAGTGATCGCGCATCACACACCCGTATTGCATCTACGCTAATTACGCACACTTGTATGCGATATATCAATGAAAGCCGAACCATGCCGAACGAATTACGATGTTTGACGACGGACTGAGATAGTGTCTCAAGCTACGTCACGACGTGTGTAGGTATTTCTTATAAAATAATATTATATATTCACAGAGGAATACATTTTGGTTTGGACAGTAGGTACCTGTTGTTATAATTTTCGTTCGTTTTATAATAACATACTGATGTTATTTCACCTATAGTAGGTAAATATTTAGTAAGTAGGTACAATGATTTGTAGGTAAGTACATAGTAAATGTATTAGTTTGTTCATTTCATATTGATGTAGTAAATATTTACCTACAATAATTATTTATTACATAATTAGCAAGTTACTGCTTTTACTACAACATATTTTGTAAAGCAGTGACGGCTCAGTGGCATAGGTTATGGACTTCCGCGCAGCAGGTCCATGGTTCGAATCCCGTCGCGGGCTTAATCTTCACCGCGTGGTAGAAGAGCATTACTTATACGAATGCCCGCCTGGATAGCTACTACCCTCAAGTAAAAAATCGGTCGCCAAGCACCTAAAGGGAAGCAGTGATGGCTCAGTGGCATTGGTTATGGACTGCTGCGCAGCAGGTCCATAGTTTGAATCCCGCCGCGATATTGAGCTTCACCGCGTGGTGGAGAGTTCGTAGCGAAGTTTACTTAGCTGTTCTCAACCGATCAGCAAAGTTTAGCACCGTCGCGCGCGGTCATGAGTTGGATGGGTGACCGCTAGGACAATACTACTGAGCGCTTCCGTGCTTCGGAGGGCACGTTAAGCCGTTGGTCCCGGTTGTGGTCTTAGGATGGCAGTCGTTATAGCATGGTGGTAGGGCATTTTGTGAATGCCCGCCTGTATAGCTACCACCCTCAAGTAGAAAATCTGTCGCCAAGCACCTAACGGTGTGTTCCGGCAGCTGTCCTTGAGAGCCAGTACTTCTAGGTTAGCCTGAACAACATCTTCGACCACATCATCACTTACCATCAGGTGAGATAGTGGTCAAAGGCTAACCTACCAGGCATAAAAAAAGAGCATTTTGCGAATGCTCGCCGGGATAGCTACCCAAGTAGAAAATCTGTCACCATGCAACTAACGTGAACTCAGTGGCATTAGCTATGGACTGCCTCGCAGCATGTTTATGGTTCGAATCCCGCTGCGGGCTCGAGCTTCACCGCTTGGTGGAAGGGCATAGGGCATTTTGCGAATGTTCGCCTGGCTAGCCACCATCCTCAAGCAGAAAATCTGTCAGTAAGCGCCTAACGGGAAGCAGTGATGGGCCAGTGGCATTAGCTAGTGACTGCCGCGCAGCAGGTCCATTGTTCGAATCCAGGTGCGATATTGAGCTTCCCCGCGTTGGTGAAGAGCATTTTGCGAATGCTCGCCTGGATAGCTACCACCCTCAAGTAGAAAATCTGTCAGAAAGCACCTAACGGGAAGCAGTGATGGCTCAGTGGCATTAGCTTTGGACTGCCACGCAGCAGGTCTATGGTTCGAATCCCGCCGCGGGCATGAACTTCACCGCATGGTGGAAGGTTGTTTTGCGAATGCTCGCCCGGCTAGCCAGCTTTGAGATGAGAGTGTGTCGTACCGATTTCAAAATCTGTCTCTAAGCGGTAATGTACGATGGCATCATGGATCTACCAATCCTGGTAGAACACATTTGGAATAAAAATTCTCTACCTACCCGTAACTGATTTAAATTATTTCCAATAAAAATCAATAACTAATCATAGGTTATTTTTGATTAGGGAAGTGCCTACAATCATCGCTAAGTTTACCATATAAACTTTCGTACTACCTTAGGTATAAGTACCTAATACAAATATACATACTTATTCTACTTATTTACGTAGGTAGATACATATAGTACTAACTTTATTATTTGTTGTGATCTTATAGCTATGTAGATAGGTATGCAATGCAATGCGCGCCCGCGAATGTCGATTTGACATCGCTGACAGTTGCGTGCCTAGGCAGGCCTATATGATAAATGATAATTATATCGTAGATAGGTAGGTATCTTATCTCGTAGGTATCTTCCATTGAGCTTCTAATTCTAACCCTTTACTACTTTGTGTTAGGTAGGTACTTTCTCGAAGTTATATTACTGCTTAGACTATGTTCTAAAAAGAATGCGGACTACCTACGTCCATACCATATCTAACCAAATGCAGCTTTTTATATTGTCTAAGTGTTGCTAAAATGATTAGGTACTCACCATAGCTACCATGACCTGCGTATTAACTAATACCTACTAGGTACTAACTTAGGTGACAGTAGGTGAGTACCTAGACATAGTTACGTATTTATATTACCCAAGTACCTATCTATATGGATTATGGCGTCCGACACTTACTATCACGAACAAACTAATCAACAGCGAAAGAAAATCCGGTCCCCAACTCCCAACATATGTAAATATATATATATATATGTATAAGTACGTAAGTAGGCATAGGCACTACATATTGGTAGTGTATACATACGTGCACACCAAAAAGCAACAGGGCATTCCTACAATATAATATTATGTTCTAAGATCGCGGCGCGGTGCACGTGACTTTTGGTAGTGTGCGTTTTGTTAATTATATATTAGTGTGCTGCGCATGAGACCCGCCCGCCCGCTTCCCTCACCGCGGAATGGAAGTATTGACATGAGATGCCTAATATTTTGAACGAAAAACTAGCGCGCAAAACTATGTGTGCCGACCTTTGGCTCTAGGATGTTTATGATTATACTACTGGATGTATTTGTTTTCCAAAATGTTATCTAAAATGATCATGAACTGAGCTATGCTTCTATGTAAATAATTTTAGGGATTTCATGCTCTATAAGTCGTTTATTTACGACTAAACATGCGCTAAAATTCGTGATATTACAGGGATGTTTCGAGGCTTATAACTATCATGTGAAGATTTTTTTTACAAATCGGTGCCAAGACAAGCCTAGATAATGAAGAGATAAATCGATATCATGCTTAGTTGTGGACCTAAAACCTCAAATAAGGGAGTGATCATCCTACGGCGTTTGTATGGAAAAGTTACCGGCCAGTTCAACCTTAAAGGCAACTCGAGAACAGAAATAGAACTTTCTCCCGAGTGATACATAGTGTTTTATATTCCACCTACGAGGAAAATAAAATCATTATACGTTTTCTCGTACTTACCTCGAGACTTCTCAGGCGTTAAGTTCTTTAAGACTTCTTGAGCTGCATTTCTAATTTCTGGTGGCGTCATCATTATAAAATCGTCACTTTCACTATCAGATGACATTTTGGAAAATTATTTAGAATAATTAAAAGCGTACTGTTAAAATATCAATTTAATAAAAAACAAAATTTAACCAAACATAACAAATTGCCGCGCTTTTTTTCTCGTAGTGCAAAAGAAGGTTGCCAACCACCTTTCATTGAAAATCGAGTACAAATAAAAATCACACCTCTTTTTTCTAAGTATTTGCTATAAAACCTTTTTGAGATTGACTTTTTTTATGTAAGCAGCTAAAAACAAAAGAACGCCAGGCCAGGTATGGATTTTCATACAACATTACTTCACTGCTACGGAGTGAAGGAATGAAAATCCATATAACTTTCACCGCCGTACATTTATAAGGGAAAAATGACGAACTTTATAACATGTTTTTGAACGAGTAATGAGACCTTTTCTGAGTGGGTATGGTATAAATGTTATTTTTATCCTTGAGAACCAGCAAATTACAGGCACATGGGACTTATCAACTATATGTATCAGGATCATGGATGCAGTGTAGTTCGTCACTTATGGCGAAATGCATCCTTTATAGGCAAAGGTTACCGCTTGACATCAGGTGGGCCTCGTGCGTGTTTCGTCACAAAGCAATACAAAGAAAAAGTGGGACGGACGGTTCAACATGCCCTCTGAAGTGCTAAATAGTGATGCCTTTAGCGGTCACCCATACACGACACGATCTCAGCGAACGTCGCTCTACATAGCTAATCAGCCAAGAACGATTAAGCAAGCTACGTTAAGAGCGCTTCATTATATAATTACAAATATATAACTTTATCGCAGCCTTTACGTTAGCAGCTATAGCATTATCTATTCATCATCTGTTAACTGTAGGTACAGTACGCAGCTACAAGTTTGGTGGCATTGAGGTGAATAGAAGTTACACGATCAAACGCCGAACTTGCCAGCCGGCTCTAAGCAAACATAAAGACCAGGAAACTGTCTTCTTTAATGGTCGCATAGCAAATTTTGCATGGTGGAAGGGCATTTTGCGATTGCCCGCCTGGCAGGCTACCACCCTCAAGTAGAAAGTCTGTCGCCAAGCACCTTCCGGCAGTAGTCCTTGAGAGCCAGTGAAATTACAGGCACAGAGACTTATCAACTATGTCTCAATGTGACAGGCGCAGTGCAATTCGTGACTTGTGATGAAATGCATCTGTTATAGGCAGAGATTAGTCCACTTAACATCAGGTAGGCCTTAAGCTTGAACGGTCACTATAACATAGAAAAAAAACCGTAGGGTTTACTTTCTACGGTAGCAGATCAGTTCAATCCAATTTTCCCAAATATATAGTAAGTACCAAGCCAAGGTTTTATGTGCACATGAGCCAGTTGCCATCGATTGTCATTGTGGTGGTGCGCTTTCTATGGTTGTCACAGGTCTCCTGTACTCACTTCTGAGGGCTATTGGAGGGGCCACGTAAACTTAGTACCTAGATAAAATCATTTTAACTTAAAATTTTATCTTTGAAGCAGTGATGGCTCAGTGGCATTGGTTATGGGCCGTGCAGCAGGTCTATGGTTCGCATCCCGCCGCGGGCTTGAGCTTCACCGCATGGTGGAAGGCCATTTTGCAAGTGCCCGCCTGGTTAGAGACTACCCTCAAGTAGAAAATCTGTCACCAAGCACCTGAATAAAATTTTAAGTTAAACAGTGTGTTCTGGCAGCAGTCCTTGAGAGACAGTAAAATTACAGGCACATGAGACCTAAAAACTGTACGTCTCAGTGTGACGGGCACAGTGCAATTCGTCGTTGACGAAATGCATCCGTTATACGCAGAGGTTAGTCTACTTAACATCAGGTGAGCCTCGGGCTTGTTCCGTCAGAATAACATAAAAAAAACACTTCTAAACGTCCGTTCAAATTGACTTGTGATTCTTAGAAGGCACAAAAAATACGTTTAGTATCCAGACGACGAGCTTTCTTCCCCATTGATTAGGACATTTGTGAAAACCATACGACACACAAGTCCCTGGCGTCGTACACGTTTCGTAAAAGCTTAACGGTTCGTGGATCAATGCGGCCATTCCATTGCCACTTCTACTTCTAAATTCTGAAAGCTATGTCGGTGACTGATTAAAACTAACGTAAGTTTGACACATACTAAAAGACATTTTTAGCCGATTTTACTTAAGGTTTTGTACGTCGAGAAGGCGTCTCGACCGGTTTATCGACTTTCAGAGGCACTTCATCACCATCTTCAAAAAACCGTAAATGAAATCGGCTAAAAATGTCTTTTAATATGTCGGAGACTTTAGTTTTTCGGTGCAATTCCTCATAACGGATTTTTTCAAATAAATCTGATCATTGATTCCTAATAGCTCCTTGAGCAACTCTGAACTTGTCCAAAAGCGCCACAGGACCACGTTTCATTGCCATAAGTCATTACTGACAACACACACTGGTTGAACATTTTGGTTTTCAGCCTCATAATACAGGCAAATAAAGACCCAAAAGATTATTTATTTCTTTATAGGTGATAAGCTTGCCTTTGACCACTATTATTTGAAGCAGTGATAGCTTAGTGGCATTGGCTATGGACTGCCGTGCAGGTCCATGGTTCGAATCCCGCCGCGGGCTTGAGCTTCACCGCATGGTGAAAGGGCATTTTGCAAGTGCCCGCCTGGTTAGCGAACACCTTAAAGTAGAAAATCTGCCGCCAAGCATCTAACGGTGTGTTCCGGCAGCTGTCCTTGAGAGCCAGTGAAATTGCAGGCACATGAGACTTAACAACTATGTCTCAAAGTGACGGGCGCAGTGCAATTCGTGACTTGTGATGAAATGCATCTGTTATAGGCAGAGGTTCGCTTAACATGAGGTTGGCTTTGAGCTTGTTAAGTGAGAGTAAAAGAAAAAAAAACTATCTCACCTGATCGCAAGTGATGATGTGGTCGAAGATGTTGTTCAGGCTAACCTAGAAGTACTGGCTCTTAAGATATAAGAAAATATGAACATTCATATATAGGTATATTTAGTACGCATAACCTGGTATTCCAGATGTGTTACCACCTTTTCATAGTTAAAGTTATTCAAATTTCACCATACGCTGCGGTTGGGAAACTACATCCAACTGATTTAATGTTTCCAACTTTATCCTAACCTTACCTTCGCGTATGTGGTACAATTGCAGTAAAAATAAGTTGGTTTTATTTGTCTCTTTTAAATGTTTTTCACGCGTATGTGGTACAATTGCAGTAAAATTACAGTGGGGTTTATTTGTCTCTTTTAAATGTTTTTCACAAAGTAATGAAAAGTAAATTAATTACCTATGCTTGCTCTTAGTGTCTATGAGGGGCCAAAAAATTATAAAAAAATAAATTTCATGGTCAACGCCACTCTCCATAAGGTGACAAAATTATTTCCTTATAGTATTTTTTTTTGTTCCTGATAGTTATAAGTTATTGACCACAATCTCACCCGATCGTAAGTGATGATGTGGTCAAAGGTGTAAACCTAGAATTACTGGCTCTCAAGGACAACTGCCGGAACACTGGTTAGGTGCTTGGCGGCAGATTTTCTACTTGACGGCGATCGCTAGCTAGGCGTGCGTCCACAATGCCCTTCCACCACGCGGTGAAGTTCAAGCCCGTGGCTGGATTTGAACCATGGACATGCCGCGCGGCAGTCCATAGCCAATGCCACTGAGCCATCACTGCTTCACACTGCATACGTGTTTTCGAAATTCAAAACTGAATTTGCTTTAGCAAAGTTTCCTACCTGAAATACATCTAGCGGTAGGTAACCAGATGACAGGTGTCCGTCTTAGTTTGTACCACAGCAGTGTCAGATGTTCTACCTCAAAACATTCGTTTGCAAATACTACAATATATAAAGGCGTGAAGGGCACTGAGACAAGTAAAATCTGGTCAAACGAAACATGAAAACTAACGTCTCGGAGTGACGAGTGCAGTGCATTTTCATGTAGAACGGGAATGGTGGCACTGTAACTGTAATGGTTAGGCGTGACGCTTACCATCAGTCGGGCGACTTGTATGTCTCCTCACGTAACACATTCGAAAAAATATCTGTTTTTAATATGAATTGAAATATTATATTCGCAAACGAATTCCCACAAATTACACTTACACAATACACCAAATATTGTCTATTGTTTTTAAATCTTGAAAATTTTAATGATCTGTTCATGAGAAGAGGTTGGTTATAGCGTTTTCTATAGTAGTATTTTATTCTAATAGTGTACTAGTACCTGGATGATCTAGTATCACACATTTCATATGTAACACAAGTTTTTATTGAGGTGACATCTATAGCTAGATAGATTTTATCTCAGAATCTCCCAAATTTGAATATTAATACATAAATTACTTATATTAGCTTTTGTCCCACCGCCGCGCCACGGCAAGAAAGTGACTATCAATGCTTATTTACAGGCGTTAGTTAAAAATATTCAATATTAGTATTATCTGTTGCGCCATGGTAAATAAGCTATAAGCTAATTAATATTCATTGTCTTGTTTCTACAACTTAAAAGCAAGACTAATTTTAACATGACATGACAATTATCTTTCAACTCAGTTTGGTTGTAGATATCGCTGGGTCCTCTTATGATGATTAAACAATAAGATCACAAAGATAAATTAGAGTTATTACTCACTCACCACGATAGCTCAAATGACTGATCATGTTCCGGCTATAGGGACTGATGGTTGCGGGTTCGAATCACATTGGTGGTTGAAATTTTACCTTGCTTTAATATTGTAAGCTTAATTACTTAGGAGGCGTTATACAAACCACCGTGCTATAACAACTGCCATCGTAAGACAACAAACGTGCCTCCGAAACACGGAAGCGCTCAGTAGTAATGTCACTAGCGGTCACCCATCCAAGTCATGACCGCGGCGGACGTTGCTTAATCTTGGCTGATCGGTTAAGCATGGCACAGCAAACTTCGCTACGAGCGCTTCAAAAATATTATGTGATATCTGCTAAGCATGCGATTTATTAAAATCATGTTCAGAAATATAGGTAGTATCAAATTTCTAATAAACAAAACTGCAAATGACTGAGCTAGTCAAATAAATAGCCATCTCAACTTCACCACAGAATAGAGAACAGTAATGACTTCACTTCAGTACGAGCTCCGGTTCCAAGAACCATCAATTTCAGTAACGATTGGCTACGTCTCCGGTATCAAGCACACAGCTTGTCATTTAGCTCGTTTTAAAGGTTATGTCGTACATTACACTGTGTGTTTGGAGAATATATTGTCCTGTTTTGAAACAAGAAGTTTCTTCATTATTCAATTGTTTAATAAATATACTAAAATAAAAAAGTTGTAAGAATGTAGAGTTTTGTTTTTGAACGTTCTCTAAACGTCTGATTATACTTGTGCATGAATTTTGGACGGTTTTATCTCAAAAATTATTAGGCGAAATTTGAATTTCTTAGTAATTAGAACTGTAACGATTTTTTTCACCAAATAATGCTTTTAGTATATACTGCTGTACCGAAGGTTCATAGTTTGAAGCGCTCGTAGCGAAGTTTTCTTAGCTGTTTTTAACCGATTAGCAAATTTAAGTAAAGTCCGCCGCGGTCATGAGTTGGATGGGTGACCGCTAGTGACGTTACTACTGAGCGCTTGCGTGCTTCGGAGGCGAGTTAAGCCATCAGTCCCGGTTGTTGTCTTAGGATGACAGTCGTTAAAGCATGGTGGTAGAGCATTTTGTTAATGCCCGCCTAGCTAGCTACCACCCTCAAGTAGAAAAATCTGTCGCCAAGCACCCTGCATGCGCTCGGGTCCAGTGTTTGATTTTATTATTATTTTTATTATAAGTGCAGTCCCACCCATCTTGCAATCAGATGCAGGTTAGCGTCACCGGTGAAGCAACTGTCTTGCGAAGTATCCCTGTAAAGTCTTCTATATAAACTTAACCAATGGCAAACATTTTTTTTTTTATGTCTGGTAGGTTAGCCTTTGACCACTATCTCACCTGATAGTAAGTGATGATGTGGTCGAAGATGTTGTTCAGGCTAACCTAGAAGTACTGGCTCTCAAGGACAGTTGCCGGAACACACCGTTAGGTGCTTGGCGACAGATTTTCTACTTGAGGGTGGTGGCTAGCCAGGCGGGCATTGGAAAAATGCCTTCCACCATGCAAAAACATGTCGGATGCACTCCAGAAACGCGGCAGTGGCATCGGTATAATAGTCTTTTTCATATAATATGTAAGAAGAGATCTCGAGTAGTCATAGTCAAGGCGCGGTCCTCAATTTCAATAAATATATTGTTAAAGTACTGGCTGTTGCAATACGGAACTTTGAGAGTGAGGACCGATACGAGAAATACCAGTTTTTAAACGTTAGAGTGGTAATATTCCTCCAAATGTTTGAGCCTTTTCAAGTGGTGCAATGCAGTTGACTTCTTCATTTAGGAATATTTTCAAGCCGTACGTCTTAGGAGGTTCATTTCCTGAGTCTGATTTTACTTGACATTTTATCTAACTGTCTGCAAGGGAAACGTGAATAGGCATTTTCTGTACTTCGGCACTTAAAACCAGATGAGATTATGGCTAACGCAAGTCAATTTTGAATAAAAAAGTACCTATTTCGCATTATTATAGAAAGTTTAAAAATGCTATTCTTTACTGCTTCTATGTTTAAGACATTTGCCAAGCGCAGGGATTAAGGCAAATCACCCTTCCTTGTTAAGCGGTGAACTTCATGGCTGTTGATGAATATGATGACCATAGAAAACAACTATCATTTCTTTATCAAAAGACACACCGTTTAGAACATCTTATGCTTCAAGATTTTATTTGAAAACGGTGTTTGTTCGTATTCGTTCAGCAAAACTAGAAAAATTAAGTGCACACTTGCACGTTGTTAAAAAAGATATTCACTTAGTTCTACCCTTTACTCGTACTGTCCGTCCCGTTACTTTCAGTTGAGAGTACAGAAAAAACCTACTCCCGTTTCACGACGCAGCAAGTTTAGTGCAGTTAGCACGATCTAGGTGTCGCCATGGAACAATGTAATGCAGTAGTGCAACACCATTATTTGTGAAACTGAATTTGGTACTTAAATCACTCCTAAACAATTGCTTTCGACGCGCTAGTACCGAAGTTTGCTTAGCTGTTCTTCACCGGTCATCAAAGTTAAGCAACGTCTGCCGCGGTCATGAGTTGGATGGGTGACCGCTAGTGTATTTACTACTGAGCGCTTCCGTGCTGCCGAGCGCACGTTAAGCCGTCGGTCCCGGTTGTTGTAGAATGTCAGTCGTTATAGCATGATGGTAGGACATTTTGCGAATGCCTGCCTAGCTAGCTACCACTCAAGTAGATTTTTATTATTTTTTTTCTAAGGTTTTATATAGAATCCCTCACAAACTACTCCTTACCAACCAATGTGCTATTACAATAGGTAATGTTAATGTTGTTTTTTTTTTGCTGACCAATTATTGTAATGTAAATTTGCATCATGTTGTATAATTAATTGGATTACCAAAATGATAAAAAATATTTAGTTTTGTAATTAGCCTTGGCCCTGTACGATGATTTAATAATAATGATTGATGGTCATAGTGAAAAAAAACAAATGTGACGTCAATGACTGCAATTCACGTCAATCAATGATTGTTTTCGCAGCCTGAGATAGTACATGGTGTTATCTATTCTGTGCCCGAGGATGGAATTTTACTCGCAAGTATAATTTATCATACTCAATCAGGATTCATGGATTTGGACATAATCACCACGCTTGGCAGGCGTCTTGTGGATCGCAGTGTAAGAAAGCCGTTTCTCAGAAAGAGCTGTTACCCATCATCCAGTATTTTTCCCTTAGTCGCCTCTTATGACCCCCACGGAAGAGATTGGGGGTCACATTCTAGCCCAGCACACCACGGGTAAATTTTATTTCAATATATATATGTTACTATAAGATCTTATTCAATACATAACTCTTAGATATAAATTTAAAAATTCAGATTTTTGAAGATAACGTAATAAATCATTACAAAATTACGAGCGAAAAAAATAAAGCCATGTCATTATCAAATGTGTTGATGTGAAAATCTCAGGGAATGATGTAGAATATAAAATAAAAAGGGATATTTTTCCCGCACAATTCGAAAAAAAAATTTAAAAATTTTGAAACTTCCAGTGAAGACACCATATAACAAACTACTGTAAGACTTTACCCTGTGGCGTAGCTCAACTATCACGATCCACCATCTTGTTACGTTTCTCGTTCACACCTTCCGCCTAACGTCGTTAACTGGACCTGCAGGATAGAAACGCGACGTGTCATCCGCCGGAACTAGGACCCTGATTTGTATCAGCTACGAGTGGTTATCTAGCTCAATATATGTTGGCATTTGAGTCTAAAATGTTTATTGTTGTGGGGGTGTATCGGCAGTTATTGCTGAGATTGCCTGGAAAGATTTCTCGTAATAATTGAAGATTGTGTTCAACTTCTATTGTAAGCCAAGGCGGTTGCTCCAATATTATTTCAGCTTTAAAAGCAATAATATCAAATAACACACTTTTACTTTTAAATAAAAAATACGTACCATTCAAAGTTTAGTTCTTTATTGTAAACTAGAAAACAAAAGAGGAAAGAAAATATGATACCTGTCGTGATTACTTTGACCAAGCTCATCATACGATGAGCTCCCATTAGTCAAATCTTAACAGAGCGCTTGGCCGATGAGACGCATGATAAAAACCCTAGCCTATTTGGCTCAAAGAGTAAGCATTGCAATTCAACGGGGCAATGCTGCCAGCATGCTGGGCACGCTGCCAGCTGGTAGAGGGCTGGAGCATTTTGCATGTGATTCTGCAATGACTTATAGGTTGTCGAAATGCTTTTATTGTAGTAGCTGTAGTGTTGTTTATAGTTTGTAGTATTTTGTTAATATAATCGATCAATTATTATTAAAAGGTAAAATGGTGTCGTTAAAAGATATCAAATCATTGTAATTAGGTAATTTGCTTATGTGGAGTCCATTAGGGGGCGTTTGACTTATAAAAGTTCCGTATCTGCTGACATATTTCTCACTCTTGGCAGGTTTATCTACCGGAATTTAGTAAGATAATTGTTCAGAACTTCTTATCTGATAGTATAGCTACTTTCCATTAAAGTTGCATTCAAATTTCAGAAGCAAGTTAGTTCATAATTTTAGGTATATATCTATTATCATTACTTTAGTCAACTTGATGAAGCATTGTCGGATATCTCAGAATAAGTCGCCAATGGATGATAAAATTTGGGTGTTCATACAATATTTTCTCCTCTCACATCATTTTATGAAGCAATGATATCCGAGCGGTTATAGCTATGGACTGCGGTAGCGCAGGTCTCTTGCATGTAGCAATTGCTGCATCTTATACTTATCATATTTTATTAAAAATTATAATTTCAGTATTTAATTTCAAAACTTGTACAATTACGGTAAAAGGCCTCTAGTCAGTGCCAGAAAATTGTTTAGTTAATTTTACTTTTGGCGCGAAAACTGAAATGAAAATATATCAAGAACTATTTATTTACTCTTTTACTATTTTGTACATTAATATGAGCAATGTGGCGCACAAAACACTCACACTCCTACAAGCAACCAAAACACCAATATTCATCGAACAAAAATAAGACATCAAAAACGAAAAAAAACTTAAAATAGAAGGAGCCATGATTCCCGAAGCATGGGGTATTTATCTCAGTTTACTGTATTGCAGAATCATTTAGACTAACTTGGTAGGTTAAAGCGTTATCTTCTTACTGACATTGTCACATAAATTGTACAGCACACATTTTTGGTTGAATATTACATTAACACAAATCACTAATGCAGCCATGTAGTGATGCACGGATACATATCTGCTACGCTTAAGGAACATATGACACACTCAAAGCGATGTTTAAAGTTCCAAGACCGGGAAATCAAATTTTAGCTCCACAATTATACCTCTAGTTTAAACACTAAATTATGAAACGAACTAATAAATAGCATAAATTATTAACATATACGACAACCCCGGCTTTACGCATCAGGCGCCTTAACCACTGGTGTATGGAGGCTGACTCGATTGAGGCAAAAAAATATGCCCTTAAAATATCTTAATGTGCTTTTTGCATAGCACGCAATAATGCTGATAATTTCATGTCATATTTCGAATGAATATAATTACGTGCGTTAACTGTTAGAAAAAGCACTTCTTTCGATCAGGTGAAGTCTTGACTCTGGTCGACGCGTGGACCAGACGACGTTCTGCGACGTTCGCACCGTCTCCTGCGATGGTTGAAATAAATATTTTCAGCAACAAAATTTCGGCTCAGTCGAGCCGGTCCTGATGGCCTAGTGGTAAAGGTGCGTAAATTAGAAAAAAAATATGTCCCAATTATTTGTAATTGTTGATGTGGTATATTTAAAATGTGCCTTTGTTATTATTTTCATACTTTCATGACTATACTCTTGTTATCGACAATTTGCATAAAAGTTTAATATCTTAGTATCTTGAAAAATAATTTATGAAGCTCAATATAATGTCAAAAGAAAAGCTATCAAGATAAAAAATATATATATGGTACTGTATGAGTCGAAAGGTCCACTGCTGACTATACCCTCCCCCTATAATTGGGTTTGCCAAAATCCCACCTTCCGGTATTTTACCTTTAGTCGCCACTTACGACACCCACAGGTAGTAATTAGGGGTGACACTCTATCCTGGCACCCCACGGGGCTAAATATATCACATGAAATGTTGCCGTAGCAATAAATTGTTCATAAATTCTAAGTTGTTATTTCATAAATCATAAGCTTAGCCCAAAAAAGCAAGAATTATTTATATACCGACAAATTACGTATTACCACAAAAATGATCCATAAATTAGACTTTTACGGACAGGTAAGAAAAAAATTAAAAAGGTAAACCCAGCTGATACTACGCTGCTGTATTATCGTGGCTGGCAATGGGCGTATTAGAGAGGTGATTTATAAAAGGGCTTAACTCACGAACAAAATTGCTTACACACACGTATTCGTGACAATGACAAAGGCGTAATGTCAGTGACATTTAGGGAGACCCATCAGTAAGCTTTTCTACGATATACTGACAGTAAGAGCACATCATTTCGTAGTGCCTAAGAAACTATTTTTAGGAAAAAGATATATAGGATTAGGATTTTAAATATGAGAATTGAAATGGCATTCACTTTAAAACGTCAACATGATGACGATAAAGATATAACATTTTAGATAAGTTACTGAATTTGTTTTAAAGGTTTTTTGCATTGTGTACGTGTAACGCTTCTGTTTCATGCCTTTAGTAACAAAATACTACGAACTATATACAACACAACATCTACTACAATAAAAGCATTTAGATCCCTATAAGTCATTGCAGACTCATATGCAGTCCAAATGCTCGAGCCCACTACCAGTTGGCAGCGTGCCTATCATGCTGGCAGCGTTGCCCCGTTGAATTGCAATTTAATTTTCATCAACCGGGCACAATTTCATACTCCAACTGCTACTCAGCCTTTTATTATAAAACAAGTGAATACCCATACTTCAAGTAAATTGTAAGTTCTTACAGTTTTCAATTTTAGGCGAAAGGATTTGCAAAGCGACGATGGCTCCTTATTATACAATATGATGAAAGAACTCAGCGACATTTGGGATAGCTGAGAAAGTCTCTCTGTTTCTGTTTTTAAATGAGTATTTATGTTTCATTTAGATTGTATATTTAACTTCTCAATATCTGAAGGCTTGTTCTTTTCGATTGTAACGAAAGTTAGCATGACTGTTACCTTTGTAACGAAAACCAATATCAGGAATGACGCATGTACAAGGTGGGGCAAAAGTAATCACGCTATTGGAAAAGCGTTTAACTTTTGTAAATATGCCAAATGTCGATTCGGTTTTAACATTTGTGAAGTAAACAAACGCAGAATACAGATCGATAAGCCATGAATCGGTTTACTCCGCGAGAAGCCGACATTCTGAAGAAAACATTTCCGGGTCGATTAATCTCTCGTTTTGGGGATTTGCACTCGCTGGCCAGATCACCCGAGTTAACCGTCCCAGACGTGTTTTTTGGGGTTTTTTGAAGTCGCGGGTTTACGTCAACAAGCCTCACTCTTGAAGCCCTTAAGGAGAATATTCACCAAGAATGCGAGATCCTGTCGCACGAAGTTCTAGCAAGTGTGGTGAAAAATGCCATAAAACGAGCTCGTGTAGTCATCATCTCTGGCGCCGGCCACTTGGCAGATATCATTTTCTTAAACTGATGGAATAAATTATTATAGATTAAATAAACAGATTTCACTAGCATCACCACTTTCCATTCAACCACAAACATTCATTAAAAAATACAGCAAAAGAACATATCTGACGAAGACATGCTTTGGAACCATGTTCGAGGACTGTTATTTAATAATCCAGAATTTCAATAATTAACTACAATCTAACCTTATTTTTTCTATAGGTCGTATGAGTATATTAACAAAACACTATAAAGGTAAAAAAAAAAATGTTTTGAAGCGCTCGTAGCGAAGTTTACTTGGCTGTTCTCAACCGATCAACAAAGTTAAGCAACGTCACGCGCGGTCATGAGTTGGATGGGTGACCGCTAGTGACATTACTACTGAGCGTTTCCATGCTTCAGAGGGCACGTTAAGCTGTCGGTCCCGGTTGTTATCTTTGGATGGCAGTCGTAATAGCATGGTGGTAGGGCATTTTGCGAATGCCCGCCTGGTTAGCTACCACCCTCAAGTAGAAAATCTGTCACCAAGCACCTAACGGTGTGTTCTGGCAGCTGTCCTTGAGAGCCAGTACTTCTAGGTTAACCTGAACAACATCGCCGACCACATCATCACTTACTATCAGGTGATATGTCAAAAGCTAACCTATCAGGCATAAAAAAAACACCATGTCAACCCATCCAACTCATGACCGCGGGCGACGTTGCTTAACTTCGCTGATCGGTTGAGAACAGCTAAGTAAACTTCGCTACGAGCGCTTAAATAATAGTGTAGTAGATACATTTAATACCTTATTTTTCTTAAATAATAATCAAATTTCTTCTAAAAATATTTTACTATAATTAAAATATCGTAGGTGGCTTCGTTAGAGGCGACGAAGGGAAAAAATACTGGAAGATGGAAAATCTGCTTGAACAACTGATAACTTTTACTGCGATCTCCAAGATGCCTGGCATGCGTAGGGATTATGACAAATCCATATTGGGGTAGGTCTTGTACTAAAGTGGGCGTTATGGTAGATGTGCAAATGATGATGATGAAAAAAAATTGAAGAAAACATAACTTAATAATATGAATATATATAACTAAATGTTATTTGAATTGTTTAAAGATATTTGTTTTTTTTACTAATTATGCTAAACAAGTTACTTTATTCTACAAAACGATAGTATTGACGAAATAAGTAAATTTTGCCAACTAAACGAGTGCTGTAATTAATTTCATGCACAATTCCATTTCCATTACTAAAGTCATAAGTCATGATAATCTAACCAGTAACGGTAACCTAAATTAATTAACACAAGCAATTGCTACAGATTGTCGGAATCCAGAATAATCCAGTATTGCTCGACGAACGCATTAGTTTAGGCCATAAGCAATACACTGACTTATTGCTGCAAATATTGGATATACTTGCTATGTGATATAATTTAATTAGATATAGAATGCCTTTATTAACAAAATCCTACGAACTATATACAACACTACAGCTACTACAATAAAAGCATTAAGACAACCTATAAGCCATTGCAGACTCATAGGCAGTCCAAATGCTCTCCAGCCCACTACCAGTTGGCAGCGTGCCCAGCGTGACTGCCAGCATGGCAGTATTGCCCCGTTGAATTGCAATGCTTATTAGATATAGAATCAAGTAGAAAATCTATCGCCAAGTCCAGCACCTGTCTTTGAGAGCCAGTAATTCTAGGTTAGCCTGAACAACAGCTTCGACCACATCATCACTTACTTGCAGGTGAGATATTGGCCAAAGGCTAACCAGCCTTTGACCGCCGCTATATCACTTTATTAATAGGCTAGCCTTTAACTATTATCTCAGCTAATAAGTGATGAATGATGTGTTCGAAGATGTTGTTCAGGCTAACCTAGAGTTACTGCCTTTCAAGGACAGCTGTCAGAACACACCGTTAGATGCTTGGCGTTAGATTTTCTCTTAGTATCTATAGGGTAGTATAGCTAGCCAGGTGGGCATTTACAAAATGTCCTACCACCATGCTATTACGACTGCTATCCTAAGACAACAATAACTTTTTAACCGATCAGCTTAATAAAGCAACGTCCGCTGTGGTCAAACTCATTGAAGGATGAACGCTAGTGATATTTTTGCTGCACGCTTCCGTGCTTTGGACGGCACTTTAAGCCGTCGGTCCTGGTTGTATTCTTCAGTCAGCAGTCGTTATAACATTTTGATAGGACATTTTACGATTGCCCGCCTTGCTAACTACAACCATAAAATATAAAATCTGCCGCCAAGCAACAAACGGTGTCTATCCTTGAGAGTGAGTAATACTAGGTTAGCCTGAACAACATCTTCGATGACATCATTACTTACCTATCTGCTATTAATATCTAAAAAAAACAACTGAATATCTGCCGGATCGACATACGTAAACAATTAAAACGTACAATAGTCAAACTTATACGTATTTCCGTTTGAACAATGCAGCACAAACTCCAAAGTTAAATATACAAATGAGAAATACCGGACAAGCGTTTACTGGAATATCCTAATTCGGTGAAGATACTTATTGTGGGTCACAGTTAAATAAGTTCAGATGTTTAGCACGGCCCCCTTTTTTTTTCTTACCGGATGAACCAATTTGGATGAAACTTATTACACAGGATTATTGGAAAAACGCTTATAACCTAGGGCTGAATTCTGTTAGATGCAACAAACATTTTGTGATGCATGTTTTTTTAATATTTTATTTTCATTTATTTTATGTAACAACAAGGCCCCAGGTTATGATCACATCGACAAAAAAGTTCTCCAAGAATTACCTCGCAAAGGAATTGTGTACCTCACTACACTCTATAATGCCATACAACGAGTAGGCTACTTCCCAGATATATGGAAGGTTTCACAAGTAATAATGATCCATAAACCCGGTAAACCGATACATGATGTAACCTCTTATAGACCAATCAGTCTCCTACCGATTATGTCTAAACTCTATGAAAAGTCTCTACTTCACAGAATGTTACCTGCTCTCAATGAGAAATCAATTGTCCCAGATCACCAATTCGAATTTAGAAAATAACATGCTACCATAGAACAGGTGCATAGAGTATGTAGGACGATCAGAAAATGTTTTGAGAAAAAGGAATACTGCTCAGCTGCTTTTCTTGACATACAACAAGCCTTCGATAGAGTCTGGCATAAGGGTCTGCTTGTCAAAATAAAATCCCTGTTACCACATACATTCTATGGTGTACTAAAATCCTACATTACAAACAGAATCTTACAAGTAAGAGAAAATCAATCCACCTCGGGCTTCCACGAAATATCGGCAGGAGTACCACAGGGCTCGGTCCTCGGTCCTGTATTGTATACCCTATTTACTTCCGACCTGCCACATAACTCCGAAATCACAATAGCCACTTTTGCGGATGACACTGCCTTACTTGCTTCGCACAAATGTCCAACACGAGCATCTCACATTTTGCAAACCAGCTTAAATGAGACCGAAGAATGGTTATCCAAATGGAGAATTGCCACCAGTGTTTCCAAATCTGCGCATATTACGTTCACGCTCTGCAAAGGTGACTGTGACCCGGTCACCCTAAACGGCAGTCAACTCCCACACCACCAGTCCGTGAAGTATCTGGGCATGCATCTTGACCGCAGGCTCACATGGAGGAAACATGTCGAAACAAAAAGAGAAGAACTGAATCTGAAATACAGAGGACTTTTCTGGCTTCTCGGAAGAAACTCAAAACTGGCGATAGACAACAAACTTCTCATATACAAGACTATACTAAAGCCAATCTGGACATATGGCATCCAACTTTGGGGATCAGCCAGTGCGTCCAACGTAATGAAAGTGCAAAGGGCACAAAACTATATCCTTAAACAAATATCCGATGCGCCGTGGTTTCTTAAAACAACAGAGATCCATGAAATCCTTAATATTCAGATGGTGAATGAAGAGATAAACTCACATGGTAACAAATACAAATCCCGACTGCTAAAGCATCCGAACAAACTTGCGGCGCAGCTTACCATCCCAGAAAGCATCCGTCGATTAAAAAAAAGACGGGATATTTTTGATCAGAACAGTCAGTGCCAAGAATTACTAAGAAATGATAGGGCAGACTCCACTGGGAGTAGCGCCCAACACGCCATCTAAACCATCTCATCTGCTTATAGTCTGAAAGACTGATCGCATGATAAAAACAGAAAAAAAAAAAAAAATTGTGTTTATGACGGAATAAGCGAGGGTGCACTGATGTTAAAAGTCTCTTGTGAATAGTTTAGTACTGGCTCAAAACCTAAATCAATAAGTTTTTCTAGTACTGTCTAACACTTTTAAGTTATGTGTCTCGTAGTAAAAGACGATGCCTATATACTCCGAGCTAAGCTCCGCCACGGCAACACTGGACCGCACCGCGCTCCTTTTGAATAAATTACAGACACAAGAGACTTTTAACATCAGGTGGTGCTCGTGCTTATTCTGTGACAAACTCAAAAAAACTTTCCTCTCAAAATGTTTGTTAGGACTAACAGAAGTTAACCCTAAGAAGTTTTTGAAGCAGTGATGGCTCAGTGGAATTGACTACGGACTGCTGTGCAGCAGGTCCATGGTTCGAATCCCTCCGCGGGCTTGAGCTTCACTGCATGGTGCAAGGGCATTTTGTGAATGCTCACCTGGCTAGCGACCACCCTCAGGTAGAAAATCTGTCGCCAAACACCTAACGGTGTGTTCCGACAGCAGTCCTTGAGAACCAGTGAAATTACAGGCACATGAGACTTAACAACTATGTCTCAAGGTGACGGGCACAGTGCAATTCGTGATTGTGACGAAATGCAACTGTTATAGGCAGAGGTTAGTCCGCTTAACATCAGGTGGGCCTCGAGCTTGTTCCGTCACAATTACATTTCCAATAACCCTGTATATTTAAATAATAGTTTTGCTACTGGATTAAAACATAAGATAAGTACTTTTCATCATTGTCTATGCTGCTGAAAGTGTGAGGCACAGCTAGTTAATCATAACACCAAGCATTTCTATGACCTTCAAATATTCTGTGACATTCTGTTTATACCTTTTGTGATTATGTATATATGAGTATGAACATAAAAGAAAGAATCTTATATGAGAGATAAATTTTAATTACAACGATATTTCTCAAAGAGCTGAACTCTCTTTGTGGGAAATAATAATTTCTCGAGGTAGTACAGGTAATGAAAAATCTTTGTGCGTGACTTGTTTTAGCTACACAAGTTGTTATATAAGGCCGACCTATTGTTACACTTGAGTGTAAGCCTTTGTAGTTAAGAGAACGACTGCTTTAAGTAGTACAGCAATAAATATATATACATTTACTCGTATATTAGAGTAAAAATATAAAGTAAACGTATTTTTGTTTGCTGCAAGCATTTGACTATTATCTCACATGATGTGGTCGAAGATTTTGTTCAGGATAACCTAGAATCTAGCTCTTAAGAACAGCTAACGGAATACACTGTAAAGTGCTTGGCGCCAGATTTTCTATTTGCCTACACTAAGAATAAATATAATCTAGCGGTGCCAGGTACATTAGCAAAGACAAATAATAAGTCTATCTTAGGGAATTGTGTGTGATTTTATAATGAAATTCCTAGTTTTCAGAGAAGTAAAATTCAAGCTGCGTAAAAAAAGAAGCGTATTATAAAATTGGTGATTATTTATTAAACAATAATGCTTGGCATATTCTACCTCTGCAAACCACCAGCAGTCACTTAGGTAATAAACATTACACAGGAAAGGTCTTAAGTCACACTCAGATAATTTTTCATCACTGTACTGTATGAGCCGGATTGTCCACTGTTGAACACAGCCTCCACCATTATGGGTTTGCCAAAAATCGCCTTTTACGATACCCACGAGTGGAGATGGAGGGGTCATGTTCTAGCCCGGCACCCCACGAGAGTGAGTGAGGATGTGAGGATCTAATTGTGTATGTTTGTAACTTCTGCACGATGAAATGGCTCAACCAATCGCGATATAACTTAGAGTATAAATAGTTTAGGTCCTTAACAAAAAATACTTTAAATTTTCATCATCATTAATTATTATTTTCTACGTAGGAGCAACCATGGGATGTAGCTAGTGTTATATATTAATGTCTTTGTCCTGTCTCCGATGTGATTATCAAGAAAGATAACCCCAACTTAACGAGGTAACTTCTTCATTACACCCACACACAAAGTCGTTATCCTCAAATTTTAACTGATACATACAACTATAAAGGCTAAGCTACACCAAAGATTGCGGCACAGTAGTGGGAATTGCTTTTTATGAATCGCAATATCTGCACAAAGATATGCATATTATAACAAATATTTGAAGTATTAACTTAAACCCATTATGGTTGGTGCAGCTGTCAGAAATAAACAGCCAAATTAGTTGAAACTGTAAGTAAAAAATAATTACCAACTACCTATTCATTTCAGAATTATTAAATTAAACATTGCTGTGTTTAATATGTACAGTCGCCTGCAATAAAAAGTATACACTTCGTAACTTTCAAAGTAATGTGATGTCGTCAAGTTATTAATTATCGAAGTTAATATTAACATAAGTAAAACTATTCAAATTATTCTTTGATTTTAAGTTACTTCTGTGCACATCGAAAGAAACAGAAGTCTTTGCCAGAATTATGAAAATTACAATGTGTATACTTCTTATTGCAGGCGACTGTACGACGCTTGATTTAAAACTGTACTTATTGCGGAAGTGCTATGAAAAAATATGTAAAGAAGTGTTACTCTCATACAGTTACCACATTAATTTAGGATTCATCAAGATCACAACAAATTAAATTGGATTGTTTAATTGATTTCTCTCTTAAAAATGATAGCATCTGATTTGTCGCGTCAATGTAACGTTGTTACGCCGCACCACGCGCGGCCGCGGTATGATTTGTGTTCTGCTGTTTTTTAAGTTTGACTTACATTTCTTAAATATTTATTCGTAGTAGCGGAAATGGCATTATTCTGGCAAAAACAATAGTGCAGCTAGATATTAATCAGAATGCTTAAAAGTTTGACAGTGACAGTTGACAAGTATAAAGTATAGTGTCTCTTACTAGCCTGTGGTTAACTGTCACGTGATTTCACAAAAATGGCTCCAACAACTAGCATATTAATGTTGTATTATAAAGTTTTAATGTCACATGGATGCCCGTGAAGTGCCGGGCTAGATTGTCATCCTCCCTGTATCTACCCGTGGGTGTCGTAAGATGTGACTAAGGGTAACATACTAAAAGGTGGGCAGCTTCGCTTTCTGAGGAACTGATATCTCACGCTGCGATCCCCAAGGCAAACCACCCCATAATGGAGGACGCTTTGTTCAGCAGTGGACAATCCGGCTAAAACAGTAATTTCACATTGTATTTAAACATCCATATCCACGCTAAAAAAAAATACAAGATGTTCGGTGTTCCATGATACTTATTTATATAAAAGTCGACAAAACATATTGCTAAGAAAGTGCGATATAACCCATACCTCATTGATCAAGTGTAGACTAATTCCTTACAAAGTGTATTGAGTCCTTACTAGGTGACAAATGTTCAATAATATGCTAACATTATTTGCGGATAATTATTAAAATTTTCAAGATCCGCGACCGCCAACGAGCCGTATCGTTGCCAGTGTGACAGAGGCTTAAGTTAATGAGGTCCATTAAACTTCATAAAATGCATCTTGGGACCTCTGAAACTGAATGGGAGGGATCAAGTGGCGCCATCTGAATAAATAAAGACATTATAAGGGACACTAATTAGTTGTAAGTATCTTGGAATCGCTGTTTGGATTACTTTACTCTGGTTTGGGGTGAACATTTAGATATCTTGTGACTTTGGTGAGGAATGAGAATGAAACAAAACCTAGGCAAAACTATTGAAGAGACTGTGTATATTGTTTATAGATTCTGGCCGCACCTTAGGTTGGATAAAATTTCTACGCAAGCAAATCAGATTTATTCAGCCTATATTCTTTATCCTATCCCTAAAACCTAAAAAAACATAAGTAGATAAATTTTTTTTTATATCGTCGGTATGCCATTATTAACAAAATACTACGAACTATATACAACACTACAGCTACTACAATAAAAGCATTTGGACTCATAGGCAGTCCAAAGAAGGAAGCCTAGTAAACTTCGCTGCGAGCGCTTCAATTAATATATAAAGTATATTTTTATAACTACCTGTCGATTTGAGAACCTTCCTCCATTTGTTGTATAGTTAGATCACATTGACCTTTTCTTCGTTATTTTGGTAAATTTGTACTTCTCCGTAAATTATATGCAACTAAAGATGTTGCGGGTAAAATAAGGGTAAATTTTTTGACTTTTTTAACTGACCTCAAAAAAGGCTCCTCCTTATAAATCCCCTTTATCAACTCGACTATTTTTTTTGTGTTTGTTACCTAAAACATTTTACAGGTAGTCCGATATTGTTTTTTTTATATTTAAAAGCTGGTGCTTCACATACGGTTCCATTTAAATGTCCTTGAGATCTGACGACTAGTATTTGAGTTATCCTTAATAATACCAATTATTTAATGCATGAAATCGGTTTTTTACCGACTTCAAAAACAGGAGGAAGTACTCAAATCATCTGTATGTTTTTTTTATGTTTACTCAGAACTTATGAGTGATGAACCGATTGTGATCATCATTTTATAAATTAAAAGCTGATGCTTGCCGTGTAGTCCCATTAAAATTCATCAAAATCGGTCAAGCCGTTGTTGAGTTACACTGACTGAAAAGTATTTTCCTATCCCGATGATAAAGTCATTGAAAATGAATGGCAATCGATCCCATAAGTATTAAGAGTCCCTAAAATGAGTGAATATTTTTTTAACAACAAAATTTTACCGATTTCAACACTCAAATGTGTGAAATAACTTGTCAAAGTCAGTACCATGCGAACAATATTGCTATTATAGGTACTTTTGAGCCATCATGGTACCGACTTCAATAAGTTATTTCACACATTTGAGTGTTATAGGTAAAATTTTATGTTTTTTTTTTAATTCTTGAAAATTTTCTAGTCCGTAGTTCAAAACCTTAGTTATTAAGTTATGTTCAATGAAAATCTTATCTATTGTTACCTTCTTATTACAGTATTGTGGACGACTGAAGATAGATGTCGTGGGCAGTATGAATCACTGAATAAGGAAAAAGAATAAAAAAAAAGAAATGCAACGTCGTCTAACAAACCGACTTCTAACATTTAAAATTATGAATTTAATTGTTGCAGTCAGTACCGTTCTGATTAGAAACAAAAATGAGCTCCCATTTTCATAGTCCAATGTCCACAAATCATTTATAATGTCGGTTTCGTTGAAATGTTTTATCCATTTCATGCTTCTTACAATTATTTTTCTTACACACTAACAATACAAGTCACCGTGGCACGAGTTAAAATTAACAGGTACAGATATATTGACAAATTCATTTTCAATCAATGGATTGTAACTTAAAAACTGGTCGATTGATATTGATGGCATTTCAATTTCGAACCACTTGTGTTGAATAAGTATTCTACAAAACAAAAAAATATTGAACACAATAACAAAGATGAAGAAGATAACTTTTTATCGGATCATCTAGACCCAATAAAAAGTTATCCGCGATAAAACGTTAGGTATAAAAAAATATACGCGTTGACTTGAAATTCACCCTTTTTGTTTTGGTCGGTTAATAATTGTTAAAAGATTAAAGAACCTTCTGAACGGTGAATTCAGAGTTAAAACAATAAAAAATAATTTACATGTATGTTGACCATTTGGTATTTTTACCCGAAAGCGCCTCTTTCTGTGACATTCAGGAACCTAGCCCAGTGGCATTGGGTTCACGTTTAGAATCCCACTGAAAAGTTAGATTTTAACTGCATGGTGGTAGGGCATTTAGAGAGTGCTCAACAGGCTAGCTAACACTAACAAGTAGAAAAAAATTGCCAAACGTTTAAGAGTCAAAACTATGAACGACGAAAAATAAATTAAACACAACTTGTCAGGTGAATTAATAGACAAAGCGGTAGTGTCCACCTATATGTCATAAGCGCTTGAAATTGTTCTGTTGCTGTTGCAGTATTATGAAGTATTGAGGTTGTACATGAAGATGAAATCATAATTCTTAAGACATTACTAATCATATTGCAAAGTATTTCTTTCAACCACCAAATGGAAAGACCGATTACCGTCTAGACCATGTCGACGGGCGTTTCTCGCGAATCTAATTAAAACATCCAACGAACTGCAAGAAGGCACTTCCAACACTCTAATTACATCTTTGTAATTTGTTTTTCATTGTGATTATGAGGCTGGGGCAATTTGGGCCAAGTGGCGGAGATGAGGCCAGTTTGGGAATGTTTCAGTGTAATAAGGAAAGGGTTCTGGGGTTATTTCTGTTCAGTTTAACCACGTCGGAGCAATGAACGCGCAAGCGAATCTCCAATTAAATTTGAAGGTTGTCGTTTGAGTTGCAAATGTAAGTCGATGTCGTTTTGCGTCGTAGGAGTCATGATGCGACGGCAATGTAAATGGTTTTCTCGGAAAATACTATTAAAACGCTCTCATATAAGTTCATTTTCTTGATGTAATTGTTTTGGCAAACGTTTGACAGCCATCTCATCTTATGTTTGTGACAATTCAGACGACAATAGAGCGCGCTCACTCAGATGACGCGTATCTCGTATCTGTTTATCACATTTCACGAGTTTAAGGCACATAAGCGGAAGCGAAATTTAAAAATCCTGGATATTTTTTTTCATGATTTAACAAACCTTTTGTATAACATACAGACCCACCAACTTATCTGTTCAGGTGGCAGAAAAAAGAATTACAACATGCCTTCAAATTGTGATAGTTTGTAGTTGATTTCCTTGATCAGCAGCGCACTCGCGAACTGCACAGTTAAGTTAGTGGTACTATACGAAAGAGATTATGGATAATTTTCATAATTTCTAATCGTGTATCAATAATTGTGATAAGGATTATGCATCTATCGCAAAAATATGGTTTAATAAATCTCATGCCGATTGCTTTATTGCCCAGTTTTATCATGCTTTTGTGATGGAATTAGCACAGGCTCATCTGGTGTGAAATGGTAACTTCTGCCTGTAACAGGTGCATGCAGTCACAAATGGTAAACTGCACTGCGCCCATCACTAAACTTTTTAACCTCTAAACATCAAGCATCAATAGGTAGATGCGGTATTAGATGCATGTGCAATAGGTGGACGAATTCACACATCCAATCTTAAGCGATTAAGTCTCATATGACTGTAATTTTACTGGCATCCGTACCCTTCAAACCAGAACACAGGGATGTGAACAATGCTGTTTGGTCGTAGAAATAGGTGGCAACACTTCCCCAGAAAAAACTCACCCTGAAAATTCTTGACAAACACTTATATCTCAAGAAAATGGCATAGATTCTAATAACTTACACGATCTAACAATTTTCTCTGAATTATTCTCTGAGGATGCTTCGTGTAGAACCGAAACGCGTCGAAAATACTTCCAGTTTGGCTGCGTGGCGTTTGTGACGTCACGTCGGCTTGACTGGAAAATTAGGCGGAATTGTCACTAGATATATTTTTATATTTTTTAAGTGTTTTATTAAAATATTAATTAGATGTTTTTGTAAAATATTTTAAAAATAATTGTTATTATTTGTTATTAATATTTTTTTATTCATTTTAGTAAATAATACGGGTTAACTCACGTGAATAAGTTAGATAGCTCCGACTATAGTTTCAACCAACGAGAGCTCGTGCTCTCGTTCAAAAAGACCACCGAACGTGGTTGAAACTATAGTCGGAGCTATCTGACTTATTAACATAAATTATCCCGTATTATTTACTAAAATGACTGAAAACCACGTTAGTTTTAATAATACATTTTTTTATTCCTGAAGTAAAAAGAGAAACAGTGCCAACCACTTAGTGTATGCGGGTAGAAAAACAGTGTAAAAACATTCCAGTTTAGAAAAACAGCAAAGCCTTATTTAATTCTAATGCGTTATACTAATATAACAGAAAATAATTATATGAAATACATACAATATTAAAAGTCAGCGTTCGTCTATACAACGGTAAATTTTCCGTTCGAGTATTTTCATCCATACACATGATTATCACATATATATATTTATAAATTTTTGAATATATAAATATCTGACAAGCTACGTAAATTTTAAAAGAAAGATAAATAATAGTGCAAACTTATTTGAATTGATCCATAATCCTTAAAATTCGATTATAAATAAGGTTAGTTGCATTAATGGCAAACACAAAGTCTAAATGGTTGAACTTTGCTAGAGGAACTCTGAATTTGCCAACAACGGATTTAATTTCCTTTGACAATCTGTGGACATCATCAGGGGTAGACAACCAGTCATTGTCAGAGTAGTGAAGAAAAATTGGGGTCCTTATATTTCCAAGGTTATATTCCGGAGGCTTGAAACTACCGTATAGACGTACATTCCTTATCAATCCATTATCAAACTGCACAAACTTATTAGATTTGTACAACTGACCAAAATGGATAATTTGCCTTGTGGAAGCGCCAGCTGGAGTGTGACCCATGACGACTGGCAGCATTGTCTGTAAATATAAAAAAAAATATGCGTTGGGTGATAAAACGACCCAAAGAGTCATTTACACACACGTATAACAGCGACTGGCGCCGTCTTGTTTTATGTTATTGTGACGGAACAAGCTCGAGGCGCACCTGATGTTAAGCGGACTAACCTCTGCCTATAACAGATACCTTTCGTCACATGTCACGAATTGCACGGCGCCCGTCACTTTGAGACATAGTTGTTAAGTCTCATGTGCCTGTAATTTCACTGGCTCTCAAGGGTAGCTGCCGGAACACACCGTTAGGTGCTTGGCGCAGATTTTCTACTTGAGGATGGTAGCTAGCCAAGCGGACAATCGCAAAATTCCCTTCCACCATGCGGTGAAGCTCAAGCCGGCGGTGGGGATCGAACCAGGGACCTGCGGCACGGCGGTCCATAGCTATTACCGCTCGGCCATCATTGCTTCATAAATTTCTTATGAATTATGCGGATTGCCATACAAAAACGCTGTAATGCACTCGAAGCGTATCGATGCAAAAACTAATGCTTGAGTTGGATTGCCACGGTAAGCAAACCTTACTCGCAAAACGCTAATGGCCTGCAATTGCACTGTACTGACATAAAATCTTGAATCTCCCATTCTGTAATTTTACTTACTGAAATTGTATAATACGAGTATAGTACTTAGTTTAGACGTATAACAACAATGTTGTTAAAATTGCTGTCATGTATCGGAACTCGTTTGAAAACACAGTACTCAAGGAGTCACATTCTTGTGCAACATTTAAATCGAGAAGGTAAGAAGTAATCTGACACTTCCACGCAGTCATGTTAAGATTCCAGATTGCCCGACGACTACCTTGGGCGCGTTCGAAAACTTATCGCTAAGTTGATCGGCCCGAACATACAATATTATTCATACCTTATTAAGCTGCTGCTCATTGAAACCACAAATGAGGAACAACAGGTTTGTGCAAAGGACTTGAGTAAAAGCTTCTTCGACACAAAGACTCTGACCAGCTATTTCATTGAGCTTTCCATTCGGTAGAATTTCATTGGTTCCTAATACTTTGAAAACTCTCTGAAAATAATCAGAAAATTATTTAACGACAAAACGATATAACATGGTATAAATCTATATGAAAAGAACTTACTTCCAATGAATTAGTGAAAGGAGCCACAGCCCTGATTAATGGGCTTTTTATATTCCCAATATAAGCAATAGGTGCTAAAGCTTGCATGGCAACAATTTTATCATTATATTCCGGTCTCATAGAAGTCATGACCCAAAACGCTGTAGTTCCTTGAGAAAAACCAATGTATTGTATTTTAGGCGCCCCAGTCTCTTTGATAACGTAGTCAATCATGGCTGGGAGATCAAAGAAGCCAATTTCGTGCCAACTGAACTGCCAAAATGCGGAAGATGTTGGTTTAAGGGACGCATGGTTCCGGGAATAAGTATTCCCTCGGGCATTGCCCATCCATACGTCGTAGCCAGCATCAGCAAGGATGTATGCTGAAAAAATAAACATTGCTTATAATATAATAACTAACACATAAAAAACATGAGAGTAAGATAGCAAAAATGATTAAACAAATTTGAGACGGTGAGGTAAATTTCAGTTTCAAACAACCTCTAACAGTCGAAAGAGAATATTTCCAAAAAGGCCACCTAAGTTTAAGCTGCTGACCTACATCTATTAGAGAAAACGGCATATTTAATTGGCACTAGTTTATTTTCAGTGTAATACATCATGTCAATGTAATATTACTCTCTGCCTTTTGTTTATTACTTGAATCACAGGATTAGTAGCTGAATTGATGGATAAATCAGTGGTACTTTTCATAGACGTCTTTATCACCAGAAATTCTACCTTTAAGGGCTATAATACTGCTAGCTTACGAATTGTAGAAGCTGTTATTTAAATGTGAAAGTGTGTGAATTGTGAGTTTGCACTAGGATTAACTAGGTTGAAGATGTTGATCAGTTCTGACTTGGAATTGAGACTGGCTCTCACTACAAGCAGCTAGCGGAACACACCATTAGGTCCAGGGCAATAAATTATTCTACTTGAAGATAGTATCTAACAAGTAACGCATTCAAAATGTACCATGATACACTAACGCCTGTGGAATGATAAGGACAAGGCAGTTTAAAGTCAACTTCGCTATCATTGCTTCACAAAATACTAGTTATGTGTATCCAGCCTTGAGAGGTAAAGGAGGCGAGAAATGGAAATATACCAGAAGTTGCACAGCAGCGCCTCGTGAAGAATCCCCAAGCTACTTGACAAGTGTTTATATGCACAACCCCTCTTAGTGGGGTTTACCAGAGAACAATCCGGCAGGTAGCTACAGTGCAAGTATAGGATAAAGATATGGATTATAGACCAACATAAAAATCATTATCTTACCAAGTCCTTTCCCGGGGGTCATCAGAACCCACTCAGCAGATGAAGACAGCAAACCGTGCTGGAGAAATACCACCGGCCTGGGATCTTCAAACCTACCACTACTTCCATGAGGAATCCTGTGCATTTCCAGGATGTACTTATCTTCTGTGTAGACTCGGTGAATCTCACATGGGTACCCGTATTTTCTTATTAAAGTGAACTGTGAGAAAACAAGAACAAAATAAGGCAATGTTTTTTTGTTTTACTAAAAGCTTAAATACTATCTCACCTGATGGTACTCTTAGCATCTCTGGTCGAAGTTTTTGTTCAGTCGAAATCTAAAATAGGATAAGGCTCTCAAGGACAGTTGCCCGACCACACTATAAGGTATTTGGTACCATTGACTCCAGCTATTTGGAGAATTACAATAATTTTCAATGGTCTATTACTCCTTCCTGTTTTATTCGTGTTACCATTTTAGAACAGTAACATATAAACGTAATGACCAGACATTATTTTATAATTTGAACTCAAAGTTGCACTATTATGTAGGTAAATTTAGATATTACTAATCGCTATGATCAGACATTTATAACTTCAGATAACATTAATGATACCGGCTTTAATAATTTCCAAACAAACAGAGGCAGTCGGTTTGTATAGTTGTGAGTTTTTGATTGATTTGATTTCGCGAATTATTTATTATTCAATTTTAGATCCAAAATGTAATTTTATCAGATCCTGTGAAAAAATGTGACAGTTTTTTTTTTCTTTTTCATGATATGTGTTCAATTATTTTGAGACAATATCCCATCAAATCCGCAGTCGCATCGTCCATCGTTGAACAAATGTTTCTTCCATTAAGGGACTTTTCATATTTCCTTCGTTTAGCAGGCATCTTGGGGATCGCAGTGTAAGATGGCAGTTCTTAAAAAGGCTCTGCTGCCCACATTCTTGTGTTATTCTCTTTGTTGCGTCATATCACAGGAATACATGGGGAGTTCGATTCTAGTTCGGCCCCCACAGGGCGATATATAGAATAGGAAACTTCTTGTCAGGTTTCAGAATTATACTGTCATATGTTTTCTTTGGAATAGCATGACACTACTTGAATTACGTCCAAGTGCTACAGCACTTTAGGTACACATCAAGACACTCTACCATCTTAATACCCGTATAATACTATAGATACTGAAGCGCTCGTAGCGAAGTTTACTTAGCTGTTCTTAACTGATCCGCAAAGTTAAGGAACGTCGCCCGCGGTCATGAGTTGGATGGGTGATCGCTAGTGACATTACTACTGAGCGTTTCCGTGCTTCGGAGGGCACGTTAAGCCGTCGGTCCCGGTTGTTGTGAGAGCCAGTACTTCTAGGTTAGCCTGAACAACATCTTCGACCACATCATCACTTACCATCAGGTGAGATAGCGGTCAAAGGCCGCAAAGGCCTATCAGGCGTAAAAAAAAAAGATGATGGGTATACACGGCTAAGTATTACATTAATAAAGAACGGTACAGAATGAAAGCTGCCCTACTAAACGCAACGCTATGTAACTATCAGCAATAAAAAAAAGTGTATTTAATTAATATTAAATCATTATATTTTTGTATCATTATAAGTATAACCTTGTTTACAATATCATCACGTATTTATAAGTATGCACTTTACAATAATATTTTAATTTAATAAGATAATATTATAATTATAGATGCTAGTTGCATATTGCAGTTGCTAGATGCAATAAAATAACAGTGTAATGGAAAACATATATTATGATCAAAATGTGTCATTTAAATAGTCATGAAACGTTTATCTCCAGATGTTTTTTTAAATTTAATTTTAAATATATTAACACTTTACTCTCTCTAAGATTAAATATGTTTGCGTAACTAGTCACTGACAAGACGCTCGGGGGTGCAGCAATCACAGCGGCGCCCGCTCGCGTGCAGAGCCGGTTTGAACCAGCTCAGTAGGCGGGAAAAGTTTTCGCAGCTTTCATTCTGTACCTTGCTTTATTCATGTGCTAGTAAAGGTAAAGGCGACCGGCGCCAAATCACGAGCCGGATTTTTTTTGTGATACTTAAAATGTAATGTACCATTCGCCCATGTAATATTTAGGAAAATAACAATAAGTATAAATAAAACATTTGATTAATTCTAAATTTATGAATAATATTTTACCGTGTCAAGTCTTGCGTCTTCAAGAACATTGTAATCCGTTTTTTCACTAAAATCAGATTTTATATTCACGAATAACAGCGATAATATCAAACTCAACGAAACAACACCAGGACGCATTTTGAACGTAAATATTTAAAAAAACTACAATGAACTTTGCAACAATTTAGATGGTAAAATCAATAAGTTATTAATGGTAGATCCAACTACACTATATGTGGTCAGTCAGTTGACTACAGCTAGAACAAATATTTCTATAGCCATATATTGTTTGTTGTTATCGATTGTCTCATTGAAGAGATTATTTTGTTTTTATTGATAAAACCAATTTTCAGGGCGATGTTGACTTAAAGTAGTTAATACTTTTAAAGGGTGATTAAAACTTCTATTCTGTTCAGATAATCTAAAACTTTTGATAACGCCTTCCCATAAAAAAATATTCATTTTTATTTTTAGCTGTTAGGCTAGCCTTTACTTGATAGTAAGTGATGATGTTGACGAAGATTTTGTTCAAGCTAACCTAGAATTACTGGCTCTCAAGGACTGCTGCCGGAACACACTGTAAGGTGCTTGGCGACAGATTTTCTACTTGAGGTTTGTAGCTTACCAGGCAAGCATTCGTGAAATGCCCTACCGTAGTGCTATAAGAATTTACATCCTACTAATTGAAACGGGTTCCGACGGCTTAACCAGATCTCCGAAGCTCGTGCACGCTCAGTAGTAATGCCACTAGCGGTCACTTGTCCAAATCATGACCTCAGTTGATCTGTTAAGAACGACTAAACAAGCTGCACGACGGGCATTTCAAGATGAACATTAATTTTCAAGGTTGAAACATCTGTCGTGTTTGAGTTCGGTTTAAAACCTCTATGGCGGGAAATTAGAAATTTAATATTTTTTGTCTTCTTACTTTTATGATAATGACGTAGGACGCGAGAGTCTGCGAATGTCTTTACTATATGTTATTTATTTTTTATATTCGTGGAATCGATATAATTCATAACGCGTAATTGCATTTTGTAATATTTTTGACGGTTTAGGGGTAATTTACGGAATTACAAGTATCCGTCTACAATTGAAACGTTTGAAAACATTACACACAAACACATTGGTGTTCAATAGCATTTTTTTCAAACAAACGAGCAATATTATTTTCTCTTGTCATGTTACTAAAGTTATTGTTTGTATTTGTACTGTCCTAATGTAAAACTTTTTATACTCTATGAGTTTTTAAACTGTCACGGTCATTTAAACTATAGTTATTATTAGAAACGGGATATTTACCGTGTTTTGATTGTTTTTGAGATCTAGATATTGCGGCACTGTTGCTAGCGCCATGATCACGAGGTAATGAAGCGCTCGTAGCGAAGTTTACTTAGCTGTTCTCAACCGATCAGCAAAGTTAAGCAACGTCGCGCGCGGTCAGGAGTTGGATGGGTGACCGCTAGTGACATTACTACTGAGCGTTTCCGTGCTTCGGAGGGCACGTTAAGCCGTCGGTCCCGGTTGTTGTCTTAGGATGGCAGTCGTTATAGCATGGTGGTAGGGCATTTTGCGAATGCCCGCCTGGCTAGCTACCACCCTCAAGTAGGAAAACTGTCGCCAAGCACCTGTTCCGGCAGCTGTCCTTGAGAGCCAGTACTTCTAGGTTAGCCTGAACAACATCTTCGACCACATCATCACTTACCATCAGGTGAGATAGTGGTCAAAGGCTAATCTATCATGCATAAAAAAAAAAAACTCAAAACTATGCGAGTAGATGGTCGGCAATAAGAGCAGATGAACCGGTCTACCCTCTTTCTTGTCCGTTTTTTCGGCAAGGCGATTCTATTATTGTCAAACTCACGATCGTTAGTTTTGCATGTCGAAATTTAAATAGTGGTGTGAGTGAGTGACAATAATAGCACATAGCCTTGCCGAAAAAACGTACAAAAGAACAATAAAAAACACGGTAACTATCCTGGTTCTACTAATAACTGTACTCGTAGTTTTTATACTCTTAGTACATCTGAATTTGCTTTTTATGTACAAGTACATAAAAAATATGATATCACTTAATTTCTCAAAGCGGTTCTGTTGTTATATATTAAATCTAACAAACTTGCATGGGTCTGTATAGATGTGCCCATAGATCTGAGGTATTATTAATGACCCAGATATGTTGGCTCCGGAGCACATTAGATTTACAAAACAGCAGACTATCATAATATATGATTTTCAAAATATTACACTAACTCACTATTAATATAACTATGTCTAGTAAAATTTGTACAGAAAAATCCAACATTTAAAATGACTTTGAGGTGCATTGCGTATGGTAATATGACCCTCAACCACCAGTTACTACATATTCTTATAATTCCAGACTGTACTGTACTGTTTCACCCGGATTGTTCACTGCTGAACACAGCCTCTCCCATTTGCCATAATCCACTCGCTCAGCAAGCGTTTTGGGGATCGCAGTTTAAGATACCAGTTAGACTTTAGAAGGCGCTGCTGCCCCTTTTTTGGTATTTCACCTTTTATATAAAATTTTGAAGCGCTCGTAGCGAAGTTTGCTTAGCTGTTCTCAACCGATCAGCAAAGTTAAACAACGTTGCCCGCGGTCATGAGTTGGATGGGTGACCGCCAGTGACATTACTACCGGTTGTCGTCTTAGGATGGCAGTCGTTATAGCATGGTGGTGGGGCATTTTGCGAATGCCCGCCTGGCTAGCTACCACCCTCAAGTGGAAAATATGTCGCCAAGCACCTAACGGTGTGTTCCGGCAGCTATCTAAGCCATCACTTACCATCAGGTGAGATAGTGGTCAAAGGCTAACCTATAAAGCATAAAAAAAAAAAAAATCGCCTCTCAGGACGCCCACAGGTAGCAGTGGAGAGGGGTGACATTCTAGCCTGGCACCCTACGGGTATTTTTTCCAGACTAGCTCAAATGATTTTCTAAGGTTACGAAAATTAATCAACGAAAATATAAACAGTTTTCTCTTGTTATTATCAGCATCAAAAACAAATTTAATACGAATCACTGGTCTATGTGTTGACCAAGATGCTATTATTAAGAATATTACATTTTATTTGGATACCAAAAACTTCCTGAGTTTCTTCCACCTGACATGAATCAACCTGGTGGAAACAACAGGTTTTTTTTTTTGTGTTTATGTTATTGTGAAGGAACAAGCGCGAGGCCCACCTGATGTTAAGCGGTATCCCCTGCCTATAACAGATGCATTTCATCACAAGTGACGAACTGCACTGCGCCCATCACCTTGAGACATACCTGTTAAGTCTCATTTTGCCTGTTATTTCACTGGTTCTCAAGGAGTGCTGCCAATACACACCGTTAGGTGCTTGGTGACAAATTTTCTACTTGAGGGTGGGCGCTAGCCAGGCGGTCATTCGCAAAATGCCTTTCCACCATGCGGTGAAGCACAAGCTCCGGGCGGGATTCGAACCATGGACCTGCTGCGCGGCAGTCCATAGCCAATGCCACTGAGCCATCACTGCTTCAAAATGATCATTTAAGCTGGAGGCTGACGGGTCAATTCCAGTTTCCGTAATAAAAATATTGCGAGCTGCATATGAGTCGCACAATATACCTGTTTAAGTATAATATTTACCACCCGTTTAGAAAGGTTACAAGGCGTATTTTATGAACACGAGCATTTCTAGTTGGAATTGGCAAGACAGCTAGCCATTTAAACTGTAACCAAAATGATCTACAAAATTATAATATTATTGTTTTTACCTACGTACTAAAATATATCAAACTAGAATAATGCTAATCTATAGTAAATCATCCAAATAATTTGATTTTGTAACGTTTGTTCCACGGTCAAATAGATCAGTGTTTAAGGTTATCAGTGACATATCACTGATAACAATGTTGATTTGTTAGTCTATTTTACAGTAGCCCTTAATCTCATGTATTACGAGATTATTTAAAGGTAATGTTGAGAGCGCTTACTCAATAGTCCTTGACTGTAGTAAGTAGGCACAATCAGGTTATTATTGCCTAACCTTAATAAATTGGTATCATATTTCAAAAACAAAACACTATCGTCATTTTATAATAATTATATTTGATTGGCTAGCCACCTGTTTTTAAATGATGATGTGAAAAAGATGTTGTTCTTCTTCTTCGTCGTATTCTTCATGTCTGAAGGTCGTGCCCGTCATGAAATGTCTCAACGGAGACGTTGACCACTGCTTCTATAGATGTTGTTCAGGCTAACCTAAGATTGTTGGCTCTCAAGGACAGCTGCTGGAACACACCGTTAGGTACTTGGTGGCAGATTTCTATATGTATTTCTTAGCTAAGCGGGCATTCGCAAAACGCCCTAATACCATGCTACAACGACTGCAATCCAAAGGCAACATCCGGTACCGGTAGCTTAACGTGCTCCCGAGGACACGAAGCAAACGCTGAGTATTAATTCCAAGAGCGGTCACCAATACAAATCAGGACCGCGGCGGACGTTGCTCAACATAGTTAATCTGTTAAGAAAGACTAAAAAGCCACTCTAAGAGAGCTTCTGGTATGCATGGTTGTAGGGCATTTTGCGAATGCCCGCCTGGCTAGCTACCACCCTCAAGTAGAAAACTCTGTCGCCAAGCATCTAACGGTGTGTTCCGGCAGCTGTCCTTGAGAGCCAGAAAAAAAAACTTCAAAAGTTAAACTTCGCACATGACCAGTACAGAGATTCTATTACTAATCAGGTAGCAAACTACCAATGAGAACGTTACCAAGGAGAGTTGGTTTCAAGCAGGCTTACGCTCTTCTGTTTTTTTATGTTATTAGATAAAATATTCTACCAACCCGACATGAGTCGAATAAGGACGACAACAAGATGATGAATTTATAAAAAAAATGTTGTTGAACAATAAACTGTACATCAATCACTAACCTTAATCCTTTTTGTTTCGAAGTGCATCAAGTTTTGCGCCCATTAGTGTTTCCAAGTTTCCCAATATATACGACTTAATCTGTTGGGGGAAGTTCGCTGGAAGTCTTCGCAAGTTGATCAAAGTTCACGGGGATTTTGCGTTAATCCTTATTCTATAATATAAGCGTCAGTTTTGATTTGTGAGAGACATAATAACAATCTTAAAATATAGTACAACATATTTAAAAGACATCGGGGTTTGTTTAACATCACTTAGTGTTTAGCTTCAAAGGATGTAAGTTCTGTATCCATTCTCATCTCAATAATAATAAATGTTTATTTTCATAACGTACATTTATCCACATAACATTCTGTAGATGCCTTCTTTTAAGTAAATGTATACCTGTATCAGAAGACCTCGCCTAAGACCTTTATAGAAAATTCTTAAGTACATACTAACACAAAATCAAACTTAATAACTAAATACCTTAAATTTTAATTAAGTGTAGGTGCAAGGGTTAGTGCAGGCACAGCCTGGACACTCGACTCATTCTCTATTCAAAAGCCACGTTCTAACTACCTATTACACAGACACTATACAAATGTTGTTTTTGTACACGCGTAAATGTGTGCGTGAAGTCTAAGGTTGTCACCGTATGAATAATTGTTGTACTTACTTACCTAACAATCTTTTGATGCTGTTAATAGGACTTATTAGATTTCGTAGGTTACCTTACCTACCTTCAGAAACATTTTCATGCACAATAATCCAACTTCATGTACGACGTAGGAATATGCAACACACAACCGAGTAGGAAACATTACTTCACATTTCACTCACATATATACAAAAAGTATCATTCCAAGTTTACATTTTATACAAGTAATGGTAATAAATACAATCACAATAATAATTTATGTTCTTCTTCTCGTATAATAAACAATCATAAATTGTGCCGCGTGTCAACCGTGGCGAAGGTCGGTATGTGTATTGCTTTTCTCTATGGTAGGTATAGGTTACAAAGACACTTGTTTCGCTGCAAACGAAGTCGATATCCACGGATATTTTTTGCAAACGAAAATCTTCTAAAACATTCGTTATTTGAATAGCAGTTTGAATAAAATACAAAGAGAAAGTATTATGTTTGTATTTTTTTCAATACCTACTGTGAATTACCGGTTTTTATACGTTACCTACTGGATAACTGAAGAACGACCAATAGGTAGGTAGATACTTAGTTTAGTTAGGGAATCTATAAAAACTCCTATCCTTTTCTCGTTTAGTTGATAAGCAACCGTAAACAGCACAAAAGTACCCCATTCTTAACTTTTAAAATACTCGTACAATCGTCACGCTTCGTCGTCACGTCGTCATCGTGCGGGAGTTGCGAGTCCCGTACTCAAGTTAGCTCAGCGACAACTCAGAATCAGTGGCGGGGTGAGGAAAGCTCATTTTGGTGGGGGGTGAGGAGTGTCGATTCTATACGTAGTATTATTATATGTTCTATGGTGCAGGTGAAGCGTGCGTGTATGTGTGTGCGTGTGTTTGTGCGTTAGTGTGAAAGTATGTCATATTATATAGTAAAATGAGGAACTGCCTCAGTTTCATCATAAGTAGGAGTCCTAAGTCATAAGAAAGGTTTTTTTTTACATTCATAATAAGATTTTGGACAAAGCGTTCTACTCTAGCCTATGACAATAAGCCTTCTCTGAGGTTCACTTCACAACAAGAGCCTCGCACCGCACGACTCATCTCTCAAATCTGAAGACAAATCCGCGATTCCCCTCACTACACGAGCGCTCCAGTCAATCGTGTACTTTCGCTCTCGCATCTTCACGCCGTGAATCCCGGATTTACCTGAACTGGCATGCTGAACTGCGAAACGGAGATGCCTGCGAACTTGACGGCAGCGACAAATTCGGTGGAAGGACCACACAGGAAGTACCAGTTCGATTGCCATTCGAGGTGAGAAATTTTGTACTCTTAAAATCTTCAAGCAAATGTTATCTACAGTACTTCACATAATGACACCTGAAGACCGTTCTTGAGATCTGAAATTGTTTTAAAGTATCGGCACTATTGGCAGTGTTTCCACTGAATAACACACAAAATGCGAGTGATTTACCTAATTTTAAATATATGATACTATCGGACTAGTTAGAGATCTAGCAACTTTTTTTTTTATTGCAGATAGACAAGCCTTTGACCACAATTTCACCTGGTGGCAAGTGACGATGCTGTCGAAGGTGTTAACAGGCTTAGCCTAGAATTACTGGCTCTCAAGGACAGCTGTCAGACCACACCGTTAGGTGCTCGGCGACAGATTTTCTACTTGAGGGTGGTCGCTAGCCAGATGGGCATTCGCAAAATGCCCTTCAACTATGCATGCCCTTCCACCATGCTAATGATGGGCAAATGATGGAAACTGGACATCTGTAATAGAACGTAATAACCTCACAGTAATAACCAGACCTGAATCTGCACTACGGCTTCAAAGCTTATGTATTATTTTTACGATAAGTAAATACTAAATTGTTTCAATTTTTCTTTGACGGGCTGTTACAATGTGGAACCCATAAAACCTAAGGATAAAGTATGCAAGTGACATACGTAGTAGGCAAGATATGTATCTCTTTCAACTCTAAACCGAAAATTATGCTACCAATCTCAATTGAATTCCGAAGTGCTAAAAAGCAGGAAGATGATTCCTTAGTACAAATACATCGTTTGGTTTAAAACATTACGTTAAAATTAAATACAAATTTCAGTAAAAAATCTCCCAGAAGTCCTTTTACAGAGGCATCACGTAGATCCAAAACAATAAACAATTAAAGCATCTACAGAACAGGCCATTTCTTTTATTTTCAGTTCCGTACTTTGAATTAAAATAGGTTAATTTACGTGTATAAATTACTTATAATGGTTTTCGAGGAATTTAACTGGCTTACTGCAATTTGCTCGTCTTTTTTTTAACCTTATAAAAGTAGTGATGGCAATGTGGAAATATATAAAGACTTTTGAATTACGCAGCGGGCTTAATCTTTACCGTCAGAGCACCCAACAGAGCATTTCAGTAGCATATCATCACTTACCATCAGGTGAGGTTGTAGTCAAAGGCTTACCTACCCGCAATAAAAAAAGAGGGTGGTCAAATACTATTAGCCGTAGAATAATTATAAAATATGATACGAATGCCGAAAGTGAATTATGCCAAATGAAACCACGATTTTGTTAACTAAAATTAGAATCCTTGACACAACATTTGTATGTATATAATATGTAATATATATTTTTTATTGCTGATATGCCTTTAACTACAATCTCACCTGATGGTAAGTGATGATGTGGTCAAAGGTATGAACAGGCTTAACCTAGAATAACTGGCTCTCAAGGTTAGGTGCAGAAACAAACCGTTAGGTGCTTGGTGACAGATTTTCTATTTGAGGGTGGTAGCTAGCCAGGCGGGCATTCGCAAAATGCACTACCACCATGCTATACGACTGCAATCCTAAGACAACAACCGCGACCAACGGCTTAACGTGCCGTGTTGTCTTAGGTTTTCGCGATTATTACACTTTAAACGGTTTACATCGCGTATCATTATTTTTGTCCCGAAGTTTCAAACACTTTGCAGTGATCGTGGTCACGGTGTGACTGATGACGCGCTCGTTCCGAGCCATAGACCAATAACAGACTTTTTCCATTTTGGCGCTATTTCGTATATACGAATTTGAGTAATATTTTGTTCGATAAAATTTTTAGAGGGTATTAAAACACTCGTGTAATCTTATTTGGAAACTCGCCTGCGGCTCGTTTCAAAAAACTACGCTCATGTTTTAATACCCTCTATTATATTAAAGTTGTATAAACTACTATAAAACTATATTAACAACTAAAAACCTCTTTTGTTTCAGATCGTGTGCGAAATGTAGCACATTTAGATACAGATAACGCTTACCTAAAAAGCTTTTACGAGCATGTGAATTGAAATAGTAGATCAAGCCTCGATTGAAATAATACATGTAGCACGAGTAGAATAAAACGACTATTTTCAATACACTTGTGAGTATCATTTGCAATATTTCACTTTTCATTTGAATAACACATGCGAGCCTATAACAATTAAAACAAAATAAAGCCAGTGCCTTTTTTTTTTTTTTTTTTTTTTTTTATACATAACTGGGTAGCTCTTGACCACTATCTCACCTGATGGTAAGTGATGATGCGATCGATGATGGAGCGCGCTTACCCAGAAGGTATCTATTCACTCGCTTCTTGAAGACCCCCATATTGTACTTAACCGGAAACACAGACTCAGGCAGGGTGTTCCATTCCCTGGCGGTTCGTATGATGAACGAGGAAGCAAATCGTTTCGTTCGGGAAAATGGAACATCAACCATATAGCGGTGGCGCTTCTGAGTGTCCCTGGATGTCCGGTTATAGAATGGGGATGGCGGAATCAAGTCATGCAGTTCCGTGGCACACTCCCCGAAATGCATCCGATAGAAAACCGATAAACAGGCGACTTTGCGGCGATGCTCGAGACTTTGGAGTCTCGTGCTTACAAGTTGGTCGTCGTTAATTAGTCTCTTGGCTCTCCTCTCAATAGCTTCCAGTGTCTCCAGCTGGTATTTGGCAGAACCATCCCAAAGGTGAGAACAGTACTCCATACACGACCGGACTTGGGCTTGATAAAGATTAAGCAACTGTTCCGGTGTGAAGTATTGTCTCACCTTAGCCAAAACACCAAGCTTTTTTGAGGCAAGCTGGGCTTTGGACTCAATATAAGAGCCGAAATTGAGAGTTGGTGTTAATGAGATGCCAAGAAGCTCGAAATGGTTACTTATCGGCACGGACACATCCCTGAAAGTAGGAGCCAGGTGAAAAGGGCTCCGTTTGGCGGAGAAAAGACACGCCTGGGTTTTAGCAGCATTGAACTTAACTAGATTGGCATCGCCCCAATCGGAGACTGCCTGCAAAGAAAAGTTCAAGCGCTGAACCATCGCTTCCCTATGTGACTGGATTTGTAATGCACTGGCCTGCAGTAACGTTGCACTATACTAACGTAATTCTACCGCTAATAGTAAAGAGGTTATTATTTTCTTACTCCACTAGCTCAGCGACCGTGAGTCTTGGCCTCCGATATGAAAGCGCCACTGGTTCCGGTCGAGTGCAGTTTCAGGCCAGTTGTCTGCGTGAAGATTAAGTAAATCAGCGCTCACCGCATCGCCCCATCAGTGTCTGGGACGTCACACTGGGCGTCGGCCTGTTGGTTCTAATCTTGAACTCCGAAGACAGAAACTCCTTGGCTTGTTTTCCTCATTGACCTATATATAGGTCAATGGTTATCCTTAGTTTAAATTTAAAAAAAACCATCAATCATCTTAATGGCAATCTGTTGTTAGCTTTTCAAAACGAAACTGGAAAGTAAAAAGCATGCGTGGAAACAAAAACTTACAGTTGAATGGAGAAACTCTTTAATTCTGAAGTCAAATTGTTTCAGAAAGAAAACGTAACTTGAGCTCATTTAATCTTTGGATTCACGCTATAACCCTTACATTTCATTTCATCTTGTATGTTTTATATAATATATGCAGTAAACGATTTTTGGTGACGTAAAATATTCTATACACGTATATCAATTTATTATTTACAGCACTTACATTTTGAAATCGGTTTCTCAATTAACAACATTTTCGAATCGAACTTGTAATACCTTTTTATTTTTTATACGCGATTTTTCTGACATACTTCATTAAAGATAAAAGCTATACAGTTTTCAGCTTAAAAACATACAAGATGGCTATAGGAAGAACAACGGACATGTCGATTTGAGTTAAATGATGCTGAACATTGGGCACATAACATAGCTGCTTATCCTTATAGCAGTTTAGCATACTACAGATATCCCAAGGAGCAATACCTTCCTTGTCTTGTTTTGTTGGTGTTCCAAGCATTTATCACTTAAAAGTAGCTAGCATAGAGTAGCCTCACTATAAGTGGTCAAAGGCTAGCCTATAGGCCTTTGATCTTTATCTCATCTGATGGTAAGTGATTAGGCAATCGATGATGTTGTTCAGTCATGCCTTATCTTACTGGCTCTCAAGAACAGCTGCCGGAACACACTGTTAGCAGCTTGGCAATATATTTTCTACTTGAGGGTATTGTAATAAGCCAGGTGTCACCATGCTATAACTACTGCCATTCCAAAACAACAACCAAGACTGACAGCTCACAGAGCACAGAAACGCTCAGTGGTATATTATTATGCCACTAGCGGTCACCCATCCCACTCTCGACCACAGAGGACGTTGTTTTTAGAACACAAGGTGTAGAAATACTAAACGAGTAGGATAAGAGTACATTCATTTATTTTTATTGTGACTAAACAAGCACGAGGCCCACCTGATGTTAAGCGGACTAACCTTTGCCTATAACAGATGCATTTCAACCGAATGAATTGCACTGCGTCCTTCACACTGAGTCATACAGTGGCTGTGTCTCATGTGTCTGTAATTTTTCTGGCTCTCAAGGACTGCTGTCGGAACACAGTGTTAGATGCTTGGCGACAGATTTTCTACTTGAGGGTGGTAAATGGCCAAGCAAGCATTCAAAAAATGCTCTTCCACCATGCGGTGAAGCTCAAGCCGACGGTGGGTATCGAACCATGGACCTGCGGCACGGCAGTCCATAGCTATTACCACTCGGCCATCGTTGCTTCAATATGATATCAAACGAGATTTTTATTTTACTAATAAAATTCCTAAATATATTAAATTTAGCCAGTTTTTGTTTCTCTTGGTTAGTACAGCCCATGACAAATAACGAACAGAATATTCAAAAGCCCGCAACTGGCAATATCTCCAAACAAATTGCCAGTTACCATCTCTGGGAAGACATTACCTCTCAGGAATTTACCTCTCGTAAAAACTGGAATGATATTCCAGAATTTCCAGCGCTTGAAATGCTGGTTTTCTGCAGGGCCACTTGACATAGCGACAAATGATGACGTCATTCTAGCGCTTTTGCACAATGTAAGGAATGCGCAGTAAATCATCTGTAACTTTTTCATAACTGGAATGCGATATTAGCATCATTAACATAAAAAATATTAGATAATAGATTTAGTTCTTAACATTGATTACGTGTGTTTACTATATACGTTTTATACAATTCCCAGTGGCAAAAGGTACGGATTGCAACACAAGGAGTCCACTGTTCGAACCCTCAAGTACAGTATTTGTTTATTGATGTAGAATCGGTTAAAATGTTAGCCACAAAGACAAAATACGACTCTACCTGACTTTGGGCAAGAGTCTGCCCTCAATAGCCTTAAGGGGTAAATGCTGAAGGCACCTTATCCAAGACGGGCGCAGAAAGCGTTAATTGCTTTCTACCTCAGACATCAGACCCATAAACGCGTCGCCAAATATAGGGGAGTTGACGACGTGCTCAAGGACACCTCTGTGGTTTGGACGGACTCGGCTTGAGTCGTTGCCAAACTAATGCACAACTGTGTGGTACCGTTGGTAGTGGATCCTACGAATATGTGTACTATGATTTTTTGGAGTGACCCTTATTAGGATTTTGTTTTAATTGTCGGCGATCTCGATGTTTGATTGTTTGACTTCTGATTACTTCTGACCTTAAAACCTTACATAAGTTGGTAGAATCGAACAGAAAGAAAAATAAAACGGCCGTGATGCGGGTCGGACTTGTGATAAGGATTCCGAATATGGTATTTTGGTAAAAAACATACCACAAAATTTTTCTATTATTGTGTTCTGATGCAGAATTTTAATTTATCTACCAACTACTTGACTACTTGTTGTAAGTTCTTTACTGTGACGAACGCAAACCAAGCTCATTATTGCCAGCTTTTGCTGTAAGTACGTTAAGCATGTCGACTTAAAACCACGACGAGGTTTAGTTCTGCAAATGAATGCTCCAGTTTATGCATTTGCAGTTTGTTTCACAATCTCAATTCAATTAAAATTGTATTTTATTTTGACTAAGAAAACCGGGTTAACTTTTATTTTCCTAACTGGTTATGTAAATATATGATTTAGAATTTATTTCTATTCAACTTAGTTAAACAAGTACCCGTGGGGTGCCGGGCTAGAATTTCACCCCCCCCCCCCCCCCCCACCCCCATCTCTACCCGTGGGTATCGTAAGGGATGACTGAGGGTAACACATGAGAAGCCGGGCAGTAACACTTTCTGAGGAACTGACATCTCACACTGTGATCCCCAAGCCGCTTGCCAAGAGTGGGGATTATGGTAAACCCCCCTTATCGTGGGAGGCTGTGTTCAGCAGTGGACTATCCGGCTTATACAAAAGTTAAACAACCTCTGCTGCGGTCATAACTTGGATTGGTGACCGCTAGTGGCATAAATACTGAGCGCTTCCGTGCTTCCGAGGGCTAGTTAAGTCATCGGTCCGATTGTTGTTTCAGGGTGGCAGTCGTTATAGCATGGTGCTATAATGACTGCCACCTTAAGGGTTAGGGTAGTATTCGTTATACCTATCTACCACCCTCAAGTAGGAAATCTGTCGCCAAGCTCGTAACGGTGTGTTGATGCAGATCAGGTATGATGGAACAACATCTTCGATTGCATTATCAATAACTAACAGAGATTGTGGTCAAAGGCTGCTCTATAAGCGGTAAACGTTAAAATATGTTGCTGCTAAGAACATGCAAGGAAACATATGGTCATAATTGTGAAGGGTATAGGCATTGGTTTTACAGCTATTAGGTCGCCATCCTGAGCCCTCGCTTCATGGGAATGCTCTCATCAGCAGTATACTAAACCGTTATAAGTATAAGGAGCGATAAAAGTATCAAATATTTTAAGAAAAAAGTTAATAAATATTTTAACCAAACACTTAAAAATATAAATAATATATCTAGTGACAATTCCACCTAATTTTTCTTTTAAGCCGACGTGACGTTACAAATACCATTCAGCCACACTGGAAGAATTTTCGATGCGTTTCATTTCTACACAAAGCATCCTCAGGAGGTTTTGCCAGTAGACCAGTCTTGCAAGACCTCCTGAGAATGGTAGATGTTTGAAATCTATCTCAAAACTATACTGTGAAAAATAAAATTTATTTCATATTGTTAACGTCGCCAAAAAATTAAAATGAGCGTATGAGTTAACCCGTAAAAACAATGTTTTCAAATTTTAATGCTATATCTGGATAGATACCAACCTATCCAGGTTATATAAGGTATACCTTACAACTGTTCAGGCTAACCTGGAATTACTGGCTTTCAAGAACAGCTGCTGAAACACATTGTTAGGTGTTTGGCGACAGATTTTCTACTCGTTGATATTGGTTAGCTGGCTGAGTATTCACGAGTAGAGTGCACCGTGCGCTTTCCATACAAACGTAGTTTGGTCATATTTTAAATACTTACCCCCTTACTTATAAAAAAATCCGCTATGTAGTTGCTAAGTAATGGATAACTAAACAGTGTTTAAGTAATGTTTAAATATTTCTTACTTATAAACGCTACTTAGCAACTATTTAGCTAAGCAATGGATAATGAGGTCGAACGTATTTTAAACTGACAACATTGAATAAAAGGTATTATGAAAGACCCAAATTGCCAAAAAGTATGTATCTAGTTCTGAAAATCTTAAAATTAAATATTAAAAAAAATACTATTCTTTGTAGATACCTACTGATTTTTGTACATATGGTTAGGCGTTCTGGAGACTTCTGAAGCGAGTTTTTTTTTGCAATATGGTAAATTCAAAGCAGTATTCTATGAATTCGATCCAGCAACCTATTCCGTCAAGTCGTCGTCAAGTCAAGAACGTCAAGTGGGCCTTGGCCCACTTGACTTTCAGCGGACTATCCTCTGCGTTAATATAATTAGATAGGATAATTTATTGCCAAAAAATATTTAAAAGTAAATACAATCGTTAACTTAGATTCTAGATTAATTAAAATTCTTATTGAGTAATAGATTGTCAGCGAGCCCCAAACTAAGCACTAAGCCTGTTTCTTGAGGATCGAGTGCGTTTTCAAAAAGTTCGTTGTGTTTTTCATGACAAAATATAAATAGCTACAGTGGCAATGTAAAATTATGTTTAAATTAAAGTATAATGCGTTGCAATACCAAAGTTAAAGATTTTTTTTGGTGATTAAATGACACTGCATATTATGATAATGTGCCCGTTATCTTCAAGGAATATCTGTGTATGTAATTGAACAAGTTGTGGGGTATCTCACACCCCACCACATTCGCGCTGTTAAAATATCAACATAAAAAAACATTAATGCATTGCAGCGACTGAAGCTTGAATTTCGTATCAATATTTGTAAAGATAAATTTTAAACCGCTTGTAGCATACAGTGAATTCAGCATTGTAATATATTTCATTCTACTAAAGCGCAGAATAAATTGCAGTAGAGGTAAACTAACAATGCAATAAATCAAACGCAGAGCGCGTTCGCAATGGCCGCGGTCGACAGAAGATCAACTAAAGTGGTTGAGGGGTAATTTATGACGGATGCAAACATGGCTACTTTATGGGAAGTTGAAATTTCCCGAAAATTTTAAATTTTATTTTATAATTAATTTCGAGTGGTGCATAATGCTTAATTTTGAAATAAACAGGTCCTTATTTCGGTTAGGTTACTTTGTATTTTGTTAAATTTTGCTCTTTTTACACGACTGGCCAAAATAGGAGTGTTATGTTTTCAGAGTTCATGTATGTATGTTTGTGAGTTTCCTTATTCCACCATAACTTTTAAAATGCTAAATCGATTTTAATGTAGGAGATATCAGGAGATTCGTATTGATAGTGTGAAAGAACGGCAGGCGGGTCGCTATTTAAGAAATAGAGGTAATAATTTTATGTTACAACAATATTTCAAAATAATTTTTAATAAGATACTTTAGAAAGCAAAATTTTTTATTACTCCGTTAGGTGCTTGGCGACAGATTTTCTACTTGAGAGTAGTAGCTAGCCAGGCGGGCATTCGCAAAATACCCTACTGTTTTTCATTAGCATCGATTATTCGTGAAATTAATACTTCGCATCGCCAATATGGGCCCGCTACTACAGACACCACAACTTGCTACTAATAATTAGGTACTGAAATATCTCTGTTTCTGGTACTTTTATGTCTTAATTACAACAATTTGGATGAAATAAGTCAATGTGTTCAGACATGCCTGATTAATATTAGGTATCACCTTTTGGTACATTTTTAGTACATACAACATTTTGCCATGTGTAGACTTGCGTAGGTATTACGAAATTGCTTGATGTTCCGGAGTTATACAGTCACGCATATTAACATAATATAATCAACCAAACTATCCAACTCGTAGCGGAAACGATTAAACGTGGACAATTTGTAAACACGCTAACTAAGCGTGCTAATTGAACCATGGCTGAAATTTGATACCATAATTATGGCCAACCAATTAGTAGTGTGTGACTATAAAAATCTTGAAATGCCTTTATCCAAAACATACTAATAGGAAATTGTTTTGTCTTTTATGCGTAGGTTTTTTACACCATATAAGTAAGCACTCTCTGACCTGGCAGTAATTGATGTTGTGGTCAAAAATTGTTAACAGAAAAACCACAGACACAGCTGCAGGAACACATCAGGTATTAGTTTAATATAGTATGTATATATATATACATATATACACAGCATTCGCCAATGGATCTAAAGCCTGTGGTAAAATATGAAGTACGGATTCTCTACCTTTGACAGTGTATTGCTATTGCCACTAGTGATGTTATTTTTATGTTATGAAGCGACAAGTCACATCAACACTCACACACACACAATAATATTGTATTCACGTACTCAAACATATACAAAATGTTATACAGCAATATCATTTAATAGTAAACCCCAATCTTAAATGTGTTATAGAAGGAAGCAGATTCCCACGACACAAGATTTTTTCTTAGTGTGGGCTCTGCATGTCATTTGATTGTCAGAAAAATCACTACAAATTAGTGTTACAATTAGTCTTACAATTGTAATAAAGTTAAGAGTCACATCCTGATGGTAAATATCACGCCTGATCATTTTAGTTGCAATCTCACAATAAAAAAAAACTACTTAACCCTCTATTGCATGAATTATCAAGGAAGGCAGAAAAAAATACTTTGCTGATATATCGTGTTTTGTTTGGGCTAATTAGAAAATACAAAGTGAAAAAAAATATACACGCTATTTAGTTTGGAAAATAATTTTCAAAGCCAAAAATGGCTTCGTATGCAGAACGGCTATGGATATTAATGCCAATTTTGGCTTCCAATGCACAGATAATCCTGAATTACGAAAATATAATGAATAATGACATATAAACATCATTGTTACGTCACCACAAAACCAAACATTGACTGCGTTAATGTCAACCATGTGGAATAATATTTGTATGTATCGACGGGACCTTTACGGGGACGGGATATTGATCCTGTATCCAAGGAGAGAATCTAGTAAATCTACATATTAATAAATAAAAAATAAAATAAATTTTACATTAATGATGGGTAGATAGAAAAAAACCATTAAAGTACATCAGCCAACTCTGGCTTCCCATGCAATACAGGGCTAAGTAACACTATGTGAACTAATATTTTTAAACGTAGGTATATTTTATTATGTTTTTGAGTAACTTTTCAAGTAGTTGACTTGATTATGACACCGTTTTCTAAACTCTTGATTTTTTATATCACATCTGCATGTATAAACGTGAACGTATTTGTACCCAAATTGTGTAATTTTTTTCGTAATACTGAAACATAATAACATTTGCTAATCCACCTGATACAACGGTAACGGGACACATGTATCCGCGCGTTTCAGTTCTTAGTTTTTGCATGATATTAGCGATGTGTCATATTTTTCATCTGTAGAATGTATGAGACAAAGAGAGATGGATATATTATCATGCTATAAATAACAAACACAAAAAATAGAATGCAAAAATAAAAAAGTTATATTGCTTTCAAAGTGGTCATATTATTTCGTGATTGTCGAGGCTGTGCTTCTATAACCTATTACTCAATATCGAAAGAATGCACAGACTAAAGGTATACAAGGAAGCAAAGAGTATTTTAGTGTTCCTGTATAGAGAACTCAATCCATACAGTTAGAGCCAATGCACCTGAGCAGTGACATTATCTTTTCGTCGTGGAGAACGTTTTCACAATGATAAGTTAGCACCTGAAAAATATATAGTATTTTAGAAGAATATACTTATATTGCTAAATAATCAAATAAAACATAGTTTTATCTTTATAATACTTTTTATTTCACGTAAATAGAATAGCTACTTTTCGAATTATTCGCATTTTACGAAGTGACTATGATTTTGCCATTTTGATTCTGAGTTAAAAGGTGCACGTAGATATATCCAAGCACAGCTTCAGTAACCAACCTGTTAGAACATTGCTGATTTTTGATAGAACAAAACATTGTTTATAGTCGGTTTGAATTCTAATGGCCTCATAAAAATAAATATCTACGAGCGAATGGAGATCTCAGATCGTTTCGCTGCGGCCCCCTTCGCTTGCTTGTACCCGAATAAAGGCGTCTCCGTCATAAAGTAACATCATTTTTTGGGTTCCATTACTAAATCTCGCTGCAAAATGTAGTGTTTTTAGAATTTGCAATGCAATTTAGATTTTAAATGATCCAAACAGAACAGTCGTTTGAGGTCAGGAGGTTATGAAACTGAACAGTCATCAAATACAGCCATGAATACTACTTGAAGTAAGGCTTCATGATCTTTATATTTTATAGTTAACTCAGTGTAAGACATCGTTAGTCATTCCCGATAGATGGCAACACTTCAGTTTATCGAAGCAAAACATATCTGGCGAAACATGTCTGCTTATACAGATGAATAAATATAGATTTTGGTAGACATCTGACTAGGTACTCTTGCGGGGATTTATATGTGTGAGTGTTTAGTTTGAGCTCGTGCTGCCATGTATACGCATTTACTTTTTATTTTTTATTAATAGACATAGACTTTTTATTCTGGTAGCCATCTCTCATACCGGTTTTTTCCATTGATTCTCTGTTGCTGTGCTAAAATATAAGTGATATAAGTGACGCAAATGTCTGTGCTTTTTGTATTGTGTACATGTATAATGTATATCTACTTATTTATCTATAGTTTTTATGTACAATTAAACCATAGGTATACCTATGTATGTTGCCTGAAAAAATTATTTTTGCAGACACGCTTCTTTCTCTCATGGTATATCAACACTCATGAATAGTCCTGGGTGCGTTACTGAATTCTTACCTAAGTTACCTTATATACCTACGCGTTATTACTACTGAGCGTTACTAAGGCGTCTGTCCAAGTTACAGCATGATGGCATTTTACAAGTGCCCGCTTGGTTAAATTGTTAGTTAGAGGGTGGTCCCTCAAGTGGAAAATATGTCACCAAGCATCTAACGATGTATTTCGGCAGAGTGAGTTATGCCAGGCTGAACAACATCATTGACCGCATCGTCATTTGCAAATTTATCAGGTAAGGGAGATTTGAAGGTTTAGTATAACAAAACACAAAAAAAAGATATTCGCCACATGCTTTGAGTACTGTCAGGAGAAGCAGTGATGGCTCAATGGCATTGACTATGGACTGCCGTGCCCGTCCCGTGCAGGCTTGAGGTTCACCGCATGGTGGAAGGGCATTTTGCGAATGCCCGCCTGGCTAGCGACCACCCTCAAGTAGAAAATCTGTCGCCAAGCACCTAACGGTGTGTTCCGGCAGCAGTCCTTGAGAGCCAGTGAAATTACAGGCACATGAGACTTAACAACTATGTCTCAAGGTGACGGGTTGTGTGTATTCAGTGCATTCGTGACTTGTGATGAAATGCATCTGTTATAGGCAGAGGTTAGTCCGCTTAACATCAGGTGGGCCTCGAGCATGTTCCGTCACAATTACATAAAAAAACTGTCGGAGAAAATTTCTTATCGTATTTTTTTAATACTGATAGGTTAGCTTTTGACTACTATCACACCTGATGGTAAGTGGTGATGTGGTCGAAGATGTTGTTCAGGGTAACCTAGAATTACTGGCCCTAAGGGAGAGCAGCTGGAGCCGTTCGGTGGGCGGCGACAGATTTTCTAGTTGAGGGTGGTAGTTAACCAGGCGGGAATTCGCAAAATGCCGTACCATAATGTCATCCTAAGACAACAACCAGGACTGACGGCTTGACGTGCCCTTCGAAGCCCTTCGTAGCAATGCCACTAGCGGTCACCTATCCAAGTCATGACCGCAGCGGACGTTGCTTAACTTAGCTGATCGATTAAGAACGGCTAAGCAAACTACGCTACGAGTGCTTGAATATTGTCGTATATAGACTTTTCCCGTAGTTATTCCTTTATTAAAAGCGATAAGAAACAGTACAGAACCCACACTTATCCAAAATAACTCACACTTATTCAGTTTTTATTGCATCCCGAGCAAAAAGAATCACATCTCTGGCGTTGAATTATTCACCAGCATCGTATTTGGACACTTTTCAATAACCATGTCGCAATGAATTCTTTCTATTTGCACTTTGAAGAATGGAAGTCTTATCCTCGGGGATTAAAATATCGAATCGGACCCCTGTAGGTAACTTTTGAATAGGTCGTCACTTCAACTTTTCAGAAAGCTGTGACGGTTTATTGGTTTTAGAGGAACTGGTCTCGGTGTTCAAATTACAAATGATTTTTTGATTTTTTTCATATTTCCTAAAAAATGTCTGAGATGTTTATTCATGATGATAAGATTTTTATTTTTATTTTAATATTGTTAGGTTTGCAATAACGCCTGCTATGCGGATTACATTACAAAATCATAAATATACGATAGGAAAAAATTAAGTCATGTGCGGGATTCGAACCCGCGTCCATCCATCGCTTGAGCTGGGGTATGCTCTAACCAATTGAGCTAACATGACATGACGTCATAACTCGAATCTTTCCTATCATTCTTTAACCATCGTATTGGGATTGGGATGGAGCAGAGATGGAGTTATTGCAAACCTAACAATATTACAATTATAAGGTTGCGTCATCATTTACAAGTATAAAACCAATTGCAAAATTGGTCTTGTTTGTAGTACAACGCAAGTGGTACTATAGATGTCGCTCCATCCCAATACGATGGTTAAAGAACGATAGGAAAGATTCGAGTTATGACGTCATGTCATGTTAGCTCAATTGGTTAGAGCATACCCCGGCTCTAGGGGTAGATGTACGCGAGTTCGAATCCCGCACATGACTTAAATTTTTCTTATCGTATATTTGTGATTTTGTAAGATTTTTATGTTGCAATCTTGCTATATCAGTATACAATAGTTTTCGCTTTCGCCTGCGTGGAATTGTTGATATAGCGCTTCTACATGAACTACTTAGTGAATTGGGATAAAACGAATCTTAAATCATATTAAAGACCAAGTGCAAGTTTTCGTCATAATGTGAAATGGTGGTAGTGGATTAAGCGGCAGAGTTTCATAGACCAGCTTAAGGCACGGAGAAGTGGCAAATAACTTGTTTTTTTTTAGTAATATATTAATTAATAGTAAGTCAATTAAATGTTAATCTACATCAAGTTTCTTTAAATTATATAAGTGACACTTAACACTCCGTTACACGCAGTCTTATTTATCACATCATTATACGCACGGGGCACCGCTGTGCCCCTTTTTTAAACGAGGATTACTTAAATAATAGATTATAAATTTAAAATAGTATTAGTGTTTTCAAAATCAGTGTTATATTTTTTGCTTAGAACCATAACAAAGAAAGTTACTTCTTTGTCGCAAACTAATAAAAAGTACAATAATGTATGTTCCCTTCACATTCCCTAGTAGTGTTGTTTTAGTTGAATGATCGCTTTTTATATTCTAATCGTAGGAAATAAGGGAACTCTAGTATGACTAATGGGTTGATAAAAAATAAACCCGTGCGTTGTCGTTGTTGCCGACTCACTAACAAATACATCAGGATATAGGGGACAGCTATTGAAGTAGATGACATTCTGGGTCTAAATATTTTATATAACAATCAAATATTTTTATACCTGGGACACATTTGTGCCCCGCGCGTGTAACGGAGTGTTAAATAGGATTGTTATCAAAATATTTATATTAGCAAAATCTTATAAAAAGGATAATTTAATGGATAATGAATTGATAATTTGTGTCAATAAGCTTTCTTTTGATTTTCACTTAAAATTTTCCCATATAGGCTAGTTAATAACATCAACAATACTGTCTAGTTGATGATTTATTAAAGATATAATCATACTCATGAAATGTTAGAGAACTATTGACTTAAAATTAATTAACGTGATTTCTCTTTGACACTTACGCAGTCAATATTGATGGAATTTCAGCATTTCTTATCGTCTTAAATGTACAATATCATTGCATTGTCAATGGCAAAATTTAATAATGACACATTGGAAACAGGGGATGGAATTCTGTGTCTTAGGTTTCATTACACAGATAAAGTTCAAATTATATGAAATAATGTTTAAAAGGGTTTTCTTGTTTTGATAAAACTAATGTTCCATATTTTAGTATTTTGTTTTTGGGCTAGTAAAGTATTTTCATTTTTCGCTCAGACTTCGACCTCATCACGCCAAGTGATGTGGCGTTATTTCGAGCAATTTATTTCTTACAAAGTAAAAGTCACGACGGATTGGATTAAGAAATATTTGAAGCACTCACTAGAATTACTTTTCCATCATATTAGCTTACACTGTGAAGAAAATACAGCGTGATTTTGCCATTTTTACAGATGAAGTATTTCTTGAACCTCACTGCAGGCAAACATTTGGTTTTGACAAATACTTGTTGAGAATAAAGGATGGCTTAACCCAAAATAAAACGTAATACAATTACAAAGGATATACATTTTATTAGTTAATGTTTCTATTTAATTTACAACATATGATATCAATATGCTTTATTACTCCAAAAGGAATAAGCTACAGTATATAAGAACTCAAGTTTCTCCACATATGTTATGGTGCCATAAGGGGTAAGCCTCTTACCATCTATGGAACTAAATGTATACGTCAAAGCATGAACATCGGCAGAGTGGTCCAGCAGCTGTCCTTGAGGAGCCATTAAGTCTTGGTTACCCTGAACAAAATTTTCAACAACACAATCACTTGCCATCAAGCGAGATAGTGGCCAAAAGCTAACCTATCAGATATTAATAAAACAAATGTGAATATGATGCAAATGAAAATAAACAAAATCATTTCCACACGTATTTAATAAGGAGTATAGGATATATATATATATATAACGAGTACACGTATGTTATATATATTATATAGATATGTAATGAAGACCCATAGCAGAGATATTAATTAAAAGATTGATCCCATAATTGAAAATGACAAGATTAGAATAGTATACATAGAATACCAGAAAATAATTTCACCCCTTGCAACTTACACTATACGTACATATAATATGTTTTTACCTTTGCTTGGAATGCCAAGCAAAGGCAACCCTATCCTTACATACACACACTTGTTATCAATATTTAAATTATACTTACAATTATTTGGGTGCTTCTGACTAATTTCAATCATTTTTATAAAGGTATACGTTTAAATTTAATATCTTGCTTGCTTGCGATTGGTCGTGGCTTCGACCAATCACAAGCAAGTATAATAGTGGGGATAGGTGAACAGGCGAGGTATTCTAGCAGTATGCTCGGGCATTCGTTTTTCGACATCCACCCGAGTCACTTGTGTTGTTCACCGTTGGTTTTGCTAACGATATATTGTAAAAATATATGTAACTATAACAGCTATAGCAATAAAGCTGATATTCAAATTATTAAAAGGTGTTTTTTTAAATTCAACGTCCTCTCTTCTGAGTGTTGAACCAGTACGGTTCATATCTCAGAAGTGGGATTAGCAACTTAGTGCCCACACAAGGATCGGATATACGCTTAAGTAATTGGCGTACGGAGAAAACGTAAGTGTTCTTTGTTCATTTATTTTAATTGTACTTACCTACCCTCATAAACTTATGTGTCGGATATGAATATAACTGAATTCATATTATCGCAAGTTGCAACACCAAAGTTAAGAAATTAAACTACAATTTTCTTTAACTATTTTTTTTTCCTTTTCTATGATTATTTTATATGTTCTCACTTAAATTATCTGATTGTCCTACTTGTAAGGCTTCAAGACTAAACTGTATTTACCGTAACGGAGATATTCCGGAGGTTTATATGGTTAGTCATGCATGTTTATCTTGCCCGGGTACTCCCTGGAGATGGACATGTATGATATGTCTGTTTGTAATTAACGGAGACTAAGCTGTATTTACCGTAACGGAGACATTCCGGAGGTTTATATGGTTAGTCATGCATGTTTATCTAGCCCGGGTACTCCCTGGAGATGGACATGTATGATATGTCAGTTTGTAATTAACGGAGACTAAACTGTATTTACCGTAACGGAGGCATTCCGGAGGTTTATATGGTTAGTCATGCGTGTTTATCTTGCCCGGGTACTCCCTGGAGATGGACATGTTTGATGGTCTACAATAAAGTATAAGCAGGTCAATGAAAATCTTGTTTAAATGTCTAATACAGCGCGGTTTATTAATTCGAGTGTTCTCTTTTTTTGTTCAAGTCACGAAGACATGGATGAGCGAAGGGTTAGCTCTCGAAAAGAACGTGATGGGCCAAGGCGAACCTCGCGGGTGACGCTAACACCGCCACTAGAGGGTCGTGATGCAACTCGAAGCCGAAGCCGTATTCGAGGGCGTACGCGTTCGCCGGATGAATATCATCGCAGCCACCATCGTCGGTCGCGATCCAGGCGGTCGAGAGGACGACGATCACGACTGACTATTAGTCGGTCTCGTTCTCGGTCGCGCTGTTCAAGAAGGACAAGCTCGCGGTATCGTCGGGCTGGAGGTTCCAGGACGCGGTTGCAAACTCCAGGGGGACACGAGACGTGCCCCACAGAATCCAGGCATTCACCTGGGTGCAGAGTTACCCGCCTTCACACACCGTCCCGTGAAGAAAAACAGCGTGATCGTCAGTCAAGTAATAATTTGTTTATGGAAAACTTTATTAATGCGATAAAGGGTATTAACAATACAAACGATCGCGATAGGTTTCCTGTTTTAAATAATGTAATCCCTGATTTTGACCCATTATGTAAGGAGCAAACGGTTGATACGTGGCTTCATAAAGTTGACGAATGTGCACAGATCTATGGTTGGAACGATAAACAAGTAGTTCACTATGCTTTACCGAAATTATCAGGCGTAGCTAAAACCTGGTATCAGGGTCTACCCTCACTTCTATTTACTTGGCCAGAATGGAAGTTAAAGCTTAGGGAATCTTTTCCAACTAGGGATAATTATGCAGATTTACTAACGGAAATGCTTAATAAAAGGGTACGGTATGGGGAGTCATTGGAGATGTATTATTACGCTAAAATGAATCTTCTAAATCGTTGCGAAATATCAGGAAGACGTGCAGTTGACTGTATCATAGCAGGTATAGAAGATCGTAGTGTTAGGATGGGAGCACAAGGAGCAGAATTTACAGAACCGGAACAACTACTTAAATTTCTAAAGACTGTAAAAGTAGGTCAAGATAAATTCACTAATGAGCAGCAGAAGGTTAGGGACAGAGATAGGCGATCACAAAATAACGCATTTATCGGTAACAAAGTAGGTTACGGTTCCCAGAAGCCAACTGGATCTGGCATGGTTTGCTATAATTGTAAAGAAACCGGTCACCCATTCTTTAGATGCACAAAACCCAAGATCCAATGCACTAAATGTAATCTATTAGGACATAAGGACACTGAGTGCCCAAGGACGAAGCAAGGTACTTACGATAAACCAAAGACAATATTGAAAGTAGAGAACACAGGTGATTCAAGTGCCAAATATAAAATGCCTATCAAAATAAATGAGTTGTTTTCAGAATGTCTCGTTGATTTGGGAAGCGAGGGTACTTTGGTCCGTCTCAGTGAAGCTCAGTGTTTAGGACTAGACTGGAAGGTAGGAGAAGTGCCACTATTAAGAGGAATAGGTAACGTACCTTATAACCCTCTTGGCAAAGCTAACGTCACGATCGAAGTACAGGGCGTAGTAGAAAATCATGTGGAAATATTGGTAGTAGATGATTACTTAATAAATTGCCGCGTACTTCTTGGCCACACTTTCACAGAAAGGCCTTCCGTCAAAATAATAAAAACAGAATCGGACGTCATTTTTCAACGAGTTAATGAGGAATCCGTTTTGATTTGTCCCCTTTTTTGCGTAGAGGAGACACGTATAGAATGCGGCGAATTAAGGGCGATCCCAGTTGGCTCGCGGGATTCTTTCTCAGGAAGGATTTACGTGAATGGGACTGTGCGCAATATTATAGGTCACGAATATTACTTGTTGCCCGGCGAGTATCAACTAAAACAAGGTGCTGGTAGGATTCTCGTTCAGAATATCAGTGACAACCAACTAGTTATAGAAAAAGGTAGTCTTATAACTAGGAGCCACACTTTAGCTGAGAGTCTACAAGTTAAAAAAATTTAATTTAGTGATCAGTTGCCCACAGATGAATCACCAATCAGCTGTGGAGAAAAATTAACAAAGGATCAAAAAGAGTCGTTACATGTCTTATTAGATAAATATAAATTTTGTTTTTCGAATAGTTTAAAAGATCTTGGGTTCACAACGGAAGCTGAAATGGTGATTCAACTGGACGACCCTGATCCTGTTGTTTACCGCCCATACCGGTTGTCCTTTACCGAACGCCAACTAGTCCAAGACATGATCAAGGAAATGTTAGAAAGCGGCATTATAAGGGAGTCTAACAGCCCATACGCGAGCCCTATAGTACTAGTTAACAAAAAGTCTGGAGAGAAGAGGTTATGTGTGGACTACCGTGCTCTAAATAATAAAACAAAGAAAGAGCACTACCCTCTCCCTCGTATCGAGGATCAGTTAGACTTATTATCAGGTAGTTCACTGTTTGTTACTCTTGATTTAGCGTCTGGGTACTATCAGATCCCAATAGCTGAAAGCTCTCGAGAAAAAACCGCATTTGTGACGCCCCAAGGTCAATACGAGTACAATAGAATGCCATTTGGGCTAGTCAACGCGCCATCAGTGTTCCAGCGCACTATGAATAAGATTATCCACAATTCACCTGCTTCATCGTATGCGTTGGTCTACATGGATGATATTCTGATTCCCGCCAAGTCATTCGATGAGGGGATGGCACGTTTGGAGGAGGTGTTGCGATTGCTGGCAAAAAGCGGGTTAACACTCAAAATGAGTAAGTGTAATTTCTTCTATGACAAAATAGACTACCTGGGGTACGAAGTCAGTTCAGATGGTGTTAGACCAGGGTCGCTCAAAACAGAAGCCATATCCAAATTTCCTACGCCAACAAATGTTCACGAGGTTAGGAGGTTTCTAGGCCTTGCTAGCTTCTTTAGGAGGTTTGTCGCGGGATTTGCCTTAATAGCACGGCCTCTTACTGGCCTTTTGAAGAAGGATTCTTCTTGGAGCTGGGGTAGTGAAGAACTGGAAGCATTTGAGAAGGTAAAACAGATTCTAGTACAAAGACCGGTACTAGGACTGTTTGACCCTAATGCACTAACTCAACTCCACACCGACGCGAGCAAATATGGGGTAGCCGGCATCTTAATGCAACAGCACAAGTCCGGAGTGTTCAAACCTATTGCTTATTATAGCAGGCAAACCGCACCGGATGAGCAAAAATTGCACTCCTTTGAGTTAGAGACCCTCGCTATTATTGCTTCTCTGAATAGGTTTAGGCATTACTTACTTGGTATAAGATTCACCATAATTACAGACTGCAACGCTTTACGCACCACTTTGAGTAAACGTGACTTAGTCCCACGAATTGCTCGCTGGTGGCTACAGTTCTTAGAATACGACTGCTCAATAGAATACCGCCCTGGTAACAAAATGGCACACGTAGATGCCCTCAGCAGGGGTGCTATAGACGGTATTCCAGACGTTGATCACGTGTTAGATGTACTAACAGTAGGTACTGCCGATTGGCTTGCAACAGTGCAACAGACAGACGAAGACATTAAAAATATTGCGGAGATCTTAAGCGATTCCAAATGTAAAGACGCCGTCGATATATTTAAAAATTACAAACTTGTAAATGGGTTGGTATATCGTATGATTGATGAAAACACCATCCGCTGGGTTGGCCCGAGTGGCACCAGATGGCAATTATTGAAAGCCAATCATGATGATGTGGGACACTTCGGGTTCGACAAAACATTGGCACGCTTACAGGCTACATACTGGTTTCCGAAGATGAGACGGTTTGTAAAAAAGTACGTTTCAGCTTGTCTTCAGTGCGCACACCACAAGCTACCAAGTGGTGCCCGGCCCGGTGAACTTCATCCTATCCCTAAAGCTATTGTACCATTCCATACCATACATGCAGATCATCTCGGTCCTTTTATCCGCACCAAACGTGGCAATACATTCATCCTTGTTATCGTAGACGCGTTTACTAAATTTGTTGACATCACTGCTGTGCGTAATACCAAATCGGCCACAAGCATAAGAGTATTCAGGGAGCATTTTAGTTACTTCGGCGTACCAACCCGTTTAATTACGGACCAAGGGACAAGCTTTACTAGTAGACAGTTTAGAAAATTTACTCAATCATGCGGTATAAGGCATGTGCTCAATGCTGTTGCCACGCCCCGAGCGAATGGCCAAGTAGAACGCTACAACCGCACCATTTTAGCAGCACTCGGGGCTATGAATCACGACAAACCAAATGGTTTATGGGATGAGCGTTTACCAGACATACAGTTAGGTATAAATACTACAGTACACGCCACCACCAAAAAGACTCCAGCGGAACTTCTTTTCGGGCGGAACCTTATTAACCCGTCTGAAGGTTTGTTAAACGACGTAATAAATGAAGTTACGTCTGAGGTCGTGGAGAGTCTAGACGATGTTAGGGCAACAGCTGGCGAGCTTATTAGGACACAACAGGACAAGGACAAGAAACGATATGATAGGTACAGAAAATTGGGAACGTGTTTTAAAGAAGGTGACTTGGTAAGAGTAGTAAGAGCTGTGGCTGGAATAGAGGGGCAGTCTAAGAAGCTCGAACCTAAATGTAAAGGTCCTTATAGAATCAAGAAAATACTTCCCAACGATAGGTTCGTGATTGAGGACACGCCCCTCACAAAGACTAGTAAGAGGTATGAGGCTGTGGTAGCTATTGATAAAATATTCCCATGGGTCTGCTTTGGCGAGCCCGTATCAACCGATTGTGTACCCGAAAGTAACGATTGCGTATCTGAATGTGAAATAGATGAATAATATTAGTAAAGTCGTTCGCATTTAATGAAGATGAATATTTTACATATTATAATTAAACAAGCAGGTGATTAAGTTACAAATTACAACAGGTCACTTCTAATGATGATGAGTATTGTACACAGAAGTAAACAAGCAGGTAATTAAGTTACAAGTTATAGATAAGAATGTCATACTAAAAGCAATGTGGTATTAAGTTTGGATGATTAATGTCATGTATCATCTAAATTATCCCGTGTACTAGTTGCTGGAATATTTACTGCTCAACGTCATGGACCAGTGAATACCGATTCATTGGTTAGAGTAACGTATCAATGAGTCGGTGTGGGGTATCAGGTAACGGATGCCTCTCATTTTAGCAATTGGTGCATCGGTATATGTACTGGTCAAGGTCATGGACCAGTACATAGATTCATTGGTTAGAGTAACGTATCAATGAGTCAGTGTGGGGTATCAGGTAACAGATGCCCCTCACTCTTGTAATTGGTGCATCAGTATGTGTATTGGTCAAGGTCGTCGACCAATACAGATACGGCCAATATGGAGAACAGGTTAAGTTAAGTGTCAGGTAACGGACACTCTTGAAGGTCATAAGCATTTTGTTAATCAATGTCATGGATTCATTAAATGTATTGCAGAGTATATCTATTTAAGAATAACTGTATTTTAACCTTGTTTAGATGTTAAATATAATGGACCACTATAATGTCTTATAGTTAACCTGATAACAAAGTACTTTGCGATGGGGATATCATGTAACCAACATCCCCTCAAAGATGATAAATATTTTTAAGGTCATGTAAATATATTATAAAACCATATATTTTATTGTATTCAAGAATTGTTTATATACTGAAATATGTTACTATGATAACGTATAATCAAAATAAGTAATTAAAGACTAATGAGGTAATATAATTCGTTCGGTACATTTATAATTTATATGCTGAAATATATAGTAATTTTTTTTTTTTGGGTTATTATATGTAGCAACGAGGGACTCGTTGGGAAACGGATGGCCGAGCTGTTATCAATATTTAAATTATACTTACAATTATTTGGGTGCTTCTGACTAATTTCAATCATTTTTATAAAGGTATACGTTTAAATTTAATATCTTGCTTGCTTGCGATTGGTCGTGGCTTCGACCAATCACAAGCAAGTATAATAGTGGGGATATGTGAACAGGCGAGGTATTCTAGCAGTATGCTCGGGCATTCGTTTTTCGACATCCACCCGAGTCACTTGTGTTGTTCACCGTTGGTTTTGCTAACGATATATTGTAAAAATATATGTAACTATAACAGCTATAGCAATAAAGCTGATATTCAAATTATTAAAAGGTGTTTTTTTAAATTCAAAGTCCTCTCTTCTGAGTGTTGAACCAGTACGGTTCATACACTTAACATTAGTTTTACACACTCACTCTAATTGACGCACACACCACTTATTACCTAGTATCAGCGTTTCAATTTATCTCTGTTAACCTTAAATATTGGAACGTAAAACCACTTAGTTCTACTTTTATTGTTAAACATTCCCTCCTTGAAAATATTGTACTAACACTCTCATAGTTCTTACAATAAATCATAAAATATAATGACGTGTACCGTTTAAGTCTGCCTGAGCCCCAAGACACAGGCCTTCGCCTAGTTTGGGTCTTAACGGTAACAAGTGTTCCTAATAATATCAACCAACCTTTCTTCACTGTATTATTCACAAATAATGTACAAACAAAAATGTTATATCGTTAGGAAATAAAATTATTATTATTATTATTCTAGGCATTAAAAAGTAATTACTACCATTTTAAGTACAGAAAAAAACTGTACATTAAGGTCTTAACAGCTGCTAAAAACACCTTGCTGTCATCGAGTATGAAAATCAAACAAACTATGTTGATATAAGGATCATATCAGCGTGAACCCCGACGTGGCAATAACGTTAATATTGTCGTCCAACATGTGAGAAAATCACAAAAAACATTAACAATTTAATCGAGACAGTTTTTACATTTTTATATTTCCTATATTTTGCTGTAAGAATCGATTAGCATTTGATATTTTCACGATTTTGCGGATACATAGACAAAATAGACGATAGATTTTTTTTATCGTTATGTATCAAATGTAGTTAAATTCAGTTCTTTGTGTTGCATTCAACATCGTCAACACCACTTCAACCAGAACGTCCACTGTTGAAAAAGGTCTCGGATTTGGGGATTTGCCATAATCACCACTCTTTGCAGGCGTCTCGGGAATCGCATTAGAAGTTGTTAGTTCTTCAGAAGGCTCTACTTCCCACCTTCTGATATTTTTACCTTAGTCGCTTCTCACGAGCCCATGGGAAGAAATGAAGGGTGACGTTCTAACCCAAAACTCCACGGGAGCTCAATTGCAATTAATCACTATGAGATATTCCTATAAGAAATATGTATATAATGGTGATAGAATATGTACTCCTTTCAATAGGTATATTGAGTTAAAAAAACAGATTTAGCAAGTCTTACCCACAGTTTCTGGAAGGTTTGTCTTAGTCTTTGTCAGTTAACTGAGTCAATACTGATCGGTAATTGGTTGCCGATCGCATCATTGACCAACCAATGATCGAGAAGTTCAGAATTTTGAGTATTTTTGAGTAGCCTGTCAACTAATCAAAACTTTGATTAACGTTCAAGAAACTGGAGATTAGCCCTATCAGATTCACATAATATTTAATTTCAGGTATACGACTAGCCGTAAGGCCCCGTGACAAAATTGCTACCCCCATGCCTTCCCGTGGGTGTCCGTGTTAATACTAAAAATCATATATTTTTAGTAGCTTTCATGTATTTGACTTTAATAAACCTAAAAAAAAATAAGCATATTATCTCACACAAAAGATATAATTGTTCGAAAATTCCACTCTTCTAAATTCCAATAATCAACTCACTGAGCTATTCCGCCACTCAGCGCTTGAAGCTAAGTAAGTATTTGTATTATTCACAACAAAGAGTCTGGAACGTGTGCTTTAATCGAATTCTTTCTTTACGAACAATAAATTAGCTAAAGCGCTTCACTGCGCGCAGCTGCGGTATTTACATTTTAACAAGATGAATGTGTGGAAGATGCTAAAGGAGGGTACAGGCGGTAAGTATCGACAACATGGAAACTTTAAAAAGAACAATGTGAATACAAGTTTTAACTCGTTGTACTATGATGGAAATTGTCGTGTTTATAAATAATTTAGTTTACCCCGAATTCATTTTTAAGGCCCTATATATAAGGTTATAAACGAAGTCTGAAATATACTATCTCTCTGCAGTCTATCTCACTGTCCATATATGTTGTGATCTATAGCTTGTACTGGGTGTCGTATATCAGCATTATCATCAACATCATCACATTATCCGGAACGTCCATCGTTGAAGAAAGGTCTACCCCATTCGGCAGGAGGGGCAGATGAGTAACCATAATCAAACGCTTGGCAGACATCATGAGAATTGCAGTTAATAGTGCCCAGAAGGCGCCGCCCACCTTCTGTTATTTTAAACTATAAGTCACCTCTCACGACACCCACTGGAAGATATGGGGGGATGCAATATTCTAGTCCGGCACCTCACGGACGTAAGTAATAAAGAGACTCTTAATTACTCTAGAAAAGGATAAGAATAAGGTACAAGTAAGGGTTGGCACAGACCGCAACCTACATCCAAGAATTTATTATATTGTTATCAAGTTCATTATAATCTACACTAATATTATAAAGAGAGAAATACATGCTATTTTTACTTTATTTTGTGCGCAAAAAACTATAAGTGTAATGTAATTACACATAGTTCGCGAAAGTTTAAAATATTATAAACATAGTCGTGATTATGAATGTGAATAGATACAGTTAATGATTTTATCAATGTAGATTATATTGAAGCTGTGATAGCCTGGTCACTTAAGAACTTCCACGCTTGGGGTCCAAAACCTGCCAAGTGTCAAGCTTCACCGCGTCATCTGGCATTTTGTGTGTTCTACTACCCTTGTAAACACCAAAATGTTGCTGTCCTTTACAGCCAGTTAAGTGACTTCTATGGTAGACCTGCTCGACTACGTTATCACCTACCAACAGATAACGGTGACCAGCTTTATAACTTTATTCTGTTTTTTTTATGCATGGTTAGCAAGCATTTGGCCACTATCTTACCTGATGGAAAGTGATGATGCGGCCGAAGATGTAGCATGCTTACCTAGAATATACCTATTCACTCTAGACTTGAAGATTCCTAAATTATACTGTTAGGGAAACAAAGACGCGGGCAATGAGTTCCACTCCTTCGCTGTACGGATGATAAATGTGGAAGCGAAACGCTTCGAGCGAACTGGAGGAATGTCAACCATGAAAGGATGACGGATACATAATGGATAGATGGAGATCGATTAAGGCGAGCTTGCACCTACTTAAGACATTTTTTAAAATCTGTAACTCGAATAGAATTGAAAATTTAGAATATATAAAATCATTTATATAAAGTTGAACATACTCTCCAGGAACGTACAAAGTAAAAAACGTGATTATGAACAATTTCTTCGATAAAAAAAAATTTCAAACATGACACCATATCGCTACTTAAATCAGGTAGAACTAAAAGATACTATCATGAAACTATGTGGAAGTTCTACCAATCGATAGAGCTTGTTATTTATTAGTAACGTTTAAAGGCACATTTTCAAATTTAGCTATAGTTTTTTAACAAGAAAAAATAAACTACAAATCTAAAGATTCAAGCTCTCGCGCACGTCATTCAGTACCCGGGCGTCATCGAGGTATGACGTGTGTCGTTATCTCCAGCAAAATTCTCTCCGGCGATTACGAGCTAGAAATATTTATAAACAGAATTATTATTAGCAGAATGGTGACACTGCAACATTTATGGTTATCTGCTGGCGTGAATCTTCCATCAAGCGAGTGTCTTGTACGTCATTTCAAACCATGCCAAATAAAAAAAATACTTTCTCGATGGCATTGTTTTCAGGCGCCACAGTATAAAAAGTACAGTATGGTTTTCTAAACAATTCACTTATTTTAGTTCAGTGAGCTGTAAATAGTGTAGCCGAGCCCGTGGGGTGCCGGGCTATGTCACGCCCCAATTACTAACTGTGGGTGTCGTAAGAGGCAACTAAGGGAAAATACCGGAAAGTGAGCAGCAGTGCCCTCTAAGAAGCCACCTCCCTCCAGTAAAAAATCTGTCGACAAGCACTTAACGGTATGCGCCGCTATGAGTCCTCCAGAACTAGTAATTTGGCATGGTGGTAGGGCATATTGCGAATATCCGCCTGGCTAGCTACCACTATGTGTCAAGTAAAAAATCTGTCGCCAAGCACTTAACGGTATGTGCCGCTATGAGTCTTCTAGAACCAGTAATTTTGCATGGTGGTAGAGCAATTTGAGATTACCCGCCTGGCTAGCTACCTAACCCTCAAGTAGAAAATCTGTCGCCAAGCACTTAACGGTATGTATTTTAATAGTTAAAGGTTATCAACTGTGTTAGTTGCACTATAAGGGAATAGTCACAAGAATATAATAATTGAGTACTGGATTTAGTAGCAGATACCTAAAGTAGATCAACTGTTTTAGTTACACTATGAAGCTGATAGCGTGCGGCTGGGGACATCGACCTGACGAGCGCTGTGCATCTAAAGCGCAGCGCCGCGTAGTGTCCATAGCCTGCAACTCTCGCACGCTAAATTTGCCTACTGTGCAAGTACAAGAGGGCCTTAACCTATGGATGAACTGTGTAGAAATTTATGTAAGTAAAAGGAGTCCTCATGTACAGAAGTAACAAAGCAGAGGGTCTTTGATAATTAAGAGTAAGGAAGTATAATGCTGTGACGACCGTTTGGAAAAGGCGAAAATTATTTAGGTACGAAAGAGAAATACACAAAGAAGATAAGATAATTTTATTGCCATAAAAGATTTATAAGTAAATACAATCGTTAACTTAGATTCTAGAATAATTAAAATTCTTGTTGGGTAATAGCTTGACAGCGATCCCCAAACTAAGCACTAAGCCTGTATCTTGGGGATCGAGTGCGGTTTTCAATAGTTCGTTGTGTTGTTCATGACAAAATAAAAGTAGATACAGTGGCAATGTAGAATTAAGTTTACATGAAAGTACAATGCGTTTCAATACCATAGTTAAACAATATGTTTTTAATCATTAAATGACACTGCAATAATATAATAATGTGCCCGTTATCTTCAAGTAAGTGATAAGAATTTCCTTGAATCGACGTAATAATTTTAATTTGCTAATGACTTATAATGTAGATGTAAAGTGTGGATGATGATGTGTGTATGATGATGCGTGTATGTGTGTAAAAGAGTGTGTATGGATGTGCGCGTATATGCCTGAAGTGAGTGGACTCATATATACTCGTTCTCTCGTCTATTCGTTGGTTTCATACGTACTTTGCGTGTGAAATATATTGAATGAGTGTGCTGAGCAGTAGCGGTTTCACATTAATTCTTCTTGTGTCTTTGTGAGAGAGTTTGAGCAGCCAATCCTTAACAGTTCTTTTGCAGGCATTGACTGAGAGATTTTTAATATCGCACTTTTTAGAAGAATAGAAGAAGCCATTGTACCCTAACAGAGACTAAACATAATTTTCACATGAATTAGGTAGGGCTTAACTAATTATTGATTTTTACCGGCGCAAATACTATGTTTTTGTTAACAAAACACTACAAACTATAAATAACCCAGGTACAACTATAAAAGCATCTAAGCCATTATTGCGGGCATACCGGCAGTCAAAATGCTCTAGTCCACTACCAGTTGGCAGCGTGATATATAATTACTGGTATTTTTAATGCATTTATAAATACTGTTTTATTTATTTTGTTATTAGAATATGTATGTATACTTCCAAATACAAGAACTAGTACTATCGCTTACAAAGCAAAAATAACATTTAGGATTTAATCAAATCGGCATAAGAAATGTTTGCTCTAATAATTCGTAAATGAGGTTTTTCCTTCGTGAAGTAATTTATTCGATCATGAAGTCTACTTAATGGCGGTCCTTATGAAGGTAGGAAATAATAAAATTGGAGCACAACATTCGGCTCAGTCGAGCATGCTCCGATAGCGTAGATGTCAGGGCATTGGCGCGAGTTTGATTCCTACTCGAGACAATAATTCAGTATTCTAAATAGTTATTTTGTGAACTGTTTTCTAATCATCATTAAAATATATCACACTAATAAAATGTTAATTATCCAAATTAAAAACAAACCACATATTATTTTAAACCATCAACATATGTTTTTGTTTAGGTAAACATTGTTTGTATACTTATTGTGTAAACAAAATACTACGAACTACATACAACACTACAGCTAAACATATAAAACAAAAATATTTGTAAACATATTTTATTATTTTGACTAGTATTTTTTTTATAAGAGCATAACTTAATAACGCATACTAAGCGAAAACATATAAATTATTTCGGATGGAAAAAGATAACTTCCAGCGGGACTTGAACCCGCAACCCCCAGAATACCATCCTGGTGCATTACCAATTATGCTATGGAAGCGGGCGCTGGACAGTCGAATCTTATATAAGAATTATTTTCTGAGCTCTATTTTGTTGTTTATAGTAACTATCTGATGAGTGAAACATTAAAATATAAAGTGTTGCTCTGCCCAGTTTAAAAATAGACGATATGTGTCTAATATTAAGCTAACATTAAAATAAATAGTCAAGGTACAACAATAGATCATAGACAAGGTTTACTTCACTCCTTATGTAGAATGTGACTAACTTCACTCTGTAAGTGTTTTGCACACGATACCAATAGATGTCGCTGTGCTGTTTTTGAACGTGAAAGCGTTTGTTGCAAATAACTCATGGCAGTGTACCGACCCGCCAAATTCAAATATACTCAGCTACCACTTCACAAGGTGTTTCATTTAATTAAGAACCCTTTTAGATAAAGTGAGTTAGGACTTTTACATGGTCCTTCGAGCCGGATATCCAGCTGCAACTATAGTCGGCGAAGTTTTTTGTTCCACGGCGTGGAAACCAGTAGTGGATTGCTACTGAAGCGCCAATCACTCCGGTACGGGAGTGGTGTCACTGCAAGGAGTGACACGGGTCGTGCAGTCTACGGAAGGAGCTCGGCAAGCAGTACCGGTGGACGGCGCCAGGGGGCGCTACGAGGTGGAGCATAAGCGGTCATCGAGGCGGTCTAGCAGAGTCGTCGAGTCGGCCCTAAGGAAACGTCGAGTCAGTCACGTCAACGAGTTGGCGTAAGCAGTGGAGTGGTAAAGTGCAAGTGAAATCGTGAGTACAATTTTATACAGTCCATTTGAAGAAGACTTTATTTTGAAGATTTCTTGGAAAGTTCAATCTTAACGTAGAGTTACAAATTTGGTAGAGTTTATATCTAGAGACTTTATTTGGTAGAGTTAATGAGTCAGGAACTTAGAATAATTTTAAGGTAATTGTGTTTAGACGGGGAATCCATGCCAAAATTTATATCGATGGCAAATTATTAAAACACTTGTAAAATTTTCAGCAACATTTTAGACTTAGAAAAATTTATGTTGTATAAACACTTGTAAAAGAATCAGAGATATTTTAGACTTAGAAAAGTTTCATTTTTCTGTTGTATCGGCAATACTGTAGACTTATAAAAAAAAAGTCGTTGATATCTCACACTAAAATTTAATTACAAAATGGAATCTGTAAGCTTAATAAAAACACAATTAAGTTATTTCAGTAGGATTGAGAAGTCCTATGATAATTTTAAAAAATCTCCAAAGGATCGTTTAGCCAAGGAATCATACATACTTACCAGACTTGAGGCTTTAGAAGAGCAGTGGCGAGTATTAGTAGAAAATAATGATAAGCTCTTAACTGAGGATTCAGATGTCATTCTACAACATAAATATTTCAAAGAAGACGTTTTTAACAATATTGAAGAAATGTATATTAATTATAAGTCAGATTTAAAAGAAATATTATTCAAGTGTAAATTGTCAAGCTCTTCGAGCACAGGAAATCAAGCAGCGTCAACATCATGCGATTCAAATGTAAAACTGCCAAAAATTGCTATACCAACATTTTCTGGTTTATATTCGGAATGGCAGACATTTAGGGATCTTTATGTATCGTTGATTCACACAAACGTTTCAATAGACAATGTTCAGAAAATGCACTATTTGAAAAGTCACCTCTCTGGTGAAGCCGAAAAATTGTTGAGGCACGTTCCCATCACAGCAAGCAATTATCAAGAATCATGGTCAATTCTCAATCATAGATACAACAACAAAAAGTACCTAGCTAATTGCTTGTTGAAGCGTTTCATGAATCAGTCGAGCATTAAAACAGAGTCATGCAGTGCTATTAAGGATATGTTAGACACGACGAACGATACGTTAAACGGCTTGAAGAATTTGGGTATAGATATTGACACATGGGACATGATTATAATATACATCATTTGTACGAAACTTGATTCTGAGTCACGGAAGCAGAGGGAAGCGAAGATAAGTGACTCTGATGAGTTGCCTACCTTCAAACTAATGCATGACTTTTTAGAATCAAGATTCCGATCACTTGAATTTTTAGATACCAGACCCAAATCATTCTCAAACTCTTTAAACCAAAAGCCTAAAGTGATGCATGCACTTGCAAACGATGTTACAACTGCCTTATGTTCATTTTGTAAAGGTTCCGGTCATAAGTTATCCAATTGTAAAGAATTTTCAAAAGTAGATTATCATGCTCGCCAAAATTTTGTACAAACAAACAAGCTTTGTTTTAACTGTTTGGGTAAAAACCATTCAGTTAAAAATTGTAATTCGTCGATAAATTGTTACGTTTGCAAACGAAGACACCATTCGTTGCTGCACCCAAAATCAGTCTCAAATTCAGTAGTTACTTGTAACAATACTGCATCCGTCAGTACTAAATCAACGATGTCACCGGTTCAGGCATCGTCATTGGAAGGAGTACAACCAACAAATGTAGCCTCACATTTTTCCAAGGAGTCAGAAGGTACTCATGTTTTGTTAGCCACAGCTCTTGTCAAAGCACAGACAAGACAAGGTTCAACACAACTGCTGAGAGTGTTATTGGATCAAGGATCCCAGGCATCATTCATAACAGAATCAGCAGTGCAACTTCTTGGACTCAGAAAGAAGCCAGCTAAATCGATCATTTCCGGAATAGGTGGTGAGAAGAGTGCTTTCGCCTCTGAGCACACTGTAACAGTGACTATTCACTCACGCCTAGAGCCCGAATTTAGCATGCAAATACATGCATATGTATTAGGTAATATCACATCTCCTTTGCCCTCAGAGAAGATACCGAGCAATTGGCCAGGATTCAAAGCTCTAACCCTTGCAGACCCAGCGTTCTACACGCCTAACAAAATTGATATTCTGCTTGGTGCTGAAGCTTACGGTCAAGTGTTACGAGAAGGTTTAATGCAAGGTCCACCAAGCTCACCCGTGGCTCAAAACACAGCTTTTGGTTGGATTCTGTCGGGGAAGGTTTCCTCAATCAATGGCAAAATCAATTGTCATCACGTTGTACTAAGTACTGTAGATCGGGAGGATGAGAATGACCTTCTGAGAAAATTCTGGGAAATCGAGTCAGTTCCAGGTAGTACAAAAAAGATTCTCTCCGATGAAGAGCTGCGTTGTGAAGAATTTTACACACGGACAACCAAAAGAGACGATGATGGTCGTTATGTGGTGAAACTTCCGTTTCGTGATGATACTCCACAATGTCAATATGGAAATTCCAAGGAATTGGCGACCAAGAGGTTTCTGCACCTGGAGAACAAATTTAAGAAAGACCCAGAATTCAAACGAAAATATTCCGAAGTATTTCAGGAATATATAAACCTTGGACATGCCCAACGCATACCAAAAAATGATCTTCAGTATCGTCCAGGTGTTTACTTACCTCATCACGCCGTCGTGCGTGAAGACAAATCAACGACAAAGCTACGAATTGTTTTCGACGCTTCGATGAAAGGATTGAATGCGGTATCATTGAACGATGATCTCATGGTAGGTCCAACCATTCAACTTCCATTACTTCGTCACATTATCATGAGGTGGAGAATGCATCCTATAAGTCTGTGTGCAGACATTATAAAAATGTACAGGCAAGTGAAGGTATCCCCAGAAGATGTTGATTTTCAAAGAGTAGTGTGGCGAGACAATCCCGGATCTGAAATTGAAGAGTATAGGTTAGAAAGAGTTACCTTCGGCACAGCATCGGCACCTTACCTCGCGGTGAAGACCTTACAGCAGACTGCAATTGATGAAGGAGTACAATGTCCCGAAGTATCTGAAAAAATAAAGTTTGATTTTTACGTTGATGATCTGATGACAGGATGTCAGACAACACAAGAAGGAATTCAGATATACAAGGATATGACGAAGATACTTGCCAAAGGTGGATTCCAGCTGCAAAAATGGGTAAGTAACTGCAAGGAATTAAATAAGGTGATTTCAGATGAAGGAAAGGAACATACAAATGGGAATCAGGAAGAAAGAAGTAAAGAAATAAAGGCAGATGAAGTGATGAAAATATTAGGCATTTCTTGGGATCGCTCGAGTGATAAATTCAAATACTCGATCAATCTTCCAGAAGAGCAAACTCCAATCACAAAAAGAAGAGTGATTTCCGAAATCTCCCGCCTATTTGATCCACTAGGTTGGGCAGCTCCTTGTGTCATCACATTCAAAATTTTTATTCAAAAGCTTTGGCTTTCAGGATTAGGTTGGGATGATGAATTAACACCAGATTTACTCACCGAGTGGCAAACTTATCGCAATGATTTGGCAGAAACGAGTAAGTTTTATATTCCTAGATGGGTCCAGATGGAAGCTGATGACGTGTTGGTAGAACTACATGGATTTTCCGACGCTTCAGTTTTAGCTTTCTCTGCAGTAGTGTATCTTCGAGTTATAAGCATTCGTCAAGAGATAAAAACCAGCTTAGTCACGGCTCGCACGAAGGTAGCTCCAGTCAAACAGCAATCTATTCCTCGTTTAGAGCTCATGGGAGCAGTTTTGTTGTCCGACCTAATATCTGAGGTAGCAGAAGTCATGAAAATTCCGCCAGCTAATGTTCATGTCTGGACAGATTCGACTGTAGTCTTAGCCTGGCTAAGTGATCATCCAAGTCGATGGACTACATTTGTAGGAAATAGAGTATCCAGCATTCTTTCCCATTTTGACAATTCTCACTGGGCTCATGTGCAGTCTTCTCACAACCCAGCAGACTTAGCATCCAGGGGTATAACTCCACAAGAATTATCAAGCAATGTTTTGTGGGCTCAGGGACCAGCATGGCTTAAAGATAATACCATCGAATATACCAGACCAAGGTCGACTGCTACAAGCATTGAGCAAAGAACAGTTAAGACACATTTTGTTACAGAAAACGAAAACGAAGACCCTATGTGGATTAAATATTCAACTCTATCGAGATTACTGAGAGTGATAGCGTACTGTAGAAGAGTTTTAAAGTGGAAAAAACAAGATATTGAAAGAAAAAGGTACGAAATATGTCTTGAAAAGGAAGAAATAGACGAAGCATTAAAAGTATGCATAAAATATGTTCAAAAAAAGGAATTTGGAGAAGAAATAAATAACATCAGAACGGGAAAATGTGTAAAGGCGAAAAGCAAACTAAAGGCTTTGTGTCCATTCTTAGATAATGACGGAATATTGCGTGTTACTGGTCGCATCAAGAATGCTAACCTGGAAATGGACATAAAACAACCCATTATTCTGCCAAATAATCACCATTTTACCCACTTGATAGTTGACGAAGCTCACAAGGTGACTCTTCACGGTGGTCCAACGTTGATGTTGAGCCAGCTACGTACAAGGTACTGGATAGTTTCGGCTAAATCTAAGGTTAAGGCTTATGTACGTAACTGTGTGACATGCAAGCGTTATTCAGCATCTAGTCAAACCCAGCTAATGGGTCAGCTACCAGCATGTAGAGTCACACCAGCAAGGCCGTTTCGCCATAGTGGCGTTGATTTTGCAGGTCCAATTAACATTAGAACTTCCAAGGGTCGAGGTCACCAGTCTTACAAAGGCTACATTAGTGTCTTTGTATGTATGGTTTCAAAAGCAATACACTTGGAACCAGTTAGTGACTTAACAGCTCAAGGTTTTATCGCATGTCTCAAAAGATTCGTCTCCAGACGAGGTCGTGTCACAAACATATGGAGCGATAACGGCACCAACTTTGTCGGAGCCGATAAGGAGCTGCGACACTTAGTTGCTATAGAACAGTCTTCGGTGGCTGTTGATATACGCGAGTGGGTAGGAAATAACGGAATTTCATGGCATTTCCAACCACCTCATTCACCAAATTTTGGAGGCCTGTGGGAGGCCGGTGTGAAGTCCGCAAAACACCATCTCAGGCGTGTAATTAATGGCTCAACTCTCACCTATGAGGAAATGGCTACCGTGTTAGCACAAATTGAAGCATGCCTTAATTCGAGGCCTTTATCAATGATGACTGATGATCCTGGTGATCCGATACCTTTGACACCAGGTCATTTTTTGATTGGTGAACCTCTCATTACGGTGCCTGATCGTAATTATGAAAATTCAAACGTAAGTAGTTTGAGACGGTGGCAGTTGACGCAGCGAATGGTTCAAGGTTTCTGGCGACGATGGTCCGAAGAATATTTGGCTCATTTGTTACAAAGGTACAAATGGGCTAAACAAATACCCGAACCCAACGTAGGCGATGTTGTTTTAGTAAAGGAAGACGGATTGCCTCCTGCGAGATGGCTGTTAGGAATAATTGTTACCAAACATCCTGGTGATGATCAACTTACGCGAGTAGTTACACTTAAGTGCAAAGGCTCATTAATTAAACGCCCCATTTCAAAATTATGCATATTACCAGTATGCAAGTAAATATTTCATGCAATAAGATTGTAATTAATTCTCAGGTTTAATTCTGTTGTAAACAAAATTTATGCTAAAGGTTTTATATAATTCTACACCCCCTTGACCTCATGGTGGGCGGTGTAATTGTAAAGAACGTTCAACTACGTTCTTGGTGGGCGGTATGTCTAATATTAAGCTAACATTAAAATAAATAGTCAAGGTACAACAATAGATCATAGACAAGGTTTACTTCACTCCTTATGTAGAATGTGACTAACTTCACTCTGTAAGTGTTTTGCACACGATACCAATAGATGTCGCTGTGCTGTTTTTGAACGTGAAAGCGTTTGTTGCAAATAACTCATGGCAGTGTACCGACCCGCCAAATTCAAATATACTCAGCTACCACTTCACAAGGTGTTTCATTTAATTAAGAACCCTTTTAGATAAAGTGAGTTAGGACTTTTACAATATGAGTATGTAAGGTACATTTTTGCGAACAATCAATAAAATGTTCCACAGCAATTCTCAAACTTAAGCCAAACCTCTAATGAATGTTTATGTGGACATTCTAGAATAGTGGTTATGCTTGTAGGGGCATATGTTAAATTTCTAGCTGTAGAACATAATTGTGTGATGAACATAAATATCTGTTTCGTGTAAAAGATGGAACCAATGTAGCATGTTACTCGTATTGTGCGCATATGATGGCTCATGTAATACTACAATAACAAAGCAAGTTTACAACAGATCCCAAGATACCAGTGTAAGGCACCGCGTTGTCACCCAAGCCATTCTAACTCGACACCAATATAGTGAAGTTGTCATAAAGTTGAAAGGACTAAAGTTTGTAATGACAGAGATTGCACTGGAGTCACATAAAACCAGTTCACGTACGGCACGTCCTTAGCGCAATTTCTACTCGCGGGAACATGTCGTGATTGCACATCTCAACCATACCTACCTACTTGTATTATATTGACTCAGTAGAAATGTTTTCGGTTTTTAGTTCCACGTAGGAAAATAATATTGATGCGTAAAACCGGTAAATGCTGGTTTAATTCCTGCATAGGATTATTATTTCTTAATGTGTTATTTTCCTGGGTTGGAATGGAGCTATAATCATATACAGGGTTATTGGAAAAATGCTAACAACCTCATAGAGTTGACATCAGTTAGTCCTAACAAAAATTTTTACACGAATGTTTTTTGATGTTTTAATTTCTTCTCTATTTTTTTATTGTTATGTATTTGTGACGGAATATGCTCGAGAACCACCTGATGTTAAAAATCTCTTGTGACTGTAATGTAAATTAATTATTTTAATTTTTTTATTTCTTTGCTCGATGTAAATATTCAAAACTCTATTCAAAGGGAGCGCGGTGCGGTCCAGTGTTGCTGTGGCAGGCGCTCTTAGCTTAGAGTTGGCATTGTTTTTTAATAGGTCCAATTAAAAAAAAAAACATTTATTTCAAAATGTTTGTTAGGACTAACACATTTCAAATCTAAGAAGTTGTTAGCATTTTTCCATTAACCCTGTATAAAGTACATAGTGATTAAAACAATAATGAAACTGAAAACACCAAAAATTAAAAAAAAACTGATTTCAAACATAAAATACCCATTATTAGAGATAACTCTAATACTACTCGTCTGATCTCACTCAAATTTAAATGGGACCGCATTAGGTGCACAGCCTGGCTATGCGGCTATTATATTATTTTTATTTTTTACGAAATAATAGGACGTACTTACAAGCAGCAGGCTTAGCTGATGGTAAATGATCAACCGTTGCTCAAGGACATCGCTACCCTAGAGGTCTCAAGAATGGGTTGCCAGCCTCAAAACAATACATTCCCATATACATAGATCCGTATCAATAAACCGATCTCGGTTGAACTATTTATTAATGAATGATTTATAATGATGATATTGGAGTTCATTCTATCAAATGAGACTACACATCTATTTCAAATTTTATGAGCGGTCTTGAAAATGGTCTTTAATCTGCTGATCCTTCACAGCGGCACACAGTAGATCGAAACTCGTCTTTCATAGACATAGAATCTTGAATTATTAAAGGTCAATTTTTTTGCTTGGGACGAGTTCTGTTAATCATTGTTATACTATAAAATGGGATGTGCGACAATTGTGAGCACAAATAGGCAAGATATAATTTTTTTTTGAAAAATTTGTATGGGACTAACATATAAAATGTCAATATCTCCGTAATCACAAGTTTGGCCGTTATATCCTTGCACACGTATATAGTACTAATTATTTATGATTTTTTGATATACTTTGTTTTGCGGCACCACTTGCGATTTTTTTTTTAAAAATCGTCAAAGTTATTAATTTTTTTTTATATTGATGACTGTTTGTAATGCTAAAATATGCGATTATTAGTTCTAGTTTAGGGTATTTTATAAATCTTAACAGAAAACTTTCTAAGAAATCACAAGACTGTTAACCAAAACATTTTCACGTCTCAATACAACTTGCACGGTAATAATAAATTATATATTTTTGAATCTAATCTAGTCACCTGTAATGGTATGGTAATCAATAACAAATGAGTACTGTAAAAGTACTCATTTGTTAATGACCTCCGTTAGGTGATCAGATAGACTAAATACCTAATAAAGCAATTAGCGAAAGGATACACTCAAAAGAATATGTATTAAGTTTAAGAGCTCCGTAATTTAATAATTAGTGCAGAATTATCATTCTTTTTTATAGGCTATATTTAATGCTTCAAATATACGTAATTTATCAGTTTTATACTATGCAGATCCATAGTATAAAACTATCATTAAATTAAGATAAAAACTTTTATCTTATATGAGATTTAAACTATCTAGTATTAGATACTTAGATAAGTTGGGTTATAAAATTAAAAAAGAAGTTTAGAAAGAATTGATTTTTTTATTAATGTAAAAAACATAATAAAATCATGAATATCAAATATAAATATCAGAAATCATAAAATTCTTCAAAATAAATTAAATTAAATACTTAAATCTAACAAAAGATGAAATCAACTGAAATTTAAAATAAATTGAAATTATTACACACAATAAATATTAAATTGGAATCAAATAAAATGATTTAGGTAAGTACAATTAATATAAGTAAAATAAATAAATAAATAAGTCAAATACAAGTGAAAATAAAATTACAATAATTAAGTAACTACTTATAATATTAAAAGTTAAATTATTCTAATACTTCACCACCATCAGAATCCACTTCAGAATCTGACTCTACAGTTCCCATTACATCCAAGAACTCTATCGGAGGTTCCTGAAGTTTGAGTAGATCTAAAGCTTCTCTAAAGTATACCTGCTTCTTATGGGCATCCAGTTTTGGTCTTATTGAAGAAATCAGAGGATCAGATGAGAGAAGAAGCATGTTGAGGATGTCTTCGTTAGATGTTTGTCTACTCTTCTTCCTTGAATGATGTTCCCTGAATCTTCTGAAGTCTTTATTGCGGGCCTCTGAAGCTTCTTCTGATAGACTCCCAATTGGCACAATAGCATTTTCGGCTATTATATCACCTCCGTGGATTAATAATTTGTGGACAGTTGAGGACATGTAATACCAATTATAAAGTTCTACATATCTTTCGGCAGTTAATTTGGTATACTCTTTAAACTTAGGCACATCAATTATCTCACCAGAAGTGATTGCCTGCAGAATCACGGCAAACCTGTAGATAAGGTTTTCATCCAGTCCTGTTATTGCTGCAGTTTTCTCAGGAAACTCGAAAAACCTTCTCGCAGTATTACCATCGTTAGTTGTGCCTGACCCTTGTTTAACGATGTCGATCAAGAGATTAAGATCATCTCTGAATCGATCTTGGATAAGCTTTTTTCTGGTCTGTAACAGTATCTTGTGAGATTCCTCCCTCGCAGACCACTTCTTAAAATCGAGGCGATAAGCTATGTGTAAAAGACATTCCATTACATTAATACGGGCATGTAGTGGTGACAATCCAAATTCATAGGAACCAGTAGAAACGGTCTTTGACGTTACATTATCTAACTGATTCATTTCGGTTGGCTTAGCCAAACACAGGTAGCAGGCCGCATTTGATTTAGCTTCCGAGAGATATGTACAAATTTTGCCATCGATCATTGTTAATAACAATTGATGACTAATCTCATTTGCTTGGTATTTTGTGGAAATCAAAGCCTGGATTTCATTATCCATTCTAGTTTTTTCATTCATGACAACTTCTTTGCTCTCCTTCAAAAAACTGAACTGCACTGGGCGGCAATATGTAGAAGAGCAGGGTTTTGGATTTATCCAAATAGTATCACCTTCTCCTGTTGTTAACTTTAGAGGAACCAAAGAGGTCATAAATATGCTGGAATCATCTTGCTCACTGTCTATTTTCTGCTTATATCTACTTTGGTTGGATGCACCGTCAAATCCCCACTTCGATATTAAAATCAATTGCTTGCCTTGTATTTCACTAGTACTAGGAAGACTTTCAATAATCCTGGTCACTGTTAAATCTAGTAATGCTTGGAGTGCAATCGAAGCTGAGCTATCCGTTATGGTCACAAATGTCTCCGGAGGGTAACACTGAAGCTTAGCCTTTTGAAGTTTATAATACGACGGATATATATCTTTCGAACCTTCTCGAGTTGTTGTTTCCCTCAAAGTGATGTATTGCCATTTTGATAATTTTAATGAAAGCAACAAACCCAGTGCTTTCTCTGGTGAAAATAATACTTTAGGGACTGGTTTTTTGATCATTTCCTTAATTCTTGCTGTTGCATCTGGATTTTTTAACATGTATTCAATAACGTATGCAATATCCTCACGACCATCTTGTTTTAAAAGTGCTGCAGCTGAATATGCTAATTCAACAGGTTCTTCATCTTTATGTTCATTTGATCTCCTCTTCTTCTGCTTGTTGCTTAAATCTTCAAAGGGCTTTCGCGACCTTTTTGTCATTGTTGAAGCCGATATCATCGTTGACGTTGATGGTAAGGGTTCAGCATAAGTACTTTCATTTACCGATTCTTGTATGAGCAAATTTGTTTGTACGCAGCTTGGCCAGTCAATATTTGCCTCAAGCCAATTGGAATAATCACGTCTAAAAATATCAGGTTTGCGGTGGGATCTTATCCATCTCTTCTGAACAGCCCGTGTGAATTTCCGACAAAATTCCTTGAGGGTAACACGGTCTTCATCGGAAAGGCTAGAATCTAGTCGATTAACAAGCGTGTTAAATAATATTTCGTGATCGAATTTAGTATTCTGACTACTCAGAATAACAAACAAGTCCAAGTTTGAAATTACACTTTCCATTATTCACAATCACGGGGTAAGCGGGTAGGTAGATACTATTAGTTGTTAGCAGTAGAAGTACTCAAAATGAACTGAAGCTACATAATTTGATTTTTGACTATTTATAGGTATTGACTAATTATGAGGGTACTATTTTTTCTTAATTTATAATTAGTTTTGGTAATGAGGGTATCATTATCACAACTAATTTTGAAATTAAGCAGCATTTGTCACTTTAGATGTTATATTCATTTACTTAATTAGGTACAATATTAATTAGTATTAACGGAAGTAACGGAGGTCATTAACAAATGAGTACTTAACCATAAGAAGTAACGGAGGTCATAAACAAATGACTACTTAACCATTAGAAGTAACGGAGGTCATTAACAAATGACTACTTAACCATTAGAAGTAACGGAGGTCATTAAGTTAGTTATTAGTCACCATTACTGGTGACTAGATTAGATTCAAAAATATATAATTTATTATTACCGTGCAAGTTGTATTGAGACGTGAAAATGTTTTGGTTAACAGTCTTGTGATTTCTTAGAAAGTTTTCTGTTAAGATTTATAAAATACCCTAAACTAGAACTAATAATCGCATATTTTAGCATTACAAACAGTCATCAATATAAAAAAAAATTAATAACTTTGACGATTTTTAAAAAAAAAATCGCAAGTGGTGCCGCAAAACAAAGTATATCAAAAAATCATAAATAATTAGTACTATATACGTGTGCAAGGATATAACGGCCAAACTTGTGATTACGGAGATATTGACATTTTATATGTTAGTCCCATACAAATTTTTCAAAAAAAAATTATATCTTGCCTATTTGTGCTCACAATTGTCGCACATCCCATTTTATAGTATAACAATGATTAACAGAACTCGTCCCAAGCAAAAAAATTGACCTTTAATAATTCAAGATTCTATGTCTATGAAAGACGAGTTTCGATCTACTGTGCGGCAGTGAGACGCTGTTGTTGTTGTTTATTTATTAGCGACGCCATTTAGATGCTGTTCTGTTCTCGAGACGCCGGGCCCATTGCGAGTAAACTAAAGATCTGAATTCAGAGTTCTGCTATCTACGTTATATTTGCAGTTTGCAGCAGATTAAATGTATGCACACTTAATAACTGCCAGACCACGACGGTTAAAGAGAACGCACGTTCTGTCGGATTTCTATTTGAATCGACCGCGCATTCGCAATAATCGACCGCAATGTCCGATAGAAAATATATTGAAGTAGTGCGAAAAAGGCCTATGTCCTATCATTTAAAAGATATTAAAGCTAGAGTGCTCTTGTCGCTATCCATTTAAAGGTAGTTTCATCATATATTAAATACTAAGAGCTCAAACTCGGCGAAACTTTGCATGTATGTCTTTGAGCCTAATATCCTATGCTTCTGGTTTGCCAGATTTTCTCAAAATTAAGTATTTACAGAATTAAATAAAAAAAATGGTTTGTATGGAAATTGTTATTTTGACATTTAGGGATAACATAAATAATATATCGAAAAACTAGCAAACCAGAAGCATAGATGTAAGGCTCAGAAATATGCATACATCAATTCACCGAGTCACGCGGAAGGTGTGATTTGTAACGAATGATTGCAGAACTGTAGAACTCGATTGCTCGCTATACGTAGTAAATTGAATGCGGATTGTAAAATACTGAACTCGGAGCTTTAGGCTTTTTTTATGTTATTGTGACGGAACGAGCACGAGGCTCACCTGATGTTAAGCTGTATCCTCTGCCCATAACAGATGCATTTCATCACAAGAACTGCACTGCGCCCATCACCTTGAGGCATACCTACATGTTCAGTCTCATTTTGCCTGTAATTTCACTGGCTCTCAAGGACTGCTGCCGGAACACACCGTTACGTGCTTGGCGACAGATTTTCTACTTGAGGGTGGTCGCTAGCCAGGCGGGCATTCGCAAAATGCCCTTCCACCATGCGGTGAAGCTCAAGCCCCGCGGGATTCGAACCATGGACCTGCTGCGCGGCAGTCCATAGCCAATGCCACTGAGCCATCACTGTATCAAAACTCTGCTAGACTCTCTCACTATGGAAGTCCCAATTAGTTTAACTCTAATAGTCACAGTGCGAATATTCGTAGGGTTCACTCTCACCGGTGCGCTGCTGCACCAGGGCGATCAGAACCTGGTATATATTATGTAACAATGCTCGCACCTATTTGGCTCAACGCAATAAGCATTGCCCTGTCCATTTGAAACTCGTGGTCAAATCTTTTGTTTTGTAGCGGTGAGTTTTCAGCGCACACTCCCGACAGAGGTAGGAGGCATTGCACGCCTTCTGCGCCCTTGTCGTGCCAAATGCACTCCACCCCCTCATGGTTTTAGCGGGTCGGCTCTCGGCCAAAGCCCGGCTGTGTTGTATTGTCGATAAACAGCATCTAAGTCCATTATTAGCTAGGACTTAACCACTATCGCACCTGTTAGTATATGATGATGTGGTCGAGGATGGCCTAGAATTACTGAGTCTCACGAACTGCTCCCGGAAAACATTGTTAGATGTTCGGCGATACATTTTCTACTTGAGTGGTAGCTAGCCAGGCGCTCATTCGCAAAATGCTGTGGTAAAGCTCAAGCGGTAGATGGGAATCGAACCATGGACAGCGGCATGGCAATTCATAGCTCTCACGGCTCAGCTTTCATTGCCTCCACAAACAAAAATATCTCGCTGTGTGCCCGGTACCTAAGAGCTGACCGACTAAAATTGGTCTTGAAATTGCGACTAACTTCGGTCTTTTAAACCTTATAGCACAAAAATCGTATTTCATTACATCGTTTCGATATCAAAAGTTTAAGATGCTTGGTAGGTACAATGCCCCTCCACACAAGAACACAAAACTTTTCCTTAGGGTAGAACTGAGGTTCTACCCTAAGGAAAAGTTTTGTGTTCTTACGTAGGTAAATTAAGTGAATATGCATAAGTATAGTAATTAAATGGTTATTTCGACCCAACTTATTCAAATTCCATATTGATTATCGTAGAGACAATTTTTGCCTATAAAAAGAAGTCTAACTTTGAAGTTCACAAAAAACCTCTAAAAGTATTTAAGAATCCTTCTTTAGCATTTCAAGTGGAATAATTTTGAAAAGATTTACTGTAAATCGGTTCGCGGGACCCGTAACCGCATACCAATTTGAAAATCCGACTTTCAAATTTTCTCCGTGATCGTAAAGGCAAATTTATACTTCTACTTAAGCTCTTTAAATCTGTCTTAAAGGAAATGTAATGTGACAAATGTGGTAGTGTAAGAAGTTCTGTAACAAAAGTTACTCATTGTACCTTTTTTAGCCCTAGGCATGCCTGATGGATGAAAATCACAAAGTGGTGTTTGACAGACCCCAATTCGAAATAATATTTTAAAGCAGCCAATGTTTTTAAAGTATTTATTTATCCTTTGATTTGATAGATATACTTATGTAAAAGTATTACGGGAGTAATGTATATATATTAAATTTAACGCATAATAAAACGATTGCGATTTTGTGCTACTTAAGTTGTTGAAACTGATATGGAATCCATCAAGGATGATAGCTAAAATTTATATTATTGAAATATGTCTTACCATACCTTAACCTAGAGAATAGTGGCCAGGATAGCTGCCGCTGCCAATAGGTGCTTGGTTACAGATTTTCACCTTAAAAGTGTTAGATATCCAGGCGAGCATTCGTAATATACGGAACCTATATTGGGGGTATGACAAAATTACAACATGAGGAAAAATTAAAGTCATGTGCGGAAATTGTATGATGATGATGTAATTTTTCTTCTCGTTATAATTTTGTAATGTAAGCCGCGGAGCATGCGTTATTGCGTTATCCACCATGAAGGAGTGATAGCTCTGTGGCATTGGCTATGAACTGCGGCACAGTAAATTCATGGTTCGAATCACGCCTTGAGCTTCACCGGAGGGTGGAAGGGCATTTTACGAATGCCTGCCTGGCTAGCTCTCAAGTAGAAAAACTGTCGCCAAGCATCGAACGGTGTATTCCGGCAGCTATCCTTGAGAGCCAGTAATTCTAGGTTAAGCCTGTTAACGCCTTCGACCACATCATCACTTACCATCAGGTGAGATGGTGGTCAAAGGCGAGTTATCAGATAAAAAAAAGTGGCGAAACAAAAGCGTACGATGAGATTTTAACAATAATTGGGGTCTTTTATACCTCAGTCGGTAAACAACTGCTATTGGGACATCACTGCTTCAAAATTTAATAAATCACTTCCAAAATGTAAGCTTTGAGTGTAGGATGGTTATCGAAGAGCATATTTATTCTCTTATGAACGTCAAACGGCCCCGATTGGCTAAATGTGGTTCCCATAACCAAAATGTCCAGATATTACATTTGAAGAGCACATCAAATCTTTCTAATGTAAATTTGTTATGTAATTCGCCAAGCAGGCGTTATTGCAAACATAGCAATATTAAAATTATAAGATTGCGTCATCATTTACGAGTACCTATAAAACCAATTGACGTGATGTCATGTCAGCTAAATTTGGTTAGAGCATACCCCGGCTAAAGGGGTGGATGGACGCAGGTTCGAATCCCGCATATGACTTAAATTTTTCTATCGTATATTTGTAATTTTGTAACTTAAATATATATCTCGATCTTTAGCCATATATACAAACGTATGATATTAAAAAAAAAATACTAACAATAGGTTTCCCAATTTTTTTCTCTCTATATTTTATATAAATTGATTTAAAGGTTCGCTATGAGGAAACCCTGCTACAGGCCGATGTATCGATATATATATGATCTCGCCATGGTCTGGGCGGACAGTGAATGAGCCCCCAGCGGCAGACTCCCATACGTACTGCTCATCATCATTGTGTTTTGAGTGAACAGTCACGCGGTCGGCCACGAGGTAGCACGAGTAGAATCCTACACCAAACTGACCGACTACTGTATTACTGATGTCTGTGCCCGCCTGGAGCGCCTCCATGAACGCCTCAGTGCCGGACTTTGCAATCGTACCCAAGTTGTTCACCAAATCTGCCTTAGTCATGCCGATACACGATGTGAGATCAACCTGTTCGTCCTTATCACCTATAACAGCTGAAAAAGTATTTCTGTAAAAACCGCAAATTAAAGAAAAAAAACCAGCAAAATACATTATTTTGCTTGAACTAACTGTTTTCTTATGTTAGGAGACAGACAAGTCGAATGCGGGCTAGTAAGCATCACGCCTAACCATTACAGTTGTGAAACTCATAAAGGCAAACCCCTTCTAAACTACGCACCCCAGTGCGTACATACAAGTGCTAGACGAGGTTCGAACCCACCAGCCCGTTCCATTACAAAGTTACAGTGTCACCTTTCTCGTTCTTCTTGACATTGCACTGCCCTCGTATCTTTAACACCTTAGCTCGTACGCCAAGGTGAATTCATGTGCCGTAATTTTCGGGCTTCAATCATGCCAGTGCACAATATAGAGATCGAAGTTTCTATTGTATTACGAGCTGAGGGTTCGGGATAAACAATGCAATACGGTTTCAGCAAACTGACACCTTTATTTACCAGTTCTACAGTCACTTTACAGATCACTTATCACACACTTCACTGTATTTAACTCTTCGCGCTTGGAGCACTTGGTCCAAAGATAATCACACTGTAACTCGTTTCGAACTCAAAGTAAGACTGAGTGGTCGGCCCGGACCTGACCCTATTTATACCCAAAAGTCATAGCTTCCAGAATTTTCTACACTAGTCTTTAATATAGAAAAACAATAGGGGATAGAAAAATAATAACAACCCTATTAACGTAAACAACTTTTGTATAAAATTCAACCGATTTTTACTACTACTTATACTGTGGCTGTTTACTAGTTGCCTGAGAAGCGTAGGTACATTCTTGATTTCTTATACTTGTTTATTGACGTTGAATTTTTCTAGATTGTTCGAGCTCTTGCGCCGTAACAGTATTTAGGTTCGGTTGCTGGCATGCGTTGTCCAAATGACGATTTCAATCAGAAAATGTTACTAATAAAACTAAACTAAACTGATATCATGCAAAATAATTATGAATTATGTTTTCTAATGAACACAACGCCCAGTAAACAAAAGTACACAGTTTATTTCCATAAATAATTAGTATTCTTTTCAAACAGTTGATCTCCCCAACCTAAATAAATCAAGGCCCGTTTGATGCCGCATCGACGATTGATCGTGGTGACTAATTGGTTCCGATCTGTTTGTTTGCGGAATCCGATACGTACCTTCCGCCCGCAGTTTCGTAGCGTTTTCGCGGTATTGTGTTTTGAATTAATCAGAGCCATGCAACATAAAACTAAAATAAAATAAATTGGGTCAGTACGAGGCCTTGCCTATATAGGGTTCCGCATTGCAACAGCCCGCCAAAAGAAAATAATATTGTTAATTTTGATCACATTGTCAAAACTACATTATAAGAAGTTTTCAGTATTTTTTGTTGATAAATGAAGAATTTGGTACAAATTATATCATAACTTAAGTATTTTATTTTTTGAGATATACTCTATAATAAGAATGGTATAAAATTGACAACGACAATGGAACATTCATCTATCTATATCTATACTAATATTATGAAGAAGAAAGATTTGTATTTTTGTTTGTAACGAATAAATGTAAAAACTACTGAACTGATTTGTCTCTTGATATCTCATACATTAAAATAGGTTAAGTCGTTAAGAAGTTATGGTGGAATAAAAAAACTCACAAACATACATACACACATACATGAACCATGAAACCATAACACTCCTTTTTTGGGCAGTCGTGAAAAAGTCTGCACAATACCTACTTTTTATGTAGTTCAATTTATAATTTTTGTTGAATACCCGTGCAAAGCCGGGATGGGCCGCTAGTTAGAAATAAAAAAAAACACAATGCACGTATTAATAATTATTATTTTCGGTTAGCTTTTCATTCTTTTATGAGATTTCAAAGTGACTCTTTATGAAACATGACCCCAGACTTTCAAATAATTAATGGATAATTAGAAAATTACAAATATACGATAGAAAAAATTTAAGTCATGTGCGGGATTCCAACCCGCGTTCATCTACCCCTTTGGAAGGGGTGGAAAGACGCGGGAAAAGACACCGACCCTTTGGAAGGGGTGGATGGACGCGGGTTCGAATCCCGCCCATGACTTAAATTTTTTATATAGTATATTTGTAATTTTGTAATGTAATCCGCAAAGCAGGCGTTATTGCAAACATAACAATTTTAAAATTAATGGATAATACTGATAAACTAAATAGTATGCTCTGACAAAATCATCAAACAATGTTTGTAGGTTTTCACCTATCACATCGTTTTATGATTGTAACACTGAAAAGGAACATAAAGTTTACCTACTGTCAACATACTGTGTCTACAATCCTACTAGTTAGCGACGACATAATATTTTACGGAGCTTGAGCGCAGCACGTGACAATGCAAGCTAGACGATGTAATTGGGACTTGTTCTATGTTGCTACAGAAAATGGGTCAAGCTAACAGATATTGAGTAATGAATTTCAGGCGTTACTTTGCAGAAATCCTTGTTTATAACAAATGTTTTAAAAATATTTTAAGATAACTTTAAATTAATATTTTAATAAAAAATAAATCTAGTGACAAGTCCACCTAATATTCCTGAAGAAACCGGAAGAATTTTCATCGCGTTTCTACACGAAGCATAGGAGGTCTTGACTCATCTCGGTGAGTAGTTTTTTTTTTTAAATAAAATATTTAATGTGTTCTTAAAATATTTTTAAATATTTGTTATCATTGGATATTGAGGAATTGGCATGAAAATATCGGTTCAAGAATTATAAAATTCTATGTTAGTTCAGGAATTTTAATAGTATTTTTTCTTTTACGTTATAAAGTCATTTGAAGTGCACGCCAACTATTTGTAAGCATCAAGACTATCCATTCCAGTCACAATCTTCTAAAACAATGTCAATATCTGACTTTGATGACATTCCTGAGTAATGTGTCATAAATCGTTGCTTTGAAATTTAAATAAGGAAGAAGAAGGCGAATTGATTCGCAGATTACGAAATTTTCCAGACAGTTGATTTTCACTCAAAATACTTTGCACTTTTACATAAAATAGGAATGTATACTAAAGAAAATAATGTTAAGTTTACTACCGATTAGTAGATTAAGTAGAAGTAGAACTCTTTGTGCAAGTTAGCCCGCGGAAGTACTGCCACCATACCTAATTTTACCGCCAAGCAGCGCAGTACAGATTGCCACTTGTGACAAACTGCACCTGTTATAAGCAGAGGTTACCGCTTAACACCAGGTGGGCTCACGATAGAAACGATCACGATAGAATAAAAAATACTTTCATTTATTATGTACCTATTGCCCATGAGTTGCCGGGATAGAATTTCACCCCCCATCTTTATCCGTGAGTGTTGTAAGAGGCGACGAATTGTATCACACCAGGGCCTCGTTCCAAGCCTCAGAGTGTAGTTGTTTGGTTGTTTTAACTTACTCAAAGGTTCGGAACGACCCGGTTGTTTTATAACCTCAAATATCGATTTTTGGTGGGGAACCAATAGACGTTTAATGATATTTGAAAAGCCATAACTACCGTTACCTGCAATATACGAAAGAGTGCCTATAATTCTCACAACAAGAAATGTCAAGGTCATGTTAGTTAACAATACAAAATCTCGACGACCGATTTTGATAGGTACTTAAAAAGTTGCAACAACCGAACTCTACTGAAGGTTGTGAACGACGTTAGAGTGAAAAGTTGCACTCCGAGTGCGCTCTAACCAAGATTCGGAACGGCCCCCAGAAGGTGGGCAGCACCGCTTTCTGAGGAACTGATTTCTCACACTGCGATCCCCAAGACGCCTGACAAGCGTGGGAATTACGGCAATCCCCCATAAGGGGGGAGGTTGTGTTCATCAGTGGAAAATCCAGCTGACAGTATACAGTATGTACCTATACTATAGTAGTATAGTATTAAGGGTTCCATACCCAAAGAACAAATAGAGCCTCATTAATGAGACTTCGCTGTCTGTCTGTTCGTCTGTATGTCACGGATCTCTAGTTTGTAAACGAATGAGTTACGAACCTGAAATTAAGATATTTTGTGTGGATTTTTGACCGATAGAGGTATATTGGACTACAAATTCGATACAAATATTTTTCATGTGGTCGCAAATGCATGAACCGAAAAATATAAACTTTTTCAGGATATCAAGTGACATGTCATAGCTCATACAAACGTAATAGTAGATTATGATACAAGTAAGCTACGTTAAGCAATTTGCTCATTATACACTCGGCTGATCTACGCCCTCGCCTACGGCTCGGGCTGCAACACACAGCCTCGTGTATAATGAGCAAATTGCTTACAAGTTTCATACGCACTTTTTCAACACACTGGCGAGGAAAAAACATATATATTGCACAAATGCGATACAAACAACATACAAAACTTATGGACGCAAGTTTTTTTTTTTTGCGCTAGGCAAATGTATGATTACATAATATATACCTCTTTGATGTTACAACAGTATTACTCGGTTAAATTGAAAATGCTCTGTTTACTCACATATAATTTGCAGTTAGGTACTACTTAACTTTGTAGGGATAATTCTATTACGCACTAGTGTATAATATTACACTTCTGGACTCATCTATTGGCCCACCTTGTATTTTCAGTTTCGTTTGGTCCTAGCTAAAATTTTATATTAGGTCGAGCAACAAGTTTTTATGCAGTTTTGAACCTGGCACATTCACAATTTCATTCAATAGTCTTTTTTTGAATTTCGAACACAGAATTTAAAGAAACAAAAGACAATTTGGAGCCTGTTTGTTGATATCAAACAATCGAATACTAAGAAAACTTGGTTTTATTGGTTTACTTGGATTTAATTCTTGAAAAAGTGATTGATATCTTTGGTTTTGCAACAAACATTACTTATTCTTAACATTAAGGTGAGTTTCTATCAATAATCTATGGATACTTCACCTGAAGTCGCCGCCCAAGCTGTGGCACTTATTCAGGCCGGACACAGCCAAAGAAACGTGAGTGCTCAACTTAATTTAAGTCGATCTGCGGTCCGAAATGTTTATCGGAGGTACCTAGAGACTGGCGGCTTTGTTCGTCGCCAAGGAAGGCCACGATCTCGGGTCACAACTGAAAGGCAGGATCGATTCATCGTGACGACCAGCTTGAGAAATTTCATAGAGCGGTTGATAAACTCTATGCCTAATCGTATGAGAGCTGTGGTAGATGCCCATGGAGGCAACACGCGTTATTAAATTAAACCTTTATTTGATAAAACATGTTTTTTATTCAAAAATCAATTGCCTTTAACAAGGCGCATATCCGACTTGTTAGGCGTAGCCCCATGTCGTATGGTATTCTGAATTCAAATTCAAAACAATACGATCGAAAAAGATGGTAAAATGTGCCAGGTTCAAAACTGCATAAAAACTTGTTGCTCGACCTAATATAAAATTTTAGCTAGGACCAAACGAAACTGAAAATACAAGGTGGGCCAATAGATGAGTCCAGAAGTGTAATATGCACGAGGGTGTTATAGTTCAGTTTATGGCCCTATGAACGATATAATAAAGCTCACTTTACGAGCAAGGGTGGTAAAAAGAAAGTTTCGTTATATTTCAAATACTAAGTGGTCAATGTCATTGATATTTTGCCTGCATGTCTTTAAACCTAAAATCTTTGCTTCTGGTTTGCTACATTTTCATTTTATATTTAATTTATACTCCCTTCTTCTCTGAATCTCTCTTCGCATAGTTTACTAAATAATTTAAGAAATACACAATTTTTAATGAAATCTGAGACAAATTAGATGCTTAGATTTTAGACTTAATGACATACATGCAAAAATTGTAGGAGTTTGAACACTTAGTATTAACATATGACGAAAAAAGGTTACATAGAAAGCGCTACGTGCACTTTAGTTTTAATAATACCAATAAGTCGGCAACTTTGCGCGGATGTTCAAAGCATGGAAGTCAGTCACGAGCGCAATCTCACTATCATTTTCTTTGCGTTATTATATTCCAAGTCTTCCAGTGTAAATGGCTACAACTAGATTCATGAATCGAGCAATTATTCCTACTTCACTCTCAACATTAGAAAGTGGCAATTAAATAAAAGAAGTATATTATGAGAAAAAGAGGTAGAATTACTTTGGCACTGACAGCTGTTAGCAAAGCTCTATAAAACATTGGCATATTAGGGAACTCTTACAAGACTGTAGTCCACTGTTAATTAATGTAGCGCTCGTGGCGAAGTATACTTAGCTGCTCTCAACCGATCAGCTAAGTTAAGCAACGTCGCCCGCGGCCATGAGTTGGTTGGGTGACCGCTAGTGACATTAGTACTGAGCGCTTCCGTGCTTCGGAGGGCACGTTAAGCAGTCGGTCCCGGTTGTCGTCTAAGGATGGCAGTCGTCATAGCATGGTGGTAGGGCATTTCGCGAATGCGCCTGGCTAGCTACCGCCCTCAAGTAGAAATTCTGTGGCCAAGCACCTAACGGTGTGTTCCGGCAGCTGTACTTGAGAGCCAGTACTTCTAGGTTTGCCTGAACAACATCTTCGACCACATCATCACTTACCTTCAGGTGAGATAGTGGTCAAAGGTTAACCTATCAGGCATAAAAAAATAGTTTGTTTCGTGGTTTGTATGTGTATACACATACAAAATTTTATGTCAACCTTCCCTTTTTACTAACCATTCCATAGATAATCTACTCTAACTTACTGTTTACACTATATAAGCTTCCTTCCTATAACGTTCCTGTAATCCAACATCTGCTATGATAAAGCACCGGAACAAAACGGCGGGCTTAAACTTTTTAATTAGTTTTAGAACATGTACAGCTTACACACAGCATATTTGGCCACAGACTTAGCAGTTACCATGGTAAAAATTGAATGCTAGTATAGTAACTATGAAATTAATCTGTGTCCATACAGTCAGTGTGAACCGGACTGAAACCCGGACGGATGAGGGTTTGTGGGATTCGTCGTAAGCCGTCCTGCCTCATTTGAAATGGAGGATATGCTTGATTAGGTTTGCATGAATGTTAGTTAAATAGTTTTATCAGGGGTTTTAAGTGTGTGATTAAAATTTTGTACACGTTTATACGTTTGCGAGTTTTGCTAAGTAATTTGTTCAATTTCGCTGTTCTCGGGTTCTTGATTAGACAGAATTTTGAATGTTTTTTTTTTTATTTATTTTTTATTCCTGATGGGTTAACCTTTGACCACTATCTCACCTGATGGTAAGTGATGATGTGGTCGAAGATGTTATTCAGGCTAACCTAGAAGTACTGGCTCTTAAGGACAGCTGCCGGAACACACCGTTAGGTGCTTGGCGACAGATTTTCTACTTGAAGGTGGTAGCTAGCCAGACGGGCATTCGCTAAAATGCCCTACCACCATGCTAATTTAAGCGAATATGAATGCTAATTTAACGAATTTCTTTATGAAAAGTCTTATTTAAGTAGGGTAAAATTAGGGTATCTGGATCAATAGATCCATCTACCCTAATTTCACCAGTTAACCTAGGTCTAGGTCTTCACCTATTCAAATAGAAGAGTAGATGATTCATCTATTCGTTATATAATTTATACTGATCATCCACAAGGACTTAATTCTTATATATTCTCTTTCTTTTCATTCAAATCTGAATAAGTACTTTTGTATAGTTTTACTTGTATTATGAAAGAACTATGATTATTGAATTTATTTTATTAAGTTTAAAATGATATAATTAGATAGGTACGACTACGATATTGTACGTATTTTAATGAATAGTCTATTAAGTCATAATATTATAGTTACTTATTTATGGATAAAAAATCTTTATTTCAACTGATACGTAGATCATACAACACTTTATTTATAAAGCAATGTTCCCCACTCTCACAGTGTGTTGCTAAGTATCGTTCCATTATCCATAAAAGGATACTGAACGCATTCCTATCTACCGTCTCGAGCCTTTGGAAGTATATTATGCATTATATGTATGTAGGAAACATCAGTTTGTAAGATAACGTTTGAAATACGTTCGAATCGGTATGATATTAATAAACACAACTAAATATAAGTATGTAGCTTTTTATAGATGTAAGGTACAGTTTGAAATACTTAACTACATAAATACGCTATGAAATGCTTTAGAGATACCTAGTTGTTGAATCTAGATCATCATTTTCTTATCATCAGTTATAACATCATCCTATTCTCTCTCTAAACCTTACTCTTAGAAAGACAACACACACGCTCAGTAGATATATCCTTGAAAATTGTGGTTCTGATGCCACTTTCCGTATGATGTTTTTCTATCACAGTTTAAGAGTTGATCGAGTGATTTTATTAGTATCATAATTTGAAACCAGGGGAGGAGGGTTAATTGAAAATCAAATAGGCAAATAATATCAAGCTATTTACTTAACTGTTTAATGCTTATTATGATTATAATATTAATTTTCTATGTATTTTACCCACTAAGTCTTTAGCACTCCGGTACACATCATCACTAAACATATCAGCAATATATTGCGCACACACACTAGCTTTACAGTGACATGATGTATGTTCAGAACTTTGAAATTCCTCAGCGTCAAAGATCTGTATGCGTATAATTTTTGACGGTGCACCCTTCATTGGCTTTTTGATGTATGAATGCAAACCCTTTTTCGCTCGTCGTTTTTTATGGTTGTTATCATTGATGTTGTTGTCGGTTCTACTGATTGGACTTTCCTCGATTTCGAATGGTCTCTCTCTCTCAAGATAATCAACTACATTTTGACGGAGCATTTGTTCCGCAGGGAATGGTGAGATTGGTGAGTAACTGCTGAACATATCTGGAGATTTCTGGAATAAGAAAGAAGTAATTACTTATAATATGTAAATGAACGGAATTTTAAACACATTATATAGAATGGGATTATTATTCAACACCCAATGATATTATCAAAATAGTTAAATAGAAATTTCTTCATATTATTCGACATTGGTTAAGATATTTAAATTTAAGGAAATATTTACTTACCGACATTTGGTGGTAGAGAGTGCAGACAGAAGAACTTCTATGCAATTGGAAGGCAAGTTTAAGAGTGTTAAATTTGGTTCACTAACACGTTTTTATAAAATTTTTAATATAATTTTTTTTTGTTGATAAGGTTCGAAATTAGGGATATTCATTTGAAATCATTATGCAAGTTGACATATATACGTATAAGTGATACCTGTTACGGCTTACAAACATGGATATCTCCCAAGCATGCATTTTTTATTGTATGTGTGCTGTTTTATCGCTCCAGCTAGTTGATAGGTATATTTAAGTGGTTTGATATTGTTTTACTACGATGGTATTATACTATTTTAAACATATATTTTACGTAGATAAGGTTCAAATTTGTATTTGACATTAGATATGCAAATTCGCATAAATACGTATAAGGGATGTCTGGACTTTGGACACGTCTTACAAATATGGATAATCTCCTGACCATGCATTTTTTGCAAGTGTGCAGTTTTACAAACACATACTATGTAGATGTCATATGTGTTAGCCCTATATAACCACTCTTTTAGAAACCATTGTCACATATCACATTTTGCTGGAATCAAGGTCTGACTACCAGAAAAAATAAAATTGTCAATAATGTAAGTACCACCTGTATTACTTATCCATTCAACGACTCACTTGTTTCATATTATTTTTTTCTACTGTTCACCTGTGAAAAGTTATTTAACCAATATCAATTACTTCATTTTTGAAGTAAAATAAATTCCTCATCTATTCATTAACTTTGCGTTTCATCTATTCGTGTTTTCAACTATAATATATCTATTCATCTATTAATCTATTCATCTATTCATCTATTCATCTATTCATCTATTCATCTATTGACCTATTCATCTGTTTATCTGTTCATCTATTCGTATTTTCAACTATCTTTGCATCTATTCATATTTTCAACTATTTATCAACTACTGAGTCTTCATCCATTCGCCTATAAATGTGTCATTTATTCAGTTATTATTACAACCATCCGCTAACCAACTGTTTCACCTGTTCATTTTATTTACCTTCTCCACGTTCATCTTTTATCTATTCAACTTTATATTAGCATAATTTTATCATAGCTATTTTTTTTTATTTCAGGTCAAAGCTTTGTCAGACTTCAGCTACCCATCTTTTCCCTTCTGAAGACGAGTGTGACGAACAACACGAGCAGCAAGAAGTGCGAGCGAAAGTCAAGTATTGCAAACCATCGCCGTCAACATCACTGCAGAATAAGAGAGCCAACGAGTCTTCGACTTCCTGTACCGGATCGAAGAAAAAGAAAATTGTTATCAACCCAGTCACAAAACCAACCTCTCAAGACTTATTTGGAACTGATAGCGGAGACGAAGATGAGATTGCTGTTCCTGTTAAGGGTAAAAAAACTCCTCCATTATACTGTCAATACAGTCGTAGAGTTGCAAATGGTATGAGTAGACAATGTGATGAATCAAAGAAGGGTTCATACTATGTTGAAATGAAGATTTATGAAGTAGGTGAAATTGAACACATTTTACCGATAAACCGTTGGCGCCATGCTATTGTATCTTGTAAAAACCGTACCGAAAATGATACACTCGCATGGGGTTATTTAAAGAAGTTTCTTAACGAAACAAGGAAGGAGTTTAAGCACTGCCCTCAAGATTTTGTGAGCAGTTATTATTAGATTCATGCGACATTTTAACGATCCATATAATACCTGATTATGTAATCAATACCTATATTCTAGATTGTACTTAAGGTTTATATTGTAATATAATCTACTTACTTACTTATTTCTATATAATATACACATTCTTGTATAAATATAATTTTGTTTTGTTTTTTTTTTTTACAGTATCCCACTCTACTCAACAAAGGCTATCGACTAATAATGATATAACTGAATGTAAACTATGTAAAATTGAATTACCGAAAAATGAATTGAAATATAATAAGATAACTGAATGTAAACTATGTCAAATTGAATTACCGAAACATGAATTGAAATATAATGAGATAACTGAATGTAAACTATGTGAAATTGAATTACCGAAACATGAATTGAAATATCATATGAAAACAAACTTACATAAATCAAAATGCTTATTGGCAACTGAATCAGAGAATATCTATATAATTGCGAGTGCGTTTAAAAATAGAATCGCAACATATCGTTTAAATCCCGCACAAGAAGCCGAATATCTCACACTAGAGACATTCCTGGTCGAGAACAAAAATGGTATTCTGAAACTTGTAAACATGACTATAAAGAAAAATACATGTGTTAAGATTAATTTCGAATTGTTCGCTTACTTTATGTTACCTAAATCAAGCGAACAGCAATTAAAATCATTCAATACGAAATATGAGATAATTTGTATGAATACGAATATTACTGACTTGTATTTAAAAACGATTGAAACATTCAAACGTAAACTATCAGAATTCGAACACAAAGAATCGGGATGGTATTTTCGATCTGTGAGTCATTTAGAAATCAATGTTAATAAATACTGTCCTATGAGAGGTGGAACATATATAGAGTTACCTCCAAACGTAAAAAATACGAAAAGTTGTATTAATATCCAGAATAATGATAATTATTGCTTTCTATGGAGTGTTCTAGCTGCTTTATATCCTGCTAAGAGTAATGTTAGCAGAACAAACTCCTACCCACACTACAGTTCTATTTTCAATATTGAAGGCATGTCTTTTCCTCCATCATATAAAGACATAAAAGTATTTGAAACGAACAATGAAATAAGTATTAATATATATGGATTAGAAAAGAAAACTAATAATGTAACTGGACCACTATACCTAACAAATAACAGAAAATCTATCCATGTTAATTTATTATATCTGGAAAGAAATTATAAGGGTCATTATTGTCTTATAAAAGATTTGATTAAATTAGTACGACGACAGATAACTAAGTACAAAGGTAAACTACATATGTGTGAATCATGTTTACAGTTTAGTAACAGTGAAACAAAGTATCAAACTCATAACTGTTCTAAAGTTGTAACGACTTTACCACAACAAAATAGTATACTTGGTTTTAAACATTATGAGAGAAAACAAAAAATCAATTTTATCATTTATGCTGATTTTGAATGTCTCTTGCTAAACCATGATCAAGATTGCTCTCATAACACTCATAATTTTAAAAAACATCAACCATCTTGTTTTGGTTATTATATATGCTGTTCACATGATCCAAGTATGAATAAATACGTTTCTTATAGAGGGCAAGATTGTGTTGAAGTATTTATTACTACACTGATTGAAGATATAAAGCAAATAAGCAAAATATTGAGAGGTAAAAAACCAATGTTACCCTTAACCAAAGATGAGAAAGATAGTTTCGAAAATGCTTCTAATTGTCATATTTGTGGCCACCTATTACTCGGAGATTTGAAGGTTCGTGATCACGACCCAATAACCTCCAAATATAGGGGTCCATCGCACGTGTATTGTAATTTGATGTACAGGGTATGTCCATTCATACCTGTGGTATTTCATAACTTATCGAACTATGACTCTCATATATTCATTAAAGAGTTATCAAAATATAACGGGAGAATTACAATTATACCTAAAACCAAAGAAAAATATATAAGCATAACTAAATATATCTGTATCAAGAAGGGTGAACACCCAATTCAAATAAAATTCATAGACTCTTTTCAGTTTCTCAGTTCAAGTTTAGATATACTGAGTAAAAGCTTGACTGAAAAGGATTTTGTTCACGTAATAGACGAGTTCAATGTCGAGAATGTACATTTGCTGAAAAGCAAAGGAATTTATCCATATGATTTTATGAACTCATGGCAAAAATATGAGTGTAGACAACTTCCTCCTAAAGAAGATTTCTATAACACATTAAAATTGGAACATATAACTGATGAAGAATATGAATTTGCTCAAACTGTTTGGAAAGAGTTTAACATCAACTCGTTAGGCGAGTATACTGACTTGTACCTAAAATGCGATGTTTTGCTATTATGTGACATATTTGAAAAGTTTCGAGATGTAAGTCTACAGTACTATAAATTAGATCCAGCATACTACATCACCGCACCTAGTTTTAGTTGGGATGCTATGCTACTTTATACAGGTGTTAAATTAGATTTGATTCATGATCTGGAAATATACCAAATGATTGAAAAGGGTATTCGAGGTGGGCTAGCTCAGTGTTCACTACGTCATGCAAAAGCTAATAATATTTATTTACCAGAATTTGACGACGTTAAAGATTCTAGCTATTTGATATATCTCGATTGCAACAATTTATATGGTTATGCTATGACTAAAAAATTACCTATTTCAGATTTTAAATTTCTAAATCAAAATGAAATTGATAAGTTTGATGTAATGAATGTATTAGATGACAGCAATTGTGGGTTTATTTTAGAGGTTGATATGGAGTACCCAAAATATTTGCATGATCATCATAGTGATTTACCTTTTGCGCCAGAAAAGTTTGTACTCATAGGAGGAAAAACGAAAAAACTAATAGCTAACTTGTATGATAAATTTAATTATGTTATTCACTATACTCACCTTAAAGAATGCATAAAAAATGGACTAGTATTAAGAAAAATCCATCGAATACTGAGTTTCAGACAAGAAGAATATTTAAAGAAATATATTGATTTAAATACCCGTCTTCGGCAAGAATCCACTACGATCTTTGAAAAAGATTTTTTTATAAACTCTTAAATAATTCAATATTTGGCAAGACTATAGAAAATAAACGCAAACAGGTTGATGTAAAGTTAGTTACCAAATGGAATGATAAGACCAATATCACGAATAAACAGCTTGGTGCGGAAAAAGTAGTTTCTAAGCCTAATGTGAAGTGTGTTTGTATTTTTTCTGAAAATCTAGTAGCGGTTCAGTTAAAACCCGAGAAAGTTGTTTTAGACAGACCAATCTATATAGGTTTTGTAGTTTTGGAATATGCTAAGCAGCACTTGTATCAATACCATTACAATGTAATTAAAAAGAAATACGCGAACAATGTAAAGCTTTGCTATACAGATACCGACAGCCTGCTCTATCTGGTTTATACGGATGATATATACAAAGACATAAAAAATAATTTAAATGAATTCGATACAAGTAATTTTGATGAGAACAATCCTTATTACATCCCGCTAGAAAATGGTAAAGTACCTGGAATGTTTAAAGATGAACTTGGCGGCAAAGTAATTAGTGAATTTGCTGGCTTAACAGCTAAATTGTATTGTATAATAGCTGCTAAAACACAAATAAATAAAGCCAAAGGAATCTCAAAAAGTGTTACAAAAAATTTGCAGTTATCTCATTATAAGAACGCATTGTTTCGTGATGAAAGTTTATCATGTAAAATGAACATAATTAAGTCTATTAAGCACATGTTATATTCACAAGAGATACATAAAAAAGTAATGAATAGAAACGATGACAAACGGTATATACTTACTAATCAAGTGGATACTTTACCATGGGGTCACTATAATATAATGTTTTAATTGTCTTCAATAATAAGTAATTTTAAGTGATATTTTGAACGTATACCGTTATATAATATTTCATAATTGAATTTTATTATAAGATTAAGGAATGAATTAATAAATTTCTATATATTCAATGATTGAAGTGTTTGGATTTTTATTCTTGACCAAGAGACCATAACTGAATAGGTACCGAATGAAGTTACGTACATAATACCTTTATATTTAAAAAATATAAAATATGATAACAATTATTATTTAAGTACAATTTCATATTAATTAGAATCAGACTGTAAAATGAAGTTGATAAAGCAACCCGTATCTCTAGAAGTGAACGATATTTTACTAGAACCGCATTCATATATTTTTAGACACAGCACTTTGTTACCTAATACTGTTCGGTCTATAATTTGTGGGCCATCAAATTGTGGAAAAACCAATGTAATGATTAGCTTGTTATTACATAAAAATGGTCTCAAGTTTAAGAATGTTTATATTTACTCGAAAACCGCATTCCAACCAAAATATTGTTTTTTAAACGAAGTATTCAAAAACATTCCAGATACACAGTTTGTAATGTTTAACGACAGCAAAAGTGTTATATCTTCTGAAAAGGCATTACCAAATTCTGTCTTTATTTTTGATGATGTTGCATGTGAGAATCAAACTAATATACGGAATTATTTTTCGATGGGTAGACATAATAAAGTTGATTGTTTTTACTTGTCTCAAACATATTCGAAAATACCAAAACAGTTAATCCGAGATAATGCAAACTTTCTTATAATTTTTAAACAAGATGACATAAACTTGAAACATATTTACAATGAACATGTGAACTCCGATATGCTTTGGTGTAACTTTAAAAACATATGCTATGAAACATGGAAAGACCAACACGCTTTTTTATTGATTAATAAAGATTGTGAATTAAACAACGGTAGATATAGACGGGGTTTTGACATTTTTATCAAACTGGAATGAAGACAATAACAGTTATATACACACAACATGCATTATTGGTATTCATTCCGAGATCTACATTATTAATTAGCAGTAGTGACTGCTGATAAAATATGGAAATAAATATGAAAGAACAATTAATTAAATCAGTTCAAGCTATTAAAAGTAAAATAAAACAAATGAAAAATGAAGAAGACAAAACAAACTTTAATATGAATAGAGTTTTTAAACCTCTCACTATTCCGTTGGCAGAAATGGTAGAATTAACCAAAAATAACCTATATAAAAATAAACATGATGAGATTGGTGAAGTCTGCCATTCATCAATGAAGTCTAATGATTTGAACACTTCATTCTATGAAAATTTTGAAACCGAAAGTAACGACTCCATTAAAAGTGAAAATAGTCGTATAAAATATATGGAATGCAACGACAAAAAAATTTGAGTACTCCTATTAAAAATGAAAAATATCTCACTACCTTAGATACACCTTTTCTATCTATGCTAGTAAAAGACAATATACTTGATGATTTTAATACTTTAAATGTACCCTTTGGAGTACGCAGTGAAAATAATAAACTTATGATGGGAAATGTACCCATTGCTTTAAAAGAAACTTCTAGTTATCCTAAGATTATGATCATTTCAATTGGAGATATTGACTACGAAATGACACGTGGACTAAAAGAGCTTCTTTTTAAAAAAAAAACAGATATAGATTTAGTTTCAGACAAAGACAAAGTTGTTTATAAAGATATGTTACGTAAAACAAATGCTCACAAAAGAGAATTTAATAGTATGGGTCAAATAAAAGGAGATAAGGGAATGAAATATTGCCAAATAATTAAACCTTTATTTTATGAATCAGAACCAATAGATGATTGTATGGAAAAAAAAGTTGTTAAGCGTGGTGGTAACATGCAAAATTTTAAAAAATCTTACAAAATGAACACAGATTTTATATACTGGGATGATCCTAATGAGTTAATTGAAAGACTAATGCTACTAATGGCCTCAAAAAATGCTGGTAACAGCAATCATGACAATGAAATTATATCTATAATTGAAGAACTAAAAGAAGCAGACATCATAAAAGAATAAAATGATTTACTACTAATAATAACATATTAGTATCAAGCAGTCGTTCAAACATAAACGTTAATAAATTTGAACTCCAAGTCTACAAAATATAAATACAGAAGAAAATACAGTATTTAAATAATTGGTTTTTAATAAAAAAATTGTGATGATAGTTTGGATGCACAGTTTTTTTTTTGTTGCATATGAACACTTAACAATCTTTGATTGATGTTTTGAATAAAATCTTAACCTATGAAACTTTGATTGTTGAAATATATAACTATTGAACTAAAAATTAAAAAAAGTTTTTTGATCGTTTTACCGAAAATGAGTAAAAGAAGCGTAGTGAATGAAATTCACAAATATGTAAAGGTTAATTTTCCTCGTAGGCATGTTGTTATGAAGAGTATAGATGACTTATGGCAAGCCGATTTAATCGATATGCAATCTGTTTCAAAACTTAATTCAGGTCATAATTATATTTTAGCTGTCATTGACACATTTTCAAAGTATGCATGGGTATATCCACTAAAACAAAAAAACAAGATTCTCGTATCTGCTGCGTTCCAGTCAATACTAGACAAAGGTCGAGTTCCTAAAAATCTGCAAACCGATCTCGGTACCGAGTTCTATAATGACAAGTTTAAAAAATTGATGGACAAGTACAAAATCAATCATTATTCTACTTACTCAACAAAAAAAGCATCGATTGTTGAACGGTTTATAAGAACTCTCAAGTCTAAGCTGTATAAAGAATTCAGTTTGAGAGGAAACTATAAATGGAAGGATGGTTTGCTCTGTAAAGTTATTGATGTATACAACCACACAGTTCATAGAACGATTGGTTTACCTCCTGATGAAGTCAGTGCAAATAATGAAAGTGTGTTATTGAAGAGGTTCAAAAAGATTTACGAGTCAAAATCTCTCCGAGAATGGAAAAAACTTAAAATTAACGACTTTGTACGTATCAGTAAATATAAAGGAACATTTGAAAAAGGTTACACGCCCAATTGGTCCACAGAAATATTTAAGATCGTAAGGATACAAAACACTAAACCTTTAACTTATTTGATAGAAGACGCAAGAAGTCGACCTATTCTAGGAGCATTTTATATTCAAGAACTTCAAAAAACTGAAAACCCTAATGTCTACTTAGTAGAAAAAGTTTTAAAACGAAAAAATAAAAAGTTCTATGTTAAATGGTTGGGGTTACCGTCTAGTGAAAATAGGTGGATTGATAAAAGAAATGTTTTATAATGCTATTGATAAACTAATTTTAGTTCAGTAATTGATTGGTTATGGAAGAGAATAGTCTTCTAAACAGTATAATTAATAAATTACCATATGAACTTCATTTACCAGGATATAATTATTGTGGGCCTGGAACACGATTAGCAGAAAGACTTGCTCGAGGTGATAAGGGTATTAATCAATTGGATGATTACTGTAAACAGCACGATATAGCTTACCAAAAGTCATCAAATTTACAAGATCGACATAAAGCAGATATACATTTATTAAAAATGGCGAAAAAACTAGCAATTTCGTCTACTGCTAATGTTGGCTAGCCGCTACTTTAGTGAATAAAGCAATGTTGGCAAAAGTTAGTTCTGGGTCTGGACTGAAAAAGAGATTCAAGAGTATTGTATCTCGTGCGCGTAAACATATCAGTAAAGTGAAACCTAAATACAAAAAAATGGCAGTAAAAATGGCTTTTGCAGCTGCTAAGGAATTGGTGAAAGATTCTCCTGTGATACTCCCTAGAGTCATACCTATACCAAAATCTGGAGGCGTTCTTCCACTTATTCCTATATTCGCAGGATTGTCTGCTGCTGGTAGCTTAGCTGGAGGAATATCAGGAATAATTAAAACATATAATGAATATAAAACTGCAATGAAACGTTTTGAAGAAATGAGAAGACATAATCAGAAAATTGAGGGCATATGTATTGGAAAAGGATTGTGTCTGAAACCCTACAAGAATGGTTTAGCGATACATTTGCCAAAAAAAAAAAAACATAACTCATCGTCTTCCTAAACGTGCCCTCTCTAATATTGATATCATTGAACACTCTCAAAATATTCCTTACTTTCGAGGCGTTTTTATGAGAGATGGATTACCTAAGAATGCGCATCCTATAGAGTGCGGTATTATGAATTTAGATTCGGCGAAAAATCCTGGTACACATTGGGTAGCATACGCAAAAATTTATGATTATATTGAATATTTTGATAGTTATGGAAACTTGAAACCACCTAGAGAATTAATTAGATATGTGGCGAATCATAATGTTCTGTACAATTATTATAATTATCAGAAAACAAATTCTTATAACTGTGTACATCTGTGTCTAAAGTTTCTACAAACTTTTTGGCGTAATAACAGTTTAAAATAAATAGCTTGCTATTACTTCTTTTCGTTCATTCTGTGACAAATTGTGCCTTTAATAACATTCGAGGTCTAAAAAGATGATCGTGTTCAGCAAAAAAAGTGATAATTTCGATAATTTCTTTAGTAAGAATAAAAATAATGATAATAAGTCTATAACTTCAAGAACAAACCTGAACAGTACTATTCATTCGAACACATTCAGAAAGCAACGACGTGTAAAGGGTAAAAAGAAAATTACCAAGAAAAATAAAGAGTTTCTTCGAGCTCTTGGATTTAAACTATGAGTATTCTTAATGTGCATGATTTACCACATTTCGATAATTCAATCGAAGGTTATGAAATCCATACGTATAATCCCTACAGCAACAGTTTTAAAGAAAATGATGAAATCCGAATATCTATTAATCAACAAGACATTTATGTACTTCCTTCCTCCAGCTCTATTTATATCGAAGGACGTGTTACTGTGACTGGAAAGGATTCTGCAGGAAAACCAATTAAAAAACCAGTTAATTTTACAAATAATGCTTTAGCATTTCTTTTTCAAGACATTCGGTATGAGATAAATGGTGTTGAGATAGATGTGTAAGAAAAATGTGGGCATTACTTCTACAATTAAATCATATGTTTCATTAAACAACGGGGATAGTAAAATTGCTGCATTGTGGGGTTGGGATATAAATGGATATAAAAATCTCAAAGATGGATATTTTAGCATTATTATACCACTCAACAGAATGATGGGATTTGCAGAAGATTACAACAAAATAATCATCAATTGTAAGCATGAACTCATACTTAACAGATGTAGTAGTATTTTAAACAGTGTAATTCTTGATAAGGATGATAGTGTTGAGATTAATATACAAAGAGTTCAATGGCGAGTGCCACATATAAAAGTATCCGATCGTGAAAGGATTTCTTTACTCAAATATTTAGAAAAAGATAAACCTATACAAATAGCTTTTAGAAATTGGGATCTGTATGAATATCCATTATTACCTAAAACTACCAAACATTCATGGTCCGTGAAAACAGCTTCACAATTGGAAAAACCTAGATATGTGATATTCGGTTTGCAAACTAATAGAAAAAATAAGAAAGACAGAGATAGTTCCATATTTGATCATTGTCATTTATCAAACGTAACTTTATTTTTAAATTCTCAGTACTATCCGTATGACTCTCTGAATATAAACTTTAATGAAAATAAATACAGTATATTATATGAATTATATACGAAGTTTCGTCAGTCTTACTACAACGTTCCTGCAGATCCATTGTTAGACATTGATAGTTTTAAAGAAAAAGCACCTCTATTTATAATAGACTGTTCAAGACAAAATGAGAATTTAAAATCTGGACCTGTAGATGTCCGTCTAGAAATAGAAACGTCTCAAGATATTCCTGATAACACAGCTGCTTATTGTCTTATTGTAAACGATAGACTTATAGAGTACAAGCCTCTAACCAATATTGTACGAAAATTATCATGAATGCTATAGTGGACGTGCAAGGATTTAAAACTGATGAAAATGAATTTATTGCAAAAGAAATAGCAATTACTTATAAAAATCAATTACAAGTTTATTTAATAAAGCCTCCATTTTTCAACTTTGAGCTGACTGAGTCTGAAGATAAGCAAGTAAGATGGATTGAAAGGAATAGAAAAATTCAGTGGAACGAAGGCTACATTCCATACGCATTTTATAAAAATGTAGTTAAAAATAATATCATCGAATTTTTAAAAGATAAAGCTATTTATACTAAAGGTCACGAAAAGGTTAAATGGATAAGCGAAATGTTCGCAACAAGTAGAGTTTATGATTTGGAGGATTTTAAATGTCCTAATTTAAATAGTTTATACAAGGAATACAATTTATCAAGTGATGTATTTAGCTGTATATACCAATATGTGCAATGAAAAATGTAATGTGTCTTAAAAAATGGTGTCAAAATAATAATAAAATAGTGATTTACATCATTTTTAATGTATGATTGTTTTATTTAATTACCCCCTACCTATTATACAAAAAAATATATTATTATTATTGTTTTTTGGTAGCTATACATATATAATACCTAACGATGGCTGAGAGTATTAGTTACATACATAAATAGCTAACAATTCAGGTTGAAGTTACTATTTTAAATCAGATAAGAGAAATTTAAAAGGTATCTAATCTATTCAAATCTTTGTAATAAGTGAAAACCTAGATCATTAAGTCCAAAATTCAATGGTGAAATTAGGCTAGCTGGATCTATCGAATTTAGATTAGAATGAAGCAGAAAGAAAGAAGATATATCGGGTATATGAATCATCTACTCTTCTATTTGAATAGGTTAAGACCTAGACCTAGGTAAATTGGTGAAATTAGGGTAGATGGATCTATTGATCCAGATACCCTAATTTTACCCTACTTATTTAATAGAATAATATCTTTATTATAACATCATATTATCTTTATAAGGTAGATTATATCGTTTTTAACTGACAACAACAGAATTTTCTGAAGTATTTTTTACTCAAGTTGAGCTTCAGTGCGGTCGAAGGATTTTATATGGTGGCCATTTTGAATATTTAACAGGTGTCATTTTCCCAATCACCTATGACATTTGATCCAAAATTCCTTACCTATATCTTACCGTTTTCGAGATACGCTATGTATTACCACGTCTGTACGACCTATAAATACGTTTTTCTTTTGTTTTTAATTAACTGTAAGAAGTATTTGCGACATTTTCTGTACCTAAATAACCTCATCAGTGGAACCGATTTTGCACGCAGCAGGCATCACAGAAAAAAAAGAAGCAATAAAACCAAATAGCAAACATATCTGTTGCCACGTGAGTATTTATGCATCGTTTCCTAACCCGTTTTTACTAGGTAATTTACCGCCATCCAGTTTTATTAGTTTTCGATCAAACATTCCATTAAATGCAGCAACTCCCATTATCTCGAACAATTGGTTGGTGTTTATCAAACGAAAATAGCCCAATAACTATCATTTATTTAAATGTAAATGAATTTACTAAATAGTTGAAAATGGCAGATACTGGCTCAATTATATTGATAAGTTAATATTTGTTTGAGTTGTTATTGCAAATAGTTTTAATGGTTTTATAATAAGTATTTATTTTATATATTTAAATGTATTATATATATAAATGGAAAATACAAATACTATACTTTTTCATATTTGTATTTTCTGTGATAGAAAATCGGCTACGCAGCATCGCGAAAAACAGCTGTTACCCTATTGAAAAAAGATACTGCAAGAATGTACTTAATTTTAAAAACAGAGTGGTGAAATCGTCGTGGAATGTTGAGGTCCAGGGTTCAATCCCTGGACACATATAATTTTTTCTACAAGAGATATTATTTGTATCAATCTGGAGTCTAAAAGTATGACTGGTTGTGGAAGCTGTTTTTCCAGTTATGTTTTGGTTTCATACAATTAGGCGTGAGCCTAATAATGCCTACCAGGCACAGTACTAGAGTCCGGATTATAGCGGAATATCTCTTTTAGAAAATAAAAAATTCTGTCTTATATAGGGCAATCCATGAACTGATGTTTTTACGGACTCAGAACCTCGATATTTCTCTACGCAATTGCCACTCCAGAGACGAGGCTATACGTGACATCTATTCCAGAAATGTCTCAAATACTTCCAGACTGATAACTAATGAAACTAAGAAAAATATCAATCAGCTCTACACATTCAAAGCCTCACAAATAGCCGATTTATTGCGACAAAGCCTCAGAATAAACGAGCACTCCGCAGACAGGATAGTTTATCAAAAACCGCTATTATGGGAACGCCTTTGTCAAAAGAACTCCACTCACTTGTTATTGAATTTAATTTTCTTCCATAAAGGGAATATTGAAGGAAAATATGGTAAAAATGTGATATTGGATATCAGGTGAGTGCTTTTGTTTAGTGGCATTTGTTGTTTATTGGCACTTTGCCGGTTTCACTGGGTTTTTATGGTAGCTGAAGAGGTATTGTTTAGAGGAAGTGTAAGGCTTAACGTGAATATCGTGAACTTTTTATGTGACTATCATCTTTCTACCCTCAACCCACTTATGTATGGTAGGTACAATCATGTATATATAGTTAACACTACGAATAAATATGAAAAGAAATGTAATTCAAGCTCAAAAACAACAGAACTCAAACTATACCGCAGCGGGCGTGGCTTAAAAAGTGTACCGCGCGCCGCTGTCAGTTTGCCGCGTGGGTTTGAGCCATGTGGTTGTACCGCGGAAATTTTCAACTGAATTTATTAATTATTCATCTGCGTTGTTTAATTCTGAAAAAATACCATAGTGTTCAGTAAAATGGTGAAGAAGCGATACGGATATAAAAAAATCGGGAAGAACTTGTATAAACGAGTAAATCACAATATTTTGGAAACCCATACTTGACTACCCTGGATAGTTTTATGCAACATGAATTTTACATTAAGTCAAAAAATAACTTCGGAACATTGTTAGTCTGAGAACATTTTATGTGAATACAATTCCCAATATTTTTTTCGTATGCTTAATTTTTATGTCAAACATGTACTACAAATGTCATAAAAAAACTTTGATAAAGGTCCTCGATTCTAATTCAGTGTTTATGCTTCTAATGACATAAAATATCCTAGAAGTAGGGCTTAGATCTGACTACTGTCAAAGTGTCAATTGATATCGTATTTCTCAGAATTGGTAGAATTTTTGGGATACATACGATATAAAAATTACAAATAAATTGATTTTAGGTCTTAAAGCTGTCATACGTAAGAATAATTTCTAGGTACTTTTCATGTCATTTTAATACAAAATATGAAATAGAAACGGAAAAATATGACATTAACTGTCATTTTGACAGCTGTCATGCTTGAGATCTATTTTTAGATAACTATAATGTCATTTGTAAACCTAAAACATAAAACTAAAACAGATAAATACTACATCAACTGCCTCGTTGATAGTTGTCACACCAATGGCTGCGGTATTGTTAGTTCCAATAGTATATATAATCCATCTACTTAATTTGGTACAATGGAATACTAGAATAATAGTTCTGGGCATGCTGGGCACGCTGATAATTGGAGAGAGCTGGAGTGTTTAGACTGCCTGCAAGCCTGAAATGGCAGCTAGGTTGACTAAATAGTTTCGTTGTAGTAGCTAAAATTATTTATAATAGTTTGCAGCATTTTGTTAAAATACATACCGCCAAAAAAAACTTGATGTACTTATTAATCTAACACACGCAATAAGACATTTTTAAAATCTAATTTAATTCTAAGTTATATCCTACTATCAATATTAAATTTACTTGAAATTCATTTCATTTTTTCAGCGCATTATATGTACCGACTATTAAATTATAGAATATTGTTTCCAAGAAAGTAATTCCAATCTACTGAAATAAATTGCATGAAACCTAAAATATTTTATTGAAAAAACCTGTAATAGAAAATGAATGTAAACAAACTTACATATTGTGGCATAACGCCATCCACGCGTATTTAATGCTAGGAACGCACTACAGAGTTACGTCGCAACGCGGTATCTGGGCCGCTACTACAATTCAACGAAGTTTCGTTTTTCGTATTCGAGCGACCTTTTAGACAACGAAAATTGAATTTGCGGTACGAAGTTCGTTGTTCGATATTGTCTATGGTCGGACCGCATCGTTCATTACAAATCTTGCCCGCTATGGAATCGCCAATACTATTCTGCGAACGTTATTATGCTTCAATCAGTTTTAATTCTTCAAACAGAGAAGTTAAAGTATATATTCCCATGGTCTCAAGACTCTGAGAATCCTAGTTATGGAGCGCAGCGAGAGATGTCGCAACTGTTTTAGAAAATACAGGTAAGATATTTAGAATTTACGTTAATGTCTTTGTTCTCCATAGGTATTTCGATCCGTGTTATTTCTGCATATTTAGAACTCAACTGACTACTTATAAGCAAACGAATAAAGTATAATTTCATATTTGGAAAATGATTAAACCATACGAATTCGTTAAAAAAAATTATTCAGAATCTACGCAGGCAAATGCTTGCAAGTCTATAGGAACGAAGTTAGACAAAAGTAAGCCAATGCTTGTTTTGCGGATACATTACTTTAGAACCCAAAATTCGATACTTCGTTGAATTGTACTAGCGGCCCTGAGCCGACTTTTTTGTTCACAATAATACGGCGTAGCGGAACAGTTCTTCCAACTAATGGCAAGAATTCGAAATGGATGAAGTCGTCGAGGTAAAATAGTTGTGGTGTCTTGCAAAGAGGCAGATATAGCTGAAAAATTAATAAGTGATATATTTGGGTGCAAAATATAACAAAATACTCGTTCGAAAAAAACTCTTTTTCACGACTCTTCAGAGATAATAATCGATTTCACACAGATTTTAGAACGTAAAATAAGGTCTTATGAATTGTTGAAACGTGGGTGGATCGTGAAATGACTGGATAATTTACTGCACCGCGTCTCTCCGGTGCCGAAAGGCGTGGTGCACGCGTGACGCAGAGTTGCCTTCGGAGACATCTCTGTAGCACTGCGCCGTGCCTCTCTGAAGCCACATCACTATAGTGCGGTTTACGCCATTTATAAATCCATACAAATTAATATTTCACGAGCCGCGCCGTTTCGCTGCCGCGCTATGCCGCAGTAGTGCGGTTTGGCCTTAGGCAATGACGGCGGTGACAACATCACATTGACGCGACCAATCAGATGCGATAACATACTTATGGCCCAAGATAAAGGTATGTGTACACTTTTAGTATTATTGGACTTTTCTAGGGCGTTCGATTGTTTAAATATTGATATTCTTTTGTCAAAATTATGTTATTATGGTTTTGATACTGAGGCTTTACATTGGTTCAATAGTTACCTTAGCAATCGTTACCAGTATGTTAGGATTGATCGTGCAGATGGCTCTTCGTTGGTATCAGAAAAACTGGCTGTGAATAGAGGTGTTCCGCAGGGTTCTATTTTGGGTCCTATTCTTTTTATCCTATACTCTTCTGATATTATAAAACAAATTCACAACTGTAAATTTCACATATACGCAGACGATATTCAGGTATACATATCCTGCAAACCACCTGATATCGATCTTGCTATAGCCAAGATAAACGAGGATCTTGCTAGAATAGCTGTTTGGTCTACCAATAACTGCTTGATACTTAATTCAGATAAATCTAAATACCTTGTATTCGGCAGTAAACATCAGATAGCTAGTATTGATTCATCTGCGAGTATCATGGTCATGGGTAAACCCATTGAGCGTGTGTACGAAGCTCGAAACTTAGGCTTACTGATGGACTGTGATTTGCAATTTAAAAAACATATTGGTAATTGTATACAAAATTGTTTTTATAGACTGAAAATATTGTATCCGTTGAGACCATTTTTAAAAGAAGAGCTACGGATTCAATTAGCAGAATCATTAATTTTATCAAAATTAAATTATATGGACACTGTCTTTGGGCCTCGGCTATTGGTCAAGACCCAAAACATGATTCAAAAAGTCCAGAACGCGTGTGCTCGCTTTTGCTTCGACATTCCGTTAAGGTCACATGTGACCCCATATTTAAACAAACACTTGCTTTTAAAATTAAAACATCGTCGCAAGCTCCACTTGGCTTGTATGTTGTTCGGTGTTATTAAATTTAAAGAACCGATTTATTTATATGAAAAGTTATCCTGGAAGGCTAGTCGCGAGTCCTTACAGTCCCGCCAATGCTCGACGCAGCTAATTACGGAACGGCACAGTTCAGCCGCCTTCAAAGGAAGTTTCCGTTATGCTGCGTCCAAGTGTTGGAATAATATCCCACCGCCTTTGAGGAACCTGCAAAGTATACACGGATTTCGACTTAAACTGAAAAAATATATTTACTCGCATCAAAAAAGCGAAGAACTTTTAAGAAATGACACCAGCGCTATTTAATACAACTCATATATACCTACTTACTTTATTCTCCAAAACGTATTTATTTTAACTATAAAAAAATAAAAAAATAAAAAGATTGAACACTTTGTGCCTATTTAGCTATTGTTGTGTATTATTGTATTTTCATGTTGCTTTACAGTGGTTGTACATAAATGTTTTAAATATGTTGTTCTGTTTGTCTGTAAATTTTCGTGCGTGACGTCACCTGCCGTTCCCAACGGAAGACCAGCGCTGGTTGTTCGCAGCCAGCATTATGCTGAGTTGGGGTCGGTTTGTGGCAAAAAAAAGAAGACCATTATGTAGGTATTGTACCTGCAAATATGTTGAAATGTTATATTTTTTATTTTGTCTGTGTTAATTTTTTTTTGTCACAAATAAAGCTATGTCTATGTCTATGTCTATCATTTCAAATCGCCAAATCAATTAACCAATCCAATTGAATTTGGAAAATTGTGCGTGTTTTGTTACTTGTGGACGTGATGAGGCCGAAATCAAAGCGGTCACTGTATCAGAGTTATACTTCTTTACTTTATTTATTCGTAGAGTTAACAACAAAAATTTCATCATATGCTAAGTCTAGTGTACAATATGTCAGTGTTAAAAGATATTAAAGAATATCAAAGTAAAAGTAAAATCATTTATTTAATGTAGCATCTATGTTATTCATATGAATACTGTACTGTACTGTATCAGCCAGATTGTACATAGCCTCCTCCACTATGGAGGGGTGTTGCCATAATTCCCACGCTTGGCAGGCGTCTTGGGGATCGGAGTGTGGGATATTAGTTTCTCGGAAAGCGCTGCTGCCCACATTCTGGTGTATTGTGTTATACTTAGTCACCTCTTACGATGCCCACGGGTAGACATGGGGGTTGACATTCTAGGCCGGCACCCCCCGCCATCCCTCCGGGTTCACATGAATGTAAATTACAAATGTTTACACAAAAAATTATATATATTACGCAACGTACAATAAAATCAATGACGTTATAGAACTACTGCAATAAGAATTTATTCGAAAACAAAACATACGAGAACACAAAAACATAATTGTAAAAGTGTTTGCTTCGCTGAAGTCAGATGGTTTTCTGATAATATCACATATATGACTCGACGACTACTTGGCAGAAACCCTTTCGGATATTTTGTTAGGTAACTAAAATAAAGTTTACTTCATTTGATTACTTTATCAGTTTATATTTATTATTTATTTTGTACTTTTATTAGCATTTTAATAGATATACCTTTGTCCATATCTAACTATAATAATCGATAGGAAGAGATCGCTCTCAGCGATAAGACCGCCCATTGTCACACCTACTTTTACTAATTATGTTTTTAAGTTTTAAAATACATTAGTTCTTATTTTGATTGGGTTAAAGTCCAAATTAGTTATATACTTAAAAATATAACCCTAAAATTACATTTATACTGAGTAAATGCGGGTAGTTTTAAATAGATTTAGTCGTTATCTAAATTGGTACTAACTTGGCTTTAAATTGAGTAGAAACATTAAAATTTTATGGTTATCATTGTTATCTTTTAAACTAATTTGGATTTTAGCGTAAACATACTCGTAATAAAAACTTTTGCATTTAGATAGATAGATTTAACTTAATTTTACTTGTTTGTGGTGGACAGCAGAATTAGTATCATCTATATTTATAAAAACTTTGGGTTATCCCAACTTTTTGAAGCGCTCGTAGTGAAGTTTCAACCAAGCTGTTCTCAACCGATCAGCAAAGTTAAGCAACGACGCCCGCGGCCATGAGTTGGATGGGTGGCCGCTAGTGACATTACTACTGAGTGCTTCCGTGCTTCGGAAGGCACGTTAAGCCGTCGGCCCCAGTTATTGTCTTAGGATGGCAGTCATTACAGCATGGCTAGCTACCACCCTCAAGTAGAAAATCTGTCGCCAAGCACCCAACGGTGTGTTCCGGCAGCTGTCCTTAGGAGCCAGTACTTCTAGGTTAGCCTGTATAACATCTTCGATCACATAATCAATTACCATCAGGTCAAAAGCTAACCTATCAGGCATAAAAAAAACAAATTACGACTTGCGAAATTGTCCCAATTAAATTAAACTGTAAGATTTGTGTGTGTATGGAGATTGTATGTAATACCTTTGTATTACAGTTATAGTGAACACTTGGGTTAAGGCATTGTTATATTTGCTGCATATATTTATTGCTTACGGTGCTGTGTGGATAAATATGCGCCAACCGCAAAGGTGCTTATAATGAACCCTAGTGAACTCAAGCGAAAGTAATTATAAGTTTTGATTAAAAATTTATTTCTTTATAGCTGATAGGCTAGGCTCTAGCCATAGACCACTATCTCTTCTAATGGTAAGTGATAATGTTGTCAAAGAAGTTTATTCATGCTAACCTATAATTATTGGCTCTCAAGGACAGCTGGCACACCGTTTGGTGGTTGGCGACAGATTTTTATACTTGAGAGTGGTAGCTAGCCAGGTAGACATTCGTGAAATGCCCTACCACTACTGACATCTTTATCTTAATACAAAAAACCGAAACCGATGGCTTTATTTGCCCTCCAAAGCATGAAAGTTCTCTGTAGAAATGCCACTAGCGATCACCTATCCATGTCATTCCAGAGGATGTTGCTGAACTTAGTAGATTAGTTAGGAACGACTAAGTAAAATATGCTACAAATTATATTGTAGAATATCTGTAGTAAAATGTTATAGTAATAGCTTATAAAAAGCTTTTTTTTTGTTGAGAAGTGATGAGACGGAAAATAGACCCGCCTGATGATAAGTCACACATATCAATTACAGTTGTAATGTCTCTGTTCTTGTTCTGTTTCAAACTTTATGTTTGTTACCATGTATGAAGCGCTCGTAGAATAGTTTGCATAGCTGTTCTTAAACAAGTCAGCAAAGTTGAGCAACGTACCTGCGGTCAGGAATTTGATGGGTGACATTACTATTGAGCGCTTCCGTGCTTCGGAGGGCACGTTAAGCCGTCGCTCCCGGTTGTTGTCTTACGATGGCAGTCGTTACAGCATGGTGGTAGGGCATTTTGCGAATACCCGCCTGACTAGCTACCACCCTCAAGTAGAAAATCTGTCGCCAAGCATCTAAGGGTGTGTTCTGGAAGCTGTCCTTGAGAGCCGGTAATTCTAGGTTAGCCTGAACAACACCTTCGACTACATCATCACATACCATCAGGTGAGATAGTGGTCAAGGGCAAACCTATCTGGCATAAAAAATGTCCTTTACGCCCAAACACAGAAGTCTTTCCTCACTATTGCTTCGAGAAAATATCTGACTCTGCGGTGGTGCACCAAGAATGGTTCTTGCTGAAGCGAACTACCAACTAGTAAAAACAACCTCAACAACATTTGTTTGAACCCGAGTAATTTTCGTTTGGAAAATATTATGCGCAGTGAAGCGTAGAGTATAGTAATAGAACGATGTTCAATCAAAACTCTTACTGTAAAACTTTCTTGTTATTCCACGTACTGACGTGAATTTTCATCATTTCAAAACATTTTGCCAATAGATCCATGAACAAGCTATTTTAGTATTGAAGACACGAATGAACGAATGTTTTCTATCGGTTTTCAGACTTTTGTATGTTGTAGTCTTTCTGCTGATGCAATTACGTTGAAAGGAACGTAGTTTGTTCAGAGTATTGATGTGTTTCTGTTGTACATAGACTTAAAGTTACGGACGCGACTTTGAATGTTATGAGAAAAGCAAATGTATTGACTCCAATTATTTAAGAACATTTTAGTATGAATAAGATTGCTTACAAAATCACAAATATACGATAGGAAAAATTTAAGTCGTGTGCGGGATTCGAACCCGCGTCCATCCAACTCTTGAGCCGGGGTTTGCTCTAACCAATTGAGCTGACATGACATGACGTCATAACTCAAATCTTTCCTATAGTTCTTACATTCATATTGGGATGGAGCGACATCTATAGTTTTTTAATGTAATCCGTATAGCAGACGTTATTGCAAACCTAACAATATTAAAATAAATTGGCTATTAAAATCTTCCATAAATTGTAATTTTTGCATGAACGTCTGTTATGCAAATGAGCTGTCAACTCACACTGACCTGCAGATGTCGCTTTATCCTTTTCGATCAATTAGGATGAACGTAAAGATAAAAAACAACTTTGAACTATGACGCCCCCACTTCGATAGCTTAGGTGTGAATAGCATTAGACGGCACTTGGAATGGATGGTTCCAGGTTTGGATCCCAGTTGTGGTAAAAATTATTTTTTTCGTGATGTTTTTCTATGACAAAAACGTTACAAATTGATGAAGTTAATGAACAGGCAACACGGTAAATTTATTTATTATCTAATTTTTGTGTTATCTGTTTTTTAATAACTTGAAGTTAAGTTTTAAGTTACTTAAGGTATTATTTTAAATATTAATAAATTATCTAGTTTTTCATTCCAGCGGGAAGTGAGACGGCAACGCGGGCGTCCTCCTTGAAGCCAGAAGCTGTCCTTGAAAAATATACCGATGTGCTCGAAACTACAGTCAGAACTACCTTCTTCTTATTCACTTTGAAATTCTATGGTATAAGGGAATAAAATTATGGTATTAAAATGTTGATTAATATTTCACTTAATAATGACTGTGTTACCTTATATCACTTCAACAAATAGATATAGTAAAAATTATGATGATCTTTATTGCATAATGCATTTAATAAAATTTTACATTCAATACTGTTTGAAAATAATCATATATGTTACACATTAGACGCTTACATTGTATCATCATCAGCCGGAAGCCGTCCGTGTTGAACAAAGGCCTCTCCGCTAGAGCGCCACAAAGAACAGCTATTAGCCGCTTGTAACCTTGGCTACCCGCGACTTTCACGATGTCGTCAGTCCACCTACTGGGGACCACCTACCTACCAACTCTATTATATTGTATACAGTTGATTTATTCACACATAAATCCATATAAAAGGATATGGTTTACTCCTAATTCTGAAGCCAGAAACTTTATAATTCGTCAGTATACATCGTACTTACTGTATCAGCAGAGTACAACCTCCCCCAAGGTTTGCCATAATCCCCACTTGGGAACCGCAATGTACGATAGCAGTTTCTCAGAAGATGCTGCTCTGCCCACGTTTTTGTATTTTTCTCGTAGACGCATCTTAGGATACCCCTGCCAAGAGATGTGGGGTGACATTCTAGTCCGGCACCTCAAGTATATATGCGATGTATGCCATACGTCGTAGAATAAAACATGCAAAAGCCTAAAGGTCGGTGTGTTCTCAAGCCCCTATATTCAGATAAAGCATCACTGCTTACAGCTTTGTTGAATCATGATGTTTGGGAATAAAAGATTCTGAACAATATGTTTGAGAAAAGAATAGGTTAAGTCAAAGAGTTAGTTTTATAGAAAACTATGACAAAAGTAATTCTATTTACTTAATACACTATAGTTGATATTAGACTAAAGAAAATATAAAAGAAAGAGTCAGAAGATGAAGGCAATGTAAAAGAACAAGATGAATTAAAAAAAAAATTATAAAATATATTTTTTTTAGCTACTAGGCTAACCTTTGACCACTATCTCATCTGATGGTAAGTGATGATGTTGTTCAGGCTAGCCTAGAAATAAACTAATATCAATCAGAAGACCTTCATTGCAAGACAAATAATTAACACAACAAGCCTGCCGCTGCTCATAGTCCAAAAGGTAATAAAACATTTTTTTAATGCTCATAGGTAAGGTTTTTGACCTCAATCTCAACTCATGGTAAGTGATGATGTGATTGAAGGTCAGGATTAATCTAGAATTCTCGCAAAGAAATAGCTTGCAAGGACAGCAGCCGGAACACATCGTAAGGTGCTTGGCGACAGATCTTCTGCTTGTGGGTTGTCGCTAGCCAGGCGGGCATTCGAAAAATGCCTGCCATGGACCACCTGCGGTGGTGTGCGCAGTTTGGTAGCGATCAGTTTTTGTTTTTCTCTGAATTTTTTTTTACGGATATGGCAGACGCTACACATCGTGGTATAAACGGTGGAATTGCATGCAACCACGGAAAGAGGTTTGTACCTTGATCCTTTTCATTACATCAAGTAACTCATTTTTAAAAGTAAACAATACATAGATCAATTTACATTTATCAGCGATCTTGTACCTACATGATGTTTTTTTTTTATAAAATTATTTTAAACGTAAGTTTTAATGTTTTATTTTTGCAATAACGCATGCCCTGCAGATTACTTTATGGGAAATTTGTAATTTTATAACAAAATTTATTATAATGTACTGTATTTCATTGTATTGTTCTGTTTCGTATTGTCACAGAAGAAAAAGGACGCATTGTATTAATATAGAGATTATAAGTATGAAATTGTCGATTAGAACAGATTGAAATTCGTGTTTTTTTTTATTTTACTTATTTATTCAATCAAAATAATTACCAATATTATCTATGCATTGCTGCCATCTAATAGGAAGGAAGGTCATGTGCTTTGCAATGGAACTATGGTGATCTAGATTCGACGAACTATGTGAAAGCATTTTGTATTGCCTCCTGGGAAGAAAACTTTTTCCACGCAGAAAATTATCCAAATCACGAAAAAAAAATGGTAGTCCGTTGGAGCAAGGTCTGGCGAATACGGAGGGTGACGAATGGTTTCTAATTGTAGTTCCAGTAAAGTTGAAACGGTTTCGCGTGCTGTAAGGATGAGGTCTCGCGTTATCATGGAGCAAAGATGGTGCAGATCGCTTCATGAGTCCGGTCTGTTTCACTGCTAGTTTTGCTATCATTGTTCGGAGTTCGGCACAGTAGACATCTGCCGTTATTGCTTGACCAGATCGGAGAAAGCTATGGTGAATAACACCATGCTGAAAACACCAAACAGTTACCATTACATTTTTATTGGTAAGCTTGCTTTAGGACATTGTTGCGGCGTTTGATCTAGGGTCAGCAATTGCATTTTTCGCTTACGGTTATCGTAAATAATCCACTTTTCATCACATTTTTTTTTTTAAATATTTGCTGTCTAGCCTTTGACCACTATCTCACCTAATGGTGAGTGATGATGTGATCGAAGATGTTGTTCAGGCTAGCTTAGAATTACTGGCTCTTAAGGACAGCTGCCGGAACACACCGTTAGGTGCTAAGCGACGAATTTTCTACTTGAGGGTGGTAGCTATACAGGCGGGCATTCACAAAATGCCCTAACACCATGCTGTAACGACTGCCATCGTAACACTACCGGTACCGACGGTTTAACGTGCCCTCCGAAGCATCGAAGGGCTCAGTAGTAATGTCACTAGGCTTCAAAATCACGCGATAGTTCCGCGTCGAAACTCTTATTCAAAAATCATTCGAATCTTCGAAGAATCCATCTTTCTTGTCTAAGCTAAATAAAAATCAACTGAAAGTCGATATTCGAATCTTGCACATTTTTAAAAGAAGAACCTCATAGGTACGATTTGAAAAAAGTTTCACTCAAAAATCTCAAACCATGAAAGTTCTATGTCAATTCGAAGTACCTATTACAATAAAAGGGCAATTTCGTACTAAACCCCTATTATGACAACGCGACAAAGCTGCAGTCACAATTTCATTTATTTATAAAATACCAACTAAGTATACAAAGCTTCATCAAAATTAATACCTGAACACATTACTGATATTTACATACAATGAATCGAGGATCAAACATGTTTTGGCGGAAATAAATGCGATTAAATAAAACGTGTTCGTCGACCCGAAGAGCCTTTGATCGTACGTATTTCAGGAAAACGTATTCAATACCAACGTTTTCTCGTATTATAATAAATTTAACATTATATGCAAAATTTGTATGTTAGTAATATTATCAATTTCTCTCTCAATTTGATTGTCCTTTAGGTTTTCTATTTTAAATTATCTAAAGTAAAATTACTCGTATAAAGAGGAAAGATCTGTATGTTAGTATTTTTGTATGCAACGAATAAACTTAAAAACTACTGGACCGATTTGGATGAAAATTGGAATGGAAATAGTTTAAGACCCAGGGAAGGACTTCGGATAGTTTTTATCAAACTGCGCAAAGAGACGTTAATGGTTTTGCGTGATTACCGACACATCATTTTTGCATGGTGGCAGGGCGTTTTGCGATTGCATTGTTGATTGATTTTACCGGGCGCAGTATAATTTGTCACTTGTGATGAAATGCATTGGTTCTAGGCAGAGGTTAGTCCGCTTAACATCAGGTGGGCCTCGAGCTTATTCCGTCAGAATAACATTAAAAATACGCGCGGGCGGAGCCTCGGCGGAAAGCTAGTTCTATTAGCAGTGTATTTGACTAATTCTCGTCGATTAGTTACCACTCTCAAGACAACTTGTCGCTAAACACCCGACGTTGCACTTTGGAGCCAGTGATTTTAGGTTTAACCCTAAACTCCTATCACTACACAACATAGAAATAAATACACAGCGAGCCACTTGAAGATGTTTCAAGTACTCATGGTGGAAGAAAAATACCACCAAAATATGTGAAACTTTTTATTTTTAATATTGTTATGTTTGCAATATCGCCTGCTATGCGGATTACATTACAAAATTACATACATTCAAACCCGCGTCCATCCACCCCTTTAGCCGGGGTATGCTCTAACCAATTGATCTAACATGAAGATGACGTCATAACTCAAATTTTCCTATCGTTCTTTAACCATCGTGTTGGGATGGAGCGACATCTAAACTTCTATATATAACGTAAGTTGTACTATATTTTTTTTTATATGTAATTGTGACGGATCAAGCACGAGGCCCACCTGATGCTAAGCGGACTAACCTCTGCCTATAACAGATGCATTTCGTCAAGTCAGGAATTGCAGTGCGCCTGTCACCTTGATACGTGATAGATAGTTGTTAAGTCTTATGTGCCTGTAATTTCACTGGCTTTCAAGGACTGCTGCTGGAACACACTGTTAGGTGCTTGGCGGATTTTCTACTTGAGGGTGGTCGCTAGCCAGGCGGGCATTTGCATTATACCCTTCCACCATGCGGTGAAGCTCAAGCCCGCCGCAATCCATAGCCAATGCCACTGAGCCATCACTGCTTCAAAATTATTGTATTTTTCTTATTATTTATATTATTGTGACGTAGTTAGTTCAATAGCAGAAGCAGTAGAATTCTTTGAGAGACTTCATACAGGGAAGTACTGCCGCCATAACTGTTTCTTTTGCTAAGCAGTAGACGTAACAACTATGTCTCAAGGTGACGGGCGCAGTGCAATTCGTGACTTGTGACGAAATGCATCTGTTATAGTCAGAGGTTAGTCCGCTGAACATCAGGTGGACCTCGAGCTTGTTCCGTCACAATAAGATAAAAAACACCTTTGTCATGTTTGAAGGCAATGGGTGGCCGGAGAAATTACAGGCACATGAGACGTTACAATTGTATGTCTCAGGGTGATGGGCCGCAATGCAGTTCCCCACTAGTGACGAACTGCATTTGGTTGGCAGAGGCAGCTTAACACCAGGAGGGCCTTGTGCTTGTTCTATCACAATAGTCCAAAAAAAAACGTTTATAAATATTTTTTTGGTAACAAGTGGAAGGGTACTTTGCTTTTAAGTAGAAAATTTGTCGTTAAGCACCAAACAGCGCTATGTAGGTCCTCCTTTATTTGGAATATAAACTTTGTAGAGATGTTCATTAGGAACAATAGCTCTAAAAATAATCACCAACAATAAATTAATTAAAAACTGACTGCAAATTATTTATTTTCATTGAACATTTTATCGTTCCATTGAAATTAAAACTCAAAGTTATATATATAGGTAATTATGGAATCGTTTTGAAAGCCCTTCATTTTGATACCACACTCGATGGGTTTGGCACAACTTTTTATTTTCTCACAATGTGGCGTCTAAAATCCGTCAGTTTTTTTATGTACTTAGTGTCACTTGCGCTATCAAGACGAATCTAACAATATCTCAAACATTAAAATAGGTTAAACCTTTTAAAAGTTATGGTGGAATAAAAAAACTCACAAACATACATACATACTTAAACCCTGAAAACATAACACTCCTTACAAAATCACAAATATACGATAGAAAAAACTTAAGTCATGTGCGAGAAAAAAAAGTCTCTATCGTATATTTGTGATTTTGTAATGTAATGCGCATAGCGGGCATTATTGCAAACATAACAGTAGAAAAAATAACACTTCTTTTTATGGCAGTCGTGTAAAAAGGTTGGTAATGTGCTGTACACTAAATGAATATAAAAGAGCACTATGTAGGTACTCTTATTTTTCGCGATTATTACACATAGTAATTAAACAACTTTAAACGGATTAAATCGCGTATATTTATCATTATATTTGTCCCGACGTTTCAAACACTTTGCAGTGATCGTGGTCACGGGATGGTAGTCACCCGTGACCCAAAGTTGTTTAATTACTATAGGTACTCTTATTTTTGGAAAATCAACTATGTACGGTTGTTCATCGAAGACGATAGCACTAAAACTAATCACCAAAATAGACCCTACATCACTAAAACGTTCCCTTAACGACAAAAAATCACCCATCAAATTATCCCATGTTAAATGGCTCATGCCCAAAACTCGAACTAAAATAACCAAAGTTACATCATAAAGCGGAACTTTAGCCAAATAACTCAACCCTTATGGAGTAGAGTGGAATTGATGACTGAACCGTGAAATGGACATAATAATGGCTTTCGCAAAACTCTAATCAATATTACCATTAGTGAGAGGATGAGTGAAAAAGTGATTCGGACGGAGAAATTAGTTCAGTGTTTTGACGAGAGCAAATTGTAGGCTTAACGATACCTAACCAACTTCGAAAAAGGAGGACGGTTCACATGTTGACGTGAAATATCTTATTCTAACTGACTTCCGAAAAAGGAGGAGAATCTCAATTCTCTGAAACTCTACCAATTATGAATGAAATTTAATGTTTTTTTTTGTTGAGTAGGGTAAACCTTTCAAAATGTATATGCATATAATACATTTTTCAGTTAAATTAACTACACACGCTATTATTGGAAATAAATAAGATCATAAAATTTAAATGAGACCAACTTCCAGATCAGCTCACCAAAGTAACTCAAAGAAACATTATTTGCGGTCTATAAGAGCCTATAATATATAAAAAATATTCACTAACTAATAGTCAAGGGGTTATATTTTCCATCATCAGCAATATGAGATGATGAGTACCAGGTCATAATACTTTAATAGTTTTAGAAACTATAAAAAACACCTTTAGCGTCCCTATAACATTTGAGGTTGACCTAGATTTTTCTTAGATCACATCATCAGATCATGACTTGGTGCAGATCTGACCACCTGGAAAGTATGCCTATATTTTTTTTATGTTATTGTGACGGAACAAGCGCGAGGCCCACCTGATGTTAAGCGGTAACCCCTGCCTATAACAGATGCATTTCATCACAAGTCACGAACTGCACTTCGCCCGTCACCGTGAGACATACAGTTGTTGAGTCTCATGTGCCTGTTATTTTACTGGCTCTCAAGGACTGCCGGAACACACTGTTAGGTGCTTGGCGACAGATTTTCTACTTGAGGGTGGTAGCTAGCCAGGCGGCGGGCATTCACAAATTGCCCTACCACCATGCGGTGAAGTTCAAGCTGGTGGTGAGATTCGAACCATGGACCTGCTGCACGGCAGTCCATAGATATAATCGCTCGGCCATCATTGCTTCTGGGTATACTTTTAAAGAAACGAAGAACTTCTCGAATTGGTTCCACTGACAAAGCCTATTACTCCATTGACCATATTATTTATCCAAATGATAAATAATACCATATAATTAATTTTTATGTATATAAGTAGACTTTACACAGAAAACATTTAATTTTATTAAAATAATGACCATTATATTTATAAATTCTTCTCATTATAATTTTATCTACCTATCGTCCTCTTCTAATTTGCTGTGCCCGACGTGGTCCACACCAATCTCTGTACCTATTATACTGATAAAGTTAAATTTTATAACCCCTTGTACTGTATGACTGCAATAAATATCTGAATCTGAATCTAAGTAAAACATTATCCCCCTTACTTATAAAAACATCGCTATGTAGCTGCTAAGTAATGCATAACTAAACAGTGTTTAAGTAATGCTTAAATATTTCTTACTTATAAACGCTACATAGCACCTGTTTAGCTAAGCAATGGATAATGAGGTCGAACGTATTTTAAACTGACAACATTGTACTAAAAAGTATTATGAATGACCTAAATGGCCAAATAGCATGTATCTAGTGCTAAATATCTTGAAATTAAAAAGTAAATATAATACTTTTCTTTGTATAGTACCACCAACTTAACTGTGCAGTTTTCGAGGGCGCTACTGGTCATGGAAATCAACTACGAACTGTCACAATTTGAAGGAATGTTGTAGTTCTTTTTTCTGCCACCTGAACAGATAAGTTGGTGGGTCTGTAACTAAATCAGCTGATCAGAAATATGGGCGCCATCTTGTCACTTAAAATTTAAACAAGGGTGGGACGGTGTTTAAATTGACAGCTGATTTAAGCAGTGCTTAGGTACTGGATAAAGTTATGTAGCGTTTATGAGTAAGAAATTTTGCTAATCAGCGGCTAAGTAATGTTTAAAATTTAAGTAGCGTTTATAAGTAAGGCTGTATATAAATAAAGACTTTTTTAGAATATAATGTTTTATGTTGTATATTACTCGCATCATAATCACAACTACTAAGCAGTTTCAATCATGTTTCAGTTATCGAATTAAACAATACTTTTGCAAAATATATTCGAGATCACGCCGAGATCGAATCGACTTAGCGATCTCATCTCGAGATTGCATTGCGGCCGAGTGAATTAGGCATCCGGCGCAAAATCGGAGGACGCGGGTTCGATTCCCGCCCAGGACATAAAATTTTGTGCTCCAATAATTAGTTAATATGATTTTCGCTTAGATAGTTCTTGTAATCATATTTAGAAATATAGAAGGGGTGCGACATAATTCCGAGAGTTAAGTCGTTGACAAATCACTTCTTTCGATGAGATAAAGTCAACTACTTACATACAATAATATTTAAAAAAAAAATAACCTACTTCTAATACTGAAGAGTATGAGAAGTCGGTACCATGCTGATTCAAAACACTGGCCTCATATTATCATGGATCCACTGTCACCAGCTATTTTAATGGTGTTTAGAGTACTTCAGTATTGGAAGTAGGTTCGGTTTTATTTTACTCGTTTAAGTGATGCACAATGATTAAAAGATCTTTCACCCGCCCAAAATACTGTTCACCATTGACAGAGTTGCATTATTAAATCATCCAATATCCTGTTGCCAAGCACCTAACGGCTTGTTGCGACAGCTGTCCTTGAGAACTAGTAGTAAGTCTAGATTAGCCTGAACAACATTTTCGACCACATCATCACTTACCATCAGGTGGTATAGTTGTCAAAAGCTAGCCTATCCGTTATTAATACATTTTAATAATGTACCTTATAATTTTAATATTGTCATGTTTGCATTATATTAAAATTATAAGGTTGTGTTATCATTTACAAGTATAAAACCGATTGCAAAATTGGTCTTGTTTGTAGTACAATGTAAATGTTTTGTAGTACTATAGATGTCGCTCCATCCCAATACGATGGTTAAAGAACGATAGGAAAGATTTGACATCATGTCATGTTTCAATTCTCAATTTCGTATTCAAAATTTTCAACTCAATTGGTTGGAGCATACTCGGCTAAAGGGGTGGATGGACGCGGGTTTGAATCCCGCACATGATTTAAATTTTTTCTATCTTATTATTGAAATTTTGTAAAGCTTTTAATAAAATATTGAAAAACTCAATAAGAGCTGGGACACACACGTCGACTTGTGTAACATGCTGCTCATTCAGCATGTTCCTTCAGTAAGTATTTCAAAAATTTCCAGAAGTTTTCTTAAACCAGAAACGATTGCCATTTTAATTACATTATCATTCCATTAATATTTTCAAACCGATTTTTCATAAAGTCAAGGCTCAGTTTTCTTCACCCACCCTTAACTTAATAATTTATTAGGGTAATTCCGTCACAGTTTGATAATTCCCCATTTTTATGGTCGAACCTCCATAAAATTTATGTCGCCGTTATATGGGATATCGTTCTGGCTTCCATCCTATAATTGATATTCTGCCATCGTTTTCGGCATATACTTCAGTTGATTCATTGACAGTAAATCAGCTCGTAACACGAGTTTCATGAACCGCCAGATTTCAGAATGAACCTTGAAATTGAACAGCATAAGGATATATTTCTGATCAATGTTTTGAAGGATATCGTAAAAGGTGACTCATAAATATAACAAATGAATGGATAACACTTACTTTGACGTGGTTGCTGTTTATTAGGTACAAACCCGTTACCATCTTGCGACAGAGGTTCTCCGTAAAGATACAGTCGGGTCAAGGATCGTCTCCTCGGTGTCAAAAATTTAAAGATTAATGAAGGATTTAATTAAGAAGTCGTCGGATTATTCAAGGACAGGATTAAAAACAGGAACCTAGGAATATGGATTTAACTAGAACGAAGAACTCAAATAATTTTGCAGATATATAAACAATTCATAAGGACACGTTCAATGTCTTTATTTTTAGATGATAATTTCATAGATTATTGGCAGATAAAAGAGAAAACATATTTGGTATGAATAAAAAACACACAATATATAAAAACAAGAGAAAAAAAAACGATGGAAAGCGTTAAAAAACGAATATGAAGGGGGCGATTATTTTCAGGTGCCATCTTGGTATTATAATTCTTGGTATCATTAAATTTGAATCACGTATGAAAGCGTAAATAAAACATGTGGAACTTGGCAACATATGAAAAGAGGTGTTATTGTATGCAAACATGATGACTTCGTTAATTTCGTTAATTTTAATGTTCTCATCAACCAAAAGGTAAAGGTTAATACTATCAATAAGAGCTAATCCAAACAGGATATAAGTAAGTCAAGCGACTAGTTTTATAACCAAAGCTTTTTTTTTACACATATACATACTTAATAATAACAAATATTTTCAAAATATTTTACGAAAACATCAAATTAATATTTTAATAAAACAATAATTATTGTTAATAATATTGGGCGGAATTGTCACTAGATATATTTTTATATTTTTTAAGTGTTATTAAAATATTAATTGATGTTTTCGTAAAATATGTTGAAAATATTTGTTATTAATTAATATGGATTTCCGCAAAGTAACGCCTGAATCTATTCATTACATATACATATACCTGTGTCATGTCAGGTCCATGGTTCAAATCCCGCCGCAGGCTTGAGCTTCACCGCATGAGCATTTTGCGAATGCCCGCCTGGCTAGCGACCACCCTCAAGTAGAAAGTCTGTCGCCAAGCACCTAACGGTGTGTTCCGGCAGCTGTCCTTGACTTTCAGTAATTCTATGTTAAGCCTGTTAACACAATCGACCACATCACCACTTAACATGAGATGAGATTGTGGTCAAAGGCTTACCTATCAAATATAAAAAAAACTATATAATCGATAGAAATCCAGATACTGCAAATTATAATATCCGTTAATAACTGACACTATTCAGGGTTATTGGTAAAATGCTAACAACCTCTTAGGGTCGACTTCTACTAGTCTTAAGAAGTACTTTGAGATGATTATTTTTTGTTTTGATTTAAAAAATAATGTAGGACGGAGTAGGCAATGCTTATACATTAGAGAAGTGTGTATTTTTGTAAAACGTTATCCATCATATTTCAAGGCACGGAGTGAAGTTTACCCAAGACAAAAACGTAATCAATATAAAAACTTATTATATCAACCTCGGTGCTATAAGGACATTTATAGAAGAAATGTGTATAATATGTGTATTTTAGTATTTAATAAGTAATAAGTTACCTGATGCGTTGAAACAACTATGGACAAATCTTTAGAAAGAGGCTTAGTAAGTGGCTATTAGATAATTGCTTTTATAGTGTAAAAGAGTATTTAGAATTTCAAGGGATTTACAAATGTTAACTGACTATATTTAATTTTAGTAATAATTATTGCGACTTGACAAATATTTGCACGTCTGCTTGCAGACTGAATACTAATGCGGCACATTTGTACAACAACTCAAAATGTAATATGTAATGTTTGTATTCTGGCAAATAAATTATTTGAATTTGAATTTGAATTTGAATAGAGTTCAGAATATTTACATCGAGCAAGGTAATAAAAAATATGAAATAATACATTACAGGCACAAGAGACTTTTGATAGCAGGTGGTCCTCGTGCTTATTCAGTCAAAAACATAAAATAAAACCCCAAAGAAAATTTAAAAATAAATTAAAAAAAAGTATTTTTGTTTTTCTAAACGTAAAACACAACATCTCAAAATGTTTGTTAGGACTAGCAGAAGTCAACCCTAAGAGGTTGTTAGCATTTTACCAATAACCCTGTATAGCTGAACAGATACAATGGCACACATTTACATCGAATAAATGTTAAGTTTCGTTTATTCATAAACATGTTACCTACTTTTTTGCTTTAGACATAATTATTCAGACTGGAAAATAACGTGGGAAATAAATTCCGTAACATTAAATGAGGTAAAAACCGACTCATGTATCAGTTTCACATAACAGAAAACGAAACGCTTGTTGTCATGGCTTCGTTCGAACTCATATAACTGCTAAAGTCAGGTAACAAGAGGATAATTTAATTGTGTGCAATTAATAAAATTCATGTAGATATTACAATGATCTATGAAGGAAAATTCAAGTTGTATGTAAAAAATTTAATAAATAAGTCTATTATACAGTTGGTGATTATTTAAACGTCAAAAAAGTTTGGGCAATTCTGCCTTTGTCAAGCTATCACCAACGTTATTTAAACAAATAATAATAATTTATATTAAACTATATAACACATCGTTAAACGACTTATATATTAATATTTCGATACTAAAATTTGTTATTTCCCGCCGATAAGAGCGTCGCAGTCGCCTTTATAGAGGAAACGGTTTAGATCTTGACCTTAAAAAAACCTTTTTAATTCATACACTACGGATTTTAAGTTCGTGATAACAAATCCGAAACATAGTATAAATATATCTCGTATGAATATTAGTCTTATCTGTCAAACTATTTGAAAAGTCATATCTGAACATGATTATTTCATCTCCCAGTACATTTAACACAATCTGGTCTTACAAAACGTGCTTGTTGAGGTTCTGTCATCTATGTAATTAACATCTGTCAAATGTTTGTCAAGTCATATCTGAACATGATTACTTCATCTCCCAGTACATTTTACACAAGATGGTCTTACAAAACGTGCTTGTTGAGGTTCTGTCATCTATATAATTAACATATGTCTAATGTTTGTCAAGTCATATCTGAACATGATTATTTCATCTCCCGATACATTTTACACAAACAGGTCTTACAAAACGTGCTTGTTGAGGTTCTGTCATCTATGTAAATAACATCTGTCAAATGTTTGTCAAGTCATATCTGAACATAATCATTTCATCTCCCAGTACATTTTACACAAGATGGTCTTACAAAACGTGCTTGTTGAGGTTCTGTCATCTATGTAATTAACATCTGTCAAATGTTTGTCAAGTCATATCTGAACATGATTACTTCATCTCCCAGTACATTTTACACAAGATGGTCTTACAAAACATGCTTGTTGAGGTTCTGTCATCTATATAATTAACATATATCTAATGTTTGTCAAGTCATATCTGAACATGATTATTTCATCTCCCGATACATTTTACACAAACTGGTCTTACAAAACGTGCTTGTTGAGGTTCTGTCATCTATGTAAATAACATCTGTCAAATGTTTGTCAAGTCATATCTGAACATGATTATTTCATCTCCCAGTACATTTTACACAAGATGGTCTTACAAAACGTGCTTGTTGAGGTTCTGTCATCTATATAATTAATATCTGTCAAATGTTTGCCAAGTCATATCTGAACATGATTATTTTATCTCCCAGTACATTTTACACAAGCTGGTCTTACAAAACGTGCTTGTTGAGGTCCTGTCATCTATGTAATTAACATCTGTCAAATGTTTGTCAAGTCATATCTGAACATGATTATTTCATCTCCCAGTACATTTTACACAAGCTGGTCTTACAAAACGTGCTTGTTGAGGTACTGGCATCTATATAATTTAAGTTCGTATAGGGCGCGACCTTTGAAAGGGAATGGTTTATCTCTGCCCGGTGCGTTTATTTTGTTGACGTGAGGGTTGATCTTCCCGTTATACCTTTGTGCAGAACACTGATAAGGCTTTGAATGTTTAACAATTATCCAATAAAATGTGCGGTGATTAAAATGTTTATCTGTATTGCCAAGGTTACTTCGTCAAATTTTAGTATTAGTTGTAAGTGCAATGTTACCATTTTGATAAGAGGCATAGTGTTTCCATTATTAAATCTAAAATGTTTGCCTATTCATTAATACAAGTTTTAGGCGCAATACTCGTACAGTTATAGAATAAAAAACATTAAATTTTCTATTTCTGTGTAAAGTAGAGAGTAAGCGATTAAAGGATTTCACGCACCATTTTCGCATGGTGGAAGGGCATTTTGCGAATGCCTTGAGAGCCAGTGAAATTACAGGCACATAATTATGTCTTAAGGTGACGGGCGCAGTGCAATTCGTGCCTTGTGACGAAGTTCATCTGTTATAAATAGCGGAGGTTAGTCCGCTTAACATCAGGTGGGCCTCGAGCTTGTTCAGTCTAAATACATATAAAAAGCATCATACCTGTATAGGTATGATGCTTTTTTACACTCATAACATTATACATTTATTACATTTAGTATAGGGCCTGTTTCAGAATGTTCGAGTAAGTTCCGGTTATACTACCTAGAACATAAAATAACTGTATGGAAAAAATGACAGTTAACATGCAGCGCGTTTCAAGCTTTAACCGATGGATAGGTTAAATCGATGACTGTGAAACGCAAAGATAGTGTTTATTTATTAAATATGTTCTGGGTAGTATAACCGGAACTTACTCGAACATTCTGAAACAGGCCGTCACCTTGCTGTGGTATACGTACTTTGGTGAAGTTGGTCCTTAGAGTAGAATAATTATATTAGTTTTCATTCATAATTTAAAATTAAAATAAAGGTAACACCGAAATTAAATACATTGTATTCTTATTGGTAATTAATTCAATGAAACCAATTAATGCCTGTATATTTCTATTCTTAATATAGCTTATGATATAAACCTTGGAGGTTGTATTTTCTCTCAAAACATCTTATTAGCTAGCACCAGTTCTTGAAGTAAGTGAATTGTCGCACAGGATGGTCACAGTTCATATCCTGAGCAAGAATTTCTTAGAGTTTCAAAAACTCTCAAAACATCAAAGGCAAGTTTACCCTCCAGATAAATACTATACACAGAATAGACATCCACTCACGTAAGTTGTTTATGCTTTAACACCTTTTTTTTCAATCTTACAATAGAAATATGAGCGTCAGCTTTTATTGTTTAGTTTGTTGACCTCCTCTTTAACCGACTTCCAAAACAGGAGGAGGTTTGACGTGTCGACGTGTAATATATATTATTTTTTATGTATGACCACGCATAAATTTTAACAGATTAACCCAATTTTTACAGTTCTTTTTTTATTGGAATGGGTATACTTACTTTCGAGTTAATGCCATATAAATTTCATCAAAATCGGTTATGTAGTTTATAAGTTAAAACTTGAAATAAATATTCGCTTACCTAGATGGTTTAATGATATTTCCTGTTGTTGACAATGAACACTATAGGTATTAGGCGAGTGAAATAACTTGTATGGAGTCTTAATCACTAAAAAGACAAAAAAAACCAACGGCAACGACTTCCACAAGTTATTTCATACTTTTCACTGTTAGAAGTAAATCTTCTTCTTATTTTTGGAAAAAAAATGTTATATTAAAAATACTGATCGAAATTTTTGTTTCATGATCCCACAAACGTGGTAAAAAATCGTGTCATACAAACCGGGAAATAATAATAACACAACATGAATAAACCTTCAATATGCTTTTTGGTTATGGAAATCTAAATAATAATTTCATAGTCTACAACGATTCCATTGATGTACAAACATTTATATTTAATTTGTTGGTTTTTGCAGTCTAATGATGTTGGAGGCATTTCTCTTCAGAACATTTTGCTTAACAGTATTTATTTTAGTTTGCCTATTTAACCATCTCCGTAATGAGTAAAAACGTAATTAAGTGGCTTCGCGGAGTTCTTGGATTCTCTTGTTGGCTGTTCAACGGCGAGCAATTGAAATTAAGTTCTCTTGGAGATATGGAAGTTGCTCTTTCCAAAATGTTTGTGTTTTATTCAGGCAAATTGCATAACTGAACAACTTTGTATGCGTAATTTCTGAGATCTGCTGAAGTAATTGTTGAACTAACCGAAGCTAAAACTGCCGGATTTTATGTACGTGTTTTGGATGTCTGGCTACCTCTGCCTGATGCATCTTGGATTCAAGCCAACAGGGTCAAACTTTATGTTTATGGACTTGCATATCTTGACATCTGACGTCAAGGATTCTCGTTTTTGCAGAGAGTCGGAGTCAGATTGAGGACTTTAAATCAAAATAATAAAAAAATCCCGGTTTAATTGACCTGTCCAGTTGATTATTAATCAATTTATTTGAAAAGAAAGATATCTTATTCATGTCTTTTTCTACGTCAAATGGGGTTTGAATAAAACTATTTTTTCCTTAATATTTACTCGTTATCCCACTACCAATGCTTTTCTCACATATTATATTCTTATTTATAAATTATTCCAGCATCATTTTTATTTGCTGAGTGGTTTAGGCAACCGATGCAAAATCAAAGGTCGCGGGTTATATTCTCGCCCAGGACAAAATAAAATGTTATATAATCATTTGTATGTGTCATTTACACTTAGCACACGATAATGCTTGTAATCACATTTAGAAATATATTCGTACAATCTTTTTTATAGACAGTACAATTTAACTCGATGTAGCAACCAAATTTCAACTCGTTATTTAAATATTAATGTAATTAACAAATTATATTCAGTTTAAGACGGATACATCTTACGTTATCATGCCAAAATAATAATAATAAATTCCTATTTAAGTAGTACTATGCTATAATAGACTTATATATGACTTATATCACGAGTATGGCCGAGCGTAGCGAGTGTGCTAAACACCGTGCATTAAGGCCAGGTTGTACCTACTTAAGACATTTTTTAAAATCTGTAACTCGAATAGAATTAAAAATTTAGAATATATAAAATTATTTATATAAAGTTGAACATACTCTCCAGGAACGTACAAAGTCAAAAACGTGATTATGAACAATTTCTTCGATAAAAAAACATGTCAAACATGACACCATATCGCTACTTAAATCAGGTAGAACTAAAAGATACTATCATGAAACTATGTGGAAATTTTACCAATGGATAGAGCTTGTTATTTATTAGTAACGTTTGAAGGCACATTTTCAAATTTAGCTATAGTTTTTTAACAAGAAAAAATAAACTACAAATCTAAAGATTCAAGCTCTCGCGCACGTCATTCAGTACCCGCCTAGGCGTCATCGAGGTAGGACGCGTGTCGTTTTCTCCAGCAAAATTCTCCCCGACGATTACGAGCTAGAAATATTTATAAACAGAATTATTATTAGCAGAATGGTGACACTGCAACATTAATGGTTATCCGCTGGCGTGAATCTTCCATCAGGCGAGTGTCTTGTACGTCATTTCAAACCATGCCAAATAAAAAAAATACTTTCTCGATGGCATTGTTTTCACGCGCCACAGTATAAAAAGTACAGTATGGTCACGCCCCAATTACTAACTGTGGGTGTCGTAAGAGGCAACTAAGGGAAAATACCGGAAAGTGAGCAGCAGTGCCCTCTAAGAAGCTACCTCCCTCCAGTAAAAAATCTGTCGCCAAGCACTTAACGGTATGTGCCGCTATGAGTCCTCCAGAACCAGTAATTTTGCATGGTGGTAGGGTATTTTGCGAATGCCCGCCTGGCTAGCTACTACCCTCAAGTAGAAAATCTGTCGCCAAGCACTTAAAGGTATGTGCCGCTATGAGTCCTCTAGAGCTAGTAATTTGGCATGGTGATAGGGCATTTTGCGAATATCCGCCTGGCTAGCTACCACTATGTGTCAAGTAGAAAATCTGTCGCCAAGCACTAAACGCTATGTGCCGCTATGTGTCCTCTAGAACCAGTTATTTGGCATGGTGGTAGGGCATTTTGCAAATACCCGCCTGGCTTCCTACCACTATGTGTCAAGTAGAAAATCTGTCGCCTAGCACTTAACGCTATGTGCCGCTATGTATCCTTGAGAACTAGTACTTGTGCATGGTGGTAGGGCAATTTGCGATTACCAGCCTGGCTAGCTACCTCCCTCAAGTAAAAAATCTGTCGCCAAGCACTTAACGGTATGTGCCGCTATGCGTCCTCTAGAACTAGTAATTTGCATGGTGGTAGGGCATTTTGAGATAACCCGCCTGGCTAGCTACCTACCTCAAGTAAAAAATCTGTCGCCAAGCACTTAACGCTATGTGCCGCTATGTATCCTTGAGAACCAGTAATTTTGCATGGTAGTAGGGCATTTTTTAAATACCCGCCTGGCTTGCTACCACGATCTGTCAAGTAGAAAATCTGTCGCCAAGCACTTAACGGTATGTGCCGCTATGAGTCCTCTAGAACCAATAATTTTGCATGGTGGTAGGGCATTTTGCAAATACCCGCCTGGCTTCCTACCACTATGTGTCAAGTAGAAAATCTGTCGCCAAGCACTTAACGGTATGTGCCGCTATGAGTCCTCCAGAACCAGTAATTTTGCATGGTGGTAGAGCAATTTGCGATTACCAGCCTGGCTAGCTACCTCCCTCAAGTAAAAAATCTGTCGCCAAGCACTTAACGGTATGTGCCGCTATGAGTCCTCTAGAACTAGTAATTTGCATGGTGGTAGGGCATTTTGCGAATATCCGCCTGGCTAGCTACCTCCCTCAAGTAAAAAATCTGTCGCCAAGCACTTAACGGTATGTGCCGCTATGCGTCCTCTAGAACTAGTTATTTGCATGGTGGTAGGGCATTTTGAGAAAACCCGCCTGGCTAGCTACCTCCCTCAAGTAAAAAATCTGTCGCCAAGCACTTAACGGTATGTGCCGCTATGAGTCCTCTAGAACTAGTAATTTGCATGGTGGTAGGGCATTTTGCGAATATCCGCCTGGCTAGCTACCTCCCTCAAGTAAAAAATCTGTCGCCAAGCACTTAACGCTATGTGCCGCTATGTATCCTTGAGAACCAGTAATTTTGCATGGTAGTAGGGCATTTTTTAAATACCCGCCTGGCTTGCTACCACGATCTGTCAAGTAGAAAATCTGTCGCCAAGCACTTAACGGTATGTGCCGCTATGAGTCCTCTAGAACCAATAATTTTGCATGGTGGTAGGGCATTTTGCAAATACCCGCCTGGCTTCCTACCACTATGTGTCAAGTAGAAAATCTGTCGCCAAGCACTTAACGGTATGTGCCGCTATGAGTCCTCCAGAACCAGTAATTTTGCATGGTGGTAGAGCAATTTGCGATTACCAGCCTGGCTAGCTACCTCCCTCAAGTAAAAAATCTGTCGCCAAGCACTTAACGGTATGTGCCACTATGAGTCCTCCAGAACCAGTAATTTTGCATGGTGGTAGGGTATTTTGCGAATGCCCGCCTGGCTAGCTACTACCCTCAAGTAGAAAATCTGTCGCCAAGCACTTAAAGGTATGTGCCGCTATGAGTCCTCTAGAGCTAGTAATTTGGCATGGTGGTAGGGCATTTTGCGAATATCCGCCTGGCTAGCTACCACTATGTGTCAAGTAGAAAATCTGTCGCCAAGCACTTAACGCTATGTGCCGCTATGTGTCCTCTAGAACCAGTTATTTGGCATGGTGGTAGGGCATTTTGTAAATACCCGCCTGGCTTGCTACCACGTTGTGTCAAGTAGAAAATCTGTCGCCAAGCACTTAACGCTATGTGCCGCTATGTATCCTTGAGAACTAGTACTTGTGCGTGGTGGTAGGGCAATTTGCGATTACCAGCCTGGCTAGCTACCTCCCTCAAGTAAAAAATCTGTCGCCAAGCACTTAACGGTATGTGCCGCTATGAGTCCTCTAGAACTAGTAATTTGCATGGTGGTAGGGCATTTTGAGAAAACCCGCCTGGCTAGCTACCTACCTCAAGTAAAAAATCTGTCGCCAAGCACTTAACGGTATGTGCCGCTATGAGTCCTCTAGAACCAATAATTTTGCATGGTGGTAGGGCATTTTGCAAATACCCGCCTGGCTTCCTACCACTATGTGTCAAGTAGAAAATCTGTCGCCAAGCACTTAACGGTATGTGCCGCTATTATTCCTCCAGAACCAGTAATTTTGCATGGTGGTAGAGCAATTTGCGATTACCAGCCCGGCTAGCTACCTCCCTCAAGTAAAAAATCTGTCGCCAAGCACTTAACGGTATGTGCCGCTATGAGTCCTCTAGAACTAGTAATTTGCATGGTGGTAGGGCATTTTGAGAAAACCCGCCTGGCTAGCTACCTCCCTCGAGTAAAAAATCTGTCGCCAAGCACTTAACGCTATGTGCCGCTATGTGTCCTCTAGAACCAGTTATTTGGCATGGTGGTAGGGCATTTTGTAAATACCCGCCTGGCTTGCTACCACGTTGTGTCAAGTAGAAAATCTGTCGACAAGCACTTAACGCTATGTGCCGCTATGTATCCTTGAGAACTAGTAGTTGTGCATGGTGGTAGGGCAATTTGCGATTACCAGCCTGGCTAGCTACCTCCCTCAAGTAAAAAATCTGTCGCCAAGCACTTAACGGTATGTGCCGCTATGAGTCCTCTAGAACTAGTAATTTGCATGGTGGTAGGGCATTTTGAGAAAACCCGCCTGGCTAGCTACCTCCCTCAAGTAAGAAATCTGTCGCCAAGCGCTTAACGCTATGTGCCGCTATGTATCCTTGAGAACCAGTAATTTTGCATGGTGGTAGGGCATTTTATAAATACCCGCCTGGCTTGCTACCACGATGTGTCAAGTAGAAAATCTGTCGCCAAGCACTTAACGGTATGTATTTTAATAGTAATAGTTAAAGGTTATGAACTGTGTTAGTTGCACTATAAGGGAATAGTCACAAGAATATTATAATTGAGTACTGGATTTAGTAGCAGATACCTAAAGTAGATCAACTGTTTTAGTTACACTATGACGCTGATAGCGTGCGGCTGGGGACATCGACCTGACGAGCGCTGTGCATCTAAAGCGCAGCGCCGCGTAGTGTCCATAGCCTGCAACTCTCGCACGCTAAATTTGCCTACTGTGCAAGTACAAGATGGCCTTAAAAAAATACTTTTTTATGGTTGATAGGTTAGCCTTTGACCACTAAATCATCTGATGGTAAGTGATGATGTGGTCGAAGATGTTGTGCTGGCTAACCTAGCATTCCTGGCTCTCAAGGACAGCTGCCGGAACACACCGTTAGATGCTTGGCGAAAGATTTTCTACCTGAGGATGGTAGCTAGCCAGGCGAGCATTCGCAAAATGCCCTACCACCATGCTATAACGACTGTCATCCTAAGACGAAAACCGGGACCGACGGCTTCAGGGTGAACTGGCCAGCCCGTTCTCCATACAAACGTGGTAGGGTGATCACTCCCTTATTTGAGAATTAAGGTCCAAAACAAAGCATAATACCGATTGATCTCGTCATTACCTAGACTTGTATGATGCCGAAATTTTAATATGAAAATTAACTTGAGAGTTATGAGCTTCGAAACATTTTCATATAACATTTTCGATGCTAATAACTTTCAACTTTTAATCGGTAGGTATTATGCGTAATTCTGGACCTAAAATCTCCTATAAAGGGAGTGATCACCCTACGGCGTTTGTATGGAGAAGCGACCGGCAAGTTCATCCTTAACGTGCCCTCGAAGCACGGAAGCGCTCAGTAGTAATGTCACTAGCGGTCACCCATCCAACTCATGACCGCGCGCGACGTTGCTTACCCTTGCTGATCGGCCAAGAACAGTTCAGCAAACTTCGCTACGAGCGCTTTTTATGTTAGTAGTACAATTTGATAGCTCGTGTCATATAAACCCGTTATCTTAGGGTGCGTACCATTTGGAGTGAAATTCGCCAAAAACGATAAAAACGCTCAAACTCCCAAAAAGTTGTTCCACTTGGGTCTTGGCTTTATTTTCGCCATAAACGCTATGAAGCTACTGGAACAGTTTGAATTACCTACATCAAATGTCAAAAGTGACAAAAGTGGTAAATTTTAGTGCCAGTCTTAGCGTTCTCATCCCAAATGGAACAGGGGAAAACAGTTACAAACGATCACAGTGATCACAACCATAGACGCAGAATGTGGTCAAAATTATCAAAAATAACGAAATTGGCGTCAAATGGAATACGCCCTTAGTCATCGTTTCACTGCACTGCCAGGTGCTGCATACTATATAACATAGTTCCCTGCATATTTCAAACTGTTACCATAACGACGGGTGTCGATATTGAAACCAGCTTTATTCAGAACACGTCTCTTAGTTGATAAAGAGTGGATGCAGCTTCATGTCATTCGCTGAAAAGAATAATATATTAGTTTTATGAAGTTACATATTTGCTAACAATTCATTATAATGTATTATTTATCAAAAATAAATTAAAGTGTTTAGAATTCCGGTTTTTGAACATATTTGATCACAAATGAAAGGCTTATTACTAGTAGGTAGGTAAATACTTTAAATGATGAATACCCTGGATACATTTAGATATTTATTAATCGTTCCTTTTCTTTTTATAATAATAATTGACGAGACGAATAAAACCGAACTCACACTTTTCGGTCCGTCCCGATACTTAATAAGAATCCAACTATCTGGAGCAGAATTCATTACTAGCGACCCGCCCCGGCTTCGCACGGCTATTCAACATAAATTATAAATTGAAACACATAAAATGTAGTTAATGTCACATAACTGTAATATTACTGTTATTTTTTGAAGCGCTCGTAGCGTAGTTTACTTAGCTGTTCTCAACCGATCAGCAAAGTTAAGCAACGTCGCTCGCGTTCATGAGTTGGATAGGTGACCGCTAATGACATTACTACTGAGCGTGCACGTGCTTCGGAGGGCACGTTAAACCGTCGGTCCCGGTTGTCGTCTTAGGATGGCAGTCGTTATAGCATGGTGGTAGGGCATTTTGCGAATGCCCGCCTGGCTAGCTACCACACCCTCAAGTAGAAAGTCTGTCGCCAAGCACCTAACGGTGTGTTCCGGCAGCTGTCCTTGAGAGCCAGTACTTCTAGGTTAGCCTGAACAACATCTTCGACCACATCATCACTTACCATCAGGTGAGATAGTGGTCAAAGGCTAACCTGCAAGGCATATACAAAAAAAAAAAAAACGAGATTCTGGAAGGTTTATTTCATTAAGGATTTTTTTCGCCCTTTCGTCACTCAGTCCAGAGCCCCAGCACCAGTGCATTCGCAACTCTTTGTTTTCGCAAATACCGTTAATTTTTGCTTAGTTTGTATCTGTTGATAATAAAATGTTGGAAACGGAATTATTACTTACATATTATGTGTACTTAATATATGTGAATACTATTTTACAAATTATAGGAGCATAACATTTTTATGCCCCGGGCGGGAATCGAACCTGCATCTCCCGATTTCGGGCTGTATGCCTACACCAGTCGGCCACCTGGGTACGCTCTTTCGAGCAGAAATTTCGTGCTCCAATTTTATTACCGTCCCCTCTGACGGTTCAATAATACAATTGGAGCACGAAATTTCGGCTCAAGGACGCGGGTTCGAATCCTGCCCGAGGCATAACATTATGTACTCCAATAATTTGTAAAATATGATTTTCGCTTAGCACACAATAGTGCTTGTAATCATATTAAGATATATGAATACAACAGTAAAATCATTAATTATTCCTAAAAATGTACTTTACAAATTAATCCTTGTTCATATCAGACGCTCTCTCACACAGCAGCGCCGTGCGCTAGCTGGTTCACGACTCGAATGAAAATCAAAAATTGGCCAAACTGTTAGGTGTTCGGCGGCAACCCGAATCCAATTCCACCCGTGCGAATAAAAATCTGGCCTCGAAATATAAGTCCGCTCTTAGAGATGGCGTCATGCCTGACCATTATTATTACAAAGCCTGCGTTTTGCGTGATACTGCACTGTACTCAACACTCCGAGAAAATAGTTTCTATGTATCTCTAAATATGAGTACAAGCACTATCGCGTGCTAAGCGAAAATATATTGAACAAATTTAAAGGTTTAGGCATCTGACGCGATATCGGAGGACGCGGGTTCGATTCCCGCCTTGGACATAAAATGATGTACTCCATTAATTTGTTAAATATATTTTTTATGTATCCCTAGCCTAGTATTTTCACTTGTCATACTGCCCTTCACGCCTAAATACAGTAGAATCTGCACACTACAGCTTCGAAGTTTTTTTTTTATGCTATTGTGACAGAACAATCTCGAGGTCCACCTGATGTTAAGCGGTCTAACCTCTGCGTATAACAAATGCATTTCATTACAAATCACGAATTGCACTGCGCCCGTTACCTTGAGACATAGTTGTTAAGTCTCATTGGGCGTGTAAATTCACTGGCTCTCAAGGACTGCGGCCGGAACGACAGATTTTCTACTTGAGGTTGGTAGCTAGCCAGGCGGATAATCGCAAAATATCCTTCCACCATGCAGTGAAGCTCAAGCCGGCGGTGGGGATCGAACCAGGGACTGCGGCGCGGCAGTCCATAGCTATTGCCGCTCGGCCATCATTGCTTTAAAAGTGGATTATTTTTCACAGTGGCTGACTGAAACGGACTCTTTCTGAAGACCACCTGGTAGAAGTTGTAACAAAGTTGGCTGATATCACAAACTGTAAAGGGTAGCGATATTGAAACCAGTTGCATTCAGCGCACGTCCTCCAGTTGATAAACGGTGGATGCCATTTCATGTCAGCGGTGAGAACTATCGGAGTTATACGGGATCGATTCTCGTTGTTTGATCTAGATTGTACTCTTAAAGCAAGTACCTTATAACAAAGTCCTTGACATCACTTGCGTTGTGTGTTTTTGCACTTTAACCCTTTTTTTATCTCCCCTATAGAACGCCACAAAGCACGGCTACTAGCCGCTTGTAGCCATTGGCTACCCGCGACTTTAACGATGTCGTTAGTCCACCTGGTGGGGGGACAACCAATTCTATTAAAAATAGTTAGAGTGTTTGAGTAATCACTTTGATTTAAATAAATAAATTTAAACAACTTACCGATCACCGACACTTCACTAGCTCATCGGTAAGTCTTCACGTTTCACTAAGCTTTAAAAAATATGTTAGATATCGATTATATAATTTAACTGTTAACATAATATACAAGATCAAACCACAAAACAAAGCACGGTTATAAAATTTACGCCACGTAGGGTCAGTACAATACTTTTTTTCTAATAAAAACGATGAAATCTGACGCCAACTCTCTGTAAAAATATATATCTTTGTCAGATGTCAAGATATGCAAGCCCATAAACATAAAGTTTGACCCTGTTGGCTTGAATCCAAGATGCATCAGGCAGAGGTAGCCAGACATCCAAAACACGTACATAAAATCCGGCAGTTTTAGCATTGGTTAGTTAAACAATTACTTCAGCAGATCTCAGAAGTTACCAGACATAGTTGTTCAGTTATGCAATTTGCCTGAATAAAACACAAACAGTTTGGAAAGAGCAACTTCCATATCTCCAAGAGAACTTAATTTAAATTGCTCGCCGTTGAACAGCCAACAAGAGAGTCCAAGAACCCAGCGAAGCCACTTAATTACGTTTTTACTCATTACGGAGATGGTTAAATAGCAAACTAAAATAAATACTATTAAGCATAATGTTCTGAAGAGAAATGCCTCCAACATCATTAGACTGGAAAAACCAACAAAATAAATATAAATGTTTGTACATTAATGAAATCGTAGTAGACTATAAAATTGTTATTTAGATTTCTATAACTAAAAAGCATATAGAATAATGTTTTTATTATATTAAAAGCATATAGAAATATGTTATATTAGCCGGTTTTTGCGTATGACACGAGCTTTCAACTAAAATTCATATCAGTATTTTTAGGGTTCCGTAGTCCTGACAAGGAACCCTTATAGTTTCGTCATGTCCGTCTGTCCGAGGTTTTGCTAAGAGACCGTTAGAGCTAGAAAGCTGTTATTTTGTAGATGCATGCGATTTACCTTATTCACTAACACCTACAACTGCACGATGCTAATCAAAATATACGGAACCAAACTCAAACACCTCCACTGCATAATGGAAATCACTGTGTCCCGCACACGTCGCGATGCTGACACACAGTTACGTACGTGTAACATGGTCTTATAGATGTCTGAAGTTGAAGTGCACTAACCATTAAAATGACGTTCAAAATTGTGCAATTTATTTAGACTTAAGAAGGATTTAAAAAGTAGGAAGCTTACCAAACAACCGCGAAAATTGATTTAAAAAATAATGAGGTTTATTTTTAACACTAGCAGTAATAATTTAATAGTATGCAAAAGACGGTACAGTGAAGATACAAATCTGAGCAATGATTAAGCATTGCTATCCAATGAGGCAATGTGGCCATCATACTGAGCATTCTGCGTGATCATTTGAACTGCTTGTGGGCTTGAAATGACCTTAAGATGGCCTAGCTAGATGCTTTTTTTGTAGTAACTGTAGTGTTGTGTATAGTTTTTAATTTTTCGTAAATAGAAGCAAACCGCAGGTAAAAAGAAAATGAGCTCACATTTCATTGTCCAAGTTCAATTTATTATTTTAGATTGTAGTGAACCGTTACCTAGTATTAATGTAAAAATACTGTGTCATAATTATGTGTTCATTTACTCACTTTATTTTTGAGGTGCAAGTGACGTAAATTTAACGTGAAATCGTTTGTATCATTTTACAGATGAAACACTTAAATAGTAAGCCAGGTTTATTTTACCGACTTTACCAAAAAAGGAAGAGGTACTCAATTGTTCTGTATTTTTTTTAAATATTTGCTACCTCAAAACTTTTGACTGGATGAACCGATTTTAATGATTATTTTTTTATTTGAAAGCTAATGCTTAGCGTGTGGCCCCATTTAAATTTCATCAAAATCGGTGAAGCCGTTTTTGAGTTACACTCCAATAATTAAAAAGTATTTTCCTATCTTGATGATATAGATGATTTTGATGAGATTGATGATCATTGACAGTGAATGACAATCGATCCCTTAAGTAGCACTATAAAGGGTGAACATTTTTTTTAACCGAAAAATGGAAGCGATTTCAACACCCAAATGTGTAAAATAACTTGTCGAAGTTGCTACCATGCGCACAATATTGAGTTAGTTACTTTTGAACCATCATGGTACCGACTTCAATAAGTTGTTTCACACATTTGAAGTCGGTTCCATTTTTTTATAAAATTCTTTTTACTAACCTGATTATATGAGTGGTATTTTCTGGAGCGCAATATAACTAAATTTTCACGCAGGCGAGATCGTGGGAAGATGCAACTTACAACAACACACTAAAATTTAATACTCTTATTCTTATTACGACACTGTACATGTATGCTGTTTTATATGCACAACGTCTACGCTTCGTAGACTTCTACGCTGCATAGGTTCGATGTTATGCTACGAAATAAATTTCGTTTGCCTACGTCGCTGAAAGCTACTAGCTTCATTCTGCTATTAATATTAAATCTTACACAAATTAACAATTTCCTGTACGTTTTGTAGTTCTTTTAGAAAATATGTTATTTTTTAGAAATAAACATTAATATAATACTGTAAATCGAAAAAGACATAAATCATAAAAGAAATAGAATGTAGGACCAAACGTCACATGGACTCGATATCTGTCAAGTTCAGTTATCTCTGGTCAAGATTTATCCATTGATAGTTTAAATAAGTTGGCATCGTCAGGACCACTATGTCCTAGTTATGAATGAAATTCTATTGTTATCATTATCGCTACCGATGCCAAGACCTCGCGAGAATTGCCCTCCTGTATAGTTTCCGGCATATAAACATAAATAAAAAAGGTATAATTTGTGGTTAACGATGTTGGTACATAATATACTAGCTATATTCCTAAAAGTATACTTATGTAATAATTTATTCTGCACTGTTTGTTGACTCTAAAATAAATAAATTTAAAAAAATAACATGGATTTTGCTCCAAGATAGTATGTAACCTGACTGTATGTTCCAGCAGCTTTTTGTGAGATCCACTACCTTTAAGGTTAAACCTGATTACCATCGTCGACCACACCATTACTTAACATTAGGTGAGTTTTTTTTATGGACAGCCTTTCATCACTTTCTCATCTGATGTTAAGTGATGATGTTGTTCAAGTTATCCTAGAATTACCAGTAATTCCAATTCTAATAGCCAGCTATTAAGAACAGCTACCGGAACACACGGTTAGGTGCTTGGTGATAGATTTTGTGCTTGAGGTTAGTAGCTAGGCAGGCAAAATGGCCTACCACCACGCAAATGATGATGTTAAACTGTAAGCGGTCAGAATAATTGAAATAAAAAAAAATTGTTGCAGTTATCTTGATTCTTGAATCTTGGTCAGAGGAAACTATTCTGTCTGCTTCAATAAGTGATTTTGAAATATAGTACCAAAATATATAACACTATCGGCCCGCCCCTTTTATTACTAGGTTTTGCACGGGTATAAATACCCGTACAAAAATCATTAATTGAAACACATAAAAACTAGTTATTGTGACATAACTGTAATAGCTAGGCATATAGTATTCCGGATTTTTTTGTAGATATTAATGCCCTCTATAAAATTGTAGTACGTCACTTTGCTCTATTGTCAACAATTTCCGCAGCGCATGCGATATAACGTTGTTTTTCACACTTTGGGTTATATTAACAAAGTTTTCATACGGATCCCTAAGTTTTGAAAATATTATATAGCCTATTTTCATAAATAGGAGGATTCTAAAAGTGAAAGAACTATTGAAATAAGTCTAGTAGTTTTCAAGTTCATTCGTTACATACTAAAATGTTAAAATACAAATATTTCCTCTTTATGTTATTAGTATAGATATAGATATACATACACATCCATGTCTTTTTTTTTTGAGGCGTTGACGTAGAATGTTACCTTTACTTTGTATACCTTTGAGGCGGTATAGATAGATAGATAACACTTTATTGACATATTAGTTCGTATAGAAAAGGACCTTATAAAAAGTAAAAAAAAATTTGGTTCGGCTGTTTCAGATGCATCGCACGACCTCAATCACCGGCACCGATTTACAAGTGCAGACTGCAGGCGCCCCAGAAAAATAATTACAAATTTGAGAAATTCCAATATTGGTAAATAATAAAAATTGACACTATACTTATTATAACTAACGGGATATTTACCGTTTATTGGTTATGACCTCTCGATATTTCGGCACTGTTGCAAGCGCCATGATCACGAGTTAACTGAAGTCTATGCGAGTGGATGGTAGGCACTAAGAGCAGACGAACCGGTCTACCCTCTTCCTTGTACGTAGTACGTTTTAAAAACTCATATAATAAAAGTTGATTTTTAAAACTTGAGTATAATACACTATTGTCACAAAATTTCGTTTAAGGCAATCATTTCCTTCACTTTCAAAAAAAATTGCTGAAAAAAACACTATTTTTCGGCTTCTAAAGCAGACTACTGCCTTAAAAATTACAAATTTATAACTAAGAGTAGGTGTGACAATGGGCAGTCTTACCGCTGAGCGATCTCTTCCAGACAACCATAAGCTATATAGACTTCAGAAATTGATATATATATTATATTTATACCATTACCTGTTCCTAAGATAAAGTCTACATGGACGGAATGGACAGGCAGTTTACAAAGTGATACTATGTAATGTTTTACGATATCGCTTAGAAAAAAGATAATGGGTTGTAAGCTTTACTGATCACTACGTGTTATGTGTAGTTACATAATCATATCTAAAAACATAGATCATGCTCAAACTGTTAGTAGGTAGTAATTACCAAGACTGTTATGTTCGGCTTCATCAACCCACTTAGCTATAAGTACCTCTTTATAAGTGATCGCCTACTTATGTCAGACTAATTAAGATCTATTAGCTCAGGTTCTCCTATCACATTATTATAGCTACATATATGTATAGAAAAGCTAAACTAACTTTAGCTAAATTCAAGTCGAGGCTGATGAACCAATCAGGATTTCTGACGTTCTTGTAAGCATGAACAAGGGATAATTAATGGACTCAGGCGTTACTTTGCGGAAATACATATTAAATAACAACAAATATCTTTAAAAATATTAAGAAAATACTAATTAAATATTTTAGAAAAATACTTTAAAATACAAAAATATATTGAAAAAGTGTAGGTATGGAGAATTCCACCTGCGAGCCACTTGTTTGGCATGGCTAAATTCCATCATAAGGTTTATCATCAACGCGTGTTGATAAAGCCCATATAAAAATAAAAAATGACCCTTATTACGATATAATAGGTAAAATAATAATGTTCACATGGACACCATAGAAGAATTTTTAAGTCTTTCGTATTGTTAAAATATCAAGTTTATTTATCAACTGATATGTAGTATCAAATAAATATTACGCAGATCTATTTTTAAACGACGAAGAAAAAGTTTATAAATATTTTGTTTAAATTTGCTTAATTTATTAGTAATATAATCAAGGTTCAATTTGAAATATTGTCTCACATGAAGCGCTCGTAGCAAAGTTCGCTTATCTGTTCTATGGGCAAAGTTAAGCAACGTCCGCCGCGGTCATGAATTGGATGGGTGACCACAAGTGACATTACTACCACATGAACAAAGAACCGTATATTTATTCATGTGTTACTACTGAGTGTTTCCGTGCTTCGGAGGGCACGTTAAACCGTCGGTCCGGCAGCTGTCTTTGAGACCCAGTAATTCTAGTTTAGCCTGAACAACATCTTCGACCACATCATCACTTACAATTAGGTGAGATAGTGGTTAAAGGCTAACCTATTAGGCATAAAAAAACATGCTTATACTGGAAAATATTTCTCACTACATGCCCGCAATATAAAACCCCTACTAATTACCTGAACAACGTCGTCGGTTAAATTCCGTTGAATGCGGCTCACAATGCGATTGCAAAGCTTCGTCTTTCCGATCACGTATCGCCCCCGTCACGAAGGCTTGGAGAGAGGGTGGAAAGGAATCCCCCTTCAATTATAGATCGGTATTAATGCCATGTGTTTCATATTATTTGAGAGGACTTAGTCACCTTTGATTATTATGATAATAAAAATGGCTACAGCGGTGCTTTTGTAGTAATTGCTGATAGACATAGCCTATGGCTACTGGCTCACCAGTCCTGTTGATATAAGGTTACGTTGTCAAAGTTTTTTTTTTTTTTTTTTATGTTATTGTGACGAAACAAGCCCGATGCCCACTTGATGTTAAGTGGACTAACCTCTGCCTATAACAGACGAATTTCGTCAACGACGAATTGCACTGTGCCCGTCACACTGAGACGTCCAGTTGTTAGGTCTCATTAGCCTGTAATTTTTCTGGCTCTCAAGGAATGCTGCCGGAACACACCGTTAGGTGCTTGGCGACAGATTTTCTACTTGAGGGTGGTCGCTAGCCAGGCGGGCATTTGCAAAATGCCCTTCCACCATGCGAAAAGCATTAAATGGGAATTGACTTTAATATACAGCTGCCAGAACATACTGTTTCGTATTTGGTAACAAGTTTCTACTAAAATGTGATAATTATCTAGGCGAGTATTTACATGGTACAAGCGATAATGGCCGGGCAGTAATAGCTAGGACTGCCGTGCCGCAGGTTTGATCCCCGCCGCCGGCTTGAGCTTCACTGCATGGTGGAAGGGCATTTTGTGGATGCATGGCTATCTTCCACCCTCAAATAGAAAATCTGTCGCCAAGCACCTAACAGTGTGTTCCGGCAGAAGTCCTTGAGAGCGAGTAAAATTACAGGCATATGAAACTTAACAACTGCCTCGGTGTGGCTTAGTGTGACGGGCGCAGTGCTATTCGTCACTTGTGATGAAATGCATCTGTTTTAGTCAGAGAAAAAAAGGTTTTGCACAAGTTCGCCTCATTTTATCGATTGCTGTAGTTCCATCATTCTTTTGCAATAACGTTAATCATATACCTATTTTTCGCAGAACAATTCCTCAATAACTTCTTGCTGTCTCCATTAATGGGGACAGACAATGGGGACAACGGGAAGACAAATAATGTCGTCTCGCTGTCCCCATCAATGGGCCAGGCCAATGGGGACAACGGGAAGAAAAAAAGCTATCGTCTCGTTGTCCCTATCAATGGGGATAAGTCAATGGGGACAGCGGGAACACACCTCAATGTATAGATCCTTCGAACATATCTTCATTAAAAAACAGGAGTTTGAACTAAGGTTCATCAAACAAAACCCCCTGTCCAGCTGTCTATAGATCTGCTATGGCATCAAATTAGCTTTATACAAACACTAGCGGCCCACCTGATCTTCGGCTATTACGTCTACTCATTACCAATACAGACCAATCAGCATATTTTAGTAGTGTACATATGGTGACTGAGTCTGTTAATTTACCAAAACAAATAGTTCAATAAATAGCTAATGTATAAACCTAATTTATTTGCTTCATCAGTAATTAAATTTTTTATAAATTTTGTATCAATTCAACGCCTTTAATGGCGAGACAAACAAATGTAAGACCGTAACCTTGGTACGAACTACTAATGTTCGATGAAAATTACTTCGGAATACCGATGTTTCATGGAATTACTCTGCGAAAAAATATCTATACGGTAAACGTTAGTGCGATAGAATGTAAGAACTACGTACTATCGATCGAGATAATCGTACTGCGACGAAATTTAGTGCGAGTGGGAAAATATTTGTGGGGCTTCACCGGCTGCTGTCGCGACACGTACGTTTTACTCTGTTTGTTAGAGCGTTGTTGGGGTTTTCAAATACCTATCGCTTCTACTAAATATAGCACATAATAACATGACCGTAACTTATACTAGTTGTTCGGACTAACATTCGTCGCAATACAATATTGTCGATCAACGGTGTGTAGCACTAACATATTTTCTTATTAATATTCATCGCATACATATTCTTTTGCAGAGTAATTTCTCGAAGATATTTTGAACTTCATCGTACATTTGAAGTTCAAACCAAGGTTAGGGACTGAGTAACTGTTTACCAACAGGTTTTGTTGCCACAGATACCATTTATTAATTCAAAATTCCACGATTATTATTCTATTTTTGAACATTTATTCGTAGTATTAATATTTAATATGGTTATTATAATTGAAGGGTAAACTGAAAATTACATTTACAAAAATTACTTAATATTGAAGTAGCGAAGTTTACTTAGCTGTTCTCAACCGATAAGCAAATTTAAGCAAGGTCGCGCGCTGTCTTGAGTTGCATGGGTGACCGCTAGTGACATTACTACTGAGCGCTTCCGTGCTTCGGAGGGCACGTTAAGCCGTCGGTCCCGGTTGTTGTCTTAGGATGGCAGTCGTTATAGCATGGTGGTAGGGCATTTTGCGAATGCCCGCCTGGCTAGCTACCACCCTCAAGTAGAAAATCTGTCGCCAAGCACCTAACGGTGTGTTCCGGCAGCCGTCCTTGAGAGCCAGTACTTCTAGGTTAGCCGGAACAACATATTCGACCACATCATCACTTACCATCAGGTGAGATAGTGGTCAAAGGCTAACCAATGGAGCATAAAAAAAAAAATACAACCGTAACGTAACAGTGGGTATAGTTGACATTGAGGTAATAGTTGACACTTTCAACTTTGAAGACATTATAATGACAGTTTTTTCATAGAAAAGACCACATGAATGCATCCTATTGATAGGAAATATATCCAGACACATTATTTTTTTATTTTTGCAAAATTGGTTCAGCCATTTTGTAATAGCGTGTGTTTAACTGCGCGCGTGTCCGTGAATTATATTTTTTTTAATATATCTAACAGAATTTAAAGAGGTGAGTAAATTTACATCTATTCAAATTTTTTCATTGCTTTTCCTGATATCCACATAGGTGATGTATAATGTTGTTATTAGTTCACTGCTTATTATCCGAACTCCACTCCTAACCTCGTGTGTGTAATGGCGCCAATTATTTCGTGTGTGTCAATTACTACTTACGCCTTTTTCAATGTTGACCAGTAATTGACATCCCTGTCAAGTACTGATTTTTTAGGTGTAAATTAAGTTTGCATTATGTCAGTGATCAGTGTAAGGTGACAATCATTTCTGTATATAATGAGTATAGTTCTTATAACTAGAACCAATACTTGACAGGGATGTCAACTACACATGCATACAGTGTCAAGTACTAAGTACATATATTTTTTATTCCTTTGGAAAATAATCAAGAGCACCACATTTAAATCTTAAAAACAGTACTGAATTTTTTGTGTCAGACTGCTTGTAATTTTTAATACTTTAAATGATGTCGGATTTTTATAGTCTGCAATAAATATGATTTATGAATTGTAACTAAATACTGTTTTATTAGATTAGCTAGACTGATATTTATAAGTGTAAAGTATGATTATGATAATAATGAGATACTCTTTGTTGATGGTTTAAATTAATAATCCCTTATTCAAATATTCCGTAGCTCGCGGGGCGGAAACCGTCTCATGGGGAGCCGCTTTGCTATGTTGAATGTAAGAGGTGGAATGGACACTATGAAGTATGCCAGACGATAGATGCAAAGATTTGAAGCGCTCGTAGCGAAGTTTAGTTAGCTGTTCTTAACCGATCAGCAAAGTTAAGCAACGTCGCCCGCGGTCAGGAGTTAGATGGGTGACCGCTAGTGACATTACTACTGAGCGCTTCCGTGCTTTGGAGGGCACGTTAAGCCGTCGGTCCCGGTTGTTGTCTAAGGATGGCAGTCGTTATAGCATGGTGGTAGGGCATTTTGCGAATGCCCGCCTGGCTAGCTACCACTCTCAAGTAGAAAATCTGTCGCCAAGCACCTAACGTTAGCCTAAGGTTAGCCTGAACAAAATCTTCGACCACATCATCACTTACCATCAGGTGAGATAGTGGTCAAAGGCTAACCTATCAGGAAAAATAAATAAATAAAATAAATGTTGTATTTTAAAAACTATAGCTCGCATCGTGTTAAAAAAACCCGCAAAACGATCGGAAATAGCGGCCCGCGTGTAATGATGCGTAGAACTTTTGAAAAATTTAGAGAATGAAATGAATACAAACAAAAAAAAATTGATCAAGTATGAATGCGTAAGCCCAAGACTTCTCTGGGTGTGGCTTAAAGTTGGGTTTACTCGATGTTTTGGGGCGGGTGTCTATGCGCCGACGGACATGGGTTCGTGAAGGTCCGCAAAAGCACAAAAAGAAAGAAAGGGGTTTTGGGACAGTATGCACAATACTTTAAAAATGTGTAAAGATAATGAAAGGATTGTATTGATGGGGGGAAGAAAGCGAAATGGATATGAATGGGTTCCTGTTGCTTTTGGAGATGATCGAGTGAATGAGAATGGACTAAGTTTGCTTGATTTGTGTCTGGAATAGAGTATTTGCGTCACAAACACAATGTTTGACCACAAAAAGATCCATTTGTTTACAAGGGAAGGTGAATCAAGAGGTATGATTGACTTTATTATTGTGGATGAAAAACTGCGGACGAAAGTATTGGATACTCGGGCGTACCGCGGAGTTGGCATCGATACATACCACTACCTGGTGGTGAGCCGTGTAAGTGGTCTTTTCAACCGATGGCGACACCGAGCGCGTGCATCTACACTACAAGTGTGAACTGTTTGGAACGAGTGAATGTTAAAAAATTGCAAGAGAAAGATGTTAAAAATGATTATGTTAATAAGTTGCACGAAAGGCATGATTTGGTTTAGAAGAGATAAGTGAAATTAAAGAAATGTGGATAAAATTGAAGCAAGGGATGGTAGACGTTGCCATCAATGTGTGCGGAACTTTTAAAAAGAGAAAAGGAAAAATGCTAAAGAATACGTGGATGGATCAAGATGTACAAAAGGCTGTGGATGAAAACAAAATAACATGGTTGGATTCGTTAGCCACAAAAGCTAAACAAAATGCATAAATAGCAACAAACATGATGTTACGTGTAGCAAGAAAGGATTATAAGAGATTAAAAAATATAGTTAAAGAAGTTGTAAGCAGAAAGAAAGATGAGCGAAAGGATTTCTGAAGATTTCCAGTCAAATGTAAAGTTTTTCTGGAAATTCATAAGAACAGCTCGAGGAAACCATGACCTGAGATCGTCAAATCAGAAGTCATGATGGAAGCATTATAAAAGGAGAAGAATATGTGTTGAAAAGATGGAAAGAGTATTTTGAAAGTTTATTTGAAAGAGAGGGAACACTGGACTAGGTTTCAGGAACCTACATGTACACATACAAGCAATGATGAAAACGAAATAAGCATGTAAGAGATTTTGAAAGCGTTAAAGAGTATGAAATTAGGTAAGAATCCAGGATAAAATCCAGATGCTGAGAGCTGGGCGAGGCATAGTTGTTAGTCTGTTGCACTGCTTTTTAATTTGGATTGGAGGAGGACTACAAAAGGTGGAGAGTGTGAAAGTAACATAAAAAGGAGAGGGGATGCTGTAAACATGGTGAACAGATCATTGCACGCGTTTATGAACAGTACGAAGCGCTCGTAGCGAAGTTTACTTAGCTGTTCTTAACCGATCAGCAAAGTTAATCATCGTCGCCCGCGGTCATGAGTTGGATGGGTGACCGCTAGTGACATTACTACTGAGCGCTTCTGTGCTTAGGAGGGCACGTTAAGCCGTCGGTCCCGGTTGTTGTCTTAGGATGGCAGTCGTTATAGCATGGTGGTAGAGCATTTTGCGAATGCCCGCCTGGCTAGCTACCACTCTCAAGTAGAAAATCTGTCGCCAAGCACCTAACGATGTGTTCCAGGAGCTGTCCTTGAGAGCCAGTACTTCTAGGTTAGCCTGTACAACATCTTTGACCACATCATCAAACATCATGGCAACAAACATGCGTGTTGAAAAGATGGAAAGAGTATTTTGAAAGTTTATTTGAAAGAGAGGGAACACTGGACTAGGTTTCAGGAACCTACATGTACACATACAAGCAATGATGAAAACGAAATAAGCATGTAAGAGATTTTGAAAGCGTTAAAGAGTATGAAATTAGGTAAGAATCCAGGATAAAATCCAGATGCTGAGAGCTGGGCGAGGCATAGTTGTTAGTCTGTTGCACTGCTTTTTAATTTGGATTGGAGGAGGACTACAAAAGGTGGAGAGTGTGAAAGTAACATAAAAAGGAGAGGGGATGCTGTAAACATGGTGAACAGATCATTGCACGCGTTTATGAACAGTACGAAGCGCTCGTAGCGAAGTTTACTTAGCTGTTCTTAACCGATCAGCAAAGTTAATCATCGTCGCCCGCGGTCATGAGTTGGATGGGTGACCGCTAGTGACATTACTACTGAGCGCTTCTGTGCTTAGGAGGGCACGTTAAGCCGTCGGTCCCGGTTGTTGTCTTAGGATGGCAGTCGTTATAGCATGGTGGTAGAGCATTTTGCGAATGCCCGCCTGGCTAGCTACCACTCTCAAGTAGAAAATCTGTCGCCAAGCACCTAACGATGTGTTCCAGCAGCTGTCCTTGAGAGCCAGTACTTCTAGGTTAGCCTGTACAACATCTTTGACCACATCATCAAACATCATGGCAACAAACATGATGTTACGTGTAGCAAGAAAGGATTATAAGAGATTAAAAAATATAGTTAAAGAAGTTGTAAGCAGAAAGAAAGATGAGCGAAAGGATTTCTGAAGATTTCCAGTCAAATGTAAAGTTTTTCTGGAAATCCATAAGAACAGCTCGAGGAAACCATGACCTGAGATCGTCAAATCAGAAGTCATGATGGAAGCATTATAAAAGGAGAAGAATATGTGTTGAAAAGATGGAAAGAGTATTTTGAAAGTTTATTTGAAAGAGAGGGAACACTGGACTAGGTTTCAGGAACCTACATGTACACATACAAGCAATGATGAAAACGAAATAAGCATGTAAGAGATTTTGAAAGCGTTAAAGAGTATGAAATTAGGTAAGAATCCAGGATAAAATCCAGATGCTGAGAGCTGGGCGAGGCATAGTTGTTAGTCTGTTGCACTGCTTTTTAATTTGGATTGGAGGAGGACTACAAAAGGTGGAGAGTGTGAAAGTAACATAAAAAGGAGAGGGGATGCTGTAAACATGGTGAACAGATCATTGCACGCGTTTATGAACAGTACGAAGCGCTCGTAGCGAAGTTTACTTAGCTGTTCTTAACCGATCAGCAAAGTTAATCATCGTCGCCCGCGGTCATGAGTTGGATGGGTGACCGCTAGTGACATTACTACTGAGCGCTTCTGTGCTTAGGAGGGCACGTTAAGCCGTCGGTGCCGGTTATTGTTTTAGGATGGCAGTCGTTATAGCATGGTGGTAGAGCATTTTGCGAATGCCCGCCTGGCTAGCTACCACTCTCAAGTAGAAAATCTGTCGCCAAGCACCTAACGATGTGTTCCAGCAGCTGTCCTTGAGAGCCAGTACTTCTAGGTTAGCCTGTACAACATCTTTGACCACATCATCACTTACCATCAGGTGAGATAGTGGTCAATGGTTAACCTATCAGGCATAAAAAAAAAAGTAAAAATATGTCTAAGAAGGCTCATCCGACTGTTCATGAGGGAGTGTTGGTTCCAACTAAAAATTTGTTGGTTCAAACAAAAAGTGAATGTATTGTAGTTAAAGTTGGGTATAGCAGAAAAAGAATGAAAGTAGAATAAATACAGTGGAGATGAGAGCATTGAGAAGCATAATTAGATTCAAACGGTAAAAGTGACAGGATAAGGAATAATGTGATAAGGGAATGATGTGGTGTAAATAAGGATGTAGTAGTGTCTAAAATCTAGAAAGGTATGTTCAGATGGTTTGGACATATAGAGAGAATGAATGAAATCCGAAATCAAATTGAAGATGTTCTGACAAATGGTCATGTCAGGAGTACCCTAAACCGACGCTTATGTATGAAAGGATGATGAATGTAGATGAAGCGAAAGAGATATCTAAGGATCGTAGCAAGTGGGAATCTATAGTCTCTGCCTACCCCTACGGGAAAGAGGCGTGATTTTATGTATGTTTATATGTATTAAAGTATTCATTATTAATAAATTAGTTTTTCTTTGTTTGATGTCAACTATTGGATCAACTAATGTCAACTACCCAAACAAATCAATTTTTAGCATGTCAACTATGGGTGCATTTGATACTTTGAAATCATGTATTGTTAATTTTTTATTGTTTGCTCTTATGAGATAATTGAATAACATGCAATAATCTACATGAAACCCTTTCTTTTAGAATATATAATTCACTTTTACATTAAAACATTTTGATCACCCTACACTGTTCTGAAGTTGACTATTCCGACCTATGTGTCAACTACTCCCCCATTTACTATATATATGACAATAGTATTATTTTACACAATAAATACCTATAAAACTATCATATACCTAAATATTTTTAATTTTTTGCTCATGACTAATTCAAAAATTAAGTGTTTGTGATCTATCTACAAATAACTTCAACATACCAATAATACCTGCCTTGGACGATGCTTTTAGATAAAATCACTTACACTTTGGTAATATCCATACAATTATTTCGAGTTATGATTAGAAAGCTTGTTAATACTGTTTTATTTTCTGATACATGAATATCTTATATTGTTTTACCGGTTGGTGTGTATGTGTCTCCAAAAATATCACATTAGACTCTCGAAGTCCTGGTTCAAAAAAGTAATTGTGTTTTACTGAGAAAGATTTAAGATAAATTGGTCTGTAACAGTTCAGAACCGTGCCCGATATACGGTAATAGGCCGCCTTTTATTAAATTATATTATTAAATGCTCCACCGAATTAATCCAAACAAAGTATCAGGCGTAGATAATGTAATGGCGGACATTTATGGCGCGGCTTATCAAACAGACTGCATAACCTTTTTAATGCATGTTTCTAAGCTGGCTCATTTTAGTTGGAAGAAGGCTTACATGAAAAGTATCCCTAAGGCTGGCAAATACCTCACACAGCCAAAATCAGATAACCACATTGGTTTATTTCCAGTTGTAGCTAAAATTCTAGAAAAATATATGACCAAGAGGTTAAACAATTTAAGGAGGTTGTATGTTTCATTTTGTATGTTTATTCACTGATAAATCCGTCCTCTATGAACTGAACTTGTTTTTTATTTATTTATACAAATGCATCTTTATTTATCTAATAATTACTTTTCAGTATATTTATTAGTATATTTTTAATAAGCTGCTAGCAAATTAGGGAAGAGAGCAGAAGCTGATTGTTGTTTTATACGTATCAATTAGAACAAAACGCCATGGAGTTTCTTACATTACGATTTCTTACATCATACATACTCATAATCTAAATTTTGAATTCCCCGCCGAAGACGTGAGTTTGAAAATCCATATAGTGAATTTTAAGAAAGAAGTTATCAACGTAGTCTTAATGGTGTCTTTGGTTGAAAATTTTCTGCTTTGGTACATATTATTATTATCACCAAAAACGATATTTCCAACATAAACTTATTCCGAAAGATAGAAACTGGAAACATTATCGTGTCGTGGAACGGTGCTGAAACAAAAATCTTTTCAACAATTCTTTCTGAGATTGTATTCTACGATAGGAGCTTCTATTTGAAATTTCAGGTGCGAGTGTTGGATATCGTAAAAGCAGTCACGTGGTAAGCCTTTGTGCAGTTTGAAATCCTTGTGGTTAAATCTGGTATTAGTTTAAAATTGTTTAGAACTTATTGTATACATATTGGAGTTATAGCTATTTAAAAACAAAATACCTCATTTATTTATTTTTGTTTATCTGACCGTATGTCGAAATGAACTTGTTATTATTTACCTGGCATAGTTGAGAACTATATATTCGGTTACTTTTTAAATAGTAATTCTACCAAACTATGGTAAGTAATGTAACTTATGGTACATATATTATTTAATATAATAGACTTTTGCCGCCACAGATGTTGCAGTATTTTTTAATATTGTTATGTTTGCAATAAAGCCTGCTTGGCGAATTACATTACAAATTTACAAATTAACAAGAGAAAAAATTATAGTACTGTGCGGGATTCAAACCCGCGTCCATCCACCCCTTTAGCCGGGGTTCTAACCAATTGAGCTAACATTACACAATGACTCATAACTCAAGTTTTAGCTCTCGTTCTTCAACCATCGTATCGGGATGGAGCGAAACTTATAGTTCAATTTGCGTTGTACTACAAACAAGAAATGCCGCACATGCTTATAATTTTTCTCTCGTAACTTCGTAATTTTGTAATGTTGCAGAATTTAAAAAAAACCCGTGGTATTGACATATAATAAAATTAGTCATCAGGCAGATAGCTGCAGCAAAGGGAAATAATCTTATTCAAGATTAAAATAATATACATTCTGTCAAATTTGCCAATATATATCTTAATAAGCTAAATTCAAGTATAGCCATTTTGCTGATTAAACATAATATTACCACGTCCATATGGCACAAGTCATAAAAGACCAAACAAATGATTTTTCTTTCAAAAATACCAACAAATTTTGCTTTTAACTTTGACATCATGTGTTATCAAAGGCCTATCACATTTTAGTGGTTTATAGTTCAAAGTTATCTGCGTATAAGTTAAACCTTACACCTAGAGTGGTGAAATAAGGAACATGATTCAAATGCTACTGCTACTACGAGGCAGTCTACCGCAGTCTACTGCAGTAGACTGCATATGGAGCACACAACAGGACCCTTTGGCATGTGAACGACCTAATTACATGAAACTATACCTACTACCATGGAGGTGTACGTTCAAAATACTGTAAGTTATCTGGTACCATGTTAGTTATCTCAGTAGCAGTTATATATTTGAGCCGTCTGATATAGTGATTTAAGTAAATAAATAAATAAAAAGTTTCTTCTTTTAGAAAACTTATTAAAGCACTAGTTTTATGCAACACATGATAAAATGGGCACTTATTTGGCTTAACGAATAAGCATGAAAATCCAATGGGCAATGCTGCCAGCATGTTGCCGACTGGTAGTTGACTAAGTCAACAGTCCGAATGGAGTGCCTGTAAGTCTGCAATGGTAGTGTAGATTGTCTAAATACTTTCGTAGTAGCTGCAGTGTTGTGTTATTTTATAGTATTTTGTTAAACAATGCGCCAAATTAACAGCATGCCACTTCTCATGTGGATATGAGTAAGGTGTTGTTTGCATTAGATGCACTACAGGGCTGTATACCACCTTACACAACCATGTATACCACCTTAGTGCCCTGCCAGGGTTTCATACAATATCTTCGTGTGTTCGTGTGTCTTATATGTTGTTAGCGTAAACATATGGTGCTTAATATATTAGTGTGTTAGAGAAAACATTTTGTATGACCCTGAAACTGTGCCCGGTGAGTGGCAATAGGCTCCCCCCTAGTACATAAGCCAAAAATCAATTGGCGAAACGTGAGTCTTTACACACCTCTGCCTATCTCTTCGGGGAATACAGGCGTGATTATATGTATGTATGTATATTGTTATACAACGTCCGCGGATAAAAAAATGTTGCTTCCGTGTGATAAGAAAAATTTAACTAGCCACATATTTTTTTTCATAATAAACGATTCTCATATAAGCACAGAACATATACTCAAGTAAAGAACCGATACTCATGTATGTGTGCTCGTATAACCGCTCGCGGCTGTGTGAGTGCGACGGCGAGAGCGGGTGGTGCGCGGGCCGCGTGGTGTGTCGACGTAACACGCATACATACCATACCCCGTGGTTAGGTAAGGTATAAGTGGCCTATAGTTTAAGACCAATAAAAAAGCTCAGTTCGCGAATCCGAAACTAAGTATGCTCGTTGCAACCTTTTCCTTTTCAGGAGAAGTGAGTCATCAAAATTCAAATTTTGAACGTGAATTTTTGAAACAGATTTTGTCGTACTTAAATACGCCTCATAGATATGAAGCCATACAATTCTATACATAGGAAATATCATCGATTCAGCTCTAAAATTCCGCCTAGTCAAGTTCTGTAAAATATATATTGGATTGATAAGTAAAACGTATCAATACAAATTTCTAAGTAAAAACCATGTAATAAAGTTCTTAAAAGATTTTGTCCACTTTGAAAAGATCAACAAAAAACAACCGTCTGCAAGTATAAAATACGCATTATTAGGGATCACTCAAATACAACTCGTCAGATCTCATTCCAATTTAAAAAGAAATTACAGGCACATGAGACTTAACAACTATGTCTCAAGGTGACGGGCGCAGTGCAATTCGTGACTTGTGACGAAATGCATCTGTTATTGGCAGAGGTTAGTCCACTTAACATGAGGTGGGCCTCGAGTTTGTCCGTCACAATATAAAAAAAAATGGACCACGTGACAAGCACCATCGAATATAAAAATATGATCAAAATATGTACACACTGTAAAGAATGACGAGGAGAGAACTCACAAAAAAATTACAGTCGAGTTGAGAACCTTTTTCTGAAGTCACCTAAAAATTCTTTCACACTATTTATATAACACGTGGTTTTGTTTCGCTCACTCGCATGCGCAAAGAAGTCTCTCCGTTGTTATGTATAGTATTATTACATGTAACGATAAAGGGGCGCGTTCCTGTAAGGCCGGGCCAAATATTGGTCGAGCTAGTTTTGCTCCAAGGTACCTGGAACGACCTTTAGAGCTAGTGTCAAAATATGATATTAACTGCAATGTTTTTAGGTGATAAAATATTTTCTACATGTTTTGGAAATGGGGCTAATTACTTAATTAAGCAATGGTAGCATTGTAATCATCAACACTTGGCTTAGCTTGTACAAACTTTATTATTTACTGTACAATCTGTCACTTTTGACAGCTAGCCAAGATTTGGCCGATTCAAAAGGTAGACTTTTGTACCTTTGTAAAGTAAACTTTGTGTAAGTAAACTTTTGGCTAGACAGAGCATAATTAGTTCTAACAGGTCGCCCGGAACGGGTATGATCAAATCTTGTCTGGATCAAATTATGCTCGATTGGAGTGCTGGAACAGCGTGTATCCGCGTTTAGGCCAAAATTTGTCTTGGCCAAAGGCTTGGAGGAACGCACCCCTGTGGTGAGTCGTAAAGGGCACTACAGTCCCACCGACTTATCTGTTCAGGCGGTAGAAAAAAGAACTAAAACATTCCTTCAAATTGTGACAGTTTGTAGTTGATTTCCTTGACCAGCAGCGCCCTCGCGAACTGCAAAGTTAAGTTGGTGGTACTATAAATACGATGAAACTACTTTTGTGTGGAAAGCCCTCCGTGCACTCTACTCTTAAACAGATGAGAACGGTGACTCTTTCTATCAGGCTAGCGACTTGTTTGTCACTTCATTATATAGAAAGGAGAAAGTTCTGGAATTGAACTGCTGCTGAAAACTTTTGTCTTAAAAACCTATTTTCAAGATTGAAACTTTTCTCTGTGTTTTCATTGTCCACTTTAAACGAACAAATTGCAACAATTTACTATTATATTAAAACCCTTGCAATAAAACATCGCAAATCTCATCCATCAACAAAGTCTTATCATTTACGCAATAAATTTTATTACTGTCCGTTCCTTCCTCGATCCAAATAAAAAGTATACACTAAACCTTCGGGATAGTCCCCCAGGGAGTAAATGTAATCGGCCAGAGCTACTTTATACCTATTATCTAATCTGTGGTCAGCAGTAAATGAGAGAGATTGGAAGAAACTAATGTTAGACTCGTACCTATGTAATCCTAAACGGTGTTTTATAATGTTACCGGGTGAATCTAACCTTTATTTTTATTGACTCTCTTTGACTATATTTTGCCTGTTATTAAAGCGCTCGTAGCGAAGTTTACTTAGCTGTTCTTAACCGATCAGCAAAGTTAAGCAACGTCGCCCGCGGTCATGAGTGGGATGGGTAACCGCTAGTGACATTACTACTGAGCGTTTCCGTGCTTCGGAGGACCCGTTAAGCCGTCGTCGGTCCCGGTTGTTGTCTTAGGATGGCAGTCTTTATAGCATGGTGGTAACAACTTACAAAATTGAATGCCATGTGAACGTTACATCCACGGTCTTGATCAGTCGCACCGTGTGTGTGTTAGATCGGTATACTTAGTTCTTTACGATTTTTCAATTGTACCAGGCGAATGGCAGATATTATCAATATATGTATTTTTTTTTTTACCGGCGGTATGCCTTTATTAACAAAATACTACGAACTATATACAACACTACAGCTACTACAATAAAAGCATTGGGACTCATAGGCAGTCCAAATGCTCTAGCCCACTACCAGTTGGCAGCGTGCCCAGCATGCCCCGTTGAATTGCAATGCTTATTCTTTGAGCCACATAGGTGCCAGCATTTTGATCACGCGTCGCATCGACCAAGCGCTCTGATAAGTTTTGGAAAATACGATGAGCTCCCGGTCCCCACGGACCCAACGTCTCTACACCAAACGGCTCAAATATGTAACCCATACTGAGGTTAGCATACTTGCGCCGCTTGAGTTGCTCCGCCGAAGTAGCCGCGGCCTTATATATAAGTTAACATTTATAATTGAACTAGCTGTGCCCCGCGGTTTCACCCGCGTGGTGATGGATGATGATGATGATAAAAAGTATGATATGTGTTAATCCAGCATCCTTATCTACCTCCATGCCATATATTTGTGTATAAGATTTATACATAGCTTACGCAAATATGATCATATCTCCAGTATTCGTAATAAGCTCAAGTGGCTCCCTTTTCTTCGTCACCGGAATGCTCATATAACATTATCTCTCCTTTACAGTATTCTGTTCAACCCTTTATCCCCGCGCTACATCAAGGAACAATTTAAATTTCCTTTTTTCTATCCATTCTCTGTCGTTACGGTCATTAGAAAACTTAACGCTACAACAATCTGCTACTAAAATTACTCTCTACCACTATTAATTTGCATTGAAATCTTTTAAGGATCAAGGCAAAAACTATTACGTCTTGCTCTAAATGTCTATAATAATGGACACTGTGGTACAAACATCCTTTTATAATTCAATTGTGTTTAATATGTATAAAATTGTATATGTGTATATATTCCATTATATCTATATGTTTATATAATATATGTGGTTTTTGTCTTTTTATTATAATATTATTAGTATTTATATTAAAATCTAATTTCTATATATGTGTATTAATCTATTTACATATTAGTTTTTGGCTAATTCGTTAATAATTTGGTAACATCAGTTATATAATTATGTATAGAATTATTAAAAATACTTTGACTATAGATAGATAACACTTTATTGACACATTAAAATTTGTAACTTAAAACAATAAGTAAGAGTAGGTGTGACAATGGGCGGTCTTATCGCTGAGAGCGATCTCTTCCAGACAACCCTATACAAAGGGATATTTATAAATATATATATGCACGGAGGTATATCTATAACAATACTGATAATAATAAAAATTATATTATATAAAGACTATATCTCTTATTGATGGGTTGTCTGGAAGAGATCGCTCTGAACGATAAGACCGCCCTTTTTGATTCGATTGATACACTTGGTTTTAAGTTATTTTTTAGTAATAAGTTTATTGTTGTTATTATGGTATCTTCAATAAAGAGTTATCGATCTATCTATCTATCATACCCAATTTCATCAAAATCGATCCAGCCGTTTGAGCTTGAAGAAGTAATAAACATACAAACACACTCACATACGTTCGAATTTTTAGTTTGAAAAGGGTCGGAAATTTTTTACTACCGAATATGCATAAGAAATAAATATATTTTTTTAAGGTATTTATGGTTTACTATTTTGGCGATAATGGCTTACACATAAAAGATAGATATATGCTATTGCAGGTTTTTTGAAGGAAAATTTAAGATAAACATTTCCGTTATACATAATGTTCGTGTGACACTAAAGGTTTTTGCAGCGCACGCCAGAATAGGTCGCATATAGCTGTTTTTTTTCTTACTTACTTGACACTTATCGTTATATTTTCGATAATTCACACAATATCTTCATAAATTATAGCCTATGTGTTCTTCTGATGTATAAGCTATATTACTGTAAAGTTTCATTAAAATCCATTCAGTAGTTTTTGCGTGAAAGAGTAACAAACATCCATCCATACTTACAAACTTTCGCGTTTATAATATTAGTAGGATATTATGCATATATCTGATCTACAGTTGTAGTCTGGGCTAATTTTATGTCAAAACTTACCGTCTTGCTGAAAATCGCGAAAAGACCGTTTTTTTTTCAACTATGACCCCGAGTTATTGCTGTGCGGGTGTTGGATCGATGAGGACTCTTCATATTTCATTTATTATAGTGTTTAAACAATCCTACAAATTTTCAGCCAATTTGTGATTTTTTTGTGACCTCACTCTTATTTTTTGGTCTAATTTGACCGAACTATTATATTTGTAAGGCTTGTACAGTTCAAGCCTAGCATATATACGGGGAACTAACATTTCATATTACTTAATTACTTTTATTATAACAAAAATTTTATGAAATAATGGTTACTTCAGGAGTTCAATATCACATGAAGAAGGAAAAAAGATATCATCAATGTTAGCTTTTTTAAAAACAAAGGATACGTCAACAGGGTTCTGCAACTTAGAGCCAAACGGTTTCCTATTAGAATCGCTGTCTTCCAGTCCGTCCGTTTATATGGCAGATAAACAAGTTAGAAACAGATAACTAAGCTAATAATAACAAATATTTTAAAAATATTATAAGGAAATATTAATTAAATATGTAAGAAAAAAAAATTATACGTTTTTCGATCGTGCGCTCGAAGAGACCTCCTGAATGCTTCGTGTAGAAGCGCGGCGCGTCGAAAATTCTTCCGGTTTGGCTGCGTGGCGTTTGTGACGTCACGTCGGCTTAGCAGGAAAATAAGGCTGAGTTGTCACTAGATGTATATTTTTACATATTTAAAGTGTTTTACTGAAATATTGATTTAATAGTAGGTAATTAAACAACTTTAACTAAACGGTTTAAATCGCGTATATGTATCATTATTTTTGTCATGTCGTTTCAAACACTTTGCAGTGATCGTGGTCACGGGGTGACTAATTGGTTTTATTTGCCACATGAGTTATTAAGAAAATTATTTGGTCTACCGTCAGAAATTTTATTACACATAGTAATTAAAGTTGTTTAATCGCGAAAACCTATGACAACATATCTAATATTGATTTAATATTTTCTTAAAATATTTTTGAAAGGTTTGTTATTATTAAATATAGATTTTCGCAAAGTAACGACTGAATCTATTCATTGATAACTAAGCTGCAAGCCTGAACCTGAAAATTCAATTGAATTATTTTTCAATCAATAAGTAGGTAGACATAAAAAATGTAGTCTAACTTTACATAGCAATAACAGCTTTTGTTCTATAATATATTCAATGTTACCTTAAATATCTAGTTACGTAACTTTCTCACAATGTTAAACTATTAACTAAAACAACCTTAAAACTTCGAAACCTTACCAAAATTTACCTTCAGAAAATTTACATCGACATTTACGTAACCTTAATCCACAGATTAGAGACGAAGTGCATAGTTACCACCCTTCATTTAACCCGTGTACTTGACCCTAGATTACACAGTAGTTAGTATCTATTTATTTTACTGTTCGTACCTTTGAACATTGAATGCGGAATAGTTAATAGTAAGCACTTGCTTTTCACAGCGTTGGCGAGGTATCACGCCCTCAGGGAATTCCTTCACGATCCCGAAAGAATCATAAGAATGGCGAAGGTGAATGTAAATGCTTTACCTTATAGAGGCCGTGACCTTTACCGAATAGAAATTGACCTTAGCAAGGTCATTCGCATCGGTCATTTGGCAGAGATAAGGGGGTGCTTGCTTACGGTTATTTCTGTTTAAAGTTAACAACAAAAATGCTTGAATAATTCCACCTATGCCAAATTATCGCTTGTCACTTACGTATATTTAAACAAATATTCTAGTATGGTAAGTAATTCAAGTATAGTCAGTAAGTAAGTAGAGTATGTATGTGTCTACTGTATTTTATCAACAGGTGATAGATAAGTCAAGCTTTATTCCGAGTTCTGCGTTAAATTGTTTATTGTATGGAAAAAATATTACAAAATCACAAATATACGATGGGAAAAATTTAAGTCATGTGCGGGATTCGAACCAGCGTCCATCTACCCCTTGAGCCGGGGTATGCTCTAACCAATTGGGCTAACATGACATGACGTCATAACACAAATCTTTCCTATCGTTCTTTAACCATCGTATTGGGATGGAGCGACATCTATACTATAGTACCACTTGCGTTATACTATAGTACCACTTGCGTTGTACTACAAACAAGACCAATTTTGCAATTGGTTTTATACTTGTAAATGATGACGCAACCTTATAATTTTAATATTGTTAGGTTTGCAATAACGCCTGCTATGCGGATTACATTACAAAATCACAAATATACGATAGGAAAAATTTAACTCATGTGCGGGATTGAGCCGGCAATCCGCATCGCAGGCGTTATTAATATGAAAAAAATGTTGTTTGATTGCATGTAGCCTCGGTGCACTATTTCGCTTTATATATGAGTGGGTTTTATTACGTTTTAGTATATAATTTTTCAACTGGTATGCAATAAGTTACCAAAAAACAAATAATTGAAGGTTCCGTGTCCCTATTACCAGGACTCTACTGTCTGGATTGTCCGTACAGCATAGGGATAATCGTAAAAGGACTTAGTTACATACCTGATATTTTAATATTGTTGTAAAATGTTGACGGATAGATGAATATGTATTGAATATGTCCATACTTACATACATATGTAAGTATGGACTTGAAAATAAATCAAATAATTTTTCAAGTCCAATACATGAAAAAGTGGGTGAACAAAAAAGGTTTTATACTCAATAGCATGTGAAGTGTTCCTGTCTAGAACTCACTGAGAGTGTACCAATATAAATGTAATTTCCAAAAAAGATAAGGGCAGACCAAGGTTGACCACGAGACCATTTTTGTTACGAATTTGTCGAAATCTAAACCAGTTAAAAATCTATATACCCACTAATTTTAATTGTCCACATATATGATGATGTGATTTAACTAACCATTTTTTAATACTTTGAAAGTTATCAAACAATAGCTTTAAGAGGACCGCATGTGTTGTAATTTTTTTTATGTTCGTGTGACGGAACAGGCACGAGGCCCACCTGATGTTAAGCGGTATCCTCTGCCTATAACAGATGCATTTCATCACAAGTGACGAACTGCACTGCGCCCATCACCTTGAGACATACTTGTTAGTCTCATTTGCTTGTAATTTCACTGGCTCTCAAGGACTGCTGCCGGAACACACCGTTAGGTGCTTGGCGACAGATTTTCTACTTGAGTAGAAAATGTAGAATGTAGTTTCACAATTAAATAAAAACTCCTTACACTATTTTTTAATAGTTTTAGACTCTAATACAAGTAGAACGACCCAAAACAATATTTATAAGTATTTAACGGGACTGAAGCTCGATAAAACATGTATAAAGTTGAAATTGACCCAAAACAAACTTTTCATGCAATATAACTGTTCTTTACTGCATTGAAGCCATCAAATCATATTCACCCTACCGCCAGTAAAAAGTGATACGGGCAGAATCGTACCAAGTTTCTCAGTCAATTCGGTAAAGGAACCCCACTCGTAAGTGCTTTGGTTATCGCGGGCAGTTGCCCTCGAAAACCATAGTTACCGTGGTAGTTACCATGGAGGCCAGTTGGAGATGTGGAATATACTCCCAAGTCAGAGCTTGGCCTTCAGCCTCGGACAACTACTCGAAATTGAGTCAAAAATCCCACTAAAACTCTTAATACAATCGCAAAAATAAAATAAATTACAAATGCAGTACGAAGAATAAGAGGAGCTCCTAGGACGAATCCAAAATGGCGGAATTCAAGATGAGCACACCGACCGCACTGAAACTCAGCCTCACTTCAGCGTTATCCGATCACTTTGTATGGCGGCCATCTCTAATTCCGCCATTTTGGATTTTTAACAAATGTCATTCGAATGCTGTCCTGATTCCCTTTAGTAACTTTTTTTACTTGGCAGACGTCATAGTAAAATGACATCTAATTTGGAATATGGACGTCCAGAATAATCTAGGTATCGATTTTCAGCCAAATCGGAGTAACTTTTTTTACTTGGCAGACGTTATTGTAAAATAAAAATAAATTTTGGAATAAGGACGTCCAGAACAACATAGATATCGATTTTCAGCCAAATCGGAGTAACTTTTATTATATGGCAGGCGTGATCGAATATTTATTTTAAAATTTGGAAAAAGAACGTCCAGAACAACCTAGACATCGATCCAAATCAGAGTAACTTTTTTCACTTGGCGGACGTCATCGAAATATAAATTCCAAATTCGGAAAAAGAAAATCCAGAACATCTTAGATATCAATTTTCAGCCAATTCGGAGTAACTTTTTTTACTTGGCAGACGTCATCGAAAAATAAATTCCAAATTTTGAATAAGGAAGTCCAGAACAACCCAAGTTTTGAAGCAGTGATGGCACAGTGGCAATGGCTATGGACTGCCGTGCATCAGGTCCATGGACCGGATCCCGCCGCGGGCTTGAGCTTCACCGCATGCTGGAAGGGCATTTTGCGAATGCCGGCCTGGCCAGCGTCACCCACAAGTAAAAAATCTCTCGCCAAGTACCTAACAGTGTGTTCCGGCAGCAGTCCTTGAGAGCCAGTGAAATTACAGGCACAGTAGACCTAACAATTGTACGTCTCAGTGTGACGGGCACAGTGCAATTCGTCGTTGACGAAATGCGTCTGTTATAGGCAGAGGTTACTCCACTTAACATCAGGTGGGCCTCGGGCTTGTTCCGTCACAATAAAAAAATAAGCGCGGGATTATAAAAAAATAAAAATATTACGATTCGTTTCTTGTGTTCGCGGATAAATATTTCGGTATTCGCAGACGGATCCAGTCGGTACATTAAATCGAAATCGGTATCCTTTATCAACGCGTCGGCATCCTTTGAGTACTACTAGCACGTGCTGGCGCGTCTTTTACAAATAAATAAGAAAAATAAGTCTTATTGCCCCATAGCCTAAAGTTCATTATCGAATGCGGCCGCCGCCGCTGCAATAAGCATGCCGCTGTCCTTTACCAAAAGCCGCTAACTATTAGTAGGTATTGTTAAAAAATAAGAGGTACTTATGTGATTAAATTGATTTTAAATCTTTTATTTTGAGTTCTTGGAACGTACCTAACCCCTACAGTCCTATACAAATTACCAAAGGCAGCGTTTTACAAATAATCCCTTGAACTTGTTATCTGTGTATGGTAGTAGAATTCAGCATATCTTCCTATGTTATTTAATAAACTACCTACTGATTGCCTCGTTGGTTCCTGTTGCCGGTTGTGTGCAAAAACGCGTCTTTGGATTCTAGTTATTGGCTTTTTTTTACCAAGACCTACCTACCTATTTAGTAACATTCCGAAGACTACACTTGCCCCAGTAGATCGTAATAGGCTGGTCCCTATTAGATGGTATTTATACAAATGTGGAGAAACTTCGATGTTTTGATATCTAGGTATATACATACTAGCTGTGCCCCGCGGTTTCACCCGCGTGGTGATGGATGATGATGATGATAAAAAGTATGATATGTGTTAATCCAGCATCCTTATCTACCTCCATGCCATATATTTGTGTATAAGATTTATACATAGCTTACGCAAATATGATCATATCTCCAGTATTCGTAATAAGCTCAAGTGGCTCCCTTTTCTTCGTCACCGGAATGCTCATATAACATTATCTCTCCTTTACAGTATTCTGTTCAACCCTTTATCCCCGCGCTACATCAAGGAACAATTTAAATTTCCTTTTTTCTATCCATTCTCTGTCGTTACGGTCATTAGAAAACTTAACGCTACAACAATCTGCTACTAAAATTACTCTCTACCACTATTAATTTGCATTGAAATCTTTTAAGGATCAAGGCAAAAACTATTACGTCTTGCTCTAAATGTCTATAATAATGGACACTGTGGTACAAACATCCTTTTATAATTCAATTGTGTTTAATATGTATAAAATTGTATATGTGTATATATTCCATTATATCTATATGTTTATATAATATATGTGGTTTTTGTCTTTTTATTATAATATTATTAGTATTTATATTAAAATCTAATTTCTATATATGTGTATTAATCTATTTACATATTAGTTTTTGGCTAATTCGTTAATAATTTGGTAACATCAGTTATATAATTATGTATAGAATTATTAAAAATACTTTGACTATAGATAGATAACACTTTATTGACACATTAAAATTTGTAACTTAAAACAATAAGTAAGAGTAGGTGTGACAATGGGCGGTCTTATCGCTGAGAGCGATCTCTTCCAGACAACCCTATACAAAGGGATATTTATAAATATATATATGCACGGAGGTATATCTATAACAATACTGATAATAATAAAAATTATATTATATAAAGACTATATCTCTTATTGATGGGTTGTCTGGAAGAGATCGCTCTGAACGATAAGACCGCCCTTTTTG